>CM056577.1:42159718-43359718 GCA_029721435.1 Gymnothorax reevesii | reverse complement strand
ATACCGTCACTTTTTCTCTGTTTTCCTAACGCTAACCCTCCTCCCTGCCGCGTGCATTTGTTTTCAATGAAGTCATTGAGAAATCAATTCGTGGTGCGGTAGGTATAAACAATGGCGAAAATGATAACAGAGGCAATGTTTTTTAAAAAAAAATTTATTAGACAAATAAAAAAAATCTCGCCAAAAAAAAATAAATCTCAAAAATCTTGCCAAAAACACTGGGGGAACGCCGTTCCCCCGCGTCCCCCGACCACTACACCCCTGCACCCATAAGAAAATTACTCGTGTAAAAGTCTTAAAGTAACTCACATTAAATGTACTCAAGTACAAAAAGTATCTTGTGAGAAAATATACGTAAGTATCCAAAGTGCAAGTACACCGACAAAGCATTTTTCATAGTACGCATAGAAAGAAACAAAATAACCACACATTGTTCTCTTCTTGTTCTCTTCGATCAACTTGCCGGTGAATGAAAGATGCAGTATTCAAAAAACAAACAGACAGCCTGAGCTTCATACTTCATCTTCTTTGAGTTAACTGGCAGTTTACAAAACCACTAAAATTGACAATAATTAACTGTAGAATGACATAGTATCAATACCATGTCGAATTTTTGCTTCAGAAAACTGATTTTTCATAACTACTAATTGGAATACCATTGGCTCACTGTAGCTGAGGTGGTTGCTAAAGAGGGCAACAATTGAAGCACTGATTACTAAAACCCCACAAGCGAAGTCAAGTCAAGTGTGACTTATGGGGTTTTAGTAATAGGTGCTTCAATTTTTTCTTTTGCAAGAGAGAATTTCTTTGAACTGCTGGATGGATACTGTGGGCAGGAGTATTGAGCAGTTTGCACATCAGGCTTAGCTGAGGAGTTTAATTCAGGCAACTCCTGACAAACAGGGATCGGAGTGAACTCGTCCATAATATTCTAAACGTATTTGAGCTGCTTGCTTGTGAATATTCATAACTGATCCTGGTGTGTCATCTTGTGACAGAATATTGTAACTGCGTGAATAAATTAGCAGCTCCAAGACTGCTGGCGGGCACATCTGCTCCAAGCGCAGTTAAGATACCGTGTCGAGCACCGTTGTTCTTCTCGCGCACGCCAAATCCAGATAATCCTTAAATTATTAATTACATTAATGTTTTAATTTGTGACAAGTAACGAACTGGCCACTGTCAAAATAACGAAGTAAAATAATACTTTTTTTATCTTTTAAATATAGTAGCCTAGAGTAAAAGTCCCGGTTTAAAAAAAAACTCAAGTAGGCCTAAAGTACTAATCCTCAAAAAAAAACTACTTATGCACTGTAACGAAGCACATGTACTTCGTCACTATACACCTCTGGTTCAGAATCGACTCCACCAACGGGAATTCTCCTTTCACTCCGCAATGTAAAGCCCCTCTCCTTTGATTGGCTGTAGGACGAAAGCCGATCTCCTTTGATTGGCTGTGAAATCAGTCGATCTCAGATCAGCACCCGCCTTTTTCTCCATAGACTGAATGCTCAGATAGTTTTGCACCAAATATCTCAGTGGACGGGGCGCGATTTGTGACTTTTGGGAAACAGAATCTGTGACTTGTAGAAAACAGAATCTGCGACTTGTAGAAAACAGAATCAGTGACTCGAGGGGAAGATTCGAATAGTTGTAGTTATCGATTTGTATTTGTGTTTTAAAAGACAAATATTTTCGAGAGAAATTATTTCACATACATTGAACTTTCATTGCACAAATTCACATTCAGATTTGCACATATTCAAATTTTGCCCACAACTTCACATTGTTTGATACAGGTGCACAAATATGTTTTGTACCAAATATACTGCAACAACAGGATTAAAAATGTGAGCGTGTCAGTTTTTTAATCTATGACTTGTAAAATAGGATTTGTGGACCTGTAATTAAGAATTTGTAAATGTGTAAGTGTTGTGTTGTATTTGTGCAGAGAAAAAAATCTACAAGTACACAACTCATCGAGTATGTGACCTCAAATTTACGCATACGCATACAAATTGCTGTACACAACTACAAATTCCACTGTTACAGGTGCTTAAACCTTTTTCACCAATAATACCTTCATACGTAGGCCTCTCCAGTTCTATTTACACTCATTGGTGACAGCTGATATGATGCTTGCCGCACTGCATGGTGGCAGTGGATTTATTTTATTTTGTATGCTTTTTTATTATTATTATTTGGTGGTGGTGGTGGGTCATCATTGTACTCCAGGAAACATTAGGGACAATATTAGGTAAATACGGTAAAAATATTTCAACACAGGGAACCATAGAGGAGCGACTTAAGATTTCCCTCATTTTAAATGCTTAATGGGTAGTAGGGGTGCATAAAAGAAATAAAAACCAATTATAATTTAAATAATTGGATATTATAATGAATAATAATGAATGAAATAAGGACAAACTGCACTGCATTAATATCTCCTTGATTAGTGTCACATTGATTTGCCTGACGCAGCTGTATGTGCAGTGTTTCGTCGCTAAGAAGGGTGTTAAGAGTGCTCCAGACCCCTCTTTCAAACCCTTCCTAACAAAACATCATCTTGGTCTAAGAAGGAATCTGGGAAATGTGTTTGCATCTTACTGGAGCCTTAAGAAGGATCTAAAGAAGCTCTTAGCGCTAAGATCTTCTTAAATGAATCTGGGAAACTCAGCCAATATCAGAGAGCTCCTTGCATCGTGGCATCGGGTTTAACACTGTGACACTGTTCAAAGTTCATGTCACCTTATATACTGGAATAACTAACAATCAGGGGTAATTTTTCAGAATAATGTTGACTCTGACCAGTTTTTTTTTTTTTTCTTGCTTCAGTTATCATGGAATGAGCCTTCAAACATGTATTCAGGCTAAAAAAAATGTTTTTGTTTGTGATCCATATTTTTAGGTCAATACACTTGTGGGAATGATTTTTTTCTCATTGCCTACAATAGCATTTTTCTGTATATTTTCACCAAAAAATTATAGAGAAGTAATACATTAGGACCCCTTTTTTAACAAAAGTGGTGGTGTATAATCATCACTGCACACCACAGTAGTTTTTCTTGGGAGTTGACATTTAACACACAATTGATGGTACGACATTAAGGCACAAATACCGTGGACATAAATATTTATTACATTATCATATAACATCATTTGTCAGTCGAAAAGCCTCAAATTTAAACTAAATTGTTATCATAATGGCTTTTTAGATATTCTTGCCCTGACTTGTCATAAAGTGAGGCCACCCGACCAAGCGTTGATATACAGCGAATAAGGAGACTTATTGGTGTCCTTATCTGATGTTTAGGGTTAGGGTTTGGGTTAAGGGTTAGGGGGTAGGGTTCATTTTAAACTGTTGTCAAATAAGGACACCAAAAACCTCCTTTGTATTACATCGACGCTTGTTCAGGTAGCATCACTAAATGACGAGTCGGGATTTGATTGAGCTCCTCATGCAGTTAATTTTTTCGTACTTTATTCCTGCAGTTGTCTGTCTCACTGTTGTTTTGTTTGTAGCCCAGCTAAAATAGTGCATCCACAGGAAGTCTTACTGCAACAGACACCATATGCAATTCATGTAAAATGTGAACCATAATCCGAGATACTTCTGAGCTTTAACACGGACAGTTTTTCTCCATCACAGCTTGTCTTACGGGGAGAGAAAACAATAACATTAACATTATTCCTTGGAACAATTAAGAGAATGTTATACCTTATATTATATATATACAGTGCCCTCCGTAATTATTGGCACCCCTGGTTAAGATGTGTTACAAGCCTTAAAATAAATTCAATTTTTATTACAGAAGCATACTCTCACACTGAAAATTGTAGAAAAATGTAACCTTCAACTCGAGTGAATTTTAAGGGAAAAAAATCCCTGACTAAGAAATAATTATTTTTCATAAAATCACCTGCTCAACAATTATTGGCACCCCTGACAATTCCTAGGAATTAAATGTAATTGAAGTACTTCTGTCATTTCTACAGTAGTTTACAAAGTTGATCAGAGTATCTAGTAACATTTAATTAGTAAATCATCACTTCCTGTTTCCTTGGGGTATAAATATGATGTGACCCAGAGGCCATTTCTCTTATTCACTCTTCAACATGGGAAAGACAAAGGAACACACCATTCAAGTTCGGCAGATGTGTGTCGACCTTCACAAGTCAGGCAATGGCTACAAGAAAATAGCCACTCACCTGCACCTGCCCATATCTACTGTCAGAGGAATCATTAAGAAGTTTAAAACTACTGGAACAGCGGTAAACAAGCCTGGAAGAGGACGAAAGGTTATTTTGCCACCAGTCACGGTGAGGAGGATGGCAAGAGAAATAAAATGTTCTTCAAAGCTCACTGTTATTGAATTGCAACAAATGGTAGCATCTTGGGGTCACAAAGTCTCCAAAACAACCATCAGGCGCTATCTACATGCCAACAAGCTGTTTGAGAGGCATGCACGGAATAAACCTTATCTCACTCACAATCATAAACGCAAAGGTCTGGAGTTTGCTAAGTGGTACTGGGACTTCGACTGGGACCATGTGCTTTGGTCAGATGAGACCACGATAGAGCTTATTGGCAACACACACTCTAAGTGGATCTGGCAGAACACAAAAGATAAGTATGCAGAAAAGCACCTCATGCCCACTGTGAAGTATAGGGGAGGATCGGTGATGCTCTGGGCCTGTTTCTCTTCCAGAGGCCCTGGGAACCTTGTTAGGGCGCATGGCATCATGAACGCTTTGAAATACCAAGACATTTTAAATCAAAATCTGGTGGCCTCTGCCTGAAAGCTGAAGATGGGTCATCACTGGGTCTTTCAGCAAGATAATGACCCTAAACATGTGGCCAAATCTACACAGAAATGGTTCACCAGACACAAAATCAAGCTCCTCCCATGGTCGTCTAAGCCCCCAGAACTCAACCCCATTGAAAACCTGTGGAGTGAGCTGAAAAGGAGAGTGCAGAGGAGAGGACCCAGGTTGCTGGATGATTTAGAGAGAATGTGCAAAGAGGAATGGTTGAAGATCCCTCTTTCTGTATTCTCCCATCTTGTGAAACATTATAGGAGAAGGCTAGGTGCTGTTTTGTTGGCAAAAGGGGCTTGTACAAAGTATTAACATCAGGGGTGCTAATAATCGTGGCACACATGATTTGAAGTAATAGAATTATTTCTTAATGTGGGATTTTTTTCCCCACTGAATAAATGCACATGAATTTAAGGTTGGATTTTCCTCTTTTTTTCCCCATTGTGGTCCTATATTATTTAGAAAAAAACTGGATTTATTTGAAGCTAAAGAACACATCTTAACCAGGGGTGCCAATAATTATGGAGGGCGCTATATATATATATATATATATATATAAATGTAACATTCAAATCTTGATCCTACCATTCGGAGGGGATGTCATTGGGAAGCATGACTGGTTTCCATACATTGTTTTGATAAAAAATAATAATGATAATAAACGTAGTTATGTTTTCATACCTTGACATGTTTTGACGGGAATCCCCATCTTCTTCAAAAGCGTTATTAGATTTTTTCTTTCTTTCAGGTTTCTTGTATCATTTTTTAAGGTATAATGACACGATAATTAATTCTTTACGGAGTTTCTCTGTTGCTTTGACAAATGGGCAAGGCCTAAAATACATGCGAAAATTAAATTAACCTCTTCAACTCTGCTGATGCCATGTGCGTGTTCCTCTAATGCAGCTGTTTTATTCCAACACATCAAACTTCAGGCCTATTTTAAATTCTAGTGGGCATCCAAAGATTTCCAAAGATCTCACATATGTCCCACAAAATTACAGGGAAATGTGTATGAAATGATGCACAGTATGTAGATATTTCCTTTTTGATGCAAAACTGCTGCCATAAAAAACATGGCATCCAAGGTTTGAATATTTCACTTTATATAACAGTGATATAGCTTCAGGGAATATACATGTGGCATTGTCCTGTGTATGAAAAAAAAAATACTTTCCTTCACTTTGAACCTATTAAGGGAAAATTCAAACAAAATAAGAGTTTGTAGGTTAAACTAAACGCCCCAAATAAAAAACTCCCTTCTATATGCCAAAGACTAACACAAGCCAGTCATAACATGATTCATTAGTCATCTTCAACCCAAAAGCAGACATATAAACAGCCAGATAATCTGACTGCATCCTGATATTTTCAGCATCCCAGTAACACTGAAGGATTTGTGCCTGGTGCTGAGCATTTAATCCAGAGCTGATAGGCACCAAAGTGCCAGTGTCCTCGCAAACCCTGGAGTGCTTCCCAGTTCTATGGCAAAGACACAATGACTGCACTCAATGGATCTGGCAAAGGGTCATAAAAAGATGACAATCAGTTCCAAAGAGAAAAATGGATAGTAGATCCCCCCCCAAAAAAAAAACGGAATGGGGTTTTTTGTCGCCCAATTGTCAAAAGAAGGGATCTTTTTTCATTTCCTCGCAACGTTTATTTTTTATGGGATTTTTATACTGTATGCACTCTTCATTTGATAAAAGAATATGATAAGGTAGGGCCAGAACCGAGCAGGTACTTAATGGATGAATACTGCCACCTTGCGGCGCAAAAAAGGCTAACCAACAGGAAATGGATAGCAAACGCTTCTTATTGTATAGAATATTGAAATGTAGAATAAAAATCAATAAATAGCGGATACAAAATGCATTTTTTTAATAAAAAAAAACAGACAATTTCAGGTTACAATTAAAGAACAAAAGTGCATTGACGTCTATCAGGTATCGACGGCATTCACAACTGGATAATTTAACAACAACAACTATTCATTTAAAAATGCTCTGCTTATCATGACGCAGAGCAATGAAAATTTCAAAACTGTGACGCATTACTTTAAATCACTCGACACCTTCCTGAAAATATTGGCGCTAAGCCGATTTCTTCTAACGTTAAATAGTGAACATCGGTTCTCTCCAGTCTAAAAACATGCAAGTCAGGCTAATGTGTGACTCTATATTGCCCATAGGCATAAGTGTGCGAGAGATTGGTGCGCGAATGGTGCGTGCGTCCAGCGATTGATTGGCGAGGTGACCAAAGTCTGTCCTTGCCTTTCGCTCGAAGTCAGTAGGGATAGGCTCCAGCTCTCCCGCGACCCTTGTGAGGAAGAAACGTTACAGATGATGGATGGATGGATGGAAGGATGGAGAAAACATTTTCCGCAACAATAGGGCGAAAAAAGCAGAGGGGTTTTATTTCCACCTGGCTCCGAGTCCACGCGGATTGAGAGTCAAGGACTTCAGCAACCTCGTTGGAGATTCCCATTCTGGGCCTGTCTGGAATCGCAAAGGGCCAAAACGGTCATTCTTGTCTTCAGACCAACTAGCCTACTCCCCAGAGGCAGAACTCTCACTGAAGACGAATTCGGACTTAAAACCGCGTAGTCGCTATCATGATCCCGTCGTATTTTGTAACCTCGTTTGTTCTGATTTCCAGACTTATCCATTTTATTTCTGGTGTCGGTGTTGGCTCTACCGTCTTGGGCAGTTTGACTGTTAATGAAGAAAGCGCCGAGCACGCTCATCATGTTGCATTTGTCCCCTATGACGCGAAGCTCAAGTGCACACAGCTCAATTGGAACTTCCTCTGTGAAAGAAAAGAGGGCAGTTTTTACGAACATTAAATTAGTGACAGGAGGATGTGACTTTACGCGACTCGGAAATTCATCGTATCACTTACTTCCAGCCATTTGGCGTAGTTTTTCGTTGGCTTCTTTTCTTCAATGCCAACTGTAAATGAAGCTTGATTGTCGTCTTGGGTCTCAGCAGACAAGAAGATCAGTCAGTGTATCAACACAAACGAGGCTCTTTTATGAGCCAAGTTCGCTCTCCATTCACGTCACGATGGGACTTCCCCCGCACGAAGGATTCCCATAACGTAAAGTGCAGATGTGAAGTACTTGGTACCCAGATCATACATCTTTGGCGTGACCAATCTTGTGATTGGCTACGGAAGGAATATCAGGCTGCGCGGAATTAAAACCATAGGCCTTTGACTTAAGTTGTTTTTTGTTTTTTTTTTGGGGGGGGGGTTAGTGCTTTAATATGGGGTTAACGGCGACAATCGCATTATCGTCCTGGGCCCGGTTGTCCTAAGCTTTAACTTTAACCGGTGATTAAGTTTAAACCACAGTATGCAAGAACAGATGTTTGTATGTTTTTTGATGCAATTTGTGGGATTCCCTTGATTAGTCTAAGTAGTGAAGAACATTCACGAGAATCTTATTCGAGAGTGGTCATAATGTCAGGCGTTTAGCGCTAACCAGCCGTTAAATTAACGGAGCTTTGAACAACCGGGCCCTGGGCTTCAGTGTGTATAGCTTACGACTGATCACGGAACTAATTTGGCATTTTTTCTTTGCAGATGAACGTGCAGCCAACTGAGCACGCGTTGACCTAGGAACATTTACCATTTGTTATCAGGAATAACAGCGTACGATCCTACGTTTCTATAAACTGGGCTTGAAAAGAGTTCAAAGTCTATGCAGCCCCACTAAGCAATATCGCTTTCCCACTCTGCGACAGAAAGAAACTGGAAACGTTGCTCATATTAGGAAATCACGGGTCCGCCAAGTGGATGACTCATTTCTGAAGAAACGAGTATAAGGTCGCTCTGTACACCGCACACCCATTGAGAAACAAACAGGAGTGAACACGCGAATAACTTAACCACATTTGCTGTTCGCATAATCAGTGCTGCTTACCCACCTTACCGTCCTGCACTGTTCAACTACATAGCCATCATCTGGTGTCAAATCAATACAAATCCGAGATCCCTTTTCCAAGATAGAGAATATTGATACAATTATCATACATTGCGCTGTAAACAATGAACTGCAAATTAATAATAAAAAAGAACCCAAGAACAACTGGGTCAACTCGTAATATGTAAATTAAAACAGCAAGAAGTTGCTACAACCCCCATGTTTCAGCAGTTTGTCCCTTCCCTGTTCAAGCAGTCTTCATGAGTTTTACAATATGCCTCCCTTAATAGATTGTATTGTCTAAGCCCTCACCTCCCAATGTCAACATTTGTATGCATTTCCCCTTTTTGTTGATGGTCTTGTCTATAGAATTCTCTTTTGGCATTTTTGTCTGTGCTGGATTGTCTTTGCCCCTTGCTTGAAACTAACCTAGTACTGAGCTAAACTCTTCTTCTCCTGTGTTTGGTTATATTGAAAAGAAAAATTGTTCATCTCTCCTTCTGAGCACATTATTAGGAACACCGTTCTGTTCTCCTGTGATCTCCAGAACAGGAGCGTTGTCCCTATTAAGAGCTCCTCTTAAGGTAAATTTCAAACACCTCATTTTTATTACAGAGGCATGAAATCTTGGTATAGCAGAGATTTATAGCAGAAACTCTGAAAACTCAACATTATCTGATGTGGCCAGTTTTCATTTATTACGCATACTGATTACGACTCCTGACTTCTCACGCTTTTATTTACTCAGGGGTTGGGGTTGGAAGCAATGCATTTGTTTCATGATTGTTTAAATGAAATAAGATAATTTGAAACGTCTTTGTGCAATTCCATTGCTTCAAACTCCTCCATGCACAAGTACTTAAATTCCACGCGAAAATCTCATACATACACGTTGATAGAATAATTGCTGTCTGCAGCAGAGGAACATGCCACTTAAACTCATGCCGAATGCGTGAGAGTTGACAGGTATGCGTTATTAATGAAAACTGGCCGCATCAGATAATGTTGAGTTTTCTGAGTTTCTGTATTGTAATTTAAATGAATGATTGAAAACAGGTCAAGAACAATTATTAACTTTAAGGGATTGTTTGGGCTTCCCCAGTTGCCAATTCACGAGCTGCCACTGGATTTAGATGGAATTTATTGGTCCAGGCAATTCAAAAAAGCACAAAACTTATAGCACCAGTGGCTTTACATAATGATGATATAAAATGTGCCACGAGATGAGATAAATTTCATATTCATTGCAAATTAACTGCACAAAAAAAGACAGTTAGTCGTTGAAACAGCCACCCTTATAATCGATTCTGTCAACTTAATTCAATTCTAACAACTGGTTTGGATGCTACAAATGATGTAAACCATGAAAAGCCTCAGGAATGAGAACGCACACCCTCAGCTCCACAGAAACGATGAACAGCATACATCCAGCTATGTAACACCAATGAAGATCAAATGAACTTTTTCTGTCTATTTTTATGGTACAAGCTGAGCTAAAGTGCGGAGCAGCCAATTTATTTCCTGCCAGCTTGAGACATGATTGGCTCAGTTAGTGATAAATGGATTAGTGGGAGCATTGTAGTTCAGTGATCTACACACGGTTTGCCTCACGCATACCTGATGCTTGCATAAATTCCTTAGATGTTAACAGCATGAGTGTTATGGGAGTTATAAACATTGGTTGCCAGCCGACGTAGATGCGACCAGCGTCAGCAGATTAGATTCGTACAGTGATTGAGTGTGATGATATTACAAGGAAGTGCATGAAAAGTAGATCACTGGCACAAGTAACCTGTCTGCCAGTTTAATACACATATTGACAAAAATAATGTGAATCTCATTTGTACCATCTACTTTGTAACTACAGATTTGGTTGAAGGAAATCCAAGATACAGATAAGGAATGATCGTCAAAAGCCATACACTAATTTGCAACCTTAAACCTCTTGAGAGAGTTTGTTTTGAATATAGTCTGCATTTTTCTACCATGCTAAGATAACTTGTCGCATAAGAATATTTGCCAGCTTGATTACACAGTGGGATACTTCCATTGTATGCTTGAGCCAGATACATCACCTGGATTACTTCTGCACATTTTCTGTGATATAAATAAGAGCCTCCGTTCAATACCTGTAATGTAATGGTAATCTAACATTGTCTAAGCAATGCAGAATTTAACTTAGAGAATATATTGTGCCATTAAACACAGCAGTTAATCTCCATTCTTAAACTCATACATTGGAGAAGGGCCTTTTGCCTTAATTTTGAGCAAATCATTACACAAAACTTTTATATCTTCAGATCAAATGCTCCACTACCTCCTGATGAACTTAATTGGTGAATTCAATAACGGCCCAGCTCCTCTTATTTTCAAAAGTCAGGGTTTCCATGCTTTGTGCTGTTTATGAGACAAGGTTTTTGTGCAAGAAGGTCCCTTCTCCTATGAATAAATGTGGTTATTGTATCGCCCCGACAACAATAGCCAGGAGATACTATGGTTTAGCTCTGGGGCTGCCGCCGCAGAGATTTTATGTCCTGGGCTCTGGAAGCCACAATTATTAAACGAATATTCAAAAATTTTACACAGGTGAAGTTATATATATATGACAATGCTCAAAAAAGACTTTCGTCAATTTCGGACGTCCACTGTGGCTGCCGGTGGCCATTTTGTCCAAAATTTGTTCTGTGCTCTGGAAGCCACAATTATTAACCCCTTTCTGCTGATGTAGACGCTCGCGTCTATAGACCTGCAAATTTAAGCACTTAGTTACAGTACTTGACCATGAGATGGCACCCCCGGATCAGCTATTGAATTTTCCCAAGCAGACAGAGCTGAAACGCGATTTAGAGTATGGAGAACTTCCTTTCAATCCCTGTTTTTCAGGAGTTGCATGAATTAAACTCCTCAGCTAAGCCTGTCGTGCAAACTGGTCAATATCCTTGCCCATAGTATCGATCCAGTAGTTTCAAAAAATTATCACTTGCGACAGAAAAAACTTAGTACTCTGTAGCAACCATTTTAGCTACAGTGAGCCAACAGTATTCCAATTAGTGGTTAAGAAAAAAGTTTTGAGAAGCAAAAAATCCGACATTGTATTGATTCTCTCACATTCTACTGTCAATTGCAGTCATCACACACAAAATATGTGTAGTTCCCTCCCATGGATGAACGCGTAAACTCCTCCATTGACAAATTCAGCGCTCCCTTCTATCCACCCAAGTACTGGTGTCGATAGCCACTCACTCAATTATATACTCAGATTCATCTGCGTAACTCCAGTGGCGGCTCGTGAATTGGCAAGAGGGGAAGCCCAAACAACCCTTTAATGTTAATGATTGTTCATCACCTGTTTTCAATCATTCATTTAAACAGTGGAGGGTCGTCGGCCGTAACAAAGTTAAGCCAAAACCTCGCCCTTCAAAGCTTAATGACTTAAACCTTTCGCAGTTTACTTTTCTTGATCAGCAGTCGCTCATACGAATTGTTAGAAGAGCAGTCAGTTGAGTCAAATTTATTTTCGATAGCATTGTTATACATTGCACCACAATATTATGAGGGGTTTTCTTTCACACATAAATTACGACATAAATTACCATAGGCCTACACTATAAATTCCGCGCTTAAGAAGCTCACGAAACGGCATAGATGCGCAAATTGATTAGTGAGGCTCATTAAGCAATAAGCTGTGCAACATCGCATTCTTTTCTTCTATATTAAGATGGTAGAAAATGGACTGTCGTGGCTTCTTGTGAAAGAAGCCTCGCAAACTAATTTATAAAGACGTGTTGATAATTTGCGTCGTCATTTGCTATCGAAAATAAATTTGATTGTCCTTCAACCAATTCGTATGAGCAATTGCTGATAAAGAAAAGTGAACTACGAAATGTTGAAGTCATTAAGCTTTGAAGGGCGAGGTTCTGGCTTCCCTTTGTTACGGCCGACGAGCCGCCGCTGCGTAACTCTACAGTTATAGTTCATGCCCTCGTGAAGCTTCCCCGGTAACGATGTATTAATAGACTCGCTTCTTATCCAATTCCCGAGTGTTTAAACTTTCCTCAATAACTGAAATGCATTGATCGGACAGTAAGAAAGGATACAAAGCTAAGCGTTAAAGTAAGGTCGGTTGTGTTCTTCGAATGTTGGCCACGGTTGCGCAGCTGAAAATGATGCGATATCAAAGAAACAAAGACACCCGAAACCGGCCTGAAGTGTTCAGTTTCATTTACGAGATACATGTTGTGTGGACGCGGTCAATGGGAATTATTCCGAATGAAACAGCACTGGAGGGTTCCTTCTACCCGATACATCTGTCTCTGGAGGAGGACATCAATGAAGAAAAGAGGTTATACTTCTACTCTGTTTGCATTTTGCTCTAATATGGCTTTTTGCTGTAGAATTTATACCGCGTTTAAAGACATCGAATGCCGAGGTTTTCGTTTCTCCGAATGTATGCAGCTCACGCACGTCAGTAGTTCCCTCCGTATGTTCATTACACCATTCTGTTGAATATGGAGGTATATGTCGTTTGATTTTTCCTGAAAGTGAAATTTCTCTTGTTAAAATAAGGTATTTTTCAGAAATCAGATATTACTGAGTTAGTGAGTTTTTACCCTGATAAGGTGTAAGGTTATGAGCTTGGATGTGAGAGCGGTTAGCTTATCATTGCAGCGCGAATGTTATAGCTGTTTGATCAGCAGTTTATTTAATGCTTGGGGGACTTCGAAGAAAAATGGACCACATTGTTAACTTCATCATGGAGACAAGGCATGTTTTGTGTATGGAGAGGTTACTGGTGACTAATGATGTTCAACTGCACATTCATGCTAAACTCAACCAGAAAATCATTAGTTCATGCTGAATTTCATGCCCCAAAAAGTTAATTTGTGTTAAATATATGATCAATGTATAATTTGACAGTGAACCATTTTGATGGATCTCAGACTTTGGGGAGACACCTGGATAGCTGTCTAATTTGGCTCATAGCAAGCGGGTAATCTAGAATGTAATGTTCAAGATGAATTGTACTTGTGGTCAAGAAGTTTATGATTCCAGAAATGTAGTTTTAAGCCCCAGCAGTTTTTCAATTGTCAGTATTATTTTTTTGCTGATTCAAAGTTGAATTTTCATGAAGATTTTTTGTGTTTGCAGCCCCTTTTCTCCGCCAAAATCCTAAAAATAAACTGAAATACGATTGAGCCAAAGTTTTTCCGCCTGTAAAGCTGCAATCTTGAATTATAGAGCCTTAAATCAGGTAACACCTAAATAGCTAGATTTGGCTTCTGCGAAAAGGGGTTAAGGGAATGTTTTCAAATTTTACGCAGGCAAAAATATATATATGACAATGCTCAAGACCGATTTTCGTCAATTTTGGACGTCCGATTTGGCTGCCGCTGCACATTTTGTCCGAAATTTGGGGATCGGGGAGATACACGACTTGGTCCCTGTTGCCAGTTATCTAGTTTTTAATGTATTTTACATGGTGAGTTCAAGACAGACCCAGGAGTGGGGTCACTGTTGTAGGAAATTCTGCCCTGGCGATGGGTGACAGCGGCAGTGGAAAGTTCTCTGTAAGTTAATGCAGAGTGTTCATGTTTTCAGCAGATTTCAGAGATGACATAGAAGTTCTGAAACTATGGTGTTACATGTATGTGTACACACTAATGTATGCGTGAGAGGAAAGCCTCTTCTTGTGTATACTGATCATAACCCTTTAACATTTTTTTAATTCAACCAGGTCTCCAAACCAGAAACTTCTGAGGATGTAGTTGCTCTAACAACCTTACGATTTAGAGATTAATTATATAAAAGGAACTGACAAAATCATGGCAGATGCGCTGTCCTGTGTGCCTCTGTCGTGATGTTTGTGTTCTTCCGTGTAGATGTCTCGGTATTTTGTTATTTATGCTGCCTTATTGACATTGTTACTCTGCCTGTTCCTCTAAATTTGCTCCCATGTACTGTGGTTGCTGAGTATGGGTTGGGTATGTTACAGTTCTTGTAGGCAAGCATGAATGACTTGTATGTTTGTGTTTGGTTTGTTGCATTTGAAAATAAATTTAACTGCACATTGGTTGGCTGGAAGATGCCGGTGGATCCCTTGGATCACCGACTTTTGGGGGGGGGTGCGTGTTACGGCCCTTGTCTATGGGTGCCTTACAAAGATGATTATTAATTGCTTGCATTTTTTTTTCATGTGTTTCGTCTTTTGAGGTGTCCGGAAGTTGATTGGAGTGCATTACCAGCTGGATATAAAAGTAACTTCAGGTGCCTTGACTCGCTCTCTCTCTCAGGCTCGCCTTTTGGTTATTTTCACGCTTGTTGGCATCGTGATTGGGTCTCTCTCCTCTTTGTTGCCCTTTCCTTGGGCTCGGCCTCCAGTGTGCATTTGTATTTAGTTTCGTTATGTTATCTTAGTACATTTTAAAATACTTCGTCATACCACGCACCTACACCTACACCAGCAAACACAGCTGATTGCACAGACTTGCACATCTCATAAGTTTTTGTTAGGTTTTTGTGCCCATTTGTAAAAAAAAGTGCTTTACTCTTTGGCAAAATTGACTCCCTCCCATCCTTTTGTCACAGCCTATGAGCCAGGTTGTGACACAAGTCACAATGAGGTTCTGCCTTGTAAAGGCTAACGTTAGGACAGTCACTTCTCCCCAGTAACCACTTGATACTGAGCAGTTGAGTATCAAGGCTGCCAAAGTTCAAGACATTCAAAAACTTGCCAGATATCTTTTACTTGAGGCAAAGGCTTTCCCTGATAAGGAAGTGTCCACAGATGATAAAGGCGGGGTCGCAGAATTTTGCGGCAGAATAGGCATAAGATGAGTTTGATGTGCGTTGATCAGCAGGCTCAATTTAGATGCATCAAGTCACTTTTTTTTTTTTTTTTTTTTAATTTGGCATCTCCAATCCCACCCGAATCTGGAATGCCCAATTGGTGAACTATGTACAAAGCTTGCTCGTATGCGACCCCCTGCTCATTAAGTCACTTTTAATGCAAAGAAGTAGATCATATGCTTGGTATGTATTTCATGTTAAGGTTAAAATGGAAGTATCTGAAATTTTTTATTTGGAAAGTAGAAGCCAACTCTTCAGAATGTTCATTTTGTGTTGTTTGATAAATAAATTATTCTTGAGAAACACGACATTTTTTTTTGTCCCCTCCATGCACAAGATTCAATAATTTAATTAAAAAAGGCCCATGTCTGCTTTCTTCATTTGGTCACCCAGGTGAAACCAAAAACATAATAATCATTTGTCATTTGTTACCTCTGGTGGGGTACTAGGCGTGTCAAAAATGTGACAGTAAGATTATGGCCATACATTGAGGAAAGAAATAAAAATTTTTTCCTGTAAAAGTTTGTTTTATGGAGTTGGCCCCTTACTAAATTAACCCATTCACTTGTAATGTATGAATATGAATAAAACACAGTACTGATTGAAGAGGCTCTTAAAATACTTTGGTCACATTTTCACACACGAGGTGAAGATAAGAAGAAAACATAAGTTATGGTTACTTAAGCTGATTTTCTCAATTTTCACAAAGTGAACATTTTGTGACTTAAAATTTAGCATTTGGGTCTTCAGTTGGATTTTATGGACCCATTCTGACCCTTTTGTTTCAAAATAGACATTTTGTGATGTGAGTACTGTTGGGGTAAGGCCTCGAACAGAACACCAATGTTGGGGAAATGAATACCTTGGGGCACCACTCTTCCTCAGAGAAGGGAAAACGATAGCCAATTAATAAAACCTCAGTCTCAATATTCACTAAACTACCAATATAGAAATTGATAATTAATCATCATCACCAAATTACCTCATCAATAGTTAGGTTGAAAGATTCAAATTTCTACAAAGAAGAGGTTGGCAATTTCATTCACTCATGTTCAACATTAATAACCACAGCATATGTCTTTAAGGAATATTTATTTAAATGAAACAAATGAAATACACAAACTAAACTACACTAAACACTAACAATACACGCACAAAGAAGGAGGTGTGTGTGTGTGTGTGCGCGTGTGTGGGTGAGAGAGAACAAAGGGATGATCTACTGTGTGAGTGGAGGAGCCTTATTGACCATGTGAAAGTGGGGGAGGGCAACCCCACCATAGCAAGACCAAGTCTTTGTTACAGAGAAAAGTTTAAAGAGTGTTTTAAGTCAGTTTAAATGACTTAATACTCTCAGTGATGTGTTTATGTATGCATTACATTAAAATGAAGAGATATGTGTGTTGCACAGGACAGGTGCCGCGTTAGTATGCAGGAGGTTAATTGCATGCTGTTAAGATCTCTCTGGATATTTAGTATTATAGTGCAATACTTTACTATATCCACTAGATGAAGTCAATACTCCATGTAGTTTCATGAGATCACTGAATTTCCAGGGTCGCGACGTCCTGGTTCTTCAAGAGTCTTATAATTACCTTATGTGCGTGATCATGAAGAAAAACCATTTTTTTCTTCTAATTAATCACCACAAAGGTGCTCTTAAAGTAAGCGAGTATGTTTTAGAAATCAACATGAAGGAAGACCGGCTTGTTTGTTTGAATATAGTTTCTTATGTTCATTTCTCAAGTTTTTCAGAAGCAAAACATTCTCATATTCCAGTGTTAATAAGCCGTACACTGAAGCCAGTGAGGGAAATAATTCCTCCCTCACCTCGTCTAATGTTACATTTTGAGACATCTGTAATTGGATGTGGGGCTTGTGGCCTCAAGTCAGATAATTCTGCCAGGTTAATGCAGTTTAGCCTGGCAATGCAAGACCTTGTCTGCTACACAATAATGCCATCCTGACCTAAAACACAATCATAAAAACAATCATAGCAACTGTCATTTAACAAATACATAAAGTCCGTCCAAGGCATAAAAGAAGGTTTGGATGCCCAGTTGTTTCCAGTCCTTAGTAGAGGAGAGAGGTTTGGTAGTTTCTGCTTGGTGGAGGATCCGATCCTGGGCAATGCTGATCCGGTTGGAAAGAGCGGTTCTGGTGCTGTAAATGATGTGTGTCTTCGTTGTGGAAAAGGAGGGAGGCTGTTGCTTCCAAGGCTTCTCTACTCCTGGTAGCGGCTGATGGTTCAGCATGGCGATGGGGGAGAGAGAGACCACGAGGTGAAGGAGCAGTACCCCAGCCTGAGCAGTCCCCAGGGGTCCAGGAGCCTCTCCAAGGGGGGAGAGCAGAGCCAAAAGAGAGAGTCCAAAGAACCAACAGCCAAGAGCCAGAAGAGTGATGAATGGTTGACCACTGCTTTTATCTGCCTAGATGCTGGCAGAAGGGGCTCACAGGCAGCACGTGTTCATGAGAAATCCTGGGCTCCATTTTGAATTTCCACATATATGAAAGTTTTCCTCCGTGTGATCCCAACAGTACTTTTAGTTGCAGGATCATCAATTGCTTGTGTACATTACAAAAAAAGCTAAGGTAGCTGGACTAGCACAATACCAAGTTGAACTGAGGTCACACTTTTTCACTGTGCATCAGTCCATCTCAGCACAAAATAGGTCAACTCTGATCAGCTCAGTATTGATGGTTTTGGTGGTTGAAATTATACTCCTGTTATGCTCTGTCTGCCTTTTCGTCTGTTCCAGGTCTTGTCCCGCACTGCCAAATGGAATTCTCCTCATATCTGCGTTCCAGTCCAGGTCCATTTTTCTCTGGTGAATGAACTACTTCTTCCCTATTGGCTGGCTGTGGTATTTCCCCTTTCCTTCAGTGCTATTCTAGCTTTGGGTCTTTCTAAGCTTAGTGTCAATTAACTGTTTTTAGTTACTAACAGCAAATAACATTCACGGGACAGGTTTTTCTTAGACAGGCACTTTACTAGTATTACTAATTTAGGTAGGGCTTTAATTGTCATGATTTCCTGCTGTGTTATTATTTCAGATCTCGCTTTACTTTGCTGCGTAACTTTTTCACTCTTCTTTCAATCTGCATACTTCATTGGTACTTAGCTGGGCGCCCATTCTCTTAATGGGCTTGTTATGTCATTTAGCCTTTGTCCAATGTCTCTCACTTATGCTTTGTTCCCTCCCAGTCCTGCCCAGGTGTTCTTCATTCCTGACCAAGTCTTGTCCCTTTATACTCTGTGGAGGCAGAACAGTTGGTCTGTTCCATGCTGCGTAGGTTCTTGCTGATTATTTCTCGCCTGTATTCAAGCCATGTATTTTATGCTCTGTTTTTGTATCGCGATAAAATTACCCTACTGTTGAGCTCTTTGAGTGTAGTTTTTTTTGGTCTCCAATTATTTGGCATTTTGGCCTCCAATACCAAATAATACACAGAATAACTTATTCATATCAGGGTGGAATTTCATCAAAATGGTCATGATTCAGCTTCTTAGGGCCCATCCTACCAATTTACTGGCAAAACACAGGTGACTAGCCTCATTCCTCCTTGCTTGTGCAGTCTGAGAGTCATATTTTAAATGAGATGCATTAGACGGCTTGATGCTATTTCAGTTTTTCTAAAGTATACTAGTTGAGTTCTGCTGATTTTGAGAAAAATCCACATGGCAAAGAAAGCATTCCTAGCCTATTCTGCGATACAAAAGCATACCACCAACACCAGTTGATTTAAGAAGACATGTATTGAGAAACCAGAAAATGGGCAAATTATACCTCTACGGAGAGCTAATGCCATGGAGATCATGAATAAGACACTTTCAGGACACTTACTCTCAGGAAGAGAATAACTGAGGCATTTTGAACACCCTTTCATCTCGCGCACACCCCCCAAAGAAACCAAGCAAAAATAGCCCCTTCCGGGACACACAGTCAGGAAGACGACTGCATCAACCATCTGCCTGCTGTAATTTGTTCATTTCATTCTCTTGTTTCGTTTTATATTCCTAGTGGATTAGATTTATGCTCGTCAAAAAGTATGTAATTTTTGATTCGCAGCACACATCCCTGTAATATCTTGTTTTCAATTTTGTGTGACGAGCAGAAGTGTAAAACTTTCCTTGATGAAGGTCTGGGTTGTAAAAGTCTGTCTTACTTAACCTTATGAAAACTGAAAAGTACTTAAAACCTTGTGCAATTATCAATATATTACTGGAGTTTTATGTACACCGGACGATTCTCGGTTTATTTTATTTGCATCCTGAAATCAGATGGTCGAATGGAGGGCGGCTATTTTGCATCACAATTGTCTAGATTTGGGCTTGCTAACGGCTCAAAATATTGCTTTTTATCCCGTAAATGATTAAAAATTTGTGTGAGTCAACCCATGAGATACGAGTTTGGTATCGCACAAGTGGGATACAGCTTTCTCACATCACGATTAATCAGATTCCATCCATTAACAAATGTCTACTAATATGTTCGCAAAGGTAACTTTACCAATTCTGCAGGTTCACCATCACCGGCGTTAGCTTCTTAGTTGATGGTTTATTCTAGTCAATGGGATGAAAAATTTATTTGTTCGCATGCTAATGCTTTTGGCCGGTAAAGTAATACATTATACATGTAAGTGTTATCGTAGACACTTGAATTTATTAATTTAACGTCAAAAAGCATGGGCATGCCAGTTAGCGAATTATTCATCCCATTGACTTGAATAGACTGCCAACCTAAGGCTAATGTTAGCCCAAAATATCAAATATATGAAACTCGAGTGCTATTTTTCATTTATTTTTCACCGAAGGCTCGGTATAAATGAAAATTACTACACTCCTTGCATAAATTTGATATCTAGGGCTCACATATTGGAGATCCTCTATGCATATTTAATGTCCAAGTCAAGCAGGGGTTGAAAAGTCTGACATTTTTAGAGGACTTTGACGTCTTGCTTACAATCTAAAATACATATACGATAGCCTGTATGTCACAATTGGTCCCACGAGTGACTTCACAACTCTTGGCCCGATTCACAGTGCTGTTCAAGGATGATATTGGCGGTTCCTAAATGCCCGTTTTACATCCATGATTGCTCTATACCATTATCATCTCCGGGTGGAAAATGTTGATAGTTAGAGAGGGTATGCATGCCCTTTCGGATGACACCAAATACCACAATTTTTAAAATAAAAATTCAAATTAATACGTCTACTTTAACACATAGCTACACGATCGAGGCCATGCTTGTTTGACTGAGTAAAAAAAATTTGTGTGTGTGTGTGTGTGTGTGTGTGTGTGTGTGCGCGCATAATATGCAGGTCACATTACAATGCTGAAGCCAAGGACTGGTTATAAGACCACGCTGTCCCAACAAAATTTTAGGCTGTGAATTATTTTTATTTCACTGAATATATTTTACCAATTTAATTTAAGTAAAATCACTGAAAAACAAGCAAAAAAAGCGGCTTTGGTTTCCTTCATATAATCGCTGTAGCAGTGTAAGGATGGCAAATTGGCAATATTAATGCAAAAACAAAAAAAAAAAACTTTCCCTGATGCACTGCAATCGTTTTTGTGATTCTCACAATAGCCACTCTGCTGTACATCGTGCCTAACAACGCTCTTCAGCTGTGACTACAGACCGAATATAAAAAGGATTCTCCTGGCTTATTGCTTCATGAGCCTCGAAAAATAATTAATGCAGATGATTGGCGTTTCAAGAGTTGAATGTCCGCAGAATTTCTAAGGTCGTATTGATATTTTAAGACTTCCTTTATGTGCAGATGAAAACACCTCATAATTTTGTGGTGCAATGTATAACAGTGCAATCGAGAACAAATTTGATGTTTCCCATTGACTTTGATCAATTATTCTGAGCAGCTGTTGCTAAGCGGGTAAAGTGAACTGCGAGAGGTTAACGTTATTAAGAACTGAAAGGTGAGGTTTCAGGGGCCTTTGTGACTGTGACTGACTGCTGCTGTGTTTCGCTTTTGCACCCCTGGATTCTGCTAATGGTCGAGAACTGTTGTGTTTTAGTGAGGAAAATTGACAGGCTACGGATAGCATTGGGCTTAGCTGTTTCCAGCTTAGCTTTCACATGCTCGACACAGCCCACAACCACAAAATTCTTGTTGGGCAAGTAAATAGGTTACAAACATTTCAGATTAACCTATTACTCTATAATATTTAGCCTACCTCTTATAGTTATGTTTGAGATTGGGAGACTACATTTACTTATATCTTCTTAATCACTTCTCGCCTGCTGGTGATAGGTGGCTGAATTCTCTCTACTCTGCCCGGGCATGCCAGGGAACAACACACAGGAAGTGAACTCCTGTTGGTCATTGTAGCTCAAACACAAAACATTTCGAGAATCAAAAAAATAACGGTATTATCCGGTTACCATAATTTTTAAGAAACGATTCTGCTCCGGAACATTTTCAAAAATATTCTAAAGTTTCTGGTTTCATTTTTGTTCCAAGCAAAATAGCAAAAGTTTCTGGTTTTTGTTTTCGTTACGCGAACCGGTTCAAAGCCCTGCTTACAATAAATGAGTGCAGTGCTCTACTTTCATTCAAAATTGTCCTAGTCTCATGCACTATTTCAATTAAAGCTTGGAGAAGAATAGGCCAGCCTGAGTGCAATGCAGAGAGCGTTCTCACTCTGTCAGGCACTCCGGGCACTGCTCACCCTTGCCTCCATCATCAGCACTCTCTCTGTAGTACACGTGTCCTCCGATGCACTTGAACCAATGATCGAGCTTCAGAAAGTTGCAACTGAGGCTAGATGAGTCATCCTCTGTGTTTCCTGACATCTTCCATCTCATCCCCAGGTTATTCGCCTGGGCAAAACTGTCAAGAGCATCTTGAGTATTTCTGACATCACGTTTGCTCACTATGGACTTGTCGGCTATTAACTGATCAATGACCATCTTCAGTTTCGGATGTGGTTCAGTAGGTCCTCCCAAATACAGAGAGGAACCTCGAGCTTTTGCATGGATGCCTGCTAATGCATATGTTTCAGCCAGACATAAAATCCGGTTCAATTCAATCTGACATTTGGGCACTTGTGAAAATTCTGTGGTGGCAAACTTCTTAACACAAATGTTCACCATGTTCTTTATCAGTGGCTCATCGCACATTTGCACATTCGAGTGCACATGTTGTTCTATCTTTGCCAGCTGTGAGAGGAGGTTAATTTGTTGGTTGATTAAGGCAACTCTTCCCAAGTCAGCATTCTGCAACTTTGTAATCAGAGGTGGGATTTCATAAGCTGCAATACCCGTCTTCTCACTCTCCTTTACGGTGCTCTGAATGTGCTCTGCTAACATCAATGCGGCCTTCTTCTTCATCTCCTCAACATCAAGATGTGCATTTTTAATGATGGCCTCGTAGCGCACGCTCTTTCTAATTGGCGCATGGCACTTGAGACAGCATTTTGGTTTGATGGCCCCGTGTTCCTCCATTGATGCCATCCAAGAGTCCAACCCCTTTACTTCAAAGATATGGCCGCAGTCCACCAGCTGCACAAAGCGAGCCTCAGGGTTGGCTTCGTCGCCGAAGAACAACTCCGAAACCTCGTCAGCATTGCAGATGCGGCACTTTTTAGGACAAGGCTCGCCACACATACCGATGCAGGGATGGCCGCATTTCAGATTCTTGTGGCAAGGGACCTGACATGGTGGTCTGTTGCAGGGCTCGTGGCACAAACGAGTGCATTTGAGGTGTTTGCAACGCCAGCCACAGGGGGCAGTGCAGGGCAGACAAGCCTCAGAGCACAGCTTTTGGCATTTTCCATGGTAGCATTGGGTCTCGCACAACTTAGTGCAGGGCAAGCATCTGTCCTTGCATTCCTGCTGGCAGCCATGGAAGCAGATGAGCTTGGCTTTGCAAGATGAGGTGCAGGGTAGGTGCTTGGTGCCCCCAGCGCAATCGTGGCAGCTTCCTGGGCAAATATGGCCGCAGTCCAGCTCAATTTCACATTTCTTCCAACAATTTATGGGCTCCTGCCTATCATCAGCATCATGCTTCACGTAACACGCTATTGTCCTCTGGTGTCCGCAGGCCAAAGAAAGCGTCACTCTCTGGGGACATTTGATAGTGCAGGACTCACTACAGCTGCGCATGCACGGGTGACCGCACTGCAGGGTCTTCTTGCAAGGGACACGACAAATGAAAGTGTCTGGCCCTTGCCAGCAGGGAACCCCCTGGTCATGGCCACACTTGGGTATGGTCTTCGTGACGATAACCTGGCATCTGCCACAATCTTCAGAGCACCTCTTGGGGCACCCATGCCCATCCTGACATAGGATTTTTGGACAGGGTTTCTTGCATTTGAACAACTTGTGGTCCGAGTCGGTTGGGTGGCAAGGCCTGGTGCAGACGTGGCCGCAGTCCAGCCGGTACTCGCAGGGCAGATTGCAGCCCCCAAGCGGCACCTTGCTGAAGTCTTCAGGTTTCGATACCTCAGTGATGGTGCCAGGGTGGTTCTCACACCGTAGGGGTAGAGCCTTGCCCAACTGCTTCTTGCGGCTCAGCACCTCCACGATTCTGCTCCACAAGGGCACCGTGGAGAGCATGGTCATGTTCCCAATGCAGAACAGCCCCTTCTTGGCTCGTGACAGAGCCACACACACTCTGTTAGGGATCTTAAGGAATCCTACTTTCCCTTCCTTGTTGCTTCTGACTAAGGAAAGTATCACAATGTCATTTTCCTCTCCCTGGTAGCGGTCTACTACACAGAGGTTGACACCATGAAATGTACTATTGGGCATGATCTTCCTCAGACAGAACAACTGGCCACTGTACGTGGTGAGGACAGTGATCTGAGAGGGCTCATAACCCTGGCAAATCAGGTAGTAGCAGAGCGCTTTCACAAAGGTGGCCTCATGCATGTTCTGGTGGCTACGGCCTTCATGGATGTTCTCTTCTAGATGTTCATGATCCACAAAGAAGATGTTTGTTGTTACTCCCTGAAAAGTACAATTGATGCTGATTATGATTTTCACCACAATGTCTAAATTACACTCATTCTGACGTCATTGTACTATGAAAGGGCCAAACATTAGCATCAGAAGAGTAAAGTGAGTGGATGATTTGACAACATTTGGGGAGAAATATGCACAAAATGCTTGCAGTATAATGCTGAATAAAAATATATTTAGTATGCTGTTCACCATTTTATGATATAAACAGACCAGTCCCATTAACCTCGATTTGATCATTTCTGCTCTTACCGAATATTGATTAATACTACCTTAATATTTTCATACAGATGGACGGAGGGGTGATCTTCCAATTTGTCATAGATGTGTGGTTTCAAAAGTTGTGCAATCTCTGGGCGCATTCGGTGCTAAGCAAGGAATAAAATCAATGTTAAGGAATATCGAGAGGGTTTTAATTAGTATCCAACAGCAGCTCTCTAACATTTCACCAGAATTTCAGAACTAAGGTTGACATTACCTGATAATCCAGTCTGACATAGGGCACGCCCATTCGAATGAGTCGCTCGAACAAAGACACCTCCAAGTTAAAGTTCCTGGCGAGCTCGTACACTGTAGTACTGGGGCGAAGCTACAGTTGAAATGAGAATAATTAGTCATTTTGCCATTGTAGTATCAATTCAGACATTCCAAACGAACACAAACATGGATACACCCATTAAAATTCTGGCTCATTTTAAAAAGGTTGTGGAGTTTGCAAATAATCAGTAACCCTAAGTATCAAATAATTTTTGTATAAAAAAATTATCTTTTGGATACAGCTGCTTGATTTTTTGCACTTATTTTCAATAAACGAACCCGCTGAGGTACAGAACCTAAAAAATTCAGAGGCCACATGAAATCTCTCTGATACAGAAATCACAAACATCTGTAAGGGATCTGTGCTGCTTCCCTTTCACTGACTAGAGAACATTACAAAAATAAACATTCATCATGACTGTACTAAGCACAAAGAAGCAGATAAAGTTACACGGGAGAAGGGTACCTGTTGGTGGTCTCCGATCAGTATGAGGTGCTGGCATGTAGAGGTGAGTACAGTGATGATATGGGCCTCCAATACCTCAGCTGCCTCCTCCACTATAACAATCCTGGGCTGGATGTCCTGCAGAACCCTCCTGTATCGAGCTGCACCTGTACCAAAACAGCAATTATATGTAAGGAAAATAATAACAATAATGATGATCATAATCAAAAACTCTATCCATGACCTTACCCGTGTCAGGATCACAAAGCAGAACTAGTTCTTATCAAATAATAATACTAATAATAATTTAAAACACACATTAGTATCCCAAATACATCAAAAATTTAAGGGTAATACAGTATTTCCCAAAGTAAAACTGCAAAGAATTTGGGGATTTCATCATCTACTGTACATAGTATTATTAAAATATTCAGAAAATCTGGAGTAATCTTTATACGCAAGGGACAAGCCCAAACGCCATGATCTTCAGGCCCTCAGTTGGCACTGCATTAAAAACAGACAGGATGTGGTCATGGAAATCACTGCATGGGCTCAGGAACACTTCTGAAAACCATTTTCAGTGAAATCAGTTTGTTGTGAATCCACTAATCCAAGTTGAACTCTACCATGGAAAGATAGAACCATATACGACTATAAACAAGATTCAGAAACACCGCCACATTCTCTGGGCCAAAGCTCATTTACGATTAGCTGTGGCAAACTTGAAAACTGTCTTGTGGTCTGACCAATCAAAATGTGAAAATCTTTTTGGATATCATCGACCACTGGGCTAAAGGCCTTTGCACACCTCATGCATAATGAATAAACAAAACAAAAATGCAAAATGTTTGGATGCAAAATTTTCGGATCAAAACTCTTCACCCTGGCTCCGACATGAATTTGAGACAAAAAGTTTTGACAGCTCATTTCGATGAGGAAAAAGAGGAAAGGAGAAGAAAAGGAAAGAAGAGGAAAAAAACGGACTCATCCTCCAGTAAAGATCTTGTTCTCATCGTTCATTCTAAGAAAAAATGAGGAGGTTTGGCCACACTCTCTGCTACAAAGTAGAGATAGAGAAGGAGAGTTTCACCTTCTCATACAGGAGCTGAAACTATACCGAGGCCGGTTCTGGACGTATTTTTGGATGTCAGAGGGGCAGTCTGGGGCACAGAGCAGAATTCATAGTTCCATTAATTACTTCAAGTCATCCAGGTCCGGAAGCAGCAAAGCAGCCCCAAACTATCACATTAACACCACCATGTTTGACTTTTGGTACAATGTTCTTTTTATGAAATGCTGTTAGTTTCATGGCAGATGTAACGGAATGTGCACTTTCCATAAAGTTCAACTTTTATCTCGTCAGTCCACAGAATATTTTTCCAAAAGTCTTGGGAATCATCAAGATGATTTTTGGCAAATGTGAGATCAGCCTTTGTGTTCTTTTTGGTTAGCAGTGGTTTTCGCCTTGGAACTTTCCCATGGATGCCATTTTTGCCCAGTCTCTTTCTTCTTGTTGAATCATGAACAATGACATTAATTGAGGCTAGTGAGGCCTGCAGTTCTGTAGATGTTGTTCTGGGTTCTTTTGTGACCTCCTGGATGAGTTGTCGATGCGCTCTTGGAGTAATTTTGGTAGGCCTGGGAAGGCTCACCACTATTTCAAGTTTTTTCCGTTCGTGGATAATGGCTCTCACCATGGTGCGCTGAAGAAATGGCTTAGTAACCCTTTCCAGACTGACAGATGTCAATTAATTTGTTTCTCATCTGTTCTTGAATTTCTTAAGATCATGGCATGATGTGTTGCTTTTTGAGATATTTTAGCCTACTTTACTTTGTGAAACAGGTTCTACTGAAGTGATTTCTTGATTCCACAGTGAAATTGGACTCAAAAAATGTGGTTCAACACAATTAATTCGTTATTTTGGGGGGGGCGTGATTACTTTTTCACAGTGGGCCAGGAAGTGTGGATAGCTTTTTCCCCCTTAATAAATGGAATCATCATTAAAAATAAACTGCATTATGTATTTACTTGGGTTATCTTTGCCTTATATTACAATTTGTTTGATGATCTGAAACATTTAAGTGTAAAAAAATATGGAAAAAAGTAAAAAATCAAGAAGGGGGCAAATACTTTTTCACGGCACTGTATATTGTCAATGCATTATTTTCCAATTAAGTGTTCTGCAAATAATTGTATTCTGTATTTATTTACATTTTATACAGCTTCCCAACTTTTGAAAATGGCTTTGTGTGAATACTCCCACCACTGCTACTTGCAATAATGATAATGTAATGCTTTTTTCAGTGAGATGTTCGCATCATCATGCAATGCAACTATATGAATGAAATTGAGATTAATGTTGCTCTCAATGCAGGCTTACACGTGGTAGTCATTCCGATGACACTGGCATTCCTGAGCACAGTCTCATCCTCCTGTTGCCTCAGCTCGTCCAGGCGGTTCACAGTTCTCTGATACGCCATCTCATAAAGAATTATCTGCTCCCTTATCTGTCGTTGGTACTTTGACAGCCAGAGTCTAAGGACGAGAGCAGCAATCTTTTAAAGCAAACTCAAGTAAAAGTAGACAACTCAAAATATACAAGGGGTGAAAAGTGTAAGAAATACTGCCTTCAACAGCTGCTTCACTGTACAGTTACTTACCGATACAGTAATTCCTTTAGCAATTCATATTTTAATTAGGGGGTCCAAGCACCGAAAGTGCTGGAACCCTCTAGTTTTTACTTAATAATAATAATAATAATAATAATAATAATAATAATTTATTATTATTATTATTATTATTATTATTAATGTTCCGCCACTTTTCCAATTTTTCCCATGAAACCAAAACCGTCCATCGAAAAGTCACCAAATTTGCTAGGATGTTGGAGGGTCATGTGTTGAACAATTGTGTACAATTTGTGTGCAATGAAATTATCACAGCCTCACTACAGGCCCATTCGTTTAACTTCATATTGTGTACTGTCGGGGCGGTGACGTTTACACAGACCCCCTCTGAAGATATCGTAGAATTTGTGGCTGTAGGGAGTTTTCGCAACTTCGGCAGACATCTGAGACAGTAAACTAATGCCGATTTACGCATGTAGGATCCTGAAACTTCTTCCTTATCCTCCAAATCTACTACAGTAGTAGGCCAATTTCTTGTTAGTCATGGATCTTAGATGGAGTGTGTTGGAGTGCAACCAGCCAATCAGCACTTGGCCGCATCATCAGCACTCAGAGAGTGGTATATGCAAATATTCGCTCGCACCTCTGGCTTATTTAATGCATCGTGGACATGGATTCAACAACTAGGCCTACTACTAGTAGTAATACTTTTCCTGTGAGTATGCGGCAACTGTACATAGATCGTGCAGTCAGGTTTATTTCCTCGTCCATGTCGGCCAGTGCGAAACTGCACAATAATTTTGTCAATTCAAAGCAGCTCTCCTAAAATCTTTAAATTAAGTGACCACTCTCATCACCCCCTCCAGTTAAAATTACTACATGAATATTTTAGTGAAACACGAACCAAGTTTACACGTGCACACAATAGAAGGAGTGCATCTGCAGCTGACGTCACGCACTGTCCCTGTACTCCTTTTGTGAAACTGCGCTTAAGTCAGACGGTGGCTCGAGTGCAAGGATGGTCACAGTTGATTGCTCATCGGTGTAGATCTTGCACCGTCGTGGTTTGCGAAAATTCTCTTGTGCTGCAAATGCGCAACTGCTTATTAAACTATGTTACTCTGTAAATTACTGAGCCATCTAGCTAGCTTTCTAATGCTAACTATGGAGAATCTTTGTAAATAATCATCATAATTAAGCGGTGTCATTTGTTTTTGCCCTAACTTCACCAGCTATTTTGCAGTACCAGTGACTGCTTTTGAGCTAGCTTGCAAGCTAGCCAACATCCCAAAAATATGAAAATGCCATTAGGACGCACAGAAGCTAGCTAAGATAGTAAAGTCATGGCCAAATAAAATCATATCGCTTAAACAGGACTTTCAACAGTTAACGTTAGTGTGACAGAGTGATTTTTAAATCTATCGAATCTCTGCAGAAGGTGTAGATCTCTCACTGTTATTGGCTTGCAGTTCCCGGTAATGTTTACCATTTTTCCCAAGCTATGCCTGTAATGCAGCTCATAGCAATTTCTATAGAAGTTGCTTCTATGTGAGACAAAGTTGTCCAAGTTTTGAAGCATTTGATTGGACTTCAAGATGACCACTCAGTTATATGCTAATTGGAACTATTGCGTCTAACTCTCTCTCGATAGTTTTTTCAATTTCAATTTATTTGTATAGCGCTTTTCACAGATAAACTGTCACAAAGATGCTTTACAGTCAGAGATGAGTTACTGAAAGGGCAGTGCCCAGCCTATTCCCCACTACAGCAAATGAGACAAAAAACTCCCAGTAGGGAGAAAACTCCTCCAACAGTGGTGAGAAAAAACGCCCCAGAGGGAAGAAATCTCAGGAGGAACCCGGCTATAGTTGGGAAGCCCATCCTCCGCAGGCTAGCTAGTTAGCTAGATAGTCAGTCTGCCATGGGATTCAATGACAGCAGGAGATATCCGTGAGGTCGAGAGACCGTTTTGTCTAATTCCTTCATGCTGATATGGTATATGCAGCAGCGAATGTGCACCTCGGGGCTGTGTTTGTAATTAAAGCCGTGACATATCTTGTCTTTGCCACAGAGGTGCATATAACAGTCTACTATACGCGTCCAAGGTGGCTGGGATCCTTCTGAGTCCATTACATTAGCTAACTAGATGGCTAAATAATCAAAAGTGTCTTCGGAAGTGAGTTTGGGAGTCACCGTCCACAGCCCCCACGGTATGCTACCTCAAGAGCAATCACTGGTACAGCTAACAAGCAGGTTAAATTAGGGCAAAAACAAATGACGCTGCTTAATTAGCAAGATCATTTACAAAGATTCTCCAAAGTTAACGTTCGCTAGATGGCTAATAATCTACAGAGTAACATAGTTTAATAAGTGATCGCGCATTCGCAGCATAGCCACACATTCTGCAGAATCTTCGGAGTAGGTTTGAGTTAATGTCACCACCCCCATGGTACACTGGATGAAGTAAAACGAATGGGCCTGCAGCGAGGCAGCGATAATTTCATTGGACAGCACGGAACCTAGCATTCTAATGGTTGGCGATTTTTGATGGGAATGAACTGCAGAACCATTCCAGACAACAACCATTCCAGACGGGCAACTGATTTTCATTGAAGAGCTTGTCCGTGGACAACCAGTCAAAAAATTGATTTATCGTTCGCTGCCAGCCAAAACAAAACATTGGGAACTCCTGACACTTAATAAGCATTTTTCTCCCTCTGTCAACAATCATCCCAATGAGGAAAAATGTCTTAGGTCACATAATTTGGTGACCATCTTGAATGGTCTACAGTCCTTTGCACTTGTTAGCACTTTGATTGGTTGAGAAATTAAAGCGGTAAATCATTGGCAAGAATTTAACCCCTTCAGACCCTGAGTCCATAACAATGGACGTGACATGACAACCGTTTTTTTTTTTGTTTTTTTTTTGCAACATTTAACACCACCTAAGTCCTCAAGACCATTTGAGTGGACGTTTAGCAACCAATCAAACAGCAGTATAGGTATCCTTGAGGCCATTTTTAAAAAATACAACACACTGAAGAGAGGCATGGCAGGACTTCACTCCACACGACAAAGTAAGGACTATTTTCAACAGTTTTATTCACATTTATAGATATTTGGGCAAAGATATCATACTTTTAAAACAATATTGACAGATGGAATGTTTGAATTAAAGCATAATATCAAATGTTTAATAGCAAGTTTTTACTCAGGATTTTTTCAAATGTTGCTGTCCATTTGAATGGCCAGTGGGTCTGAAACTATGTCACTGAACTCAATTCTACACTAGGGAAGAATTAATTTGTCACTATAAAAATAGCACATCATAGTTGGGAAAAAAGGGATTGCTATATTTTTCACAACCTTGGAACATAATTCAGGTCTGAAAGGGTTAACATATGAAATGGTGTTATTCTCTTTGATTGATTGCGAATGTGAAATAAAAGCGACCTGGATCACTTTGGTGATGGAATAACGTGCGCGCGCTCCCGCGAAGGGGGTGCAATCTACGGCAGGGGTGCATGGAGTATTTTGTATTTCGCGTCCGACAGTCTTGATCATGCAAGCGATATTTCATTCACAATGTCAATGGTCATGGAATTGATTTGCTCACTGACTACAAGCACCATTTTATCTCTGGTGTGGAAATAAAGCGTGAATCTGTTCGGTCCATCTGACTAATTTTCAAAAGAGAGACCGAATAAAGACTTGTCTATCTTCAACGGAAGAAAACAGATGAATAAAAAGACCAAGAAAAGTCGATAGCTATCAATTTGCATTTTGTGAAGGTAGAAACCAAACATGGCCAAGTTTGTACGTCTAATAATTGCTGGAATACTCGAAAAATTAAAACTTTTTATGAATTTGGGACACGGCGTATTTTAGGATCTCTGTCTGACAGTCGCTAAATTCGTCATAAATGCACCAAGTACCGCGCCAATGTCGACTCACTTTACCGAGCAGAGCTTAAACAGAAACATTGATTGAAATTCTCGGTACTCATCTAGAAGAAGAGGGCCCCTCTGATCAAAACATTCACGTTAAATATCTAAAAGATTCAGTAGATTTTAAGAGATTAAAAACAGTAATAGACTGTCGGACACGGAATTATATTAAAACCGTGTCCGACTTTCGGACACGTAGACACTGCGTTATTTTTTTGCTTTGGAATATGCCGCCTTCAGAGTTTTCCCGCGATGCTGAATTTGCTTGGCGCTTGTCAGTTAACACAAAACCAGCCTTTCTCCACTTTTCGCCCACCTTAATTATATCGTTGTTACAGTGCTTTTGCCCATCGATATATTACAATATATTCATGTCTTTCATTATGCATACAGTCGTCTCCTCTTCGCTCCAAAAATGCAAATTCCTGGCGAAGTGAACAGGCGCAGACGTGGTTGAATATTCAGTTCGAGGGCATATTCCGATTAAGGTGTATACATGAGCCAATATTCCGATTAAAACAGGCATGTGCCAGAGGTCTTATTCGGAATATTTCGAATCGGAAAATGACCTTAAAGGTCACAGGCCAAGTCATTCCAAGTCATGAGAAATTTGGTTCAAAATGATCGGTTATGCCGTAATACTATGTCTGGCCCCTGTAATGTGAATATAGGCCACTAGATGGCAGTATTTACCTTTTTTTGTTCAGCTCAGACTGGAGTCATGTTTAGACATGTCCTGGACATGTCTGGGGCAAGTCTCAGAAAAAAAAAAAAAAAGAGGTCTAAATGTGGGTGGGGTCTGCAAAAGAGTATATAAGGAAAGGAATTGAGACAGTAAAGTAGTAGGAGAAATTGCAAGAAGATGACCAGACCTGCCATTCTGTTCAAGACCTGTGACGTTTCTTTTGTGGATTTCTTTGCCTGTGTTTGAGCATTTTCTTCATCCAGGACATCACCAAGCCACCCCACCAAAAAGGGACTGTAATTATTTCTGTTTTTTTATATTTATCAATCTTGGTCTTTAGTTGTAGGTTGTTATTAGTCTTTGTCTTTGTTAAAAATTAAATGTGTTTTAGTTGTTAAAACTGTGTTTGTCATCCCTTGCTGTTGCTGTTGTGTTATAAATGTAATAACAAATTGGGGCCATAACAAATTGGGGGCTCAAGGTCCGGGATAGACCATTGTGTGAGTAATTTATTGAAAATCTAACATTCCAAATTGTGAAATTGTTTTTGTGAATTTTCCTAGATATATATTGACAACAGCAATGGATGATTTCTTGGCATCACCAACCGTAGGGGTTTTGAAGTCTTTTAAAAAGACAGAACTGCTAGAAATTTGCAGACAGTTGGAGCTGACAGAGGTAAAACCAGCCATGCGAAAAGCAAGACTGGCTAGAGAGATAGTTGAATATTACATTGATGAAAATGTGTTTGCACCAGGAGATCTGGAACAGTTTCCAGTGGAAAATCCAAATATAGAAATGGAACTTAAATTAAAAATGCTAGAGATTGAAAGGGAGGAAAGAGAAAAAGAAAGGGAGGAAAAAGAAAAAGAGAATTTGAGAGGGAAGAAAAAGAAAAAAAAGGCAGTTTGAGTTAGAAAAATTAGCAAGAGAAGAAAAACAAAGAGAATTTGAGAGAGAGAAAGAGGAAAGAGCAGAAAGAGAGAGACAGAGACAGAGAGATTTTGAATTAGAGAAATTCGATAGAGAAGAAAGACTCCAAATGGAGCAACTAAAAATTAAAATTGAAACTAAAAATAAATTTTGTGCCAGTCAGGAGGTAAAACTGGTGCCTCCATTTTCAGAAAAGGATGTTGACAACTATTTCCAGTGTTTTGAAAAGGTAGCAAAGAGTTGCCAGTGGCCAAAGGAACACTGGCCTCTGATGTTGCAAACTGTCCTCAAGGGTAAAGCTCAACAAGCCTATTCGGCTTTGTCTGCAGATGATTCCTCTGATTATGAGGTTGTCAAAAAGGTTATTTTGAGAGCTTATGAGTTGGTTCCAGAGGCTTACCGACAGAAATTCAGAGGTCTGAAGAAATCTGAAAATCAGACTTATGTTGAATTTGCTAATGAGAAGCAGGTTTGCTTTGAGCGCTGGTGTACTTCTATGGAGGTCAAGGATGATTTCAACTCACTAAAAGAGATGGTGTTAGTTGAAGAATTCAAGAACTGTGTTAAGGATGATGTTAAGACCTACCTTAATGAGAAGCAAGCACTGAACTTGCAATCAGCTGCCAAATTTGCAGATGAATATGTTCTCACTCATAAGTCCAAATTTCAGTCTAGCAGTAACAATAAATGGTCCCAATTTCAGAAAAAGGGTTACGGTGATACCCAAGATTCCTCACCCAAAGACAAAGACAAATCTGGTGATGGTGCTCAGAAATCCAGTAACAGGTCTGATCAAAGTGTGAAAGCTGACAGTGACAAAAGTGGTCTAGTTTGCAGTTATTGCAAGAAATCTGGTCATGTTACAACTAACTGTTGGTTCCTTAAAGCTAAGAAAAAAAAAGAAAAGGATACCAAACCAAATGCCTTTGTGAAAACAAGGTTAGAAACCCCTGTAGTAGATAACCAATCTGCTAAATTGCCTGTTTCTTGTGGGGCTAAAAAGCCTAATACAGCTGACTTTGTGAGGGAGGAATTTCTTCCATTTGTGTCAGAGGGATTTGTGGCTCTGAATGAGCATACTACTCCTGTCCCTATATATATCCTAAGGGATACCGGAGCTTCTCAGTCACTTTTGTTGATGGACTCCTTGGAGTTACGTGATGAGACCGCTTCAGGGGATTTCATACTTGTACAAGGTATTGAAGGGAGGACTGTATCTGTACCCCTGCGCTCTATATTCTTGAAGTCAGATTTAGTTACAGGACAGGTAAAGGTGGGACTTATGTCAAGTCTACCTATAAAGGGTGTTTCTCTGTTGCTAGGCAATGACCTGGCTGGGGGCAAAGTAGTTCCCCCTGTACATCTTACTTCACAGCCGAGCACTGAAAATGGGGATGAGGACCCATCTCTGTATCCTTCTTGCGCAGTGACTCGTGCCATGGCCAAGAAGGCTAAAGAAGATGATGTTGTGGTGCCGTCCAGTACATTGAATAGTCAGGACTCAGGTGGTTCGCCTCATGACTCTGATTGGCCTACTATGGTTTCTCCGTTTGAGGACTTATCAGATACTTTTATCAGTTCTCTATTGAGCCAGCCGGATGGGTCTGGTGATTCTGATGTGTCTGGAGACTTGTCTCTGTCCAGAAAGCGGTTGATTGAGGAGCAAACTAATGATCCTGAAATTGGTGTACTAAAGAGGAGAGCCCTTCCTGAAAAAGAAATAGATGCAGTTCCAGTTGGGTATTATCTCAAGGATGGTGTGTTGATGCGGAAGTGGCGCCCTCCTGATATCCCTGCCAATGCAGATTGGGCAGTGGTCAGGCAAATTGTTGTTCCGAAGGTCTATAGGAATGAGATCTTAACAATGGCTCATAGTTTACCTTTAGGAGGTCATCTTGGTGTTAACAAGACTGTTGATAAGATCATGAAACACTTCTTTTGGCCTGGGCTTCGGAAAGACGTTTCCAACTTTTGCAAAACCTGTCACACTTGTCAGGTAGTTGGAAAACACCAGTTAGACCCACCTGTAGCTCCATTGCAGCCTATCCCAGCATTTGGGGAGCCATTCTCTAGGGTCATTGTTGATTGCGTTGGTCCATTACCCAAGACTAGATCTGGAAATCAGTACTTGTTGACAATCATGTGTGCATCTACCAGATTCCCCGAAGCCATACCTCTACGTAACATCAAGGCAACTGCAATCTCAAAGGCTTTGATAAAGTTCTTCACGTTGTTTGGTCTTCCCAGGGAAATTCAGTCAGACCAAGGTAGCAATTTCACTTCAGGATTGTTTCAGCAGGTTGTGTATGAACTAGGTGCAAAACAGATTCTTTCTAGTGCCTATCATCCAGAAAGTCAGAGTGCCTTAGAGCGGTTTCATTCCACTCTCAAGACAATGATGAGGACTTATTGTTATGACCATGAGAAAGACTGGGATGAAGGTGTTCATTTGCTGTTGTTTGCAGCTAGAGAAGCAGTGCAGGAGTCTACTGGATTCAGTCCATTTGAGCTGGTGTTTGGTCATGAAGTGAGAGGACCTTTGCTATTATTGAGTGAACAATGGCAAGAGAAAGAGCCGCATATCAGTCTGTTAGACTATGTTAGCAAGTTCAAGGAAAGATTGCGTGCAGCTTGTGACCTTGCCAAAGAGAACTTGAAATCAAGTCAGGGAAAAATGAAAACTTGGTATGATCATAAGGCTAGAAGCCGTGAGTTTAAACCAGGAGACAAGGTCCTTGTGTTGTTTCCCTTGCAGTCCAATCCATTGCAGGCTAGATTTCATGGTCCTTATGAAATTCTGACAAAACTCAATGATCTCAATTACATTGTGAAGACTCCAGATAGGAAAAAACCGAAACAATTGTGTCATATTAACATGCTAAAGCCTTATCATGACAGAAATGCTAGGGTTGCAGCTGTCACTTCAGATTCTCCAATGGTCGAAACGTGTGAAGATGAGGGGGAGTTTCAAGATGATGAACCAAGAAATAAAGCTGAAGTTCTTTCATGTAAATTGTCAAACACTGAAGTGTTGCAAAATCTTGATGTAAAACTCCAGCACTTAGAACCCTCACAGAGAGATCAGTTTGAAAGGTTGATCAAGAAATATGAGGATTTGTTTCCTGATGTTCCAAAGAGAGTTACTATAGCCTCTCATGATGTAGATGTTGGTGATGCCAAACCAATAAAACAGCATCCATACCGGATGAATCCTGAAAAGAGAAAGATTGCTGAGAAAGAGGTTGAGTACATGTTAAAACATGATATTATCAGACCCTCCAACTCCGATTGGAGTTCACCCTGTGTGCTAGTTCCAAAACCTGATGGAAGTACTAGATTCTGTACAGATTATCGCAAAGTCAATGCTGTAACTAGAACTGATGTGTTTCCAATACCTAGGATTGATGATTGTATTGATAGTGTAGGGCAAGCAAAGTTTCTGACCAAGATTGATTTATTGAAGGGTTATTGGTGTGTGCCTTTAACTGAGAGGGCCAAGAGCATCTCTGCTTTTGCCACACCATCTGGATTGTACCAGTATGAAGTCCTACCCTTTGGCATGAAAAATGCCCCAGCCACGTTCCAAAGGATGATACAGTCTACAATCGCCGGATTGCCACACACGGGTGCATACATCGATGACCTGATCACATGGAGTGACTCCTGGGAAGAACATCTAAAAGATGTAGAGACGTTGTTCCAGCGCCTGACCCAGGCTAACCTGACTGTTAACCTGAACAAGAGTGACTTTGGTTGTGCTACTGTCACCTATCTTGGCTACGTCATAGGCCAGGGTAAGGTGGCACCCATAAATGCTAAAGTCCAAGCCATCATGGACTTTCCAGTTCCTGACAACAAAAAAGCTTTGCGCGGCTTCCTTGGAATGATCGGGTACTACCGCAAGTTCTGCAAGAACTTTGCTGAGATTGCTCTCAGTCTAACTAACCAACTGAAGAAAGGCGTAAAGTTCACCTGGGATGATGCATGCCAGAGAGCCTTCGATCGCCTGAAGTCTCTGCTGTGTCACTTCCCCGTGCTCAAATCTCCTGACTTCAACAAACCGTTCTCCATCGCGGTCGATGCTAGCGACCAAGCTTGTGGATCTGTGCTCCTACAGAGAAGTGACTCTGATGACATTGAGCATCCCGTGGCATACTTCTCCAGGAAGTTCAATCGCCACCAAAGGAACTATTCCACAATAGAGAAGGAACTGTTGGCTCTGGTCCTTTCTTTACAACACTTTGAGGTTTACGTTTGTACAGGACAAAAGCCAATGATTGTGTACACTGACCACAATCCGTTAATGTTTTTGAGTAAGATGAAAAACAAGAATCGGAGATTGTTGAATTGGAGTTTGATTTTACAGGAGTTTGACTTGGAAATTAAGCATGTGAAGGGTACAGACAATGTAATTGCTGATTGCTTATCCCAGGTTTGAATGTGTATATATATGTCATGTGTTTGAATATTGTATGATATGTATCTATCTATAGACAAGTGTTCACTTAACCATTTTGTATTGAAAAGAAAAATTTTGCCTTTATGAGTCAAAATTTTTCCCTTTTGGAATGGAGGTGTAATGTGAATATAGGCCACTAGATGGCAGTATTTACCTTTTTTTGTTCAGCTCAGACTGGAGTCATGTTTAGACATGTCCTGGACATGTCTGGGGCAAGTCTCAGAAAAAAAAAAAAGAGGTCTAAATGTGGGTGGGGTCTGCAAAAGAGTATATAAGGAAAGGAATTGAGACAGTAAAGCAGTAGGAGAAATTGCAAGAAGATGACCAGACCTGCCATTCTGTTCAAGACCTGTGACGTTTCTTTTGGGGATTTCTTTGCCTGTGTTTGAGCATTTTCTTCATCCAGGACATCACCAAGCCACCCCACCAAAAAGGGACTGTAATTATTTCTGTTTTTTTATATTTATCAATCTTGGTCTTTAGTTGTAGGTTGTTATTAGTCTTTGTCTTTGTTAAAAATTAAATGTGTTTTAGTTGTTAAAACTGTGTTTGTCATCCCTTGCTGTTGCTGTTGTGTTATAAATGTAATAACAAATTGGGGCCATAACACCCCCAACTAATTAATCAATTACAGTCACAAATACAATAAAAAAATGGCTAAAATGCTTCCTAATGCATCGTCTGCTAGCGTCCGCCTGGCCCGAGAAAATGCGAGATTTACCTGAACGTGATTCTGGTATTCCCGCGGCGTGACGTCACAGTTGTCAAACAAAATAAGCTAGCTTAATGGCGGCGGTTCATTGTGTGTACGAGGCGATATTGTGATTAGGTCTATTGTGCAGTTTATAATGGTTTATTGCGTTGCCTACGGGTGCAGTAACGGGTCGAACAGTGGTAAGAGCACCCACAAGTTCCCCACGGATCTTAATTTGCTGGAGGAATGGCTGCAGCGAGTAAATCGTGCGGGGAGAAAGCCCGGAACTTTGTGGAAACCGTCGAAGCATTCGGGTCTGTGCTGTGACCATTTTGATCCTTCCTGCTTCCTGTTTGATCAGACGTTTGCCGAAAGCATCGGCTACAGTGGATCTTTTAGACGAGAATTAAAACCCGATGCAATACCGGCAGTATTTAAAGCTAGACCAGACCAGGTAGAACGGAAGGCAAGGAGGTAGAACATCTCTTGTTTGTGACAGACAAAGCGGTACAAATACACAAAAGAATTATTTAATTTAGCCTTTATTATACTGAGGAGTCCCACTGAAATTAAAAAGTATAGATATAGGGGGGAATGAAATCACTTCTTCTTTGAGTTTAGTGGCAGTTATAATATTCAATAACTGATCCTGATGTGCCATCAAATTAATTAGCATCTTAGCCCGCACCTCTTTTCTTTTCTTCAATCTTTATGACAATTTTTACTGGCAAAATGAATCCTGGCGACATCGTGAATGTGTGCACTCCAGTCCAAGTAACACGACTGTTTTTTTTAATTAGTTATAATAATAATAATAATAGAGAGCATTTATATACTAACTAGACGGTATTACATATCCTTAGGGGTATCCCCTCCACTTCATTGGCCCCTGCATCTCCACCTGCGACAGAGGTAGAGCTATCGTCGTCGTCTTTGGAATCACCTGACTGTGACGACTCGTTGCCTGTTTTATTCAAAACCGGCTCGAATAAATACGGCTGCAGGCCGTAAACTTCTACAAAACTTGGCTCCTCATCCTCATCAAAATCAATTGTGTCTGTAGGGTTAACGTTTTTGTCCATGTTTCGTCGAGAGTCCGGGATTTATTGCAAGGAAATGTGTAAAACGTTGTTATGCTATGCAGATGAATAGAGTGAACTTCAATTTTTTGACAACTGTGACGTCACTGGCAGGCCCCCTAGCGGCGTGATTTGAAACTAAATTTTATTCGGCTGGGCTCTCGACTGGCTTGGGCCATGGGCTGTTATTTGTTACCAATTTCACTTTTAACGCGGTAATTTTGGATAGGATGTGAATTTTTTTTGTTATACTGCTAAATAAGAAGGAGTAAAATAGATTTTGACTTCACATAGTGGACTTGGCCAGTGTCCTTTAATCGGGTTATTGAACGCGTTTACATGACAGGTACGCAATCAAATACAGGAACATGGTGTGCATGTAAACGCAGTCACTGACAGTGAATGGACGAACTATGTACGTTGCTAAGTATCCCCCGCGCGCGATTAGCGCGAAGCGGGGGATATGGCATTGGGCTCCGTCCGTCCGTACATATGCACGGACACAAAAAATTGAGGTGGCGGAGGATATTGCCATGTTAGCGGCGCACAGGAACAACAGTGCACGGACCGGTGGAGGCCAACCAGGCTCGAACCTCCAGCTGTCACCGTTCAAGGAGCACGTGGCAGCTGGGCTCCCCCTCCATCGTGGGAATACGAGGCGGTGGGGACACGGATGAGTCCCCATCGCCTCGATTGGAGCTGCATGAGGGTAATTGTTATTAGTTTTACTCCATGGCATTTTATTGGGTACCACACAAAACAAGCAGCCACTCGTCACTTTCCCAGAGGAGACCTTCTCTGTGCCGGAAGTTCCTCTCACTTCGGACAGAAGCTTATTCCTCGAGCAATAGAAGATCTGCCATTGTCAAAATGTGATCCCGGTCAAAGCGTCCATAGGCCTACATATCCTGAGCAACAAAAGAAATGCTAAGAAAAATGTGCAAGTTAGTTAATTTACTCATATGGTTAACTCAGTCAAAGTGACCACAAAATAAAGAATAATCTGATGAAACGAGTGTAAATGTGCACGCGCTAGTAATAAATTTGATTTTCTAAAATAATTACACGCAAACTTATTTTCCAGTCTGCCTTTAATTAACTTGCATTTCTTTTGTTGTTCAGTGTATATCTGACTGGATGAGCATCTGACATACACTGCATATCTGCTAAGCCACACATTGCACTTATTCAAATTGATTGTAATTGTCAGCCGTCTGGCCTGACAAGCAGGTTGTCTCAAAATATAAGTTTAATTAATTTCTGAACAAAGGCATCTCATTTATTTATTTATTAATTCATTCATTTATTAATTTAGCCTATTGTATTTATTTAGCCTATTTATTAGTTTTACTAATAAGAGCAACAACAGCACATCGTCCACATCACTGCATATGGTTTACTACTCATTTTGACAGCAGCACTCGTTCTTGCATGTTGTTCGCTGGTTTCAAATCTGCGTACGCCTGGTTAGACCTGGCATGAGATTTTTGCAGACCGTTCACTCACATTCAGATTGACAAATGCCGATCTTTGCGGGAGATTTGGCGTACCCTCATTTTTTTGGTGCACGCACGTTTGATAAATGAGGGCCAATATATCTACTGCGAAGGTACTGTCATTAGTTATCCTCCTTAATAAACTATTAAAGATTTAATCTTTAGTGCTAAAGACTGTCCATATTGTGAGTGCACTGTGAGTGTCAGGAAGAAGGTTCACCTGTAGAGATGCCAGCGTTCTTGGAATGGTAGGACCCAGAGATCCACGATCTGCATTGCTTCCTCCTCAAGCATATGCTCCGTTTTCTTAAGTTCCTGCTTCACTACATTCTTCAGCTTCTTCTTCATATCACGAGTTATCTAAACATACAGTGGTATTAATATGTGCATAAACACAATCCCACATCTTCTTACATTTTATGCTTTTATTGAGAACATTTCCCTTTTTCAAGGATGCCCTCAGAGAAACTGTGAGAAAAAGCTGTTGCAAGCAGAGTGACTGAGAGAAACATCCCTGCATTTTGGGTGTTTTGTGGGGTTGAGGGCCCAGTGAGGGCCCAACAGCTGAGGTCTTCCCAGCTTTAAAACTTCATATGGAAGTCAGAAACCTAAACCCCACCAGGGGCATGAACCAGTTACTCTACATTAGCCAGTCAAGAGGCCTCCTGCAAAGCTACCTTCACAGCCTTGCTCAAGGTGACAAACCGATGATTAAACTTATAAACTCAAAGTTGCAGATGCAGTTCTGTCCTTTATGCTACCTCTTCACAGAAAATTCACACGTTAGTGTCCATTTACTGCAGTTTCAGACTTCTGAGCTATTGCCTACATTAACTTGCTTTAACCAGTAGGAACCAGATATGCAGAGATGGTAAACATCAGTTTTCAATCATACGTGTTGTCAGGGGCAGAGCTGCTGTCAAAGCAGTTAGCAAGGAAGGAGAAATTACATTTTTGTTGACATTTTGACATTTTTTAAAAGTTTCTACAAATGCATCTGTGAACTGACAGGAGGTAACAGAATTTTTCAGCAAATGCATAGAGGTGATATAGGGCCAAAAACACAAACCTACCTGCCACCCCTCATCATCATCTGGTCTGCCTTCCTCCATCTCTTTATCGTCTTCCTCTGGCACATAAGCCAGAACCTCCCCCTGTCTGGCCGCCATCCTTTTGAGGGCGCTGCGGATGTCCGTTTGCATGTCGTCCCCCTCCATCAGCCTCTCTGCTTCCATCTGCTCCACCTCTTCTATCACTTGGAGCATTTCTGCCATATCTCCATCGCTCTCTAACGTAATGCTTGACACTTCACTACCAGCACCTATGAGTCAGCGCATTGTGACATAAATATACCAAGTGTTCGTTACTTTACGGTCTCCTCTCAGTTTGTATCATTTTGATAGCCTATTTGAGGAAAGCCTCAGTCTTAGATCGAAACGCTAATCGTGGAATGTGCCAAAAATATGATGTAAATATGCAATGAAATAGGGATATGTCTCAGGTACTGCAGGAATTATTTCACAAAATATTTTAATTTTCCTACCATCCTAGCTTTTTTTTTACCACCATGTAAGGTAATTATGAGACTGAATTTTCCACTGTACCTTCACTGTCCAAAAGCCCAAACACTGAGAGGTATTCTGTCACTCGCGGAATGTCATACACTGAGTTTGTAGCTTCCTCGCACCAGAGCTGCTCATCCCAACCTTCAGCAACATCACCTGGTATTTACGAAAGTATTATACTGTAGATGTTAAGCAGCCTAGTTACTCCGTATTGAATTACTATCTTTGCACATTAAAGTCTGCCAAATGTGAATGAGTAATAATACTCTTGCCACAACATGTTGACTTTGCCGTCATTCATTTGGCACTGGGGGAGATACAATGGTCCGAAATGTTTTCAGAAATGGATCAGCAGCCATAGCTGCTCAGAGTGTGTAGCATACATACAGGTCTTATCCAGAACACCAGATAAAACCAGCATCTACAAAGTAGCACACTCAGTATTGCCAACAAATGGCATTTGTTCAATGAAATTTTGTTAGCAATTAATGACAGCATCAAGGCCAAATAAATAAATAAATAATACTTAGAACATTTTTAATCAAGGATTTCCAAATAAAAAGGGCCACTTCATATACATATTTATGTAGCTGCTGACAATGACACACTTTCCATTTTCCCAAAAAGCAATAGTGCAGATGAATAAAAAGGAGAAGTTCACTCTCACCCATTTGCCTGGAACTCTGACTCAACATAGAAATTCCCAGCCAATCCAGTATTAGGGACTGCTCCTTCCTGCCAGACCTACTTCTGTCAGGAAGCTAATTAGGATGTAATAAAATAGATTGTTTTATGAGGGATCTATATAGAGCAGTATCAAATAATGCCGCTGTGGACTAGAATTGAAACTGAAAAGATGGAAAACCACAGCACTGACCTGTCCTTGATCAAGTCCTACACCATGGAGAGCAATGATGTATTCTTCAAGCATACTCTCATGCAGAACTCCCTTAGCTGAGCTTTCAAAAATAGCTGCCAAGTTTTCAAGTTTATTCTCCAAAATGTCTCTTTCATCCTTGAGCTGTAACCAGATATATCCATAAGGGTGTGGAGCATCAATAACATGCACAGGAAAAACATACATTGACCAAATTTTATCCCTTTAACCTGCTCCACATTTGATTTTGATACAGCAAATCTTTGGCAGAAAATGTAGGGTGTAGTTAAGATCAGAAGCATCCAATTTCAACTTCATTATGCTCGAAATGACCTTAAAAAGAAGTCTAACATTTATGTACAACCCTATTTCCAAAAAGGCACTGCGTAAAAAGTAAATAAAAACAGAATTGAATCACTTGCCAATCACTTCAACCCTATATTTGATTGAAAACAATATGAACATGACACATCAGATGTTGACACTGAGAAATTTTCTTGTTTTTTGAAAAAAACATTGCTCACTTTTAATTTGATGGCAACAACACATTTTACACAAGTTGGGACAGTGGCAACAGACTGAAAAACTAGTATGATGTTAAAAAATACACCTGAGGGATCATCTCAAAACTAATTTGAACCAGGTAAGTAAGATGACTGGGTGTACAACATCTTTTAGAAGCAAAGATGGTGAGGGCTTTACTACTTCATGAAAGGCAGCATGGCAAAAAGATCAAAAAATCATGTTTCTCAATGTAAAATTGCAATGTTTTAAGGGTTTTCTGCTGTACATATTAAGGCTCAGAGAATCCAGAGAAATCTCTGTATGTTAAGGACAAGGCTGAAAACCAATACTGAATGGCCATGATGTTCAGGCCCTCAGGCAGCACTGCAGTAAAAAGAGACAGGATTCTGAAGAGGAAATCAGGGCATGGGCTCAGGAACAATTCAGTAAACCACTGTAGCTTCACCCACAAATGCTAGTTAAAACTTTGCCATACAAATATTAAACTATACATTTACACAATCCAGAAATGCAGCTGCCTTCTCTGGGCCCGAGACCATTTAAGATGGGCTGAGACCAAAAGAAAAGAGGGAACATCCAGCTTAATATCAGTCCACAGTTCAAAAGCCTGCATCCATGATAGAACTGGGGTCCATTAGTGCACATGGCATGGATAGCCTGCACATCTGTGAAGACGGCATTAATGCTGAAAAAAATATACAGGTTTTTAAGCAACATACACTGCCATCCAGATGAGTTTTTTAGGGAAGGCCTTGATTCATTCAGCAAGACAATGCCAAGCACCACATTCTGTACAAACCAGAATAACATGGCTCCATAGAAAAAGAGTCTGGGTGCTAAACTGGCATTCCTGCAGCCCAGACCTGTCTACCACTTCAACACTTTGGCACATTATGAAACAAACAATGTGACAAATGAGTCCACGAAGTGTTGTGAAATTGAAATCCTACATCGAGCAAGATTGGAAAAAAAAAGATTTTTTCAAAACTTCAGCAGTTGGTTGCCTCAGACCCCAAATGCTTAGAGTGTTGTTAAAAGAAGAGGCATCAAGTTTAAAATGAGCATATATTCTTTGTAAACAATGTTTCAGTTTTGACATCTGATATTTTGTCTCTGTACTATTTTCAGTTAAATATGGAGTTATTTCAGCAAATCTTTGCATGAAACTGTATTTATCTACATTTTATCCAGTGTCCCAACTTTTTTTTGTAAATGGGGTTGTACAGCGGGCTGACTTTATTTGTACACTATTAAAAATCAGATATATCAGAAGACACAGCACCCAGTATGTTCAGAATTTTGCATGTAGAATTAAAAACGTTATTAGTATACCTTGACTAGACATTATGATTGAAAAAGCTCCTGGTAAATCTCATCGATCAAAACACTAAAAAAGCCTTTGGTATCTCATTTTTGGTGCAACATTTTGTTTTGTATAATGAAGACTCTAAAAACTGAAAGTTTATTTCAGTTGTGTGATGCATCAGGCTCACCTCGGCATGCATTGCTCTCAGGTAACCAGGCAATGCACGCAAAAAGTTGGTATCTTTCCTCAGATTACTCAAGGAGTAGTTTTTTAGAGCATCATTTTTGCTTCTCCCCCCAACTCGGACCAACGACATGGATGAACTGTTGAACTTGATGATGCCTTCACAGAAAAAGTCAATGTAAATATGAAACAGATGGGCACAGCCAGGGTGAGCAACTGTTACTGCACCTTATTAACTGATACAGCATTGCTGTGCCTGGCAAAGTATTGGAATAATCAATACTGAAAATAAAAAAATACTGAAAAGGTTAGGAGAGGGTAAAACAAAGGGCTCTAATTTCTTGGCGCAGTGCAGGGTGGCGCAGCGTGGCGAAGCCCATGCAGTGGTAATGTCGTGCAGTGCAACACCGTGCGGAGCTACTTTGGCAATTTGGTAGACAGACGTGCGCCAAGATGGATGTGGCGGCATAGTAGGGGGAGCTGTCACATATTCATCATGACGCAGTGACAATTTCATGGATCAAGGCTCCGCCGAAATTGCGCAGAGAGCTCGCCAGCTCCAATGTGGTTTACTTTCTGTGCAGTGGTAATTTGGCTGACCGGCGCACAGTGCGCACACGTCACCAAAACCTCACAGGCAGGTTTCCAGAATGTCAGGCACATTTCAATGCAATAAATAATTACAGTAACCACTATTTAATGTAAGTATCTAAATCAGGACATAAATTCTAGTATCTATATCGATTGTCCTGATGTTAGATTAAAGGCGGTTGGCACGCGTAATGGAAACTCGACCTCGAACACAGCTGAATCTGTGCAGCAAAATAACGACTTCACATCTTTCTCAGCCAACCACAAACTGCCTCAGCATCAGGCAGTGTGTGTATATGTACTGTATATATATATATATTTATACCATGGTCTGGGTAAATACTTTTTTCTGATTGGCTGGCAGGTATGCATTAAAACCGTGGAACCGCACAGGTAGTTCGGCTACGGCCGTTTCACCATTCGAAATTCATCCACTAGCCAACTTGTAACCCTAGCAACGTTACACGTGGTATTCGGCTGGGTACAACGGAAACCTAGCTGCTAATTTATCTCCAGTTTTAGCGGCGTCATACAAGTAGTGTCCAGCGGGGCGGTTAACTATAGGTACTCGAGCGATAATGACCGGAAATATTATGGCAGCGAAGTAATCAGGCTTTATTCATTAAACGATTATAATTGTGTACGGTTACAAATGAAGCTAACTTGTCCACAGGGGCGTGCTGGGGATTTGTGGGGGGTTTTTCTTCAAAAAAAGACGACTTTAGGCAGCATTTAGAGTTGTCATAGCAACTACAACAACACTATTTGACTGACAGCCACACAACAACACTCTATTAAACACAACCATGACGACAGCTCCACACAGTCCTCCATACAAGTACTTTTGTCTTCTCTAATCTCTTCTCTACATCATACTGTGTCCTTTGGTTCTATAATATTTATATAATGTGCAGAATTACACAAAAACATGCTTGTATTATTCTTTCCAGCAAATCGTTTAGATGTCATGCCAGCTTACAATAGCTAAAACGAATACCAATATTGAATATTGGTTTTCTACGGTCCACTGTTCTGCTCGCTCGGTCGCTCGCTAACCCCCCTCCTCGGATCTGCCCGATTCGCGTACATGGCCTATTTCAAACTCAAAATTGTATTGGCTGTCCTAAAAGTCGATAGATGACGTCATTACCTAATTTGCATAATACACCTTGTGCATGTGTTTTGGAGTTTTTATATCGTTTAGTTTGGCATAGAAATCAGCCTTGCAATATATGCAGTATGCCTGAGTATCATCCCTAATAAACTGCTTCAACCTGCCTTTGAATTCAGGGCATGATTCCCATTCCTTTCTGTACTTTTGACTGTACAGTTTAGACTGAGCCATGCTAAGCTAGAGGTTTAGCTTGTGTCACGGAGAAATGCAAACACACACGGAACTGTCTGGACGAGGCGAGTATCTTTATTAATATTTATTTAGACAATAAAAATCACATTTATCCCGCCATGACTGTAAACCAACACTGAGAAAAAGCGGCGGGTTCGCATGTGCGATTCATTTGCAGTTTGGACACGGAGGGGTGAACTTCACCTGCTCCGACTCCAGCTAAGAGAGGCGGCTACGAGAGGACTGGGCCGCCTGTGAGTGCTCTGTGACGGGGGACAGGCCGACGGAAGTACCCGCTGCATGTCGAGAGTAGGAACGATTAAAGTCGCTAAGTTGGCAACACTGGATGCGTCTCTCTCATTCATCCCCCCTCCTCTCGCAGACTGCTCCATGTGCTTCTCTACACTTCCAGTGTAGCGTAAAACTTTCTCCAAAATTCCTGAATGCTGTGATTTGATATTGCTGGCAAATGACCATGGTATAAGCGGGATAATCAACGAGAGCATTCCACGGTTTTAATGCACGACGCAGAGGCAAATAACCACCCGACGCAAAGCACACCTTCTCGTTAATTATCCCTTACGTATATATGAAGAGTTTGGTTCCAAAACGCAATAAGTGCAAAAATGACAAAAATTGAGATTATACCATTGGGCGATAGTCCTGCGCTTCTTACACATGGTGCAAAAACCCGTCATTAGAAATGCAAGGTGTATTTTTTCATGGTCAAAGATTGTGTTTTTCTATAAAATGCTATAGGCGCCAACATAGAAAAAGCTGATTTACTCAAAATGACTAAAATGGATATATTGCATTTTGGTACCAAACTCTTCATTATATATATATATATATATATACGGCAGCCAGCAAAAAGTAAAAGTACTGATATGACAATAGATTTATAATGAAATAAAGAATAAAAGTATATCACCAACAAACAGAACATCCAAAAAAGATGGCCCGCAAATAAATAAATCGCAGTGTTCATTGGATGTTCTGTTTGTTGTTAAAATGTTTCTTTTTATTCTTTATTTCCTTCTCAATCTGTTCTAATCGTCCTCTTTTTTTTTTTTTTTGGCTGTCAGACACGGAGTATACGCCTGGATACACCCCGTTGGTGCGGCGCTCCCCCCCATTCACTGCGCGTGCGCAGCGCCTACGCCTGTTCAACAAATTTATAGCCTATAGACTTAAGGTAATATAAAAATTCAAGACATTTAAACAAGTACAGTACCTTCCAGGAACTGATCCAGTGCATGGTTTGTGTAACAGACAACCAGGATAGGAGAACCAGCATCTGAGCGCCAGATGTCCGCATTGCTCAGGAGAGCCTTGGCAATTTTCAGGCCAACATAAGTCTTTCCTAAAATCAACGATCCAGGGGTAATTATCAACTACACTTTGAGATGCCAATTAGCATGCCAGCATTATTTATACATTGGTGTATATCAGATACAAGCACAGTTCACAGTTCAGTTCACACTTGATTAGGAGAATTACCCGTTCCTGGTGGTCCTTGGATGATGGCAAGCTCCTTGGTGAGGGCGAGTTGAATGGCCTTCAGTTGAGAGTCATCCAGTCTCAGCCGCTCTTTACTTGGCCAGCAATCTAAGTTCAGGATGTCTTTTACTAGTTCCTTTCTTGTATTGTCTTCCAATTTCATCGCCACAGTCTGCTTCCTGTGAGATGGCTGTGATTTCAGCCTCTCATTGTTCATCAGTGCTTGGAGACTGTAACTGTGCTGATGGTCAAGAAGATACTTAGGAGAGGAGATGTTTTTCTCACAGCTGACGATGTACCTCTTCATTGGTAGGTCGTCCGCGACTATCTCCTGCAAGCCCTCAAGGACATGACGATAGGCTTCAAAAAAGGCCACATTCTCCACCATGAGGAATTCATCATTTGGAGACACATCAACCAGCTTCCTCCTGCTTTCTTCAGTGAAAAAAAGAGTAGTGACTCCTTTCTGGAGTTCTTTTACATCCCGGTTGGCTACAGTGGCAAAGAGCATTGTCTTAAAGTTGTCCTTCGACAAGCACACCAACGCTCCAAACATCATCCTCTTGGAGGTCTCCCAGATAACCCCTTTCAAGTTCTTGGTGTCAAATTTAAACCGGTACAGGATTCCTTTTGGTGTACATACCGGGGCCAGTTTGTGTGCTTTCACATATATGCGAATATCATCAAAACGACCCTGGCGAGGGTCCTTCCCTTCAAAGTGGAGGAGCTGGGAGATCCCATCCCTTAGTGGTTTGATGAAGTCCTCCCTGAGCAGGCGGAAGTGCGTGTCCAGGTAGGTATCCGCATCTTGGAATTTTTCACCTACAATATTGGGCCTCAGGAATGGCAGTAAAGTGCCATGCACATCCTCATATGTTGGAAAAATGGACATGTGCCTAAAATCCTCCGCACTTTCTTCGTTCTGCCTTCCCAACAGAAAGGAGTAATGGTCCGATCGGAGTGTGCCTTCACGCTTCTTCTCCTGCAGATGAGTTGATATTTTCTGAAGCCTTCCAAGGCTGTTACTCATGTCCTCCCCAATGGCAACACCTGCTTGCTGAAGTTGAGTCAGCTCCCTCTCCAAGAGGGCCACAGCAAGGGACACATCAATAACAGTACTGGAGGGAAAAACACTCATCAGGGTAATGTGCAGGTCAATAATCTGCTTGAATCTGGCTGTATTCTGCTCCCTGGTGTCCTTGTCACTTGAGGTTAATGTTGGACCTTGTGTCATTATAAACAAGGGAATGGTTCCTTTCAGGAACTGGGAGTCCTTAACTTCAGAGAGGAGGTGCTGCAAGTTATGCCTGCTGGTCCTGCAGCTGCAAGCTTTGCTGAGGACATCAAGTGTAATATGAGTCATCTCATCTGTAGTGTCCTTCAAGTTCAGGAACTCCCTCAGACCGCTCCCTGGAGCTGCCAGCTTCATTACTATTTCAGAAGGCTCCATCTGCAGGATCTTTTTCATAGAGCCAAAGCATAATCTCTGACTAGGTTTGTGATCTGGGTCTTGGGTCCTCCTGGGCCTGCCTTCATGACTCTGGGAGTGGAGGCTGCGGTCAGACAAGTTTGGCTGGAATTTTCCCAGGTGTGATGAACTCAGAAGTTCTCTACGTGAACTGGGCTCTGGTGGATTCAAAATAGTGCATTTTAGTACAATATAAAAAAAGAAATAATTGAGAAATAAGAATAATTGTAAGAAAGAAAAATAAAGGAATAAGTAAAAGACCATACTAAGCAATGGAAACCACCAAAATTTATAAGACAGAGTAACAGTTTGACATGCCTGAAAATTAACAGAACTGTGTACTAAAGGTGCAATCCATCTGTTATAGATAAAAACACCCTCAAATTAAAGCTGAAAGTCAGCTATTAAAGTACACTGTCATGGCATCCTTTCAAAGTAAAAGAGCTAGAGTACAGAAACAAAATACAACCCCAATGCCAAAAAAGTGGGGATGCTGTGTAAATTGTGCATAAAAATAGAATGCAGCTAGATAACTAAGTTGCCACAGGGGCTGAGTTGTGTATGTCCCTGATCCACAAATTTCGGACAAAATGGCTGCTGGCAACCATATTGGACGTCCGAAATTTGTGAAAATCGGTTTTGAGCATTGTCCAATAAATATCTACGCCTGTTTGAAGTTTATAAAAATTCCTGTAAAAACTGTGGCTTCCAGAGCCTTGAATAGAAAATCTCTGCGGCGGCGGCCCCGGAACTATCATCTATCGTTGTCGGGTAGATACAATTATTTGCAAATCTCATAAACCCCTATTTTGTTCACAATAGAACATAGAGAACATATCAGATGTTGAAAGTGGGACATTTTACCATTTCATGAAAAATATTAGCTCATTTTGAGTTAGATGGCAGCAAAAAATCTCAAAAAAGTTGAGAGGGGTAACAAAAGGCTGGAAAAGTAGCTGCCGAGAGATGGTGCGTCATTTGCACTGTCACCGTTCAACAAGCTGTCCATCCTAGAATGGAACACAGGCACTGTCACTGACCGACCCTGCTTAGGGCAGCCACGAGTGACTATGGTAGCTCAAGAATGCCACATCTGGTTACAGCCAGTATGTGACAGATTCTGGACAACAACCCAAACTGATCATGAAACGAGGGGTCCTGTAACCAGAAGTGGTTGTCTTGAGCTGCCATAGTCACTCGTGGCTGCCCGAAGCGGACCCCGGTCAGAGACAGTTCTCGGATAGATAGCCGACTGATTGTTGAATGGTGACGGTGCAAATGACGCACCACCTCTTGGCAGGTGAGACCTGCCCGTCACATGCTAATGGCTCTTTTTCTCTCTCCTGTGCCACAAGCTGCTCCATTTTCTTGATGCAGTTACATTTTTTTTTTTTTAGCTTTATGTAGGCTATTGACCACACGCAAAAGAATAAGGTAAGTGTCTCTGTACACATCACAAACAGCTCAATGTTTGTTATTACTGAAGTGCTTGGCGTGTTCATGTGGCGTACATCAGGATTACAATACCATGCGCTTTTCTTCATTTCCACTCGTGCCTCACTGGTAAAGCAATAAAAATCAATTGATTCTTCAATTCTCCGAAAATACAGTACATACCTCACCCTTGCGTTTCTTTTGGAGTTAAGTACATATGTATAACTAAACAAAATTGAAAAAAAAATTTGTTACATCCTGGCCTTATTCTTGGGTGAACAGAAACAATTGACAGCCACCATTACCATTCTTTGTCGAAATGCTGCTAGTGGCATTATAGCCATGCGAAGGTCTTCTATTTCCTGGGGTCTTAGGTATACTTGTCACAGGGATTCCTGATAATTTTACTGCAGGATGCAATGAAAAGTTTTCAGGACGTCCAAGAGATCGACTGTGGGCACCCCTCTTGCCACCACTCCATGTAGACCCTGTGGTACATAAGAAATCATACGAACATAATGCTATCAGCTGTTTCCTATACAAATGAAGGTAATAAATAAACTTTTGTTCCACCAGAGAGTCTTTGATGCTTTACCTGCTGCTGCAGACCTTCCTCTCTCCTGCCTTTGCGTAAGACCTCCTGAAGGAGTACAGGAGTCAATAAAATCTGTAGAGGGAGGTTGGGGGTGGCGGAAAAGCTGATCTCTTCCTGAGCTGTGTCTCGGCGTCAGCGACGAGTTCCCGCCCTCCTGCGCTACCCTACCACGGGACCTTGACCTGCCACCACCACGACTATGCTGGGAATGGCCACGATATGCTCCAGTTCCTTGGTGGCCATCTGCAATAAAGACAGCCTGCATGAAAAGACCTCGTTGTGCCACAGCAAAAGAAAGAGGGGTGTCAGTGTCAGTCCAGGCTGTATTCCCAAAGCAAACTTTGTGGCCCAAGTTAGGCTCCTTGGGTCATCAATTATACCCTTCCTCCCACTATGAAGCCCCTTACGGCAGCCATGCCCCAGTTCACTCTGGAACTTACCTTTTCCATGCGATCCCTGGTTAGACGAGCTGCCACGGCCTCGATGCTGGGTTGGCCTTACCCCTGCGTGAGGAGAGGCACTCAGAAACCTTTCTAAACAACATTTTGTGCAATGCTGAACAAAACATGATAAAATGGTATCATAATGGTTTTCTTGCACTTCTCAAATTTCCCAACAATTAGTATAGAGTAAATTCCCAGATAGCAAAAAGCATTAATTCAATGTTGGATTTTGGTCAGATTGGTTATTTTTAGTTGAGGTTGAAAAATTTTTGTTGACTCAATGTTTAATTACAGTTACCATTTCAACGTTTGAAAAACTGTTGCTGAATCACAGGAGTCTAGATGATGATTTTTCAAAGTTGAAATTCCCTACAATGATTTGACATCGTTTCAATGGAGCAGATGGGGGGAGTGCGCTTGTCGAAGGTGCTTCCTCCACCTAGGCCAGGCAGGAAACCTTAAAGGAGGACTATCAAAGCTGGGAAAGATGGGTAATGTTATTTCAATAAATGATGAAAAAAGCTCCCTCGACTTTTTCTTCTTTATTTTGCGTTTTCTTTCATTTTTATGCCCCGAATCGTGACATCAGTGCGGCTGCTAGCGCCATGAATGTCCATTGTCCTTCACTGTGATTGTTGAATGACCGAGATATTGCCGCTTCCTCGATGGGGCAGACAGACGAGCTTGATTATTCTCTATCCAACACAACTTTAATTAAGAGGTGGACTTCCGTCAGAGCCAGAGGCCATTTGAAATACTTCCGGAGAGAAAAGAGCTACTTAAAGTCTGCCAATTACCAGCGAGGCTGGACAGCTGCCGTCACCTTGGCATAATTAGCTCACCTTAAATCAATTCCCGTGCACTTTGCCTGACTTGTAGTCAAGCCATTTATTCAGCCAACTGACCAATCAAAACCTAAATCTAGCCAATAATGATTTAGAAGAGATAATGAGAAGCAGACAAACCGAACCAGGCTACCGTGCTAGATTGAAATGTCAGTAATCTGAATAAATAGCAGACTGCTGAATTCCTCCTCTCGTCTGAAAACTTTAACGTATTATTAAAAAAGATTTCTTTAAAATAAAGTCATGTTAAGATGGCCCTGGTTTTTAAGCGTATAAAAATAAACAAAGTAGAAAAAGTTGTGTGAAGCGCATCAAACGTGAATGTGAGAGAGAAATTATTTTCGCTTTGCAAGCAATGGACAAATGTACCGAAGACTGGGTCAGCATGTAGAGGCAAATCTGTGCCGCAAATTTTAAACATTTTTTATTTAATAACTGAACAAGATTTGCACACAACGGCCAAATGTAAGAGCTAATTAAGCAAACACATTGAGGCAAATTGTGTGCTGAACTAAGCAAAGTTAAGGGCTTCAAAATCATCCTCCTCTACTCGACAATTGCCTTCACCCCCTGCCCATTTACTTAGCTTGGTTTGCAATCAAACAGTTGATTCGCTCAATGAACAATTTTATATGGGTTGGTGGTCTAATTTATTTGGATATCCATGTATTCAGACATTTTGACATTGCATGCATCATGCACATGAATGCATGTGGCAGCCGCAGTGACGCTATGATCTCGCAAGTTCTTATGCGAGGCGTGGCGTTAATGGCGGCCTCCTGGAAACAGTAATTCCGGCTAATTAATGGTAATTTAAAAGAACAGGGGGTATGTATGAACAAATAATCAACCGTGGATATTATGTTGGAGTTAATTACTATAAGATTAATTCAATACGTGTAGTTCTGTATAGTCCTCCTTTAAAAGCTCAAAAGAAATATTGTGTGCTAAAATGTACAAAAGAAATTTCTTTTGAATGTTTAATAAATAACAAAATGAACAATGGTCTATTTTATTGCTTTTTTTTTTTTTTTTTGTTAATAGAGCATGCTGTAAAGCAGCTTTTCTCAACCTGGGTTTCTTAACAAGAGTTGTCAGAAAGACAACAAAGCTCGCCGGGGCAAGGTTAAAGTTTTTCTGCACGCGGACGCTGGGGGTACGACAATAGCTTTCCAGACATTATTCGTCCCGGCAAGCTAAAAAATGGAAATAGCCAATCTTTAAGGGTTTTTGCCTTGCAGTCCCTCCCCTGTGGCTTTCTCTCACCTCCACCTTAACAAGCTGCACCTCTTGCTTTTTAAGGTGGAGGTGATTATCTGAAGTATATAGGGCTGGCAGTTGCCAGTTCTCATCGGCACCGCATTTTGGTTTTATCATTGATGTGTGTGATTTTAACCCTGATGACGCTGCTCCCTGGTTACCTTCGCCAGCGACTTCGCTGGCGAAGGTAATGTTTTGATCCCCGTGTATTTATTACCTTCGCCAGCGACTTCGCTGACGAAGGTAATGTTTTGATCCCCGTGTATTTATTTGTTTTTGTGTCTGTCTGTGTGTATGTGTATCGAATAACTCAAAAAGTACCGAACGGAATTTCATAAAATTTGGTGGGTTGATTTGGCATGACCTGAGGATCAATCGATTAGATTTTGGGAGTGATGGGGTCAAAGGTCAAGGTCAAGGCCACGAAAAGGTCAAAACCGACTTTCGGCCATATCTCGGTCAATTTTTATCCGATCGGCATGAAACTAACGCCAGTGGCGAGGGATTCAGTGGCGTCGGCGAAGGTATGCGCTCTACCGAGTGCCCGTTCTAGTTTGTTTGTGTGTCTGTCTGTTTGTGTATCGAATAACTCAAAAAGTACCAAACGGAATTTCATAAAATTTGGTGGGTTGATTTGGCATGACCTGAGGATCAATCGATTAGATTTTGGGAGTGATCGGGTCAAAGGTCAAGGTCAAGGCCACGAAAAGGTCAAAACCGACTTTCGGCCATATCTCGGTCAATTTTTATCCAATCGGCATGAAACCAACGCCAGTGGCGAGGGATTCAGTGGCGTCGGCGAAGGTATGCGCTCTACCGAGTGCCCGTTCTAGTTTGTTTGTGTGTCTGTCTGTTTGTGTATCGAATAACTCAAAAAGTACCAAACGGAATTTCATAAAATTTGGTGGGTTGATTTGGCATGACCTGAGGATCAATCGATTAGATTTTGGGAGTGATCGGGTCAAAGGTCAAGGTCAAGGCCACGAAAAGGTCAAAACCGACTTTCGGCCATATCTCGGTCAATTTTTATCCAATCGGCATGAAACCAACGCCAGTGGCGAGGGATTCAGTGGCGTCGGCGAAGGTATGCGCTCTACCGAGTGCCCGTTCTAGTTTCATCTGTATTTGTGAGTGTTTTTTTTTTAAAACTATTTATTAAATCTCCAGTTTGTACCAGCCTGGCATTTGGGTCCTGCATTCTTTTAGGTCCATGGTCCTAGCTCTCGCCGGACAGCAGTTTATATCCGGCAGGGGGTGAAACCATGACACAATCGACAAGCTCACAACACATTTTCAAATATTCACCAATGAAATGATTATAATGAAGAAAAGGGTCCCCAAAGACATGTCCCTGTAAAGTGGGGTCTTTGTATAAAAAGTTTGAGAATCACTGCAGTATACCATACTTCATGAACCAGTTCAGCAATTTAACCTTCGTCTGTATGTTTTTTTAAATATGCCTCATTTAAATAAATAATTAATCATTTTATTCTATTTGGTGTTTTTAAGTTCTGCAGGAGTTGCTCCAAATTAGTCGATCAGTGGTGTCACTGGCTAGTTGACTACTTTGGCATGTTTCTTGTTGAACTATACCATAAATAGAGTAATAAAGTGATTATTTTTTGATGAGGCATATTAAAAACATACAGAGGAGGGTTGAAAAGTGCTGAAATGGCCCTTTAATAGTAACATTGTTTCAATGTATAATGTAATGCATACATATAGTTGAATCAATGTTGATGCAATTCTACATTCTTTCAATGTTGATCATATCATAGTTGAATCAAGGTTGATTCATTGTCAGAATTGATTGGAAATTCAATGTTATTTCCATGTTGATCATAGCGAGCAATTTCAACGTTTTTTTCAATATCTGACATCAATGTTGATTGCAATCTTTAGCCTGACAATATCACAATATTGATTCAATCACTTTTTGCTATCTGGGTTGTGTATTATGCAACATAACATACGGCTATGTGACACACTTTCATAAAATTAACTTCAGTTTAAAGCACACCTCCAAATGCCATCCTCCATCCATCATAGGATGTTCAAGACCCAATCTACAACCCCAATTCCGAAGTAGTTGGGACAAAGGGTAAATTGTGAATAAAATCAAAACGCAATGACTTTCAAATCCAGACCTGCCAACATGTACGGATTTTGCGTACGCATTTTGACATTAAAGTACGTTGTTACGAGTTGATGCTATTTGAGTACGCATATCGCTGGATCTCCCCAGTTTCAGTTTATGCGTCAGTTTAAGTTGGCACACTCATCAGTTGATGTCCGGTGAGCAGAGGTGCGTATGCATAATGAAAATATTTCGACCAATCAGAGGGTGCGTGTGCCCCTCCCAAACGCGACCCTCTCGGAAAAAAGTTTGCTTCGAATTGAGTTTAGTCTCATTCCCAAGCTATAGGCTGCAAACCCTCTTCGCCACACCTCTGGGTCATCATATGTTGAAAATACACCCTATTCAAACATCGGTGAAATGGTAAATTCTACCATGGATGCAGCGAACCCTGTATTTTGATTAGTAGAATACCTACGGTAGAATACCTGGCGCTGCTTGAAGAGCTGACGTTCAATGACGTATAATGCTGTTTCACTGCGTATTAATCTCATTGTCATGAAAAGCGAACGCCATTTACTTTAGTTTGAGATAATTTCGCTTTTATTAGGGTTTGTTTTTGCAGAAATACGGTGAAAAGGCCTAAAACAATGAAATGTAATAATGAAGTTCGCAAAAGGCTTTCTGACATTCTGTGTAATGTACCACATGATTGCCTCCGTTTGATACGCTGTTTCAAATGCACCACTAATGGCGCTTTTCCACTACGTGGTACGGGCTCTACGCTACTCTACACGGTACCGGATATTTTTCTGGGAGGTTGTTTGCCTTGAGTGGACAGTACTGCCTCTGTGAAGCTGGTCATCATAGTGGCGCAGCACGAAACTTCTGCGATGTCGTCCTCAATACGACACGCAGTGTAGCTACAGTTATATCAAGTTTACATTTATTCTGTCAATTTTGTTAAACATTTTTGTGTTCAAATCCGGTATTGTATTTACTGAATTGAATTGCATTTTCTATTTGACATTGTCGTGTCCAATTCAGTTGCCCGTAAAATTGCGTACCACCCTACAACGCAAAGCAGTGAAATCCGTAAAAGGCATGGAAAGCGAATGTATATTTCACTCTAAAGTTCACGGCAAAACAAACGAATTTTTAAATATGGGATAATTAAGTGATCATTGCAGAGCAGAGATCCTCGTTGCAAATCGCAGGACATGGCAGCCATCAGAATTAATCGTTTATGGTGCGTCATTTCGTGATAACTTTAGGAGAAAAATGATTCGTTGACATCCTTCATGTTATTTTTCTGTGCGATTTTATTAAAATACACAATACCGGTACTTAATTTCGCCACGAACGGGCCACAGGCAAAGAGAAACACATGTCATGAATGTAGCTTTGATGAACAAGCGAAACCGTGTTTGAAAGGGAAGGCAACGCGCAGTGTATCGAACAAGTTGCCTATAACAGTATAATTCGATGATTATTATCCCCCGCCAACACGAAGTGGGAGGGTGATATAGGTTTGACCTCTGTCCTTCCGTGCGCCCGTCCGTCCGTCCGAGATAAAGGGGACAGCTTTACTCAAACTACTACAGATACAGGAACCAAATTTGGTGTCTAGCTTCGGACCATAAAGGCCTTGATGGAGTTCGAAAATAAGAAGCACACGATTGGCGGGGGATGTTGTTGACCATGTCGACGTGTTATAACTGCGCTAATCTTAAGACTCATCAATCTAACTTGAATGAGAGGTCGACTACAGAGTCGTCTTTCGCAATGACGATACACTCTGACCAATCAGTGGGCCTTAGTGTGTCACGTCACATTTTAGTACCTAGTACCCGGTTGGCTTTTTTGGAACCCCTGGAGAGCAGGTACCAGAAAAGGTGGTTCCAGTAGGTACTTGTTTCTAATGGAAAAGCAAAAGAGGCGAGTAGAGTGGAGCCGGTACCGCGTAGTGGAAAAGCGCCATAAGATGAGAATGTTGGAAAGTTAAACAGTGCAAGTGTTTAATGCATGGCAAATTGTATTTGTTTTGGTATTTTTGCCCATTTATTTAATTAATTAATTGATTGATTCGCTGTGAATGTCCTCTGTTGACTTGATTTTCAGGCAACATTTTCAGTTATTATTCACTATGGATTACGCAGTCATTTTATGTGTCACTAAGAAAAGCAAAGTACTACATTTCAAATTCATTTTTACTGCTGTTCTGACAATAAATTCGCTGACTGTTTGAAGTAAATTGTATCTCTATGCAATTTTATTTACCAGTCGGGTGGGAGGTAATGGGTTTTGGTGTCGGGGGGGGGGGGGGGGTTTGGTGAGGTGGTACTCATAAATTTTCTTCAAGGTTGGCAGGTCTGCAAATCACACCACCCAGCATTTTATTTACAATAGAACAGAGATAACATAGCAAATGTTGAAACTGAGAAATTTAACAATTCTATCCACAAAATGAGCTCATTTCAAATTTGATGGCTGCTACAGGTTTCAATAAAGTTGGTACGGGGGCCTGTTTGCCATGATGTAACATCCCCTCTTCTTTTTAACAGAGAGTGGAGGCATCTGGGCATTCAAGTTTCTTGAATTTAGCCATTGGAATTTGATCCCACTCTTGCTTAATACAGGCTTCCAGCTGCTGGAGAGTTTTGGGTCTCCTTTGACGGACTTTTCGTTTAATTATGCGCCAAATGTTCTCAATCAGTGAAAGATCAGGACTGCAGGCAGGCCAGTTCAGCGCACGGAATCTTCTACTACGAAGCCATGCTCTGTTGTACTAGCTGCAGTATGTGGTTTTGCATTGTCCTGCTGAAATATACAAGGCGTTCTCTGGAATAGATGTCGCCTGGAGGGGTGCATGTGTTTCTCTAAAACCTTTATATACCTTTCAGCATTCATGGTGCTTTTTAAAACATGCAAGTGTCCCACACGATATGCACAAATGCATGACCATACCATCAGAGATGCTGGCTTTTGAACTGAACGCTGATAACAGGAGGGGTGGTATTTCTCCTCTTTAGCCCGGAGGACACGATGCCCATGATATCCAACAAGAATGTCAAATTTGGACTCGTCTGACCACAGGACACTTTGCTACTTTGCTACAGTCCATTTTAAATGAGCCTTGGCCAACAGATCACAATGGCGCTTCTGGATCATGCTCAACAATGGCTTCCTTTTTGCATGATAGAGTTTTAGGTGGCATCTCTGGATGGCATGGCAGACTGTGTTTACAGACAGTGGTTTCTTGAAGTATTCCCGAGCCCAATTAGTAATGGCAATGACACAATCATGCCGGTGAGTGATGCAGTGGCATCTGAGGGCCCGAAGATCACGGGCATCCAGTAAAGGTCTTCGGCCTTGTCCCTTGTCGGCATTTTTCCACTCTCTCTGAATCTAAAGTATTCCACAATTCTTTTACGCAAGCCTTCACAGGTTGGAGAGCCTCTGGCCATTTTTATTTCTGAGAGACTCAGCTTCTCTAAGACGCCAGTTAACTTAATTACTTGCTTAGAGTTCTTTCAGCTGATTCTCTTATGTATTAATTGCTTTCTCAGCCCTTTTTTGCCTGTGTGCCAACTTTTTTGAGACCTGTTGTAGCCAGAAAATTTGAAATAAGCTCAATTTGTGGATAAAAATGTCAAAAGTCTCAGTTTCAACCTTTGAAATGTAATCTATGTTCTATTGTAAATAAAGTGAAAGTCACTGCATTTTAATCTCATTCATAATTTATATTTCATCCCAACAATTTCGGAATTGGGGTTGTACTTCAGTAGGCCTACCCTTAACTCCTCTGTGTAAAATGGGCTCTAGGTTATCAACTGTAGCTCAGAGCAAATGAACCATTATTAGGGCCCGAGCGACGACTGCAACTTTTCCGCGTAGGACCCTATTGAAATTGCGCTGTTTATTAGGGCCCGAGCCGACTGGAAGGTCTCGGTGGAGGACCCTATTCAAATCGCACTGTTTATTATTAGGGCCCGAGCCGACTGCAAATCGTCATCGGAGCACCTTTTGAAATTATGATGTTTATGATTATTATTAGGGCCCAAGCGACGACTATTCAAATCGCACTGTTTATTATTAGGGTTCGAGCTGACTGCAAGTCGTCTGCGGAGGGCCCTATTGAAATTGCACTGTATATTATTCATTCATTTATTTATTTATTTTTATTATTATTATTATTATTATTATTATTAGGACATTTCAAAGGCCAATTTCACTCCTTTCTCAATGGTGAAAATGCGTCTAACTTTCCACATTCATCCGGCCGGATTCAAAATTCGAGAGTTTTGTGCGCTTGCATGTGGTCGACGCGAAATGCCGAAAAAGCACCCCCTAAACACATTTCAAAATTACCAGAGAGAAATTCGGTAACCTTCTCGTAGGCAGAGAAAATTCGGTATACATATGTATCATACCCAGACATACAAAAAATGTAATTGGAACCACACCCTAAACCCAACAGGAAGTCGGCCATTTTGATTAGAATTTTTGCATTTCAAAACGAACTCCTCCCTGGGATTTGGTCTGATCAACTTCAAATTTGGTACATATCATCTAGAGACCAAGCTGATCAAAAGTTGTGCTCTGCATGTCTGTAGGTCAAAGGGCGTGGCTGCAAGGGTGTGACAAAGTTTGGCGACTTGATGAAAAAATTTCATAATGCTCTCACGCCGCAGCTTCAAACTTGCTGGATATAATGATTGCACTGCCCTGAACGTCCAGATATATTAACTTCCAGCTTTACTAATAGCCCCCCCCCCAGTTTTTACTTTCATTGTACTGATGATACATTGTTGAACCTATCAACATCATTCCACTTCGAGAACATACAAAACAAGTTGCTGAATGCTGTGAAGCTACAAGTAATGGCGTCCGTGTGGCGATGCGGCGACGATCGATCCCTCACCATGAAAATATGTCAGGGTTTTTGATGTCTTTATTAACTCATATCATCATAAAAATTAATACACAGGTCATCTGATATGGGCGGCGCACAAAGGGGGAGCAAAATGCCTCTATAACGCCCCCTTGAAATATTCAAAAACACCTCCCCATAGGGTTTTTTTTTTTTAAGTCAAGCCTGCTCTTGAAAACCCCCAAGGTCTCTGCCTCAACAATATGGTCAGGCAAGCTATTCCACATTGAAATTACTCTTTGGGCTCTAATTTCGTAGACCAGGCGCAGGAGCAGCGAATGGGGGATGCGCCGCGCCAACGGGGTGTGTCCAAGCGTATGTTGCAATTTCGTGCCCGGCATCGCCTGGCGCAAGTACTCCTCTGTCCCGCCTTCCAGCGCAAGTTGGAAAAGAAGGCGACACAGCCGAGGCAAGTATTGCTCATTGGCAAGAGAAACAATGGATAGCGTGTTCCTATTATTACAAACTGTTGCTGCTTAAAATTTTGGGATTAACACGCATGGACAACAATGCAAGATACGTTACACATTTATTTTCAATATGTGATCTTAACTCAGTACGAGATCATAGCAAATCAGGTTGTATTCCTTTCCCCCACTAAAGACGATAAAACCTAAGTGACAATAATAGTAGCCTAGTATTAAGCCGCTAGCACACTGGACGCGAAACGAATTTTTCGCTCGACAGATTGCGTTGAAAACGGAGTCTTGTGTCTGAAAGTCTGACAGGGTTTTAATATATCTCCGTGTCAGACAGTCTATTATTGTTTTTAATTTCTTCAAATCAACAGACTCTTTTAGATATTAAACGTAAATGTTTTGATAAGAGGGCTCAGTTCTTCAAGATGAGTAGCCTACCGAGAATTTCAATCAATGTTTCTGTTTAAGCTCTGCTCAATAAAGTGAGTCGACATTGGCGCGAGACAATGTACAATGTCTCCGTGTCTGACAGCCAAAAAAAAGAAAAAAAAGGGGACGATTAGAACAGATTGATAACGAAATAAAGAATAAAAATAAACATCTTAACAGCAGAACATCCAATGAACACTGCGATTTATTTATTTGCGGGTCGTCTTTTTGGATGTTCCGTGTGTTGGTGATATATTTTATTCTTTATTTCGTTATAAATGTGTTCTCATATCAATACTTTTACTTTTTGCTGGCTGCTGGACATGGAGCATTTTGCAATTCGCGTCGGACAGTCTTGATCTTGCATGCGATAATTTATTCACTCTGTCAATGGTCATGGAATTGATTTGCGCACTGACTACAAGTACTATTTTACCTCTGGTGTGGAAATAAAGCGTGAATCGTTCGATCCATCTCAATAATTTTCAAAAGAAAGACCGAATGAAGACTTCTGTCTATCTTCAACAGAAGAAAACAGATGAATAGGCTAAAAAGACCAAGAAAAGTCGAAAGCTATCAATTTGCATTCTGTGAAGGTCGAACACAAACATGGCCAAGTTTGCACGTCTAATAATTCCTGGAATACTCGGAAAAATTTGAACTTTTATGACTTTCGGACACGGAGCTATATTAATACCCTGTCCGACTATCGCGTCTTTGCATTGACTTTGTCTGTAATCAGTCGTGCGAAAAAATTTGTTTCGTGTCCAGTGTGCAAGCGGCTTTACTGAGCACAGAACGCAACCATGCTCTCTCTCTCTCTCTCTCTCTATGTATGTTTGTGGTTGGGAAAGATGTGAAGTCCTTAGTTTGCATCACAGATTCAGCTGCGTTGATTAAGCCAGGTCAAGTTTCCATTACGCGTGCCAACCGCCTTTCATCTGACATCAGGACAATCGATGTAGATACTGTAATTTATGTCCCTATTCAGATAGTTGCATTAAATAATGCATCCTGTAATTATTTATTGCATTGAAATCTGCCTGACATTCTGGTAACCCGCCTGTGAGATTTTGGTGACGTGTGCGCACGGTGCGCAGTCAGCCAAATTACCACTGCACAGATATTAAAGCAGGTTGGAGCTGGCGAGTTTCCTGCGCAACTCCAGCGGAGACTTTTTCTACGAAATTGTCACTGCGTCTTGATGAATATGTGACACCTCCCCCTACTATGCCGCCAGACCCATCTCGGCACAAGTTTGTCAACCAAAGGCTGCGCACCTCAGGAAACTACCACTGTGCGGGCTGCGCTGGATGAAATTACCACTGCGTGAGCTGCGCCACGCTACGCCACCTGCGCTGCGCCAAGAAATTAGAGGCCTTAGGGTGAAGAAATATTTCTGAATATCAGTGCTAAATTTACCTTTGGTCAACTTCCATTTGTGACCCCCGAGTTCTACTCACAATACTTGGTCGAAGGAATCCTACATAATTCACTTTGTTAATTCCTTTAACATATTTTAAGACCTCAATGAAATCACCCCCTAAGTCTCCTTTTCCTAAGACTAAAGAGATTAAAAATCTTCAGCCTCTTCTCATAGCTTTCATCTTTAATACCTGGAATAAGCTTAGTGGCTCTTCTCTGAACTTTCTCTAGAGCCTCTATATCTTTCTTAAAGTATGGTCCCCAGAATTGTACACAATACTCCTGATGTGGTCTGAAGAATGTGTTGTGCAAAAGAAGCAACACCTCCTTAGATTTGTACTCAATACTTTTGCCAATGTATCCCAGCATCCGATTGGCTTTTTTAACTGCTACGGCACAATGGCTAGAGCCTGTGAGGGTTTGGTCAACAATCACTCCCAGATCTTTCTCGTGTACAGCACATTCCAGTTTTAAACCTCCCATGAAGTAATCCCGTCTAATGTTTTTATTACCTACATGTACAACTTGACATTTTGCTACATTAAATTTCATTTTCCACATTTCTGCCCAATTCTGGATTCTATCCAAATCATCCTGAATCACTTTAGTGGACTCTAAACTATTTGCCAAACCCCCCAATTTAGTTTCATCAGCAAATTTAACCAATCTGCACTCAATATTACTATCAAGGTCATTTATGTAGATAACGAACAGCAGGGGCCCCAACACCGATCCCTGGGGGACGCCACTCCCCACCATACCAAGCTCAGATGAGATACCACTGACCACCACTCTTTGTGTTCTGTCCTGTAACCAGTTTTGAATCCACTACAGAATACCTCCTGTAACTCCAATGGAGCTCAATTTAAAAATTAGTCTCTTATGTGGTACTGTATCGAATGCTTTCTGAAAATCCAAGTATATGATGTCATAAGCCCTGCTCTGGTCATAAGTCCTGGTTGCCTCTTCAAAAAAATTCCAGAGGGTTTGTCAGGCATGACCTTCCCTCACAAAAACCATGTTGGCTATCCTTCAAGATACTGTTCTGTTCAAGAAATGAGTCCAGCTCATCTTTTATGATAGATTCCAATATTTTGCACACAATGCAAATTAAACTGACTGGCCTGTAATTTCCTGGCTCGGTACGGTCCCCTTTCTTATATATTGGTATAATATTGCCCTGTTTCCAATCATTTGGTATTTCTCCAGTTTCTAAAGACCGTCTGAAGATGGTGGATAGCGGCTTAAAGATGATCTCACCAACTTCCCTGAGCACTCTAGGATATAAGCCATCAGAACCCACCGCCTTATCTGCCTTTAGTTTATACAACTTGTCTAATACTTCGTTAGCCCGATCCTCAATTTCTGCTAAATAATCTTGAGCACTTAACATGCCCTCTGGCCAAATGAAGACCCCCTCTGAGGTAAAATTCTTAACAAAGTAACTGTTTAAGGCATCCGCTATATCCTTGTTATCAAACAGCAGCAATCCGTTTTTATTCTTTACGCACTTAACCTGCTCTTTAACTTTCCTTTTTCTGTTACAGTACTGAAAGAAGCATTTAGGGTTAGTTTTTGTCCCCTCTGCAATTTGTCTTTCATACAGTCTTCTAGCATTCCTAAGCTCTTTTTTGACCACAGCCCGCATTTTACAGTATTCAGCCTTTGTATTCTCATTGTTATCCTTTATGTAAATCTTATAAAGATTCCTCTTTTCCCTCAAAATCCTAAGAATACTTTTGGTCATCCACTGAGGATTCTGCTTTATCAGCTCACTTTTGGACACCTTTGGAATGAATCTGCATTGAGATTCAAGTAAAACCCCCTTCAATCTTTTTCACACCTCATTTACAGACTCACAGTCCAGGAGTGTCTCCCGTTTATTTCACTTAGATATGAGCGGATCCTTGTCAAAGTTTGCTCACCTAAATTGAAAATTTTTGTTTTAGAATACACCTTTTTAACTCCCCACGAAACATCAAAATTAACAGCAGAGTGATCACTTGTCCCAAGTGGCTCCAGTACCTCAACATTGCTAATTCTATCTGGGTCATTACAGAGCACTAAGTCTAAAATTGCCTTCTCTCTTGTAGGTTTATCAACATACTGCACCAAGAAATTATCATTTATAACATCTGGAAATTCTTCCTCCCCCCTACCCTGTCCTTTCACCATTTCCCAATTCATAGCAGGATAATTTAAGTCTCCCATAATAATAGTCCCTCCACCTCTACAAGCTTGCGTAATCCTCCTAAAAAGCATTTCATTGACTGTACTGTCCAAAGCTGGTGGTCGATAGCGTACTCCTATGCTTAAACCTGTCTCGTGTTTGCCAATGAGCCTGACCCAGATATCTTCACAGGGCAAGGAATGTTCAATTTCGGGAATTTCCGGTACATTTATGTTTTCGTTCACATAGATTGCTACGCCCCCTCCTTGCCTATTACATCTATTCTTCCAAAAGAGCTTATGACCTTCTATATTCATCTCCATCCTCTTCACTTAGCCATGTCTCCGTAATCCCAACTATGTCATAGCCCTCACTAATAATAACAGCCTCAAGCTCAGGAAATTTATTTTTTATGCGTCTTGCATTTAAGTAAAAACATTTCAGGTTAATACTAATGCTTGTCCCCTTGATTACCCATGTGGCCGCTGCTTCAAGGCCCCCACTACGCTTTGTTGCTTTAAAAGTATATTATCAGTAGTGCATGTAACGCCATCAGCCTCCATCAGGCCGTCTTCATTTCCCTATGTGTAACACTCACTAACCTCTCTGCCCCCCCCAAATCTCTAGTTTAAATAATCCTGTGCTACCCTCAACATACGCTGACCCAGTGCAAAGGTACCCCTCCAGTTCAGGTGCAGCCCGTCAGGCTGGAATAGGTCACCCCTGTCCCAGAAAAAGCTCCAGTGCCCCATTGGAGTAGGAAGATGAAAATTGGTACACATGTGTATGTTGCCAAGACGTACAAAAAAGTCTATAGCACCGTTGTTCTACTCCAAACAGAAAGTCGGCCATTTTGATTTTAAAGGTCACCTAATATGCTATTTTTCCAATTTTATATTTTGGTCTTTGACTCCCCTAGACTACTCCTGATCATGCAAAGTAAAGAAAGGTTACTTATTTCGCTCAAACTGCAATCCTCAAAAAACCCCATTTTTAGTCCATAGTAGTCTCTGCCTGAAACGCCTCATTGGGTTGGCTCTTCTGCTATGGCCCCCACTCCCCATGTGCCCACTTTCTTCTGACTGGCCAGCTCTGTGGAGGGCGGATCTAGGCGGGACGAGGCAGCACAATGCAGTTTTCCTGGTCCGGCTCCAGAGTGAAACTGATGTGTCTCCCAAAGGAATCGACGGGCATATTCTGCAATCTAACGCAGTACATGTGTATAGATCTAATGAAATTAACTTCTTCTAATAAACGTAATGGCAAATGTGGAGCACGCTGTGAGAAAGTCTAGCAGCTTAAGGACGAATTTGCTATCGGCTACAGTTTGCTACGGCAACAGTTGGTGAGTACAGCGGTTTTTCTTCTCCATAGCTTGGATGCAGGGAAAGCTAGAATCCACCCCATATAGACACATTTGTAGAACGGGTCGACATGCCCAAGTGTAGACCGGACACCGTAGAAATCTGGTAGGGGAAACATGGACAGTGAGGGGCGGCTAAAAGTGGATCAACAGCTTATGGACCTCTTCGGTTTGTATTAGAGCCTGCTGGTTCCTGTGCATAGCTGTGGTGTGTTGTTAGCGAGGAGAAACAAACAGCTTGCGCGCTGGTATATGACGGAGAGGTGAAAGGTCCAAGCTAAACGACCTTTTCGGAAATTGCCTGCGGTAATGATTTACTTATTGCTTTGGAATAACCAGCTTTTCCTCACGGAAAATGGGCGCATTATAGCGTGCGAGCGCTAGACAGAGCTCCAGTTATGTCATGAACATAATACAGGTTTTACAGACCGTAAGTTCCGTCTGCGTGAACCGCTGCTTATGTGGAGTGAGCGAATCTTTCACTTTTACAGTAAAAAATTTAATATTCAATCAATGGCAATGCAGAGAAATTGTTTGTTATACCGGACACGTTATAGCCTGTGGACGGTCATGACTTTGAATGTAATCTGTCGGGCGAAAAATTTGTTTCGTGTCCAGTGTGAAAGCTGCTTAACGCGCCCATAATGCCTGTATTCGCTTCTTTGCATTGACTTTGAATGTAGCTAATCTGTCACGTGAAAAATTTGTTTCGCGTCCGGTGTGAAAGCGGCTTGACGTGCCCATAACGTATATATTCGCGTCTTTGCATTGACTTTGAATGTAGGCTAATCTGTCCTGCGAAAAATTAATTTCGTTTCTGATGTGAAAGCTGCTTTATGGATAGTACGCGACCGCTAGAGAGAGCTCGGTTATGTTATGAACATTATACAGGTTTTGCAGACCGTAAGTTTCGTTAGCGCGGACAAGTTGCTTATGTGGAGCTAGTGAATTGATCACTACAACAGGAAAGCATTGCCTATTTATTCTCCACCTTTTTCGGCTTTTTATCAGCCACAACAATTTCTAAAAGGGGATGAAATTATGTCTGCGTTTCGCATTGCTTTCATGGTAGCACCAGAGAGCTTGCTCAGACATTTGTGAAGTACAGGGCTGATCCCGGTCATGGATAAGTGAAGCGATCTCTAACTGTAGTGGCTACAATCGGGCAACATTATGATGAAACTGCCACATTGATGCTTACCGAAGTAACACAAGCATACCGATCAGAATTACTGCTTATAAGTTAACCAGCATCATTTTTAATTAGCACGACACGCAAACTAACTTGCAGTAGCTGGTAACCGAGCGGTCATAACCACAGAGACAAACTCTTGTAATACAGGTTTTACAGACAGCTAGTTCTGTTACTGTGAACAGTTGTACAAAGCATCCAAATTACAAACAAGTATTAAAAGTTAGCTTCAAATGAGGTTTATGTTCACACACCACCTGTAGAATTTCCCCTGATATCACTCTTGCATATTTAGGACACAAACATTAGCAGTAGCTAATTGTCATGTTAGCCGCTGTGCTACAGCCACAATCAACTGGCTATCACGTCAGATTGGCTTATGCAGTAAAAGCAACTTACAGCTTCTGTGTCTGTGAGTCACGGACAGTCGTGACCGATACAGGCTTTATCTTCAGATATTTTACAAAGCCTGCATTTGAGGCCAGTTGTTAGTGCTAACTATCGCTAGCGGTCCTGCTAGCCACCTGTAACACGTTAGTTTCACTTACATTATTTGCTGTTATATGGTTACTTACAGCTCGTGGCTCCGAGTGCTTGATCGATGCAACTGCTTCAGGTTTGAGAAGCTGCTGAAACGCTTATTCTGTGTTGAATTATCCTTTATTGACAAAGCTGTCTTTGGTGAAATGCTGAGCACAAACAGCTAACGCTCCCTTAGGCAGAAGCTGTTTGCTGCCAGCAAACAAAAAAAGCTACCCACTGATTTTTTGGTGGCATCGTCTTTTGCAAGAGAAATATTTGTTTTTCTTTGCGTCCAAAAGTAAACGGACAAGTATCTTTGGGAGAGATACTGACAAAATTGCACCTCACTGATCTGCGGTTCTTTTGTATTTCCAAAAGTGTTGACGCTACTAAGGTATAGTATGATCTGCCGTTGTTAGTGCCTGCTAGAATTGTTTCTGGTGTGGGCAGGTCCAGCGCAGTGGTTGGCTCTGGCTAGGTCTGTACTAATTGGGACGGCATAACCTGACGTCAGGTTTTGCCCAAATCTCGTGAAGATCTCGGGAGGAGCTGCTCAGAGAGGAAATCACGCTCACAAAATCATGTTCTTGGATTACGGCAAAATCCCTGTATCTGAAGCTTCGAAACTTTCCAGAGGTTGAGCATGGACAACCAACATTATAATATAATTAAAATGTATGAAAAGAAGGATCAGCCTGTTAGATCCCCTTTAACGTGTAATTGTATTTATCAAACTCCTCCCAAAGATTTTGTCCAATCAAACTCAGATTTATTTCAGATCATCAAGAGACCATGCAGATCAAAAGTCATGCTCTGCGTGTCTGAAGGTCAGTGGACGTGGCCGCTAACAAGAAGTGACCGGTTTTTACTTTCACTTGTACTGATGGCACATAGTTGATCCCATCAACTTCATTCCAGTTTTTCAACTTGCAAAACAAGTATATTAAGCTATATTATGAATGATGTGAAGCTACGATTATTGGCGTCCATGTGGCAATGCAAAGACTACAGATCCCTCGCCATGGAAATACATTTGGGTTTTTGATTTCTTTAGTGAACTTGTATCATCATGAAAAATAATACACAGGTCCAGGGTGGCGAGCTCTTACATCTGATAGTTCCAGCACCCATAGGGGGAGCAAAATGCCACTATAGCGCCCCTTTGAAATTTTCAAGCTATGGCATCCCCATTTCTGATGCCTCGCCATGTACATTAAAGTAGCTCTCTCTCCCACATACTTAATACAAACGGCTTCAAAACTCCAGTACATGATAAGTGACCTGCCCCAAACGCCATCATATGCTCATAGGCGATCTAGCTCATGGCACCCCTAGTGGAAACAGCAAATACCATATTTTACATTAACATTGGCCGATTTGCTCGAAACTTCACTTTTGTGAAGTATCCGGCTGATCCCGGCAATGGATAAGTGAAGCGATCACTAACTGTAGTGGCTACAATCGGGCGACGTCATGATGAAACTGCCACATTGATGCTTACCGAAGTAACAGAAGCATCAGAATTTGTGCTGAGCATTGCCCCTAAATGCACCTGCCCACGTTTGGTTACGCTCCGAGAGCCCCCTGGTGGATGAACAATCAACTTGTCATACTCCTTCGTGCTTTGTCCGATTCGCTCGACACTTTATCTTAGGTTGGGGCCTGCACTTGACCTGTCCAATGGTCGTGAGTGCACACCTGCACCCATCAGGATCTCACCACTACCCCCAACGTGCGCAAAGGTTCGAGAGCCCGTTCAACGCTGATTGCAGTTTTAATAATTATTACTACTACTATATTATTATTAACATTCTTAATAAATCTCAGCTAAATCTTGATTAAAAACAACCTGTTGATAAATCTGCGAGCTTACGGAAATTTATGATAACAGTGTGGCCGAAGACCTACCTTTCGTGGAAAAGATGGGTTATTAGATAGGTCAACTGCCATCCGTCTTAAATAAGTCGAAGTAAAACGAGAGAAAAAAAAACCTCAAAATGCAGAAACACTTACCGCGTTGGCCTCCCCTGCCAGACATGAAAGTCGGCGTAGAAATAACTTCCCTCTATTGCAGTTGGTCCTGTCCTGAACGACGAAGCGATACTGGCGTCTTCAGTGCATGCGCTTCCTCGTCCAACTGCGCAGACTGAAAATGAACGCCGCACCCAAACATTTTTAGACACTAGAAAGTCCATTCTTTTTTTTTTATCAATAACTGTTAGACGAAATATGCATTTTTATTTATTTTTCCTAAAATACTGTTTCAAGTAGGCTATATTTGCTAATGTCCTCTCGATATCACATCAGGGGTCTCATTTATAACAGTGCGTAGGAACTGAAATGATGCCTTGACGACGCCAGTTCCTTAGCGGATTTCGAAGGCCTACTTAAAAACAATAACAACAACAAAAAAAAAAAACAATTGTGACGTGAAATAAACATTACGAAATTAATCAGGTCGTAACTGAACAAAAAAAATTTTTTTTTAAATCTTCAAAAATCTTCAAATCGAGTTAACTATGATTAACAAAACAAAAATTTACATGCAGTTCAGCTATCCCAAGGTTTTAAAATAGCCTATTAATAGCCTATTGTATACCTTCCTTCCAACACGCATTTTGTAGAGTAGCCAACGAAGGCTAATTTCATGGTTTGTGCAGCTTGTCATAAATAAGATCCCAGGCGTACATTGCTAAAATAAACGCTGTTACTCAGTAAATCAAGTACGTAATCGTGCCACTAAGTTTCAAAATGATACATTAAACACGAACAGTTCAAACAAATCCGCTTCAGTGACTGGGATTCTCACCGGGTAGCCTATTGCATTCCTTTCTTCCAACGCGCAGTTTGTAGAGTGGCCAACGAAGGCTAATTTCAAGGTTTGTGCAGCTTGTCATAAATAAGATCCCAGGCGCGCACTTAACTCATCGTACGTACATTGCTAAAATAAATGCTGTTACTCAGTAAATCAAGTACGCAATCGTGCCACTAAGTTTTAAAATAATACATAGAACACGAACAGTTCAAACAAATCCGCTTCACTGACTGGGATTCTCACCGGGTAGCTGCGTCTTTATCAGTTGTAGAGCTGGCATCCGGCTTCTGAACGAGAATTGAACTAAGTTTCGATTTCTACCAAAATGAAAGTCATCAGGTTTCCACTTCGCAGTACTGGTTGCAATAAATCGCTACTCCAGCGCAGGTAGAGGAGCGTCTGGTTATAAATAACGACGTTCAATTGAGCCATAAGCATATATCCCTGGAATTAAAAGAACTGGTCATTCATTTATATATAACGTATTTTCAGTCATTTTCATTACAGTTAGCCTTTATTTTTAATCCACTGGTTCATAAACATTCAATATTTAGCTTAATCAAATTTATTTCGGGTCGGTCTCCTTATCATGAACATTATTCAACAGCGCGTTGCGGAAAAATGTGCATTAGAAATAGATGTAAAGGCTGGTGCTCAGTTTACCTGTCAAGGCGCTGTTCTAGTAACAGCGGAAAACCTCTTCGAATTTCTGACTTCGAACAAATTCATAACAAACGGAATTATTTAATGGTCCTTTGGAAGCGGACTATTCTTCAGTCTTGCCTGTTAATATTATGTAATCAATTTTATGTCGTAATAGGCCTACCCATCAATACGTATTGCAGCTATCACATCGAACCGTTTAGTTTTGCTCAACTTTCATACCACAAATAATCACAAGATGGCACTACTAGCCTTGGTTAAGTTATAGTGTGTACCTTATCCGAGTTCTTTGAACTAAATAATGACAGGTTATTTCTTTATTGTAGCGTTCGCAGGGCCCTACGTATGTACCCTGATGGTCCAGAAAATTTTACGAGCTTTGATATTTATGAGAACCAAATGCATGATAAAATGGCTGTTAAGGGACACTTTGCGTCTGTGATCTGATACGAGAAAATGCAGTTCCAGCAGGAAATCTCGTGTCGTCATTCTTCATATATCCTGAGCCCCAGCATTCGTGCAGTTTTCCTCATTTCCAACCTAATTATTTTTTTTATCATGATACACAAAACAATATATGTAGGCCTCTTGAACACACACTTTATATGAGTAATATATATTTTTTTAACTTTTGTAATAAATTATCTGTATTGGGTTCATTTTGTTCATTCTGGCTTTCCCAGCAGTATATATTGTGAATGTATGTGATTAATTACAACCCAGATGACTTAGAAACACCTAATTTGTCCAAAATATGGTCAAATATATGGTCAAAATATGTCCATCAGTGTCAAATGGCCTTTCAGCTCTAAAAGTACAGACCACATCTCAGCACAAAGGAAAGACCCAACACAGTTGCCAGTAGAAAAACTCTGTATTTTTTTTTTCCTGATCACAATAAATTTGACGTTCAGAGCAAAAGGTCTATTGAAGATGAAGATGGCGTGGAAGAGGGGGAGGGGCGGGGCTCAGTTTATTTCCAAATGGTCATTTGCAGTAGAATGAGGCATCTACCTGCAGTGAAAAAAAGGAAAAAATTCCCATCAGGTCCAGTGCAGTTCAAGCAGTCAGCACTGAGTCTTCGTTCATGGGATCTAGTTACTTCAGCTTGCTGTGATGAAGGTGTTTAAAACATTGCAACTTTTTTTTTTTTTTTGAAAGCAATCTGAACATGCAAGTCCCATCAATGTAAAAACCTAAATGAGATCCTAAATTCCCAGTCAGGACATGAAGTTAACTTGACCTTATAGGGTTGGCTGTTCTGAGGAAAAAAGAAAAAAAAACATGTAAATCATAGATAAGGAAAGACAATTAACCAATTCAACTTATACACTCATTTGTAGTTTGTATTCAGATTTTTATTAGCATTGTGCATCATACTCATCCACAATGATTTAATTTTCAAGAAGTACCATTATCCATTCAATCCTTACATGAACTAAATTGTGAACCGTGGACTGAATATTGGTTTAGGACTGGATTTTACATGAATCTTTCAACAGAAAGTAAAAGGGGAGAAAAATTGCATACCCAGGCATAAAAAAAGCTGCCTTAGAGAAGACTGTTGAGCCATGTAATTCAGGTCTACAAAAGCCTTCCCACGCAGAATGAGAGAGGACAATGAGAAAACATACCAACACGCAAATTAAAATTACAAATAAACAAACAAACCTAAAGACTTTAAAAGAAAAATCCTCATTCATTCATTGATTACACACGGTTATTCACAGTGTGCTCTCAAAAGCATGCAATAAATGAAGGACTAAGTAAATAAACATAATAAATGAAACACAATTTAGGCATTTGGGCATCTTCTCTCAAAGAGTTCCACCTGAAAACACTGAAAAACATTTGTACGTGAATACATCGGAATACATGATGTCATAAAGAGGTATATTTTCTAAAGCAGATGAGTCTTAATCACGACAAAGCAAACAAAACAAAGTATAATATATATATATACAGATAATACATTAATCAGAAATATTATATGGGACTTGAATTTTCCTCCATTATAAAAAGCTAACACGTGACTTTATGATCGACAATACGTCGTGAAATACTGGCAGAATATTTCTATACAATCAGTCATTATGTGTCTCAATGTTAATAAGTGCAATCCTTTCAGTACCAAATACATATGAATGAATGTTAGTCTACCTTTTCAAGCCATTCTCCATAGTCTGGATACTTGTAAATTAAGTTGTAGAACTATTTTTTAGAAAGAACTTACAAGTCAGTGAAACTTTTGACTTTTGTACTGATTACCATTGATCATTGTGAGGACAGAATGATTTTGAAAGAGTGTGAGCATCTTGGACCTCAAAGATGCAACGCAACATGCTTTTAATGCATCTGAGGCCTTTCTGTTATCTGACAGATAATGAGAGCAGAAAGGAGGCACTACTCGGTGCCAGGAGTCGTGATTTAGCCATGTAACTGACCTAGTGAAGTAATTGCATTTGGAAGCAAACAGTGAATATCCATCTGTTTTGCTGCATCGGTTATCTACTATTTAGACTTGAGAGAAGCCTTGGAACTTTGAAACATACTCAGACCTCTGTATGCTAGCTGTTAGAAAACTCCTCCAGCAGACTCAGCCACAGATAAAATTACTGTGATTTGGAACAAACTCTCTCTGTCTTCACTATGATTTCCACAACATCTGGAAGCAGGGTGTAAACTAGTTTGCAAAGATCCTTATTGCAAATTCCAATCAACAAAAAGACATTGCCGCATTTATGCAATAAACACTTGAAAATACCAAGGCAGATGACAGACCTATTAGTTGAAAAGGCAGCAGAAGTTTCATGATCTAGCAAAATTGTTTTGTCCATTACAAACATATGCTTCTATTTAAAAATATGAGATCAACGTCATGCTAATGTATTGCACAAGGATATTTAAAAAAAAAAAAAAACTTTTATAATTCACTCAAGAACCCAAATCTAGCTGTCTGCCTCATTCTTGGATCTCATGCAACTAATGGTAATATACATAAATATTTCTTTTAGTTGCATGTGATCCAAGAATGGTGAGTACAACAAAAGTCTGGATTTGCAACAGAAGCCTGAAATATACACAATATAATATTGCATGAACGAATTATGACATAGTTACCTGCTCCCTAATCCTTTATTGATGCACTAATGAAATTCCTGCTATAGGCTAAATTGGTCCTCCCACTAAAGTCTCAGCATTGCCTTTCCGCAGAAACCATGTGCTCAATGTAGACATGTTTTGAGAAATTAAAAATGCTGGTACGCTTGTAGTAGCTGTTGGCGTTCAGCTGCATCCGTATCGTCGCCAATTTCTTCCTCATTTTGTCATGTTGTTGGAGCTTTGAGAGCTCCTTTTGTTACTCTTGTCCGGGACGATATCGTTCTGCTTGCCATCGGATTCCTGGGCCAGCTGGCATTTATTGGGGGCCTTACCCGGTCTCTATTTAAGCTCCTGTTCTACCTCGTTCGTGTTGCTAGAGTGTCATTGTGTCTTTGGCGCTTTAGCCGGTAAGGTCTTTTGAGAGAGAGTAATGTCAAGTTCTTAGCTGCATAACAGGATAAATGTTAGTAAGAAAGGGAATCTTTGGTTTATTTCCCTTTTCTTTTGTTTACTTTTGAGCTCACCTGTTTTGTTACCACAGACAGCATCAGGTCCGTTGGTAGCGTGAGTCTCCTGCTTTCTATCCGTTTCAGTCTCTCAGCAAGTTGCTGGGTTTCCTTTTATTTCTGGCTACTGCTCTTGGCGTCCAACTACCAACGCCCATCACAGTACACTCTAGCCACAATGGAGGCATCAGCGGTGGCTGAAATTAAGAGGGCCATTGCCAGCCAACAAGAGATGTTGGCCGTGTTCACTAAATCACTTTCAGCTTTTTGTAGTCAGCGTTCTGAACTTGCTGAGAGATTACATCTGCAGACTACTGCTCTCCAGAACCAGCAGAGCGTCCTACTAAATTTGTCTGAGAGTATTAAATATCTAACGTTACAAACTCCACAAAAAGTTGCAGAAGCACCATCCATACATTCTCCCCGAGAACCTAAGTTACAACTGCCCCAAAGATACAGTGGCGAGGCCGGAAAGTCTAAGGATTTTATTGCCCAGTGTGAAATATTTTTTAGGGCTCAGCCATCACGTTTTGTTAATGAGGATTCTCGGGTTGCATTTATATTATCCCTGTTGGCTGGCACAGCGCTCAATTGGGTCGGCCCACTAATTAGATCTAATTCACCGGTCGGAAATTCTGTAGAGGCCCTTGTTAGGGAGATGGTGTCTGTTTTCAATCATGACATTTCTGGTCAAGACGCAGCTAAGCATTTAATGCACCTTAAACAGGGCAAAGAAAGTGCAGCTGAATTTTCGATTGCTTTTCGCTCTCTGGCCACAGAGACAGGCTGGCCGGAGGCTCCTCTAATGTCTGTATTTAGCCATGCCCTTACTGAGGAAATAAAGGACGCATTGGCTACTACTGAACCCTATTCTACTTAAGACTCTTTAGTACGTACAGCTGTGTGAATTGACAACCGCATACGTGAACGCAACAGGGAGAAGCTCAACAGCTTGCCACTAGCTGATAATGGGGCTGAAGTTGCTAGTGGCGAGTGTTCGGCTCCTAGTTCACTCACTGAAGGTTGTACCCCGGTTGAGCCTATGCAAATTGACAGTTCATTTGACAGTCAAACTAATAAACCTACGAGCAGAAGAATAATCGGTAACACTCTACTTGAAGGTATCGTCATAAGAGTGACATGACACAGTCATGAACGTGTCATAAACATTATGTCAATGTCATTAACGTTGTCATTAAGTGTCATTCGGTTTTTGAGGTTGACATAGTTTGGGTTGTCTTGATTATGACAACTTCATCATAAGAGTGACATGACACATGTAACAGTTATGACAGTGTCATGTCACTCTTATGACGGTACCTTCAAGTAAAGTGTAACAAATAATCTGCTTTAATTATAATAAGCCGGGTCATACTCGTCCACATTGTCCTAAGCGTCAGGGAAAACGGAAATCCCCTCCGGCTATGTGGGGGGCGATAGAGGGGAAATTTCCCTTCCGAACATTAATCCCTGTCGGACTGACTGTGGGGTGCAAGAGATTTAGTATTAAAGCCTTCGTAGATTCGGGTGTAGTAGATTGTTTCATGGATATTGGGTAGGCTAGGAAGCACTCTGTTCCCACTGTTAGGCTTCCACAGTCATGCTCGGTCAGAACTTTGGACGGTCGCCCGCTTGGATTGGGAGTGATAACCGAAGTGTCTGAACCGTTAAATATGTTCATTTCATTTGGTGGCCACACGGAGGAGGTTCGGTTTCTTATTGTCAGTTCCCCTGCTTTTCCTATTGTTTTAGGGCATTCTTGGTTACGGGAACACAGACCTTGCATCAGCTGGGGGGAACAGAACAACCCTGTCGTCCGCTGGGGCATCAATTGCAGCTCTCATTGTAGAGATAATGAAACTTGTTTTCCCAGACATCAAGCCACGGGGCAGGCTGATGCCTGGAGCGAGTGTGAGGAGGCTATCCCACTGTACCCTCCTAAACTAGAAAAAGGGGCAGAGGAGGGGTTAGAATGGGATCAATTTGACTGGCGAGAGCCAGAGGATGATTACTTTTTGGAGGACTTTAGCGATTCGGAACCAGTAACGGATTCATTAGATTCTGAGCAGGGTAAAGAATTTGGGGCCACCCTGAACTTTGACTTGCCTCCAAATGTCCCCAGGGATTACGCCGATCTGGCTGAGGTGTTCAGTAAACAACGAGCCTCTACGTTACCCCCGCATCGTCCGTACGACTGCGAAATTAATCTTTATCCTGGGACAACTCCGCCTAGGGGTTCGCTATATTTGTTGTCAGGACCTGAGCGTAAGGCTATGCAAGAGTATATTCAGGAGGCTCTAGCCAATGGTTTTATTCGGCCGTCCACGTCCCCTGCTGGAGAGGGATTCTTTTTCGTTGGGAAAAAGGATGGCGGTTTGAGACCCTGTATTGATTACAGGGGTTTGAATAAAATCACCATTAAAAACCGATACCCCCTTCCGTTAATGAATTCCGCGTTTGAACGTTTGCAGGAGGCGTCATTTTTTACGAAGCTAGATCTTCGTAATGCGTATAATTTGATTCGCACTTGGGAGGGGGACGAATGGAAAACGGCTTTTAACACGCATGACGGGTACTACGAATATCGGGTCTTACCGTTCGGGCTGGCTAACGCCCCCTCGGTGTTTCAGGCATTCGTCATTGACGTGCTCTGAGAGATGTTGGAGAAACTCGTCTTCGTTTACCTTGACATTTAGATTTTTTCTTCAACACTGTCGGAACACAAACAACACATCAGACGTGTATTGGAAGCCCTGCTCAATGCCAAACTTTTTGTTAAAGCCGAAAAACGTGTTTTCCACGCCCAAACTGTCTCATTCTTGGGCTTCATTGTTTCTAAGGGGTCGGTGCAGATGGACCCGGACAAGGTGGCTGCGGTCAGAAATTGGCCTGCACCGCAGAATGTTACAGAGGTCCAATGTTTTCTGGGCTTTGCGAATTTTTATAGGAGGTTTATTCATAATTTTAGCGTGGTTGCTACCCCCATTATTGCAATTACTAAAAAGAATACCTCCTCAGCGTTTTTTTTGGTCTCCTGCAGCTGATGCTGCCTTTCAGAAATTAAAAAAACGTTTTAGCTCGGAGCCTATTTTAGTTTTGCCCAACCCTCCCTTCCATTTTTCGTGGAGGTAGATGCTTCGGAGGTGGGCGTGGGTGCTATTCTGTCCCAGCGCCCTCGTTTGGATAATAAGCTTCACCCATGTGCGTACTTCTCCCGATCTTTGTCCGCCGCCGAACCCATTTATAGTATTGGTGACCGGGAGTTATTAGCAGTCAAGCTGGCGCTCGAGGAGTGGCGCCACTGGTTGGAGGGAGCTGAGCACCCTTTCGTGGTTTGGACTCACCATAAAAACCTCCAATATATTCAGCTGACCAAACGGCGTGATTCCTGGCAGGCACGATAGTCATTGTATTTTAACCGCTTTGATTTTATGCTCATATTCCGCCCAAGCTCCAAAAATATTAAGCCTGATGCCCTATCACGTATGTACGATCGCACGGATAGCGATCCTACCCCAGAGCCTGTTATTCCTTCTGCCCAGATTATGGCACCTATTCAATGGGAAGTTGAGGCGGTGGTTCAAGAGGCATTGAAAACAATTCCCGGTCCTGGGGTGGAGCCACCTGGCTGTTTATTTGTTCCGCCTGGGGTTAGGTAGAGGGTCCTTCAGTGGGGACACACTTCCCGCTTGGCTGGGCACCCATGGGCCCATCGGACCAGGTAGTTCCTTGCCCAACGGTTTTGGTGGCCTGATATAATAAAGGACATTCGGGAGTTTGTTGCGACCTGTACCGTATGTTCCAGAAATAAAACTTCCCACCTCCCTCCCTCTGGCCTGCTGCGACCTTTGCCCGTTCCCAGGCGCCCTTGGTCTCACATCGCACTCAATTTTATTACGGGGCTACACTGACATTTTGGTAGTGGTTGACCGGTTTTCTAAAGCGTCTCATTTTGTAGCGCTACCTAAGCTGCCTTCGGCGCAGGAGACAGGGCATCTTGTTGTTAAAAACGTGTTCCGTTTACATGGGCTTCCGCAGGATGTTCTCTCTGACCGAGGTCTTCAATTCACGGCCAGATTCTGGCAGGCTTTTTGTAAGCAGTTGGGGGACACAGTGAGTCCAACAGGCAAACGGAACGGACGAATCAGTCTCTTGAAAACACTCTTCGATGTTTGGCGGGGGATAATCCCTCATCGTGGGGTCGATTTTTAGCTTGGGCCGAATATGCCCATAACTCTTTGTGTAATTCCTCCACGAGGCTTTCCCCGTTTGTGGCCCAAGCAGGTTACCAACCTACATTATTTCCAGAGACTGAGAACGATTCCGAGATTCCCTCAGTCAACCAGTTCATTCGGCGCTGTCGGTCAGTTGGACCAAGGTCCGTTCTTCATTGTTGCGTTCAGGGCGCAAACAAAAATCCTTTGCTGATAGAAGGCGTCGTTTGGCCCCGTCTTATTGGGTTGGGCAGAGAGTCTACCCGGGACCTCCCGTTGAAGGTAGAATCCCAAAAACTGGCACCCCGCTATATCGGCCCATTCAAAATAGTGCAGAAGATCAATCCAGTCACGGTCCAGCTGAAACTCCCAAGATCTTTACGCATACATCCGTCATTCCACGTCTCTTGGATTAAGCCGGTTAGCACCAGTGTCCCGGCACCTGTCGACACGCCTCCGCCGCCGCCACGAATGGTGGAGGGGGGGCCGGTTTATACCATGCGCCGTATTCTGGCCGAGAGGCGTGTAGGTCGTGGGGTTCAGTTCCTTGTAGACTGGGAGGGATATGGTCCCGAGGTGCGGTGCTGGGTCCCTTCGCGTGACATTTTGGACCCCTCACTAATTTCGTGGTTTCATGCGCGAGGTTCCTTGGGGACTTCTGGAGCTGTCCCTTAGAGGGAGGGGTCCTGTCATGGTGTTGGAGCTTTGAGAGCTCCTTTTGTTACTCTCGTCCGGGATGATATCGTTTTGCTTGCCATTGGATTCCTGGGCCAGCAGGCATTAATTGGGGGCGTTACCCGGACTCTATTTAAGTTCCTGTTCTACCTCGTTCGTGTTGCTAGAGTGTCATTGTGTCTTTGGCACTTTAGCCAGTAAGGTCTTTTGAGAGAGAGTAATGACAGGTTCTTAGCTGCATAACAGGGTAAGTGTTAGTAAGAAAGGGAATCTTTGGTTTGTTTCCCTTTTCTTTTTTTTACTTTCGAGCTCGTCTGTTTTGTTACCACGGACGGCGTCAGGTCCGTTGGTACCGTGAGTCTCGTGCTTTCTATCAGTTTCAGTCTCTCAGCACGTTGCTGGGCTTCCTTTTATTTCTGGCCACTGTTCTTTGGCATCCAACTACCAACGCCCATCACACATTTTCCATATCTACTACCTCTCCATTGCATTCAACACTGTCACTAGTTGTTGAACTTGCACTAGAATCACCCTATTCAACTTTGATGTCCAAGTCAAGTTAAAATTCTGACGACATCTGTGAATTTCGAGTTCCAATGTAAAATACACAAAGTAGGATTTAAATGAAATAAAATCATTGGAAGCAATGGAATTGCATAAAGATGTTTCAAATGATCTTATTTCATTTAAACATTTTAAACGATAATGAAACACATGCACAGCTTCCAACCACTGAGTAAAGAAAAGCTTGAGAAGTCCAGTCATAACACGGGTGAAACTGATAAACCTCCATGCACAAGGACTTCAATTCTGCACGAGAATCTCTTACATATGCATTGATTGAATAATTGCCGACTCCAGCAGGGGAACGCAGATAAGCCACTGAAACTCACGCAGAATGCATGAGAGTTGATAGGTATGCGTTATTAGTGAAAACTGACCACACCTTAATGTTGAGAGTTTTCAGAGTTTCTGTGATAGTAATTTAAATGAATGATTGAAGACAGTTCATGACCAAGCATTATTCTTAAGATGGGTTTGACCTTCCCCTATTGCCAGTTCACCAGCCTCCACTGTTAAAAACTCAACCACGACACATGGTTGTCAGCGCCCCTTGTCAGCGCCCGTATAAAGTCTGTTGTAGCCACTGGGCAGAGTTAGCCTGCATTATAGCCTGTCAGCTGCATTTAAGCCGTAAAAGAGTTAATGAGTGTGTTCAGAATTAGGGCCTGAGCCTTGAGGGTGCGAGGACCCAGTTGTACCTGTAGTGTTTATTTTATTTTATTTTTTTCTTTGTCTTATCATTATTACAAATGATTCCAATGAAGTTGGGATGTTGTCTAAAACGTGAATAAAAACAATACAATGATTTGCAAATCCTTTTCGACCTATATTGAATTCAGTACACTACAAAGACAAGTTATTTAATGTTCAAACTGATAAATTTTATTGTTTTTTGGAGATATTCACTTATTTTGAATTTGATGCCTTGGTGATGCCTAAAAAAGCTGGAACAGGGCAACAAAAGACTGGGAAAGTTCAAGAATGCTCAAAAAACACCTGTTTGGAACATTCAACAGGTGAACAGGTTAATTGGTAACAGGTGAGTGTCATGATTAGGTATAAAAGGAGCATCCCCGAAAGACTCAGTCGATCACAAGCAAGGATGGAGTGAGGTTCACCACTTTGTGAACAACTGCGTGAGCAAATAGTCCAACAGTTTAAGAACAACGTTTCTCAACGTGCAATTGCAAGGAATTTAGGGATTTCATCATCTAAAATCCATAATAGCATCAAGAGATTCAGAGAACCAGGAGAACTCTCTATAAGTATGCGGCAAGGCCGAAAACCAACACTTAATACCCATGACCGTAGGTCCCTCAGACGGCACTGCAGTAAAAACCGACATCATTCATTCTGCAATGGATATTACCATGTGGTCTCAGGAACACATCAGTTAACGCAGTTCGTCGCTATATCTACAACGTACAAGTGCAATTTAAAACTCTACCATGCACAGCGAAAGCCATATATCAAAAACACCCAGAAACGCCACCGGCTTCTCGAGGCCCGAGCTCATCTTAGATGGACTGATGCAAAGTGCAAAAGTGTGCTGGGGCCTGACTAGTCCACATTTCAAATTGTTTTTGGAAATCATGGATATCGTATCCTCTGAGCTAAAGAGGAAAAGGACCATCCAGATTGTTATCAGTGTAAAGTTCAAAAGCCAGCATCTGTGATGGTATGGGGATATGTTAGTGCCCATGGCATGGGTAACTGAACATCTGTTAAGCACATTAATACTGAAAGGTACATACAAGTTTTGGAGTAACATATACTGCCATCCAAGCGAGGCCTTTTTCAGGTATGCTCCTACTTATTTCAGCAAGACAATGCCAAGCCACATTCTGTACGTGTTACAACAGTGTGGCTTCGTAGTAAAAGAATGCAGGTAACACTGCCTGCCTGTAGTCCAGACCTGTCGCCCACTGAAAATGTGCGACGCATTATGAAGCGCAAAATAAGATTAACAGAGACCCCGGACTGTTGAGCAACTGAAGTTGTACATCAAGCAAGAATGGGAAAGAATTCCACCTACAAAACCTCCACAATTAGTGTCCCCAGTTCCCAAACACTTCTTGAGTGTTGTTAAAAGGAAAGGTGATGTAACACAGTGGTAAACATGCATCAAATTCAAAATGAGTGAATATTTCCAAAAAAGCAATAAAATCTTGTATTTGTAGTGAACTCAATTGAATATACTTTTGTAGGTCAAAAAGGATTTGCAAGTCATTGTATTCTGTTTTTATTCACATTTAACACAACGTCCCAACATCATTAGGGCCCAAGGGTGCGAGGCCCCTGTTGTCAATGTAGTGTTTATTATTATTATCATTAGTATTATTCACAAATGAAAATCGCATTTTACAGGCCTTTACCATGAGCGGAAAGTCATCATAAGTGGCACATGCATTGGACCTGGCGAAAAATTTGATATTTCATTGTTCAATCAAATGAACCCTTCAAAATGTTTCTGTCGCACCACCAAGATTTTTCAAAATTCAATTTTGCCAAATGATGTATCATACCAGAATCTACTAAAAAGTCTTTGGGAGTCTGGCCCAGAATCCTGCAGGAAATCAACCATTTCGAATTTTCTTAAAAATCGTCAATATTTGGAGGGCTTGGATTTTAACGAACTCCTCCTACAGTTTTTCTCCGAATGACTACACATTTGGTAAGATTCATGTAAAGCCTCGTGCAATCTAAAGTTATTGAAATTGTGAGTTTTCCTGGATATGCATGGCCGTGATGGCGTGGCGAACTTTGATGTCTCGCCATGAAACGCAAGATTGCTATAATTTGCACATACATTGTTCAATCTCCACCAAATTTCATTATATGTTCATTCTTGTGTACTGACACTTGGACGTGCCCGAGTGGCTCTATAGCGCCACCAAACACATGGACGTTTTGGCCTCAAGATGCTTGGATTTTCATGAAATTTGGTGGGAAGATAGGGTTCATAATGAAGTTTTTTTGTACCATTAAATTTTTTTTTTCCAAACAAGACGTGAAAATTGAGCCATTTCCTGCGTTTTTACTAATTTTACAAACACATTTTTGAGAGTCTTTGCATGCTTGAAAACTGCACACAAATTATGATGCTCATCAATTTGATATCCCATTAGCCTTAGGCATGACTGGCTCTGCAGTACCCCGTAATCTATTGCTGCATTTTTGTGGGCCACAACATGCTAGAAAAATCACTAAATTTCGCATATGCATAAAGCCCGACATATATTTTACTGCAGTACAGACTTTGCACATGGGTGTGGCAAAATGGCTAAAGTCCCACTTATAAAATTTCAACATAGCAGCCCTTGCAGCCACTTTAACCAGTCTACCATTGTCCAATGGTGTTGAATGCACACCTGCACTCATCAGGATCCCACCACCACCCCCAACTTGCACAAGGGCGCGAGGGCAACCAGTCAGTATCTTCTTCATTGAGAGTTAATCGTCTTTGGAAATCATTCATAACTTGTAATGGGAGTTAAATACAGAAGTACTCTTCCTGGTCTTATGAATAGGAGCAAGCTCCCAAACCTCTCTCTCTGTCTTCAGGTTTGGGACTGTGTTCCTATTAACCAGTCTTCAGTCTGTTCAAAAATCCATTTTATAAGGAACACCTCCCTAGCCTTCGGTGATCATAGTGATTGGAATTGCGTTCCTGCTAAACTCTTCGAACCTGCCATCTGACAGTGCTGCTCTGGCCAGGGTAATCTCCATCTGGCTCCTGCCCTTGGACATCACTGGGTGGTTGCTGACATGTCCTACATGCACCAAGTCCATTACCATCTGGAATGAACTGTTCCATTCTGCTCTGTGCTCCATCTCTATCTGTCAAGGGCTACGATATTCCGATCAACAGATCCAACCAAACCCTCTCATTTCAACACCAGGGAATTGCTTTCAATTGTCAAAAAGAGAGTACAATGAGTGACCTATCAGATTAATGTGAGAAGATGACAAGCTGTTGCACAGGAAAGACAGATTACATCAACCAATGTTATATAATGGAATGGAGAGAAGTATTTTTCTGTTCACATTTTCTGTTGGTGGTGGAGAGTAAATATAGCTGATTTGATTATCAAAGGAAAGCTAGGGAAATAGTTTTTATTGCCATAAATATACAAATTAATTTAAACCTTAACTGTGACATGGAACTACGCATGCGATCACGTGCAGGTGCCAGGATTTGTTTCTGAGGGATGTTCGCATGTTCAAAAAAAGCAAGTCCCACTTGAAGAGGACCATGGAGTGATTTCTGGCATTTGACGTAAACCTCACATTTATTATATAATTTTAGACAAGGTCATATACGTTCATCAGAAAACTCACTCTGGAATTTTAATACAACTCCATGGGAAAGAGAGTTTTTTATTTAAATAGAAAGGCAGAGCACTAAGGTATCTGAATCCAAACACTCTCACCATTGTAAGTTTCTCACAGGAACACCCTCAGTACCAATCCATTTCTCGCTGCCATGCTCAAAACAAACAACCACTAGCATGAATGCTGGACAAGCATCGCAAGGTATAACAGAACAAAACAGCTGATGCACAACACAAGCATTACAAAACAAAAAGTTCAAAAGGCTGATCATTTGCTTCCAAATGAGGAGCATTTTATAATATTTGCTTTTTGAAAAAACAGTCAAATCTGTTGTTTTCAGTCTTACCTTGATACCGCCTCTTAGACCCTAGTTGTGTTGTATTCAGTCTCAAGTCTGCTTAGAGACCCAATGAGACAAAACCTGCAAGATCATCGCTAATTCATTTAACTTGACACTGTGTAAGAACATTCACATTTGAGTACAAGATCTATGGCTATCACGCATGCAGTTAATTATCAGAATTCATCTACATTTGTTTAAATTTAAATGAAGCAAATAAAGAAAAGCTCTTTGAATTGATTTTGAAAAAAATCTAATGACATAAAATGTACAAACCATGGGTGTTGTGTAGCACAGATGTAACTGCAGGCAAAGTGAAGCAGAGAATGTAATATTGTATGTGCCTAAGATATTACCGCTCACAAAACTCTAATATCACATAGTTTTCAGTACCCAATAATCATTGGCTGATGATAAGAGACGCGTAATCTATTTTTAGCTGTATTTTTATTAAAATCGAAATTTCCATTATGTGTAAATTAAATTGTTAAATTGATTATGTATTAATATGCACCGATGAGCCAAAACAGTATGACTACTCACAGATGAAGCGAATATTGCTGATTATTTTGTGACAACGGCACGTGTCACGGTGTGTAACATATTAGATGGTAATAAAACAGTTAGTTCTCATAATAGACATGCTGGAGGCAGGAGAAGTGGGCAGGCATAATGACCCCAGACTTTGATGAGAGCCAAATTGCAATGGCCTGATGGCTAAGTGGGAGCAAGGCGTCAAGGGATCTCGGTCAGCAGTGGTGAGAACCAACCAAAAGCGGTCCAAGGACAGACAAATCATGAACTGACAACAAGCTGTTATATGCCCAAGGCTCATTATTGCACAAATGCAACAAAATCTATCCCATTTGGCTCATATCGACAGAAGGATTACTATGGCACAAACCTTTTTTTAAATCAAAAAGATGCTGAAATTTTAGTTCTCGTTTTACTCACCAGCGGGTTGGTTTGCTTTTATGTTCTCCTCTCTAGTTTCCACAAAGACTCCATTAACACCTTTCCAGTAATTCAAAATGAGGTAGCGTGGGTGCTGACAAAGACCAGAGTGAGTACACGTTACACCAGTCTTAAAATCCCTTCATTGGTTAGCCATTAGTTTTAGAATTGATTTTTAATTATTTTTTAATTCATTAAGTCGCCAAACTTCCTTGCACCTGACTCTTTGGAATAGATTTTCGCCAGCTATCAGCAATTTAGTCCTCTTGCATTTACCTTATGGTTGTCCTTCAGGCGTGGGTTGCATCAACACGGCATAAATACACCAGTATAAATGGTAAACGCTGGTCATAGAGACACTGAGCATTTTATTCCCCCTAGTGCCGATTGCACCAATGAGGAGTTCCTTGTGGCATTTTAAGCAAGGTGTGCCACATGACACACTGCATATTTGCTAATTTATAAAATATATAAATGCAGGGCGCATATCCACGGGGGAAGAGTAGATACCCTCAAAAACAGTGGCTAATGGTACAGTTTTGAAATCCCATGTCTATCAGTGAAATTTGTTAGCATTGCTTTTAGATAGTAACATACAGAGAGATGAATAGGTGTCCTAAAGACACGGGGGGGCCTGCTTGCACAGTGGTCTGCGCGTGACCCCAGAGTATGCATGCACAGTTTTTATGGCATTGCTCTTTTGTCACGACTAATGATATAGCCCACAAAGGAACCCATCTTTAATGACAGTGAAAATGTTCCTGATGACAACAATGTTAGCAATGGTAATGTTAGTGATGTTAATGGCAGCTTGCAAGGCAGCAGTTGGTGCTTAATTGCGTTCCGTTAAGGTCACAATTTATTGTATAAATTGTTTTGTGGATCTGTTCCAATAAATTTAGATTCAGTGAATAACGTATGGTGCATTAGACATGACATAAATTTTTCATAAAAAATGTGTAATTTGTTTAGATCACCTATTTCATTGAGGCAAGGCCCCCAAGATGTGAGTATCATCCGGTGGGTATAGTAAAGGCATATAATACTTCTGGCATTTGCCGATACACCTGCTCTCACGGTCCCGTAAATATACCACCAAAAATACGACCCAGGTGGCCATACGCTGCACTGGTGGAATCAGCGTTTGGATTTATGACCACAAAACGCCAATCGTTTCTCTTACACCCCCTCGATGCAACCCACCAGGAATTCAACCATTGGGTTCCTTGAGAGCACAGGCCTCTTCAGCATGATAATGAACCACGCCGCACTCCACAACATTGTTTGAGAATAAATTGAGGTACATGACAAAGAGTGAAGGATTTTGCCCTGGCCTCCAAATTCCCCAGATCTCAATCTGGGAGGGTGTACTATGAAACGAGTTCAAAGTCAGCCGCAGGTTTTCTTAGCGTCAGCTAACTCGACAAACCTTAAACTCACAATTGGAGATTTAGAGTTAATTAGGCAGATTAAAAGACCTTTTGACATAGAAAACTTTGACTTCAGGCTCAACATACTTCACTATCCCACTTATCTCACTCCGTAGTAGACCTCTCCATTCAAGCATTGGTGAGATGTGTTGGAACAACAAGTCCAATCCACGGTGGCCCCGCCTCATATAAGACCGTACGCAACTTAAAGGTTCCGCTGCTAACATCTCCATGAGAGACAGAACGAGGCATCTTCCAACGTGTCGTATAATTCATATGAAAGCTACATTGTGGGTACGTGGAGTACCAACAGCATGTCAGTTAAGTGGCCATATTGTTCAAGACCATCGGTGTATATTCTTTCATATATAAACAGACGTACTTCTGATAAACAGCAATGTAAATATTCTCATTCTCTCACATGAATACAGTATGTGTGTATTAGTAACTTTAATCTTTAATCATAAAGCTACTTTTGTGTAAGAATAAATGTTAAGTCATTTGTAGATTAATGTATTTACTTGATAAAATATTATACTATTTGAAACTGTAAATTTTTTGGAAATGACATGAAAAAAGGTAATAAATAAAAATAGATAATTTGAGGACTCTCACATTCCAGACAGTACATGCGATTTTCAATTGGCTGCAAGCAATGTCAATCAATACCTCCCTCTCCTGATCCCGCAAAATAGAGGTGAAAATGGGAAATACGTTTTTTTTTCAAATAAAAGAAGGAATCAGCACTGATGAACAACAACAACAACAATAACAAGAAAAACAAAGAACAAAAATATAAAAAAGATGAAGTGAATATTTTCTGGTCGAGAATATATTTTCTCTCGCATTAAGTCTCGCCCCCTACCCAAGCCTTATGTGCTGACGGGCTTTGTCAAAAATCGATGGATACTGACCGCTGTCCATCCCGGTCATGGCGGGTCAGCCTGTGACTCGTAGTGGGCACGTGCTCCAGGTCATCATCCCCGCCCCCGTCCGAGCCGTCTGCGTCGTCCTGCGAGTAGCTATGCTTCATCACCAGTATGTTCCTTCGTCCGGCAGGCGGGCCCAGCACCCTGATTGGCTGGCTCTGCATGTCTGTGGGGAGGGTGGAATCGCCGCGGGTGCTGAGGTTGCCGCGGCTGCCCCTCAGGCTGGAGGTTTGAGAGCCGCAATGGTGCTCGTGGACGCACTTGGACGAGGCCCAGCGCAGCCGGTGGTAGTTCTCCAAGTCCTCGGCCAGGTTGGCCAGTTCAGTGGCCGTGGGGGGGCCGGAGTGGGCCGCAGTGGCCGAGCTGCGAAGGGTGCAGAGCTCGTAGTGGGGCGGCTCAAACACCTCGTGGAACATGGTGGGGTCAAAGTCCTCCCGCCGGACGATGTACTTCTTGCGCGGCTGCTTGATCTGCACCACCACTGACACGATGAGGAGGATGAAGACGATGCCGCAGGTCACCCCGATGATGGCCAGGTTGGTGTTGTTCAGGTTGTCCAGGATGTTTGCTTTCCGCTTCTCTACGTAGGGAAAACACAAGGAGCAGCGATTCATGTACATGTTTATCCTCTTCAAGTACTGTTACTCAAATTTTGTAAGTTATAAGCCAATGCACTCAGAATGCACTCAGTATTATTGGAGAATGGCCCCGAATATTACATATTAAAATATTTGGGGGCCAATCTCCAAAAATACTGAGTGCATTCTGAGTGCATTCCAAATATTTGGGGCCATTCTTGTGGCTGGCTCGAATGTTTTGCTCATGCTCAAAACTTTCCAGGTGCATTCGAAGAGGAGAAATATCGAACGGCACTCAAAGTGTATTCTAACTGTGCTCTGACTGCATTATAAATATTCTTACAGCATTCCAACAGCATTCAAAACATTCTGATTGCATTCGAAGGAGAATCAAAATGGCAAGCCACGTCAAATCAAATTAAAGCTGAAATTATAACCTCTCAGAAAATATCAAAAGCTCAAAAAATATTTTTTGCAACTTTCCTCTCATTTTGTGGGAGCAGGTCTCATATAAACGCCCTACGTGAAATTTTTCAGTTTTTATTAACAAAAAACTGGAACCGGGATTCGTCTGTGAATAGCACTCTTCTCCAGTGTGCCAAGGGCCATCGAACGTGTGTGTTTGCCCATGCGAGTCAGTTCCAACGCCGGACAGCGGTGAGATCCAGACCACGGTGAGGACGCCGAGCGTGCAAATTGGCTTCTCGCAGGCAGTTACGGACTGTCTGTGGTGTGAGGCGTCTGTTGTGCTGACCAACGGTCTCAACCATCGTGCGTGTCGCTGATCTGAACCAATCCTGCGGGTGGACGATCTGGATGTCGCAATCTTGTGCTGGTTTGGTCACGCGTGGCCGACGAGGATTTGCAGTACTGCTCGTTTGTCGGAAACGAACTCTCAAACGGCCTATCATCCGATAGTTAACATTCCGCTGCACAGCGACTGCTCTGGTGGACATCCCTGCATCCAGCATGCCAATGGCACATTTCCCCATGACCTGAGACATCTTAGGTATGATGATTTTGAAAAAATTTGACATTTTGGGGTGGCGTTTTATTTTCCCCAGTATAAGGAGTATCTGGGTACTGCTCATTCTGTCTGATCACCGTCTGGAAATGCCACACCTATGTACTGAGTGAAATCACAGCATCACTAAGCAAATGCTCACTGACAGAGAGATGAATTAAAAAATAGACACAGATCGAGAAATATCCCTACTGTACAAGTAAAAGTCAGCATATGCTCACTTAGAGTTGTTAACTGCATGTGGCATCAATTTTTGACATGGAGCGTTTATATTATTGTTCAGTGTATGTACAAGGCTTGCTCATATACAACCCCTATTGCAAGCTCAGGAGAGAAGGACAGTTCACGGCTGTCCTCCAAAGCATGCACCTGCAAGCCCCTGCATCCTCACACTCATTGGTCGAAACTATTGCTAGTTCAGAACGAGGGCAGAGGGTATCCGCACATGAGCAAGCTCAGAATCTCACTGATGAGCGCCCGGCTGGCCAACAGGAGGCAAGTACCCCTGACTGCAGGCCGCGGAATGGGGCGGGGTCGGACAAAGAGGCGGGGACGGACATCCAATAGGTGTGGATGTACATTATCTCGCTGTACATTATCCCTCTCGCAGAGAACGGAACATAAAGTGCTTCACAATGACAACAACTATGATACCAAAGTAGCGCAGGAGTTGATTGGAGACACAGGAGAGAGCGGGACACAAAAGGAAAACAGTGAAATGGCGTGAAAGCGCAAAGAGGACATGCTATGGCCCCAGAAGGACAGGGCCTCGACCCCGGGGGCCCTGAGAGCTTGGGTGGTGGTGGGCTTAGCAAGGGGCGTCAGGGAGGACCCCTGGAAATGACTGGGGAGCAGGCCCGGCCCCCCGGAGCCCACTGGGCGGAAGGGGAAGGTGGCGGCCAAAAGTAATCAGACGCGGTGGGTTTGGGCCCTGCCCTGGCTGCTTCCCAGCGAGGGCTCACTCACAGGAGGTGCTTGAGCAAGGAACAAGGCAATCATTGTTAACTTCCCTTCCCAGCAGTCCCCTCCCAATTTGCATTCCCACAGCGCTTAAACCAATCATGCGCTGTTCTGAAAACACTACAGACCACTGCTGCTTGGTATGACCGTGGATCGAATTTGCGCCGATGTAGTCACTACTGCATCACAATTGCGGAGCCTTAACTAAGTGAGCTAACCCGGCAGCCTAAGACACAAGTTTAATAATGGTAGATTTTAGATCTTCAGAGAGAGTGAGCATTAGCCTTGAATTCTCCCCTTTATAGTAAAATATTAATAATCATAAACAATGTACGTAATTTATCAGTTATATGAGTACAAATAAAGTTATATAAGAAACACAGACAACTATATCAAATGAATTGAGCAATTAACAAACATCACATCACCTCCTGTTCTCCCCACTGCTTTTGAATGATGTTTGTAAAAACTTTTTTTTTCATTACATTAACCATCATTTCGCATATTCTTTCATCAAAAGCGATTTGGCCTTACAGGGGCAAATTCTCCCCAGAAGCAATGTGCAGTTACAGGCCTCGCTTGGGGACACAGCAGTTGTATTATTGTGGCTGCGCTGGGGTTTGAAAGATGTAACCAGAATGCCATTCGAACACCTTAGAGCAAATATGATCTTCGGAACCCACTGTGTTCGCTGGTTTATGTTCCGACCACAATCACATCCTAGAATTTTAAAGAGTTGCTAATTTTTCTTAATTGCACAGCTATGTATGAAATAATGAAGCATGTCATGAAGAGTTCCATATTCAAATTGAATCATGGACTTACAAAACGGCCCAACTCCCCCAAGGTATTTTTTTCAGGGGAGTATTTTTTCTGTTTGCTGTTATTGCTATAAAGCGAAATTTCAAACAGCCAAGTGTAACGTGTTAAGGCTAAACCGAGGTTATTTAGGCTGAACATGAAGTATACTGCCTGTCACATAAAATAATGGTAGCACTTGAAAGTTGGGCCCTTTTGTAATTAAACGGATAAAATGAAAGGACTACAATGATTTCTCCAATGAAATTTGAACTTTATTTCAAACTACAACATTGCTTCTGCATAGGGTATGGCAGTAGGTCTGCTTTACTTCCAAAACTCTGCCAGTGGGTGCTTTTTGGTCTTCTTTCATCCTCAGAATCGGACGTGTTGTTCTGTGGGCGCTTTCATGTTTCAACTGGTGCTGCCATCTAGCGGCCACTAGTAAAACTCGTTGAAGAGGGGCCCAACTCCTGGACTTGGTCCGTTCTTCATTGGTCCGTTCTTTAACTCAAAGCTAAAGAACTCACCTCAGTTAACAGCTTTATGCACTGGAGTTGGGCCTTTCTTCAATTCATTTTCATAGGTCTTAACCCAATATACAAGATAACCTGGATTTCTCAAAATCATGGAGTTGGGCCCTTTTATAACTCCATGATTCAATTATAGCCAATCGCAAATTATTTTTATTTCATTAAAAAGGGGAAAATTTGTGACTCCTCAAACTGAAGAATCAAATGGCCTCTCATTGCTGAAACTGTGGACACTTGGTCACCGAAACCCATCCGGTAATCAAGAATTCAAAGAAAAAGCAAATTATTGTGAGTCAAACCGATTTGTTGTTATTTAGGCTACTTGTTTAGTTTTAGAAACAAGACTAGGAGCGCAACCTAGTATATGGCTGGGCCGCCAAGTGCTGTCTGAGAATGTGCACCAAAGAAAAGAGTGCGCATTGACGATAGTAAATATTAATCTGACATAATAAACCAAAACGGCGCCACCTTTTAAATCGTTTTGGAGAGTAAAAAGCCGAAAATGGTGGAGATTTGATCCGTAATTCTTTTCCTTTCTCTGAAACCCATCTCCCATTTCAGCATTTTGTACATTTAACACAGAAACCTCTTCCTATCGCACCCTATGAAACATCGGCGCAGAGGGACCAAATAATCCTCGGACAAATTCCTACATTTGATTCATCGCATTATTAATGACTTACTTTTTTATTCAATCAACTATCTTTAATGAATGTAACTTGTCACGTCCGCCAACAGACATACATCCTAAAAGGCATAATCCCAAAAGGCATAAAATAATGATAGCCTGATAATCGTTCCCTTTGGGCTCATCACCAGCATTCTTAAAATGCTCTGAAAGCGGCTATTTTATTTTAGGCCGATGATATTCGCACTTATAGTATAAGTGTGGCCTAAGCTGTTTTTTTTTCTTGGCCACACTTCGCACTTATAACTGGGGCCAATGCAGAAATTTTCCCTTGGCCACAGCTTAAAAAAATAGGTGTGGGCAATGGAGCAGTGTGTTATGATTCTGCCCTGTGTGCTTGTGCGTGTTTCCCGTGTCTCTCTTGATTTGTGTTTCAGCTCCATTCCCGCGGCCTGACCACCTATCCCCCCCACCACCTGGCTCCTGTGATGTCGTGTGACAGCCTTCATGCCTGAGTCTCGTTGTCCAATCACGTTTCCTCTTTCGGTTTCGGCTTTGGTATTTCATTAATTGCTTCTACCTGTGCTTAATTCTGGGTCTCTCAAAACTCTGAGTGAATGGGTTTTCTGAAAACTTTGAGTGACTGCTTCCTCTGATAGGGCCATTACTAACCGTACTAACCAGTAGTGATGTTACGTCTGACACTGAAGTCCTGAGGTCTGTATTGATCAAAGGGGGCGTGTCCAAATGAAGCCCGTTTCGAGGCCTGTATTGCTTTTCTGAATATCACTTGACCAACCACAAATGAGGCCCCGGTTCTCTGAAATAACCTGATTGCCTCGTTGAGTGACTCGATTCACAGATAGAACCGCGAGAAATTCAAGACGTGTTCAACGTATACTGCAGAGGTGCGTGCAGAACACTGGGGATAATGGAGCCTACAAAAAGGAGGACATCATCCGTTTGGGAACATTACGATATGATATCTCCCAATAGGGTAAAAATAATATACTTCTGCTAAAATCAATTACGTCGATAGAGAGAGAGAGAATGTGTTTGCAGATGTAGCCCACATGTGAACTTAACAGTAGCACTGCTGTACATCAAATGACTAGCACAGGGATACTCACTCTTTTCCAGAATGAGCCGCAGTGGGTGCAGGCTTTCATTCTATCCATGCAGTTACACACCTGATTGTACTTGTCAAGGGTCTATGGCAAAAGCTTTAATGGTTCATTAGTAAAATCAGGTGTGGGACAGGTTGGATAGAGCGAAAGCCTGCACCCACTGTGGCTCATTCTGGAAAAGAATGAGTATCCCTGGACTAGCAGATGTCAGCTCTCCCAACTAAGCTATTAAACGGGGCTTAATTGTGAGCCTTTTTTATGAAGCAATCGCCTGAAAAGATTCGATACATTCACGGGGCTTCATCACACCATCACTACTAACCAGCACTTAAGGGTGTGTAAATATTTCATCACGTAGTAACTAACCTAATTAACTCATAAGCGAGTGTGTGCGTTTCAGGCTTTAAGTAAATTCTGCCTGAAGCTTTCCCTGATTAACTGCGTTTAAAGCTATGCTTTTCTTGCTGCTCTCGTGGTTCTTCGGACTTGTCATGTTTACATTACCTTAATCTAAACTGTCTAGTTTGATTTTAATCTTTTTACTGCGGATATGTGAAAGCCATTCTCAAGCTTTCGGTAACGAGTGCGTTCTCTCAAACATAACTGACGCAGTAGGTGATTACTGAGCCTTCTAGGGTGGTATTCCTTCATGGCCCAGAAATTAAGCAGGTTTAAATAAATTTTACAACTGTCCTAGCAGTATGTTGATTACTAGCTGCTAACTCCGACAGCATATCGCTGATTAGTTACTTAAAATCGTTCTAGCGAGTAAAAAGCCGAAGAAAGTCGAGGTTTGGAACGTAATTCTTTCCCTTTCTCTGAATCCCATCTCCCATTTAAGCATTTTTTTAACATTTAAAACAGTCATATTCCTGTCGCACCCTATGAAATATTGACGCAGAAGGACGTGACTTCGTAAGCTTAGCCATCATGTGCGTTTTATGAGCTATTTGAGGTCTGCAGTCCCAAAAATAAACAAATTGGCTAACCCTCGGACAAAATCCTATATTTGAATAACGCACCCAAACCGGCTATTTTATTTATCTTTTTTTACTGCGGGTATAAGTGAAAGCCATTCTCAATGTTTCGGTAACAAGTGTATTCTCTCAAGCTGATCCAGTACTTGTCGCGATGTGCCCTGTGGGTGGTATTCCTTCATGGCCCAGGAATTCTGACGATCTGAATTTAGACGTAGATTGTACGAACAGTTTTAACCCAATTCATGCTTTTAATTTTCTTCTTCTTCTTTTGATTTCCTGTCAGACTAGACGCCCGTCGGCGTATTGCTGCCTCCCACTGATTTGGTTGGATACTCCTCGTTTTATTCGGCGACCTTTGACCTATATGGGGCGGACCGGAGTCTAAAAGAAAATCCATCACAGCTGTCCCCACTTCCCTTTGATGTTCCTCCGGGTTGAGAATGTTCCTTAATGATATACACCGTAGCCCAGTACCAAGAATCGCAGAGAACAAAATATTCCTCTCTGTTGCATATTTGGAGCACCCCATTTATACATGTGGCACAGTTTCCCTTTCCCCACATTCACAAAGTCCATTGTCATGTTTACGGAAACGGGCCAGTCCCCACGCGAGACCACAATGTCCAAGTCTCAGTCTTGTCATGATCACCTGCCCCCTTCTGTTGTTCCCCTGTGGGCTGTTCCCACCCCTGATACTGCTTTGAGTAGTGTGGAAAAACCTTCCTCTCTTTTCCCTATCCCACTCACTCTCCCATCTCCTACTAATCTTTTCTTTAACCACACTTCGGTACTCTGATACCCCTAAGGCTATGCGCACATCCACATCCTCCCTCCTCAGGGCCTCTTTGGCTGCCCGATCAACAGCCTTGTTGCCCTCCACCCCCACATGTGCTGGGACCCACATGAACCCCACTCCTATTCCAGACAGCGTTATTTTATATAGAGTCGTTAGGAGCTCACAAATTAGGTCCGGACTAATGCGTGACCTCCCCCCCTGCAGGGTCCCCAGAGCAGCTGCCGAGTCAGAGCATACAACCACCTGCTGTGGCCTCTCTTCTTCCACCCAATTTAGTGCACATAGTAAGGCTACTATTTCTGCGGTAAAAACAAACACCCCATCTGACAACCGCCTGCTCTGTGTGATCCGCAGGCTGGGAATATGTATTGCAAAACCCACCCTTTTACTACTGGGGTCCATGGAACCATCTGTATACACTTGTAAGTGGTTTGCCCAGTTCTCCTTCATCCTTTCTCTCACCAAATTCTCTGGGTCTCCTCTCCCCTCCTGCCTCATCCTTCCAGTAACTGCAAAGTCTACCTCTACTTTTGGTAGTTGCCATGGGGGAACAGAAGGCCAGACCACTGCAGAACCCTGCCGAACCCAACTCAATCCCAGCTCCTCCTCCTCCACTCCCACCCTGTAAACAAAACTCCTGCTTTTCCCACCTCCGCCTCTTCCCCATTTTAATTTTCTGTCTTAATTTATCTGTTTAAAGTGACTGTTACATTGAGAACGCCGTATGTCTGCAGCCGCCACCAGGAAGTGCTGTAAAGGGAGGGGCGCTGTGGGTAAACATATTAAATCCGAATGACGTCAACGCCCGGCCAGCCAGCCAGCCAGCCAGCCGTCGGACAACCAATCGTTGAAGTTCTTCCGACCAATCGCTGAACTGCCAGCCAGCCAAAAAAAAAACACCTTAATTCAGAAATCTAATACAGAGATCATTGATTTACAACAGTCTTGAATTTCATCAGATAAAACATTACCACCTTGGCTTGGTTAGACTTGCGCTTACTAAAAATATGGTAAATTAAACACAATATGAGCACTGGGCTTTTAAACATTATGGAACACATAAGTTTTTGTGAACTTGGTTTAAGAGTGTGAAATACCCCTCTGAAATGAAATGAAACTAATAAAAATAAATGTTAGTTAAAATTCTGAGATTGTAATTGCAATTGTAACAGCAAAAACAGGGTCCCCAGGACTGAATCTGGGAGCCACTGCTTTAGGGAATAAGTCCCAATCAAACGCCCACGAGGCTGCAGGCAACCCCTTTGCCAGTCAGCATTTACAGCTCTACAGGTTTCACATTAACTGCAGTTATTTTTCTCTCCTTCTGAGGAGAAAATAAATAAATAAATAAATAAATAAATAAAACACCTCTGCAAGAAATAGTAAGAGAAACATATTGCAATCAGCTGATTAGCCGCTGAAATTCCAGTGCTGTTGCCACTGCTATTATCCAAAGCCCACCCTCCCTGAAGATTCTCACCTTTGCAGTGGTTCTCGTCCCAGGGATAGACGCAGTTCTGCACGCCGTTACACACCAGGGTGTGGTTAATGCACATGTTACTGTGGCAAAAGAATGTGTCTGACTCACACGGGGCTGGGAAAAAAAGAAGATATTCTAGGTCAAGAACACAAGTCCACACCCACTGAACTGATGCATACCCACATACTTACTCTAGGACTACACCCATTAATCCTCTTACCTGGCGACTTTCATCCAGCTAGTCACTACCACTTTTGAACTTTCTTAACATATAAATTAAAAAAATACTATGATGGAACAATAATAGTGCGGTTAACTTTAAAAAATTAAACAATTGAAGTGCAATGAAAATAATTATGCAGAAAGATTTGAGCACATATTACCATAATGCATATGTCATGAATATGAATGTTTCAAACTCGGACGTTCCAAAGCATAAAAAGAGGAAATATGTTAGTAATTAGCCATATAAGTTTTATCTTCCAGTAATCATCACAAGCCTATCCTGATTGTGCATGTCAAATCCACATTGCTACGAGTAAATGAGTCCCAAAACTTTTACTTTCAATGGTCGGCAAACATAAAAGAGTTAGCAGTCTCTAATTAAAATCATGAAGGTCACTTCAAGAGAAGACTTTCACACACTAATCACTTTAAAAGAATCAGTTAATTCAATAAGGGCCCGACTCCATACTCCATACTCCATACACAAATACATCGAGTTGGGCCCTTATTGAATTCACCAATTCAATTACAGGACAGGTTACAGGTCTTTTCATATCTGGAAATTATTTACATTATCAATAGCAATTGCAGTAGTCTTTGACAGAACTAACAATACCACTTTTAATCAAATAGAAACACAGAATTAAAGCTGATTAATTTTCTGCAATTATCTGTACGATGGTTTGCACTGCTTAGCAACAATGATTCATTGAACCCCATAGAACCTACTGACTCATGTATGGGTCCATCAAATGCAGCTGCTGTATTCAAACCTGTGGCTCTTCAAGTCCATTTTAGATTCTAGCAGAGATCCAGGGGTTTCCAACAATACCAAATTTGTCCCGGGAAGTGTGTTTAAAATGATGTACAAGATCTTGATATTTGATCATTCATGAAGGCCACGAGAACATGGAATCCTACGTTTGAATATTTCTCGAAATATTCTTAGCTTCAGTGAAGCGCTGCAATCGGCACATACAGAATATGTATATGACTTTGACTTTGAACCTACCTGAAGGAAAACCTACGTGAAAATTTTGAGTTTAATAGGTTAAATGACTCAGATTTTTTTCTCTCTCTCTTGCTGAGAGACCTGGGAGCAGTCATAGTGTCTTGACAATTCACCAGTGCAGTTCTTAGTCTAGCCACAAGATGGAAGCAGGTGGCAATTCATAAACCATTCGTGGTAAAATCTCATCGGACACAGATGACTAAGCGCTGATGAAGAGGAGAGAGAAAAAAAAAAAACATCGCAATATTGTAATTTAATTAGCCCATAGCTCACACTAGGCCATTCCCATGGTGAATTAATTAAATAGTGATCGATTAACAAGAAACCAGCGACTGTGGCAGTTAAAGATATCAAATATTCAGAAAATTATTTTCATGTCATTTGGGTGTTGAGGGTTGCACCTCAACTGTTGCCAGAAAATTTTTGCGCGGATATCTGAAATAATTTATCAGACTGTTAGGTCACAGTACAAGACCCTTTATGTTCACATTATCAAAGTACTAATATACAGTTTTAACTGAGGTCCACGCTACCACATGATCAACAGGGTGTGAGAAAAGGGAGCAAAGACTGGAGAAAATATAAAAAGGATGGTTATGAAATTGTGTGAATTGGGAAAATCAGGAAGCTTTAAGTGGGTGATAAAAGCAGTGGGACAAGCCATGAGAGCAGAGAGTAATTCTGTTGAGGAGATGGACACATTACACCCTGAAGTGAAAGGCTTCTCCCCATGGAATCTATACGGAGGACCTCCATTCCAGACCCAAAAGAGAGAGGGAGCTTGTGAGGGGAATTAGTGAGGAGGCGTTTCCCGGGCAACGGCATACCCTTGTGCTCATTGAGCCGATTGGCTGTGGGGCGAATGGCATGTAGCCAAGCAACACTGCCCCCATAGCCCCCCACCCCACTCTGCAGCCACTCAGGGCCAGCTCTCCCTGAATAATGTACACATCCCTCCTTACCTCCACTAGCTGTATCATTCACCACTAATTCTCTCCATGCATCCCATTTTGCCTGCTTCCTTTCTTAATTCCTTCATTTGCTCACTTACTCACTTGCTCACCCATTCTTTTTTTCTGATTTATTATTCACTCTGCTGGACAGAAAGAGAGAGAATGAGAGACAGAGAGAGAGAGAGAGAAAGAAAGAGAGAGAGACTCAGTCGTTCATCACCCGTTCCTGGTCTGAAAGGTGGTTAACCCTGCCACAGAGAAATGTGAATGAATGTGGATGAGGTGCCTCAGTGCTACAACCCGGACAGAAAGCAGAGCCTTTTTATCTCAGTCTGTGTAAATGGAACTATGTATGACTGGGCTGTGTGTGAGTGTGTGTGTGTGTGTGTGTGTGTGCGTGTGCGCGCGTGTGTGCACGTGTGCATGCTTGTATGTGTGTTCTTTTACTTACTACAGAGAGAGAAACAAAAAATGTTTTTTTTTTGTTTCGTTTTGTTTTTTCCAGCGGAGACATTTTTGGGAAGTGAGGACATTTTCATGTGTCATCACAATATAAAAGCAAATTGTGACTTATTAGTTAAGGCTAAGGGTAAGGTTGGAATTAGGGTTGATTTAAGGTTAGTGTATGGGTTTGGGTTAGCGTGCGTCGCTTATTGTTAAGATTACAGAAAGGCTGTCGAGACACACAAAGTCAATGTAATGTCTTCACTGGCATAAAAGTACAAGGTGTGTGTGTGTGTGTGTGTGTGTGTGTGTGTGTGCAAGCACGCGTAAGTGCATTGTGGGGGATGTTGTTTGCAGCAGACAGAGAGCAAAAGGCCTTTAAAAAGGTCTGTTCGATCCGAGCAGTGGCACACACTAGTGAAATATCTTGGCTATCTGCAGGCATGCTCCACTGCAAGGTAAACACCACAGTGCACCCCATACAGCCCCCGTGGACTGAATGGATGGTGTGAGAGAGGGCTGAGGGCTGTAATCTTATAAAACTCCCTCATGAACTGCAAGCCAATGTCTACTCTGCAAAAACACCCAAATAATAAAATCACAGACAGATGGAAACACCTCGTTACACTCCATTTAAATGGCCTGAACTTTTCCTCCCCAAGACCTCCGAGGGGAACTTAATTCACAATCACATTCAGCCTGTGATAAGTCTGCCACCAACCCAGAACTGGAGATCCTATTCACATTAAATGGAGTACGTTTATTTCTCGTACATCACAATTAAAATATGGTTTGTTCTAAATACCTTTATCACAATAAGCCTAAGTTACAGCGTTACAAAATTGTAAGGAAAAGAAACAAACAAAAGTGAAACAAAGGATCAATCATTTGTAAAACTGGTCTTAGACCTAATTTTCAGCCATTGTATAGAACATAACCTAATGGCAACGGCATGTATTGACACACAACCAAGTGAAAAAAGGCCATTACCACCACTGCTATTGCTGCTCTTAAGTGCATCAATATTAACATTGGTACTTTACAAATAATGTCCTCTATTGTTATGCTCAGTTATGCAGGAAGAGGGCAAAATTAGGTGGGTTTAACCTTAATCAAGGAGGTTAATAACCAAGAGAGAACGCTAATCGCTGTGAGACTAGAATAAAGCCTTACCTGAAGTCGCACTTACTTAGACGCCCAGGAATGATTCATCAATATGAGCAGCGTATAAAACGCATCACATCTGTGACTGCAACATTTGCAATCTGCTTATAATTTTCTCTCAGTAATCCTTACATTCCGATGCATCATATTGCTTCACGTGTGATGCTGACAAACAGCAATTCTTATCCAGGCAGTATATTACTGCCGTAAGTTTCCTGGAACAAACCGATAACCAATCTGAAGAGGTGTTCTTTCAATGAGAAAATGTGAAGAAAAAAAATATCAGAAAAAATATTTTATGCGACTGATTGCATTTCCAGTGATCCTTCACCCATTTCATTTTCATTGAATTCACTGTGCTTTGTGTCACAGAGTGAAGTGTTTGATACTCATTTTATTAGACAGTGGCTGGCTCTCCTGCTCTTTAAGAAAGACATGCATTTTCAGATTAATGCTTTTATTATGGGAAACCAATCAGCGCCTCAGCAACTCTCCACGGGCCTTTCAAACTTCATGGCCAGATTATGGCTTCAGTCGCAGCCAATGACATACATGCCAACTCTACCGCTTTTGGCGGTAGACTACCGCTTTCGGGGCATTTACAGTGGCGGTGTTAGACCTGGGCTAATATCCCTCCCTTTATTAACAATTAGTCCTGGCTAATTCTATATGGTTTTCCTTTCTTAACTTGTTTTCCATTTCAAGAATAATCAAATGGCAATTGAAGAAATGGCCTCTCTCCCCCATGCAATCTAAAAGTGACACAACAATGGGCTACATTCAGCACAGAAAAAAAATGTAATTATAATAAGGTCTTCGCACTCTGATGCGAATAGAAGCCTCTAGATGGCAGTATTTACCTTTTCTATTGTTAAGCCCAGACAAGCAAGGTTTGGACATGTCCTGGGCATGTCTAAGATGGAAAGTCCCAGAGGAAAAAAAAAAGTCTAAAAGGTGGGAGGGGTCTGCAAAAGAGTATATAAAGAGGAAAATTGAGAGAGTAAAGTAGTAGGAGAAATTGCAAGGAGAAGGATACATTTGACCAGACCTGTCACTCTTTTCAAGACCTGTGAGGCTTTTTGTGGATTTTTGCCTGTGTTGGAGCATTTTCCTCACCCGGAACATCATCAAGCAACCCAACCAAAGGAACTGTAAATATTTTTTTTCTTGTATATATCAATCTTGGTCAGTAGAGTAGATAGTAGATTAGTTAAAAGTCTTTGTTTAATTAAATATGTTTAAGTTATAAAATTGTGTCTGTCATCCCTTGCTGTCGTAAATGTAATAACAAATTGGGGCCATAACAGCACCAACACTCGGCGATGGCATTTCAGAACTCTTCAGCGATTGAAGGTAATTTTGGTGACAAGTTTGTGGTTTCGTCCGTTTAGATTTTTCAATCAGACAGCTGTCTATTCTTTTACAGTGAGTTGCGTGACTGTGCTGCAAAAACAGGTGTACGTACTTGTCGCCGAAATCACCTTAATTCGCTGAAGAGTTCTGAAATGCCATCACCGAGTGCCAGAGCATTGACCTAATTATAATTAAACTATTTTTCTGTACTGAATGTAGCCCATTATTTTGTCGCTTTTAGATCGCATGGGGGAGAGAAGCCGTATCTTCAATTGCCACTTGATTATTCTTGAATTGGAAAATGTGTTAATGGTTAACCCTCTAGAATTAGCCAGAACAAATTGTTGTCAATAAAGGGAGGGATATTAGCCCCGGAGTTTTCGGGTCTAACACTGCCTCTGGTGCCTTTCATTCTGAAAAAAAAAAAAACGCCCGAAAAGTGGTAGAGAGTTGGCATGTATGCAATGACTCAAACTAACTGGGGTTCAGCTAAGGATATGCAGTGCATTGGCTGGTAATAAAAATAATAACAATAATAATAAGTGATTAAACAAGTACACATTCAATAAAAACTAAAACTGTTCTTGTGAGAGAAAACATATGAGAGAAACATTTTTATGGCAATGTCAATTTTTTTTTCAAGGGATAAAACGCAAGAAAGTATTAATCAACTCAACCCACTAATTAATTCGCTAACAACAATACTTTGATTCCAGACATAGGCAAGTATATATGAACTGACATCTAGCTGAATTTTTAAACGCTTGAAATTTTTTAAAAGAGGGAAAAACTGAGTGCTTTGCTGTTAGCCAGTCGAAGCTTGCACAGGAATGTGAAGAGGAATAGGTAAGGAATTGACTGATTGCTTACGTTCTTGGAAAGTGGTGAACAGGATGCGGAACTTGCTCTTCCGACTTCCCTCGTCAGCCCACATGCGGACAACGCCCAGCGAGGAGACCAGCATCACGTCGTTAGCCACGGTGCTGCAGAACTTATTCTTCAAGTCCTCCACCGAGCTGCTCCCGTCGTACACAGCCACAAAGTTCCTCTTGCATTCATTAGAGTTATGCATCTCATATTCCAGAAACCGCAGGTAGATCTGAAGAAGCAATTTAACACATACATTTAATCAAACAGAAAGTTGAGGTAAGCCTCAGTTTCAAATGTACACAATGTAAGCAGGGAGTTAGAAATAGGTGGAACCATCATCAACACAGCTTTTCACCACAAGCTCAATAAAGGCTGTAGGTGTTAAAATTACACGGCAAAGAATTTGTATACAAGCATTTAACATAGATTCAAAATCACAGTTCTTATTTCCTTATTAAAACATGTTTTATTTAACCCCAATGCGCACAGTAGACATTGGCGCCTAAAAAAATTCCAAAATTTTATTGCCAAAATAATTTCGTATTGAATTTCCATATCAGACCAGGGTCTTCCTTCATTAAAATAATTTTTCCAGTCTCTGTGACAGAAATCTTGAGTTATAAAGCATTAAATAGGGTCATGCACAACAGGCAAGGATCAGCATCATTTTGAATTTGCATATGCAAGTCAAAATCTGTTACTATGGCCTCATGAGACTTGTTACAGCTACATGTTTTATTAGACTAGTTCAATAATGCAAGCTAAGTAGGCTAACTTAAGGGACAAAGACTAAAAATTAATGACTGCCGAAGGCCTCTAATGGTGAAACTCTCAAGGTTCCCTAGAGTTGGGAGGTATCTCTGAAATACATGTGGAGGGAGGATTGGAGTTTTTGAATGTTGAGAGGGGTGAATGGGGAAATATAATCCAGAAGAGCCCAAAGAGAGAGAGGCCAAAAGAAGAAGCCAATAGCACAGCCAAAAAGTCTTGCACATGCCCAGACGCACCTGACAGGCATTTTGAACTTTTTAATAGCATTTCTTAATTAGCTTAAACGTTGTATCAGTGATTCTGTGCCAAAACATTATTTGTCATGTACTGGAGATCTTTCCACACAAACTGTTAGCAGCTCGTCTCATGAGTGGGCACTGAAAAACTCCGGTCTCTGTAGGCCACCTACAGCCATGTAGGCACTGAGAGAGATACGCAAACTCGTGTATACCTATCCACGTCCCCGAAATATCAAAAAATAAATTAATAAATGTTCCAACGAATCGGAGGGCAGGGGTGGATCTTCTGCGCCCGTTCCTTGCTCGTGCATGACAAGTGGGTGGGACTGAGCGGGCAACAAAACGAACTGGGAGTTGCACTACCAATGCGGCAAGTTGAAGCATTGCAGAAGCTAAATCGAAAAAGAGACGCTTGAACGAGTGCATGTCGAGGAAAAAGGAACACAATCGCAGCCATGCAAAGTCCCGAATAGACCCATTTACTGTTTGCGAACAAAACAGGCTGTGTGTGCATCTTGGCAACGAAAGTATGGCGAACCATAATTGCTTGTCAAACTATGCGAGGGCATTGTCCATCAAAGATCGCAAATTCTACCAAAACAAACTAGATTTAGTCAGAAAGCATGGCTTACAGGATACGCCCCGCAACAAGTAGTCGGGCAGTACCACAGTCAATAGACCTTCCACCAAGAAAATAAATTTTCAAAATCGGATGAGTAGGTTATGAGATCTAGGTCCGGACTCCGGACGCACAGACACACGCACACACACACACAGACACGCACAGACACACGCACGCACGGACAAAGCAAATCCAGTATACCCCCCTAAACTTCGTTGTTGGAGGTAAAATAAACTTCATTGCGGGGTGTATAATTAACTTTGACAAATGGCAACCAATTTCCAGATCCGTATGGTATCAGTGAGTAGGTAGATGACGTTAGTTAGTGGCCCAGTATTCCGTAGCCTGATATATATACACTCAACAAAAATATAAACGCAACTTTTGTTTTTGCTCCCATTTGTCATGAGATGGACTCAAAGATCTAAAATTCATTCCAGATACACAATATTACCATTTCTCTCAAACATTGTTCACAAAATCTGACTAAACGAGTGATAGTGAGCACTTTTGCTTTGCTGAGACAATCCATCCCACCTCACAGGTGTGCCACATCAAGATGCTCATCAGACACCATGATTAGTGCACAGGTGTACCTTAGACTGTCCACAATAAAAAGCCACCCTGAAATGTGCAGTTTTTGCTTTATTGGGGGTCTGGGGACTCAGAACCAGTCAGTATCTGGTGTGACCACCATATGCCTCATGCAGTGCAACACATCTTCTTCGCATAGAGTTTATCAGATTGTCAATTGTGGCCTGTGGAATGTTGGTCCACTCCTCTTCAATGGCTGTGCGAAGTTGCTGGATATTAGTGGGAACTGGTACGCGCTGTCGTATACGCTGGTCAAGCACATCCCAAACATGCTCAATGGGTGACATGTCCGGTGAGTATGCTGGCCATGCAAGAACTGGGACATTTTCAGCTTCCAAGAATTGTGTACAGATCCTTGCAACATGGGGCCGTGCATTATCTTGCTGAAACATGAGGTGATGTTCATGGATGTATGGCACAACAATGGGCCTCAGGATCTCATCACGGTATCTCTGTGCATTCAAAATGCCGTCAATAAAATGCACCTGTGTTCTTCGTCCATAACAGATGCCTGCCCATACCATAACCCCACCACCACCATAGGCCACTCGATCCACAACATTGACATCAGCAAAGCGCTCACCCACACGACGCCACACACGCTGTCTGCCATCTGCCCTGAACAATGTAAACCGAGATTCATCCATGAAGAGAACACCTCTCCAACGTGCCAGACGCCATCGAATGTGAGCATTTGCCCACTCAAGTCTGTTACGGCGACGATCTGGAGTCAGGTTAAGACCCCGATGAGGACGACGAGCATGCAGTTGAGCTTCCCTGAGACGGTTTCTGACAGTTTGGGCAGAAATTCTTTGGTTATGCAAACCAATTGTTTCAGCAGCTGTCTGAGTAGCTGGTCTCAGATGATCTTGGAGGTGAACCTGCTGGATGTGGAGGTCCTGGGCTGGTGTGGTTACACGTGGTCTGCGGTTGTGAAGCCGGTTGGATGTACTGCCATATTCTCTGAAACGCCTTTGGAGATGGCTTATGGTGGAGAAATGAACATTCAATGCCCGAGCCACAGATCTGGTTGACATTCCTGCTGTCAGCATGCCAATTGCACGCTCCCTCAATGCTTGCGCCATCTGTGGCATTTTGCTGTGAGACAAAACTGCACATTTCAGAGTGGCCTTTTATTGTGGGCAGTATAAGGTACATCTGTGCACTAATCATGGTGTCTGATGAGCATCTTGATGTGGCACACCTGTGAGGTGGGATGGATTGTCTCAGCAAAGCAAAAGTGCTCACTATCACACATTTAGACAGATTTGTGAACAATGTTTGAGAGAAATGGTAATATTGTGTATCTGGAATGAATTTTAGATCTTTGAGTCCATCTCATGACAAATGGGAGCAAAAACAAAAGAGTTGCGTTTATTTTTTTGTTGAGTGTATGTACAAGGCTTGCTCGTATGCGACCCCTTGTTGCTAATTCAGGAAAGTGAAGGCAGTTCATGACCCTCCTCTGAAGCATGCGCCTGTCAGCCTGCTGCTTCTTATACACTCATTGGTTGAATCTTCGCAAGTTCAGAATGAGGGCGGAGGATACCCGGACATGAACAGGCTAAGGATCTTCCCGACAAGCACCCACGTGGCCAACAGGCAGCGCTTGAGCAACAAACAAGGCAACTATTATTTTCCCTTCCCGGCAGTCCCTTGCCAATTTGCAACCCTGTAGCGCAATAGACAATTGTGCGCTACCCTGAAAAAGCTGCCGACCACTGCCGGCTGGTACGAGGCGGGGATGGAACCTGCAACGTGATAGTCACTTCTGCCACGCAACATGATGCTTTATCAAGTGAGCTATCTGGCAGCTCCGTGCTTCACCTTTTTGTCACAAGCTCCTAAGCTTCGGTATCGATTGTAACAACACTTACCCCAACCCCTTCCTCTGCCTCTCCCTCGACTACCAGTTCCAGAACTGCCACGAATTAACAGTAGACTACATTATGACGCACCTTATCTTATATTTAATATTTCTTAGACCTAAGTGCCGTTGGAAACTGACATAAGAGCGAACTGTCAGCTAGCAGCTAGCTATCATTAGCTTCTACAGACTATGATGGCACTACTCTGTTTGCCCACTTTAGAATCCACACTATCGAGAGCCTTGCGTTATTTATTTATTTATTTATATTTTCATGTACTTCATACTGTAAGTATTTTTGGCCTTAAAATTGTGTTAAAATGAGAAATGGACTTGCCCAGCTGAGTGAGCCATAATTGCTGAACGTTTCACTTTTAGAAAAGTGTGTTCATGTTCCAAGCTCTTGAAGGGAGGGCTGAGCGGCTCAGTTGTGTTTTGAGAATGTTTCAAAACACAGCAATAGTGGCGTCAAATCGCTGATACAGCCTTCAATTTTCAAAATACGTAGTAAACTCTGATATTGTGGAGTACTCAAATATTTTGTGGAAAGTGATTATCTAAAAAAACTGTGCAAGCCAAATTATTTATCATGTATTTAAAGCTATCGCAAACATGTTCTTAAAGTGTGTATCATGATTTCTTTTTAGCACCGTCCACGCAAGGCTTTCACAACTTTCTTCTGTAATCAATTCTCACAAAACATTTGAGAACGCTGCACTTTCTGGGTTTACAGTGATAACCAAAATTATTACAGCTTTATTCAGTGTTCTCTAAGAACAGTGGCTCATAACTCAAAGCTCTCTTTCCATCTGAGGGTCCTCTAATTAAAACAGTGACTGAATATGACAGTTTTACGCGCTCATCAAAGACACCTTCATGTACATTGGTTTGCAGTGCAGTTTGGGTCAAATAAGGGCTATACTTAAGCTTTGCGATTATATTTTTTAACTTTCTTACATAAATCCATTCCGGTATATTGGTGTATTCATAACTGCAATAAGCAATCCATAAATGTACCCTTTCTAACTGTGCTATAAATTTTACCCCCCTATAATCATAAATACCTTGTTCTTGCTGATATACGTATATATATATATACATAGTACAGGCCAAAAATTTGGACACACCTTCTCATTCAATGTGTTTTCTTTATTTTAATCACTATTTACATTGTAGATTCTCACTGAAGGCATCAAAACTATGAATGCACACATGTGGAATTATGTATGTATCTAACAGTTGTCCTACAGGGCTGTCGGCTGTGTATCAACCTAACTTCTGCACAACACAACTGATGGTCCCAACCCCATTGATAAGGCAAGAAATTCCACTAATTAACCCTGACAAGGCACACCTGTGAGGTGAAAACCATTTTAGGTGACTACCTCTTGAAGCTGATCAAGAGAATGCCAAGAGTACGCAAAGCAGTAATCAGAGCAAAGGGTGGCTGCTTTGAAGAAACTAGAATATAAGACATGTTTTCAGTGACAGGTATTTCACACTTTGTTGTAAAGTACATAATTCCCCATGTGTTCATTCATAGTTTTGATGCCTTCAGTCAGAATCTACAATGTAACTAGTCATGAAAATAAAGGAAACGCATTGAATGAGATATATGAGACGCATTGAATATATATATATATATATATATATATATATATATATTTATATAAATTTTTTTTTTTCTTAGTCAATGTTGCTTTTGTGATACCACAGAATCTACTGAAATATGCTGCTAGTGTTCATTAAAATGGAAGACATATAAAATACTGTTCATGCCAAATACAACAAAATACTCATGTGCACATATTCAAGTAAAAAAAAATGTGTTTGAAGAGTATACATTCCAGTGGATACTATGTTGTGAGGTTAAAAAAATAGCATAAACAGTATAAAAACTGCTGACTAAACTGAGCTGAAGTGCATATTTTCTCCTCTTATGGTCCAGACCAGGAATCGAGTGCGGAGACTGACTCGAAATACGACTGGTAATTTATTGGCAACAGTACGGTGGTGGTGTTAACAGAACCCCTGAGAGGATGATTGGGGATGTAACCCCAAGGAGAATGAGGAACAGTTCAACTCTGTAGTAATAGGCAATGCTTGGCTGCTGTTGCCAGCTAGTAGCTTCCGGTGTGCTGCCAGATGTTCAAGCGATTGCCAGCACTGGACTGCCCATGAAATGGAGGATTGATGCCCGAGAGGAATTTGGTCCCAGTCCTGGCCCCAGATCAGGGTTGGGAGCTTGTTCCTGACAAACTTGATTAAGAGAGCAAACCTGCAGGTGTTCACAAAAATACGGTGCCAGTCCTGGGCCCTGATTAGGATTGGAAGCTTGTTCGAAATAACTAATGATAATAAAGATTTCTGAGTGACTTTGGCTGTCACTAAAATACTAGTTTCATTGGACAAAGATGAAGGAGTTTTCCGAACCTACATACTGTATGACCAGGATTTTAGTATGAATATAACTTAATATTCTATCGATGAGCACATGAACTAGAGGGCTTAAATGTTCCTCACTCGCTCATTAGAAAACGAGCGAATCACGAGATTTGGCTGAGAGGGGAGACACACACGATGTTGACCAATCACAACACACATTCACTTAATAGACATGCAGGCTGCTGAATTGTGAAGACGCGCACTAGGGATTCACACAAGGGTTGTGACCCTCCTGGTTTTTCCACGCACGCACTTCCTTGCATCACCAAAATAAAAGTTACACAGAAAAGAGTAGCTTCGATCATTAGTTCAGTAAGTGAAGTAACCATGACTGCTGTTGTACTCTTAAGCCAGGAACTTCAGTTGTAAAAAAATATCTGACAGTATAAATAAATTGCACACATAAAGTGAGCTGCGTGTTTCTTTAATGCACAGCTTGTCATTTGAATGCTGAACATACTGGTGTCAGCAGTGGCCAGTGCGCCTGAAGGTAGCCATATGACTTGCTGCAGTATCACTCCAGTTCTGGAAGCATTTCAGCGAGATAAGCAGTTCTGAATGGCGGAGCTCTTACAGCCGAGCACACACAATGAGCCTGAACAGAACAACAGGTGCGCTGCATCATGAAAACAAGTCCTGGGCTGCGTCCGAATAGTTAAAAAATTACATCTTATCATCGAATTCCTGACCACTTTTCTTTAACCTCTGTGTAAAACATCATGAGGTAAAAAGAAAGGTGGAAAGGGGACTCTTTTACAGCTTAGGAAGAGAACTGCGCTGATAAGATAACCCGAATGCACTTACACTTGGCACAGTGATCACCCGCCTCCTGTCTGTCATGTGCTGGATAGATGGTCATCGCAGAATTGCGTAATAGCATTTCCTCCTTTCTTTTGGAAAAGGATGGTCCAGTGTACTCTATGCTAAAGGTGATAAATTAGGAAGCATTCTCGCACCTTTCCTTGACATTTAACGAATCCGAACACAGTTGTCATGGCTGCCACATAAATACTACCGGATCGTTTTCTAGGTGTTAGGAACTTTCCCATGCAAAAAAGACTCTTCGGACGCAGCCCTGGTTTCCAGAGGGGGTGAGTCCACAGTCTTCCCTCTCTTGCACTCCCTAAAAATGGTAAGAGGATACTGCAAAGATTGGAAAGGTCTTCAAATACACTGATGAGATGGAAGCACTAAGTGACTATCACAACACAGTCTCATCCCGACTCATCATATAGTGACGCTACCTGACCAAGCGGCAATCAAAAAGGAGGCTTTGGGAGTCGTATGCGTTTCTGAAATCCGTCATCCAATAAAAATCGTTGCGCACAGAAAACTTGCACACTGAGTCCGATGTGTTTTTATTCTATTTGTTGCGAAAATGCGCAATAGGAGACAAAATAGAGTCATCGAGGCAGTGAGGATGATTTTTCTATCTCTGTCGCTTCTTGAAAAAGAAAAAGAAAATATTGGATTCATCCAATCCTGAGAAAGCGTCCTGAGCATGGACCTGCTAATAAAGGACCTGCAGAATTATCCCGACTGTTTCAAGGTATATTTCAGGATATGGTCCAGTTGGTTTCTGTTTTTTTGCTGGGGAATTTCGTTTGACAGATGCAAAAAAACGCAGAGAATTGAACGAAAAGTTCCGAAAGTTTTTATGATGGTCGAAAGTTTCGGATTCAGTGTGTAAGCGTGATTGACAGAACGTGGGGCCGTATCTATTTTTTAAAAGTGCGGCAATTTTGGACGAAAAAAACAGACATGGTGTGCAAAGGCCTTTAATGGCGATCGATTTGTTACTTCCGCTTTACTCAGGAGACAGAAGAAGCAACACAACAGTCCCCTTTGTCAGACAGTGGTGGAGTGGCAGGGTCACAGCAACTGGTGAACTTGAATAAGGACATGGGGGTTAATTTAATTTTAAGTGTTAGCAAGTTATAAAATTAAAAGTAGGCCTTGTGAATACTACAGGTGTTCTTCAAGATTTGAGTCATGCTGTGTCACTGCTCATGGCATCAATATTTTATTTATCAGGAGACAGAGGAACCCCGGCCAGGTTGTAGCCGTAGCTAAGATAGGAAAGATTCAGGGCTACAGGTAAATTGGACATCGTGCTATACTAAAAGTTTTACTGCATATTTTTAACTGCTTATGTCAGGCACGTTGCAGATGTGGGGGATGCAACACCCACCCTTTTGCAAAAAATATATTCCATTCCCCACACTTTTTTTGCGAGACCAAACAAGATTAAATAGCCAACATAAAAAAAATGACACCTGCGAACGAGTCGGAAAATTCCCCAACCCACACAGGCACAAAGAGTAGCCTAGGCTACACACATTGGTCACTTAGTTTGAATGATAGACCCTCCAGCCAATCACGGCAAATCCACCAGTTGGCATCAGTAAAGAGGGAACCTCAAATCAGCAGCGTTCGAGTAACAACAGCAGTAGCCCCATACTTCAGAGGCTTCAGAAGGATTCGGTATCAGTCTAATTCAAGGTAAGGTAGTAGCAGAAGTCTGCCAACTGCATCACACTAAATGAGGGAAGCAAAATTCGCCCTCACAGTGATGTAATGCAGTCATATCTACTTAATTTCATCATGAAACCTATGAAATAGGCACCCTGTTCATCTCTGTGAGACAGCCGAGCCACCTCAGCTAGCTTGTAGCTCCTAGTGTTACATTGCCCGCGAATTTCACTCTATTGAAGTTAGCCGCAAACTTTTCAAAAGCTGTGTCTTACAGCATTATTCGAGTCATGTAGACCTATTCGCTGTCTCACAGTTGTTATGTTGTCATTATTATCCATGGATTAAGCGCTTAGAGCCAAACTACGTCACTATACAGTTAGACAGCGAGCTCGGTATGATGTTAGCGCAAGTAACTTTTCAGTTTTCGTGTCAACACAGATTTCGTCCTATTGCAAATAATGCTTTATTCTTGCCGATTCTGCCATTGATTTCAGGTTTCTTACATTTTTTTCAATCGCAACAGTGTTTTTTCTAACGTTTGTGAAGGAATATAGCTTGAAAATGAGGTGAAAGCCAATACCAACGCAAAACTTTATGAAATGTCAAATTCCACTTGTGTAGTACCGCTTACGTCAATTTATGTGAGGTATGCATGGTTATATGGCACACGAAAAACAACATTAGCAGGTCATAAACCACAATGAAAAACCCCAGTTAGCATCGTTGTAAGAGTTTATATTGCAAATAATATTTAAAACCTTTCAAATTCAATCATATTTTTTCAGATAGTCCCAATCAATACACAGAAAATGTCAAAAAATGAAAAAGGATTGCTTGATTAGACTTCTAATTTTTTTTTACAATGCTGCAAGCATCCTTTGTTGCTAAAGTTGTCGTTTTGATCAATTTATGCAAATGAGTTAAAATAGCATCTAATGAAATATAATGCACAACCGTATGTTAAGAGTCTCAAGTTGTTGCTGGCATTCTTTTATCTCAGAATAATTTTGATAATAAAGAGGATTTAGTTCTTTAACCTCTGAATCAGGGTTAGGCAAAAGAGGTGGGTAAACTTACAATATGAGTGAGTGGCATAATGTTGGTGAGTGTAGGCTACATATTGAAAATATGGATACTGTTATGCAAATTTGGATACACTTGGCTATAACTGTGTTGTGCTGATAACAGTAGTAAACAGAATATTCATGTGAATATTTAAATTTCTTTTTAGACCTTTTTTTATTCAATTCACCAGATTCACACACAATGACAGTCATCATCAATGTTTCCAGATACAATAAAAAAGAAAAAAGGGTGCAATCCTGTACATCTAAAGAAAAACAGGAGGCAATCGCATCATTTCATGCATAACCTATATTTAGAAATAAGTAAACCCTATATTTCAGAAACATGAAAAGTGTGTAAACTGAGTTTACTTGCGTTCAGCATCCAAAATAGCCATGCTCAGCCTTGTCTCCCCCCCCCCCCCCCCCCCCCCCACAGACGAAATACATCTCCCACACTTTTGAAAAGCTTGATACGCCCCTAGCTTATGTACAGGAGGTAATGCATCGTACAAAGTTAATGTCAGGCTGGCTTCATGTTTCATTTTATTAGGGTGCTGCAGCAATCTTGCCTGGTTGTAGGCCTAGTTCAGGGAGAGGACAGGTGGAGTTACAGGTGAGACCTCAACATAGGCTACAACACAGGAATGTAATTCAAATGTAAATTTGTTTTTACACAAAATGTAAAATTTGTAATTATGAACTTTATAAATGTGATGTTTCCTGCCAGCATATTTTCGCATGCAGTCATAGAGACATTATAGTTATATAATATGGTCTTTTTCTAAGGAAACTGATCCAGCTAAATACAACAACAGGGAGAGCAGCAGTGAGGGTGAGGAGTCTGACGACAATGAAGAACAGTGTAGAACTGGAGACATTCTTGATATTGAGAGCGAGACAAATCAATCTCATCCTAAATTCATTTGTGTTCAAACATTGCCAAATAAGGTCCTTTACTTTCAGGAAAATTGGTGCAAACAATATCCGTGGCTTCACTATAGCCCAACAGTTGCTTCCACTGTGTGAAAACATACACAATAAAGAAAAGTGCACTGTCCACAAAGGCAGACCCGGCATTCTCCTCAAAGGGATTTGCTAATTGGAAACTAGATTTCAATGCCTTCAGAATAGCAAAGCTCACCACCATGCAGTCACAGTCAGTAGCCAAGAGGCAGCCCCAATAGAGTCACAACTCTGTAGTGCATGGACAAAACAGCAAGACAATGCTAGGCACTGCCGAGAGAACTTAGTAGATTTTGTACAATACCTCGCAAGACAGGGCTTGGCATTGCGAGGGCACGGTTCTGAAGAAGGTCATTTTTACCAACATATGAAACAGAAAGCCAAGCGAGAAACCGCCTCTGACTGGCTGTCCCGCTCTCATGACTATACATCTCCACAAGTGCAAAGTGAGATTTTGGAGTTGTTAGGAAACAGCATTGTCAGAGGTATTGCACAGTCAATCCAGGCTTTACCTGTCATGCAACACTCAGGATATCTGTGGTGTAGAGCAGGAGTCCATATGTATCAGATATGTGGACCAGGACCTAGTACCTCATGAGGTTTTTGTTGGCTTATATGAGGTCCCAGGTACTACTTGAGAGGCAATTGCTAGAATGGCTGGGGATGTTCTCTTGAGGCTTAACATTCCCATTACTTATTTAAGATGTTAAACCTACGACAGAGCAGTGAATATTTCAGGGATGCATTCAGGAGCACAAGCAGAAACAACGAGGCAGCAACCATTGGCATTGTAGGACACACTGTATAAACTTGATAACGCAGTCTGCAGGTGAATCGAGTCCTTTAATACGTGATGCTATGCAATGGGTGCGTGAATTGGGGACATTAAACAAGCTCTCAGGGAAATTCAAAGCCATCTTTTTAGCGATAGTCCGTCCCCTGAAGCTGCTGCTATCAGCCTCACTAAGACTACTGTGCCCCACCCGGTGGACAGTGAGAGGGAAAGCAATCAGAGCAGTGCTCTTCCAGTATGAGAATGTTTTGAATAGTTTAGAGTAGATGGGAGCCAACAATGGAACCAGCACAGGTGCAGAGGCAAATGGGCTCAAAGAATGTTTTCAAAAGGGCAAAACGGTGCTTGGCCTTCTTTTGGTAGTAGAGGTAATTGAAGTCCTTGAATGTCTTAACAAGTCCCTGCAGAAACAGACTGAAAGTATCGCAGGCATGAAGAGTGCGATTGATTGTGTCAGATCCGGTGTCCAGGGTAAAAGGAGTGAGACAAGCTTCCCGGTGATTTTTGCTAAAGCAGTGGAAATGGTTGAATCCCTTGGGATAGCGCTGGCTATGTCCCCGCTAATGTCAAAATCAAACCTCCGCCCTCGCCATCGACAAAAACTCCTTTGCGTAAAATTATGCACTTAACAAAAATATAAACGCCCCATATAAATTATTTATGTAACATGAAATGAGTTACCCTAAATGAGCTGATAATGTCATTATTGTGCAAAATTGCTATTTTTCTTGATTTGTATACAACATTTGTGTTCATCTCTGCCAGTGAGCACTTGCTCAGTGATGCACTGATTCCACCTTCAGCACAGGGCTGGCATGTGCAGACACTGCTCAAACAGCGTGAACAGAACTCAGATACTCCCTAAAATTGGGGACAATAAAAGGCCACCCCAAAATGACAAATTTCATCAAAATTTGTCACCATGCCACAAATGTTGCAAATCATGCGGGAACGTGCCATAGGAAAGCTGGATGCAGGAATGTCCAGCAGAGCTGTTGCTGCACAGCTGAATGTTCACTATCGGACATTTGGGCATTTAGAGTTTGTTTAAGACAGACTGGCAGAACAGCAAATTGACCTCACCTTCGTCATCCACGTGTGTCCACAGGAGGACAAGATTGTCACATCCGGCTTCTCCACTTGCGTGATCGCCTCAGACCAGCAACACGCACAGCAGATGAAACAGTTGGTCTGCACAACAGACAGATCACACCTCAAACTGTCCAGAACCGCCTGAGAGGAGCCAACCTACACGCTTGTCGTCCTCATCATGATCCCATCCGTGTCTTCGAGTATCCCTGATTGCCATATGCCACTATCTTGCTTTAATGAACAGTAATCTGTTGCATATTGAACAATAAAATGAATTGTGTATGGCTTAATATATTGTAAAACCCTTAATGCTAATTAAAGTTTAAAAATGTCAAATGGGGCGTTTATATTTTTGTTAAGTGTATTATAGATTTAGTCAGTTAACTATTATGAATAACACTGCAAAAATACGAGGAAACTGCATTCAAATCAATGAAATACTTATGAGGAAGAATAAAAATGAAAAGAAAAAGATTTTAAAATTAAGATGGTGCTAATTTTGCTACGTACAGAGTTGCTTAACTCTGCTACTGTGAAGAGGAAGTTGTTTTTTCCCCCCAATTTATTTTACAGTTCTTGAAACAAACTGGGCTTTCAAACAATAAAATCAGAATATATTAAACAGAGGTGCAATCAGAACGTTTCACGGTTTAATGTTTTTGGTCTGGTATTACACATCCAGTAACTAAATGTAAGTGCTCTGTACATGCTGCTCATTGCACATACAGCGGGGCCCAATCCCAGTTTGCGTCTGGATTTGCATTTTTCAATCATTCATCCAATGGCTAAATCAAAACCTCTAGATTACAGCAGTATCCAATAGTTTAGTATTGGTGCAGTAGATAGCATGGTGTAGCGTAACATGGACTGGCATAACACAGCATGCTGCAGTTTAGCATTGCATGGGATAGTCCACTGTGGTACAGTGAAGCTTGAAGTGAAATAGCATAGCAAGAATGCCATTAAACAGAACATCTTAAAGATCAAGCTCTCACGCAATATTTATATAAAGAAAAACTCTCACTCGCAAATTATCCGTGCAATAATAAAGTTTTCTATTATTTAGTTTCAATGATTTGCAGTTTTCCTTCCAAGTGATAGCTCTGTATATCGCCTTCCAGACCCAATGTCGAAATGACCTGATAAGGACAGTTTAGGAGACAGTTTTGGGTTGCCTCCGGAAAAGTGATTAGCTGTAGCTGAGTGACTGTCACTCATTTAGCCCGGCAGAGAGATGGCCAGAGGAGGAGAAAATGAAAGAGACAGGACCAAACTATCACTTTTTATGACAACAGACTGTTGTCATATAGCCCTTTGCTTACACAGTACTTGTCTTCAGCTTTTCATTTATTCATACAGAGGACCTTCGACAAGTGTGACCTACCTGGATGAGGGTGCGGTCAGTTGTCATTTTGAAGGCTGGTATGAAGCTGAGGTTATGTGGGTAGTGGAGGAGGTGATAAAGAAAAGGTGGGCGGTTAGTGATCAGCAGACAGTCACTCGTACTCTGTCCCCCCCCCCCGGGGGTTTGGGGTGGTTTAATCCAGAGGATGTGAATATACAGCTTAATTGAACACGAGCAGATAACACAGGAGCCCAGTAGGAAGAAAATGTTGTTTATCAGGGGTAAATATATTCTCTACTTCATTGTAAACCTTGTATTTTGTTATGCACGGGACACAGGTGATGGAAGATTACTCCAAACCAGAATTTTCCCAACTTTATCCTTCTATAGTTCACACATTTACAGGATATCATTGCACATCACTCAATACAGCAATCCATGCAATGTATGGGGGGGGGATAAATTAAGCTACATGCGCATCCCATCAACCCCCCCCCCCCCCCCCCCCGGTTATAACCTCAGCCAAAGTGTTCAGTCTAATGCAGCAATCTGCTCCTATTGATTCATGAGGTAGCTCTACAGAGCGATTCCTCTGACGTGTCAACTACCCCTCCCTTCTTTACACGTTACAACTGCATCATCCATTACTCACTGCCTATGCAGTCAGAGGATTACACAGCCAGCGTATTTTCGGCTCATACGTCTACAAGCGCCTTGCTGAGCAGGAGTAGCCGTTAGAGAACAATGAGACAAACAAATTTAACAGGCTTAACCCCTATTATCCTCAGCAAGGCTGCGCCAATAGTTGCCTCTCTCATGCGAACCTCCGGCCATAGCTAGTAATGACACGGCTGGGATTCAGACTCCGATGCTCAGAGCTCACAGAGTGTATTTTTTACTTTTGAACGTACACACATTGAAAGGGATACGTCACGCTGGACACCAAGCACTTGTCTAATTGCTCACTTCAGTGATGCGGCATATCAGCACGGAAATGCTGCTCTAGCCAACAGTCATTAATATGTACTGCTTTTAACCGCTGCATGATAGCATGGGCTACTGAAGCTGCAGCTACATGTTATCAAGAAGATCCAGCCAGGAGGCTGCAGAGTTAATCAATAATGTAAGGCCTGTTCCTCCCACTGACCAGAAGAGCTGAATGAGAATTAGCGATGGGGCAAGGAAGGGGTGGTTTATTCCTCTAGATTCACCACCCCCTCCCGTCCTCCATCAATAAGGGGAATCTGTGCTAATCACACAAATCACTTCTACTGTCGCTACTTCAAGTCTACCCTTTGGCCACACAAATCAAAGCTTCATTCTACCCTGTGTGAATATGTGTGAATTTGGGCTCTGCTGCAACACTGTTTGTTTCTTTCTTTTATTTGTTTACTAATTTTGTTATTTCTTCTTTTTTTTGGAATTTTGAACACATTATGCTCAGAAAAGTTCACTCTGGATGTGCAGGAAGCAGATGACTGAAAGTATTCCCTCTGTTCCCTCAGACTGATCCAAAAAGAGCTGAACGATTCACATCCATTCCTGTCCCTGCTGAAGTAAAAGGGGAACATCCTTATCTTATTTCTGTAAGTCTGTCAGGGCCAGTTTCACAGATTAAACTTATTCCAAGAGTAAATCGAGATGTCTCGAGAATCTCCACTCAGAACTGAATTTATCTTTAGACTTGGCTCTATGCCTGAGAAACAGATTAGCACTCTTCTTTTACCAGATTAACTTTTCAAGAGAGCCTGCTATAATATTTAGATCAATTCCGAGCATGAATACCAAGGGCTATCAACGTGCATTAAAACAGGTCGCACAAACTAAATTTAATGTTCTAAAACATCCGTACATCCTTATTTAATTGCTTTTTCCTGGGTAGGGCTGCAGGGAGCGGGACATACACACACGCACACACACACACACACACACACACACACACACACACACACACACACACACACTCGGGCATATTGTGCCTATAGGTCATTTAGAGCCCTTTACATTGCATAGCATGCTTGTCTGTGAAAACTTAGAGAAAACTGCCGTACCTGGAGAGAACCCACATGAAGAAGGGGAGAACATGTAAACGCCAGACTGAAAAACCCAGGTCAGACTCCAACCCACTACATCGCCATGGTGTATACTCTTAACTCGTTTGTGCAGTTGTAGACGCCTGTGGACATGGAGCTGTTTCATTTATGTATGCAGTTACACTACTCTATCAATAGGTGGTACATCCGACAGGGTTATTGAATATTCACGACGGAGCGGTGCCTGTGAATTCTTTATAATATGGACGAGTTAAGTCCCATTTCTGTTTCCCAGGACTTGCATGAATTAAACTCCTCAGCCAAGCCTGATGTGCAAAGTGTCAAATATACTTGCCCATGGTGTCTATGCTGCAGTTAGTAAAACTATCTCTTGTGGCAGAAAAAAATCATTGTCCACTGCTGCAACCACTTCAGCTATTATAGGCCAAAGGTATCTCAATTAAGTGGTGAAAAAAAAAAAATCAGTTTTCTGAAGCAAAAAATAGGGATCCAATATTGGTACTGGAATCGGTCCTGATATTGAAGAAAATTCTAGATCGGGTATCGGTGACAATGGGCCCGATCCATAGGGGCCGATCTATTCAGTGTAATTCTATGCTGTGCGTAAAGACGCACAAAGACGTTTCAAATGGTCTTATTTCATTTACACAATTTAAACGATCATGAAACACATGCATTGTTTCCAACCCCTGAGTAAAGAGAAGCACGAGAAATCCGGAGTCATAATCGCTTTCCATGTTACTTGTGGTGAGGTCCACCTTTACGCAAGTGAAACTGAAAATTCAATGCGCGAGAATTTTAATTCCACGTGGGAATCTCATTAATAAGCTTTCATTGAATAATTACGGACTACTGTGAATAAGCCTAAAAAATGCGCAAGACTTGACGCCAAATGTATGAGACTTGGCATCTCTGCCAAAGCATGAAATCAAGTTTGTGTGTGTTATATTCAAGCAGCTGGTTTGGTGTCATTCGAGCGCATTGCTTCCCCCAGCCCCTAACCCCATAGACAAGGCATAGGGCACCCGAGCGACACCTGCACTTTTCTCCCATCATTTTTGGCTGCCATCTCATGACAGTAAATGGTTACTTTTTGGTTTTGGCTTGTTCCATTAAAAAATTCAATCTCAGGCTTCTGTGGTCAGATATACCAATACACAAATTATACTGAAGCAGCAGATCTCACAATGGCCCTCATTTATCAAACTTGCGTAGGATCTGATGTAGATTCTGGTGGAAGTATGAGCGTTCACCGGGTGTCACGTCTGATTTATTAAAAATGTGTACATCGCTGATTTCGGTGCAGAACTGGCGTGGTGACGATAAACCTGGCGGCTGAAAGTATCGTAATTTAAATGACACACCCCTATAAATTCATGCTCCAGGAGGCGTAGTCCTGCCCACTTCACGAAAAGGACTCTCAAAAGAAGGCAAAGAATAAAACACGTCACTGAGGAAGAAATATAAATGATCACGTCCGAGGTGGAGAAAAACAAAATAATTGTATTTGGAAGCCTTAAGAGTGGCATAAAGGGAGCCAGTTTGGGAAACTATTGCTGCTGCAGTAAACACGGTTGGGGTGGAAAATCGGAGTGCTGCAGTCGTTTGATTTAATTCATTAATAAATCAAAGCGATTATTCGTTCTTATTTAAGTGCGTCCAAGCACATAAATTGATCTGAATTCGCGTTAGACGCACTAATAAGTGTGGCTAAGATGCACATTTCTCCATTGCCCACACTTATTTTAAGTGTGTCCAAAGCTAAAAAATTTTTCTTGGCCAAACTTATTTTAAGTGGTACTTTCTATAAGCGGCACTGGAATGGTCATCAACTGGCGCACTTATAAGTGTGGCCAAGAAAAAAATTCAGCATTGGCCACACGTAGGTTATATGTGTGAATAACATCGGCCTTAATAAATTCAATTTATAGATCCATGATATTTCATGTTATATAGCATACATAATTGACAATCCAAATGCTTTACATGTAGGTTAAAAAAGGTGGTCAGATTTTAAGATCACCACGAAAAAAGGAGTTGCGGCGTTCAGGCGCAGCTGCGCACGGACCGATGAAGGCCAACTAGACTCGAACCTCCAGTTGTCAATGTCCGAGGAGCGCGTGGCAGCAGGGCTCCCCCTCCATCGTGGGAATACAAGGCGGTGGGGACATGGAGGAGTCCCCATCGCCTCGATCGTAGCTGCTTGAGGGTAATTGTTATTAGTTTTACTCCATGGCATTTTATTGGGTACCACACAAAACAAGCAGCCACTCATCACTTTCCCAGAGGAGACCTTCTCTGTACCGACAGTTCCTCTCACGTCGGACAGAAGCTTATTCCTCTATCAATAGAAGATACAGCGCCCTCCATAATTATTGGCACCCCTGGTTAAGATGTGTTTGTTAGCCTCTAATAATAATATAGGACCACAATGACAAAAAGAGGAAAATCTAACCTTTAATTCAAGTGCATTTATTCAGTGGGAAAAAATCCCACATTAAGAAATAATTCTTTTACATCAAATCATGTGTGCCACAATTATTAGCACCCCTGATGTTACTACTTTGTACAACCCCCTTTTGCCAACAAAACACCACCTAATATTCTCCTATAATGTTTCACAAGATGGGAGAATACAGAAAGAGGGATCTTCAATCATTCGTCTTTGCACAATCTCTCTAAATCATCCAGCAACCTGGGTCCTCTCCTCTGCACTCTGCACCTCTTCAGCTCACTCCTCAGGTTTTCAATGGGGTTGAGGTCTGGGGACTGAGATGGCCACGGGAGGAGCTTGATTCTGTGTCTGGTGAACCATTTCTGTGTAGATTTGGCCACATGTTTAGGGTCATTATCTTGCTGAAAGACCCAGTGATGACCCATCTTCAGCTTTCGGGCAGAGGCCACCAGATTTTGATTTAAAATGTCCTGGTATTTCAAAGCGTTCATGATGCTATGCCTAATAAGGTTCCCAGGGCCTCTGGAAGAGAAACAGGCCAACAGTATCACCGATCCTCCCCCATACTTCACAGTGGGCATGAGGTGCTTTTCTGCATACTCATCTTTTGTTTTCCGCCAGACCCACTTAGACTGTTCGTTACCAAAAAGCTCTATCTTGGTCTCATCTCAAAGCACATGGTCCCAGTTGAAGTACAAGTACTGCTTAGCTAACTCCAGATGTTTGCGTTTATGATTGTGAGTGAGAAAAAGTTTTTTCCGTGCATGCCTCCCAAACAGCTTGTTGACACATAGTTAGCGCCTGATGGTTGTTTTGGAGACTTTGTGACCCCAAGATGCTACCATTTGTTGCAAATCTTCAACAGTGAGCTTTGGAGAACTTTTTATTTCTCTTACCATCCTCCTCACTGTGCATGGTGGCAAAATAACCTTGCGTCCTCGTCCAGGCTTGTTTACCACTGTTCCATTTGTTTTATACTTCTTAATGATTCCTCTGACAGTAGATATGGGCAGGTACAGGCGAGTGGCTATTTTCTTGTAGCCATTGCCTGACTTGTGAAGGTCGACACACATCTGCCTTACTTAGTGTGTTCCTTTGTCTTTCCCATGTTGAAGAGTGGATAAGAGAAATGGCTTCCGTGTCACCTCATATTTATACACCAGGGAAACAGGAAGTGATTAATTACTAAGTAAATGTTCCTAGATACTCTGATCAACTTTGTAAACTACTGTAGAACTTCAACAGTGTAAACTACTGTCTTATTTCCTAAGAATTGTTAGGGGTGCCAATAATTGTGGAACAGGTGATTTTAAGAAAAATAATTAATTTTTACACATCTACAATAATTATGGAGGGCGCTGTAAGCCATTGTCAAAATGTGATCACGGTCAAAGTGTCCATAGGCCTATATATATTGAGCAACAAAAGAAAAGCAAGTTAGCTGCTTGGTTAATGTACTCTTATGGTTATTCAGTCAAAGTGACTGCAAAATGAAGAAAAACTTGATGAAACAAGTGTAAATGTGCATGCGCTATTAATAAATTTGACTTTCTAAAATAATTATGCGCAAACTTATTTTCCAGTCTGCCTTTAATTAACTTGCATTTCTTTTGTTGTTCAGTATATATCTGACTGGATGAGCACCTGACATACCACACAGCATATCAGTCAAGCCTCACATTGCGTTAAACAAATTGATTGTAATTGTCAGCCATCTGGCCTGACAGGTAGGTGGTCTCAAAATATAAGTTTAATTAATTTCTCTTATTTATTTATTTATTCACTCAGGGGTCTATTCTCCCATTTGCGCATAAGTCCTTTTTTACGCGATTCGAGTTAAGGGCTTTTGAGTTACGCATATTCTCCCCTACGCTCTTTGGTCACGCCCTCAGCGCTTAATTTCAGAATGTAGGCGGCCTTATGAAAGAGGTGTGACTGATCCAAAAGAGTGGCAGACTCTGTACAAAGCTCATTGATTATGGCTATCAGGAAAACAAGGAACAAGGATTTTCTGATTAACCATGAAAACGCATTTGTGGTCCATGGAAAACGCAAACCAGACTTTAAATTTGTATATCATGGGCCTGCTGATAAAACCTTGTATCTCCAAACTGATAAGAAACAAAAACTCGGATGTCCACTATTCTTACAAGCAGAATAAAAAAATTAATTAATTAATTTATTTATTTATTATATAAATTATATTTATCAATTTATATTATTTTATTTATTTATTTTTTTATTTTATATATTTTTTATTTTCCTGTGAAGTTTATCATTTTGAAGATACAAGGTTTTATCAGCAGGCCAACGACATGCCGCTGTAATAGTAGGCCTATGTATGTCTGTGCCAGTTACAAGAAGTAATTCAGACATCTCCTTTTTATTTCTTATTCTAGCCACCATGGCATTAAAGCTATGCAAAACAACCAAATTGCTGCAATAATGAAATAATAAATAAAGAATTTAGCGCTTCTCAAACAGCATAATCAGAGCATGAAAAATGTGCCTCTCCTACACTAGCCCTAGGAAGACAGGGAAGAAGACAAGTAAAGAGAACATTCTAGTCACATAAAAATAACAATCAATGACAGTTTATATGATCTAATTTAGAAATTGCGCGCTTGAAATTTCAAACTACTCCGATGCCAGGTTTGCAACTAAAGGACAAGGCAACGCTTTAACAAACAAAGAATTCTTACCCCGCACGCGGAAAAATCTGTGGGGCACTGTAAGAGCCAGGCTCTCTGCACACCGCAGAAGTGTGCACGCAACAGGTGGTGAGCAACCATCATCTATGGAATTATATTTGTGCCACAATCCTGAGCGAGCAATTGGACATTTTGAGCCCGGAAAAATATATTTCGCAAGCACAAAAATCTTGTTTAGAGAAAAAAGAAATTTTGTGAGCAAACAAAACCTTCCGATTGAGCGAACAAAATAATTCTGTGCTCAACAAATATTTTTGCATGTTTGCTATGATCAACATAAACATGCAATATTAACCCCCTTCCCTCAGTTTCACTCTATACCCTCTCGCAAACTCATGTTCTGCACGCTGGCAGACCGCAGCATGCTCGCTCAAAGCATGTCTCTCCCTCTCTCTCAGTCTGACCTCTCTGTGTGCGCTCAGCTTCACCTGCGCGCTCGCTCGAGCTGTGCAGAGTGTTACAAATGTGCCACGATTCTGATTGGCTGCTTCGGTCTCCAATTAGATGCATTATGCCCAACCACCAAAGAATAGGGGAAAAGGTAATGACGAAATTCGTCTGCGACTGGATAATAGTGCTGCCCTTGTTTGGGACGGGTTAAGGTTAATGTTATATCTCTATGTATCTTGAGACATCCGCTGTTGTGTGACTCGTGTCCCTCTTTAGCAACACTGGCTGCTGCTAACTATAGCATTGCACAATGTCTTCTGAACATCAAAACCAAAATGCCGCACCGCAGCCACGAGCACCACGTTTTATGGACCTTTATGAAATTTTGTTGGTTAGTCTGTACACCTTCGGCTTGCGAACCAAGTTAGCTATCTAGTTAGGTTGCTAGCGTCAGGTCAGCCAACTAATGTCCGGAGAAAAGCAGAAGCTTACAGACATTAAACGTTACTTCCATGATAGCTGGCGAACTTGACAATCTTAAAAAAAGAATAGTTTTGGCACCTTTATCCCAGCTGATTTATTTCAACTCCCCTGAAGAAGGAACTTTGCCGATATGTCTGTCGCCATAAACTGAAATAGGCTACACTTATAACCTGCATATCAAGTCTGATCATCCAATGTTACACATCCACAAGTGAAGTACACGATCATCCTTGATTAATTTTGTGAAAGCAAAGACACGTGTTTTATGCAGTGATTGACATCTCATTCAAATGCTTAAACACTATTAGTAATCAGTTTTACTTGAAATAGCAGAGCGAGTGCAGGTGTGATAAACGATATTAATTAGGGGTAATATTGCATTTTGGTGTAGCTAACAAAACCAGGGTGCTGCTGCCGTTCCCGGTGTTGGTGTTGCTGTGCTGGCTTAATACTGCAGCATGGATGTATATACAGAACGAAAGATAATGTGGTGTCAAATTACAGCAGTTGTGGTTGTTTAGTGATATTTGGGGTACTGCTTTAGACAAATAACCTGAAAGCATAATCTAAACCTATGTGGAATACATTTGGAAAAACCTGGAAGTTTATTCTCAAATGAACCAACCGGAAAAATAACCTCTAACGCGGCGAGTGCTTCGAACCACGGGAACGCCGGTGCCAGCGTCGGCTCAGCTCACCAGTATCATCTGGCACTAATGTTCGTGAAATATGCAGAAACAGATCACGGTAATAACACACGATGCGCGGCTGAAGAGGCCCATCAGTCCGGAGCCAGGGAGCCGGCGCCTGGTGGTGCAATGCCGGCCATCATAGCTGCCAGCGGGGACGCGCGCATCAAAGCCCCGCGTTGCGCCACCGAACGCACGCTTTCACGAATATTAGCGCCAGGTGATACTGGTGAGCTGAGCTGACGCTGGCACCAGCGGTCCTGTAGTTCGAAGCACTCTCCACGGTAGAGGTCATTTCGGTTGGTTCATTTGTGAATGAACGTCAAGGCAAACTTTTATGTCGATAGACTTATCTGTAAAGTGCCTTCTTCAGGCGTTATATGTTGAAGTGAATCAGCCGGAGAATGGTGCCAAAGCTATTTTTTAAGACTGTCGAGTTTGCCAGCTATCATGGAAATAACATTAACGTCAGTAATCTTCTGCTTTTCTCCGGACATTAGTTGGCTGACCTGACGCTAGCAACCTAACTAGATAGCTAACTTGGTTCGCAAGCCGAATGTGTACAGACTAACCAACAAAATTTCATAAAGGTCCATAAAACATGGTGCTCGTGGCTGCGGTGTGGCATTTTGGTTTTGATGTTCAGAAGACATTGTGCAATGCTATAGTTAGCAGCAGCCAGTGTTGCTAAAGAGGGACACGAGTCACACAACAGCGGATGTCTCAAGATACATAGAGATATAACATTAACCTTAACCCGTCCCAAACAAGGGCAGCACTATTATCCAGTCACAGACGAATTTCGTCATTACCTTTTCCCCTATTCTTTGGTGGTTGGGCATAATGCATCTAATTGGAGACCGAAGCAGCCAATCAGAATCGTGGCACATTTGTAACACTCTGCACAGCTCGAGCGAGCGCGCAGGTGAAGCTGAGCGCACACAGAGAGGTCAGACTGAGAGAGAGGGAGAGACATGCTTTGAGCGAGCATGCTGCGGTCTGCCAGCGCGCAGAACATGAGTTCTCGAGAGGGTATAGAGTGAAACTGAGGGAAGGGGGTTAATATTGCACGTTTATATTGATCATAGCAAACATGCAAAAATATTTGTTGAGCACAGAATAGTTTTGTTCGCCCAATCAGAAGGTTTTGTTTGCTCACAAAATTTCTTTTTTCTCTAAACAAGATTTGTGTGCTTGCGAAATATATTTTTCTGCGCTCAAAATGTCCTATTGCTCGCTCAGGATTGTGGCACAAATATAATTCCATATCATCCCCAGTGCATTTCACTGCACTGGAGGAGGAGGTGGCATCCACTCTTTCTGCTGTCGAAGTGCATGGAGAAGAACTTGGAGTGGATATGGATGAAGGAGGGTTATGTAAAATAGTCATTTTTATTTGCCTATACTCAAAGTATCACTGCGATAGATACCGGAAACAAGCTTAAGATGGTTTCAAATATTTATTGTATTTTTTGGCATTTCAAGCAGTTGCGCAGTACATAGGCGTCATGGGCCGAGCCAAGGAATTTGGCGCAGATGCTTTATATGCGCGTATCATGATCGCACACAACCTGAACATTAATGCAGTGCCGACACCTTGACACAGACGCCTGTGATATTTGCATGACATCACCAGCCACTATCTGGAACGACCCAGATGCCAGGACCGACAGCGCAGTTGTGATGATCACCAGTATGTTTGTCATTAAACAGGAGCAGGGGCATTGTATACACGCGTGATCAGTTGATTGCCCTGTGTAAGCTTGTGCTGTTGCCCGGAGACAGACCTCTGATACTGCAGGAGTTATGGAGGAGACGCCAGGGTCGCAGATCTGGAGTAAAGCAGAAGGAGAAGAGGAGAAGACAGAAGCCAGCGGTCCCAGCGATTATAATGCGAAACGTGAGGTCTTTGGGGAACAAGATGAGCGCTGGTGAAGACCCAGAGGGAACACTGTGAGTGGAGCATTTCTTTACTTCAGTGAAACATGGCTAAATTCGCTCAAGAAGGGAGGTGGGTTTGCACTTTGTTTGAGTGAGAGGTGGTGTAATCCTGGACATGTGAACGTTAAGAAGCGCTTCTGTACCCCGGACATTGAACTGCTTGCTGTGGAAATGTGCCTGTATTATTTACCAAAGGAGTTAACGTTCGTCGTTTACTTTTCTCCGTCAGCGGATGCGGCCTATGACTCGAAATGCGTGTATTCACGTCTTTGCATTGACTTTGAATGTAATTTGTCATGCGAAAAATTCATTCCGTGTCCGTACTGGTGACGTGGATGGAACTGGCACACCATTTTGCCGTTTTTTTATCTTGTAAATTAGTTAATCAATCCTCAGATTGCTAATTAAGCAAAGTAATCATACAATACAAAACGTCTGAGGTTAGTATTGCTAAATATGACATGCTAGCTTGAAAGCTACTATAATAATATAGTTTACTAACAGGTGGATGAGACATGAGGTAGTTTGGGTAATGTCAAAATGTGTGGAAATGGCTGAGTCGGCTCTCCTATGCCTTGCTGAGTCCAACTGTCAGGTCCGCATTCAAGTTTGTGGGGGTGTGGCTTTGGACAGAGCACTGACGGGAGGGGATGGAGCTTAGAGGAGGTGCCACTTTCAAATCTTGCCAGCTCTTCAACATTACCAACTATAGTTTTTAGTCGAGGGGAGAATACGCTTAGGCTGAAAAGCACGTAGCTACGCGCTTTTTTCGACTTTAGCGAATGGTAGAATAGACTCCTCATTTATTAATTTAGCCTATTTATTCATTTTACTAATCAGAGCAACAACAGCAAGACTTCTGCATCGCTGCATTATGATTTATTACTCATTTTGACAGCTGTACTTGTTCCTGCATGTTGTTCGCTGGTTTCAAATCTGCGTACGCCTGGTCAGACCTGGCGTCAGATTTTTGTGGACCGCTCAATCATGTTCAGATTGATAAATGCCATTTTTTTGGTGTACGCACGTTTAATAAATGAGGTCCACAGTCACTTTGACTGATTTAAAAAACGTTGTAATTCCTTATGAACACGTAGTGGATGAAACATTTTGTGAAAGACAGCTACGGGAGTGAAGTGCACCAGCAAGGCATAAAATGAATCACTTGACTCTTGCAACGCTCGACTTTGTGATTTAAATTTATACCAAGCGCACTTGGCAGAGCGTGGTTGTGCCTGTGCCTGGTCTCATGATGCTTGCAATGTCTAACGCGTTGGTATAATGTCAGCCTAATGAAGAGAGCTAATTTCTCTGATATGGAAATAAGAAAGTTGAAAACTTACAGAAAACTATTTTGGTCAACAATAGAATCATTTATGACTTGTGTGATCATATTATGCAGGCCTACCACAATTTATTATTATTATTATTATTATTATTATTATTATTATTTATTTAGTTAATTTTTTTTTTTTGGCCAGTGGGTTTTTAACCTCGTAAGCAGTAAAAAAAAAATGTTGCAAGCTGCAGTGTTTTTGGAATGGTTGAAACCGAAAAAAAAAAAACAAAATAAATACAATCATATAAACTGCGTGATTCTTCTTTTGGGCTTGTTTTTTCGGCCCAGTTGCTTGTTTCTCTCGTGAGATCTGGCAACACTGGCCGAAGTACAGCACAGAACCACAGAGAAAGCTCAGAGAAGGTATCCAAGTGGAATAAAAGAAAGCAGTGTTCAGCGATCATCTGCAAGAACTAACAGATTGTGATAGTGTATAAGATTTCATAAGTATAAATTTAAATTGTTACATAATTAAATATTGAATTGACTAGAAGGGTCATGGTTTATCTCGAGTATAAATAAATTAATTTTATTTGTGTACGGGACTTTGTAGGTGAGACGTTTCACAGACGTAAATAAGTTCATTGATATTACATTAGCAAAGTAGGTCATCTAGTCACTTTTTATTTTTCAGAAGGCCATATGGTTATTCCTCAGTATATTTTATTACATATTTTATATTATATTTTTATGTAGTTTTTTTAACCAAGCTAGTGAAGCTATTGTTTTATTCAGCTGCTTTTGAAATGGATGTTTAATTCCTATTTGCACTAAATCATTGTAAAGAGCTGATTGCTGTTTCTTGCTGTCTGCAACCAAGCTAGTGAAGCTATTTTTTTTTTCCTCTCAATTTTAGCTCCTATATTATTTATTTTACATTGTGTGTTATACTCCTAATTGCACTGAATGAACCAGGAGAGGTTTTGTAATATTTTTTGCATGTTTGACCAAGCTTGTGAAGCTATTGGTTTATTTAAGATTGCTGTACTGGTGCACTGTTATTAAATAAATAAGTCATTTAGTACTTTTGTACATTTATATCCATTCATTGGTTCAAAAAATTAAGAAAGAAATGTTTAAGTCAAGTCTGATGTTGCCTTGAACAAAAGAATGATCCCAGTCTTTTCCACACAATGAGACATACCGTTTGTTAGGTAATTCAACGCTGTTTTCCTGTATCGGTATTGAATCGTGTGAGCTGATACTAAACCTCAGATATTAGGATCAGTATCGGAAGTGAAAAAATTGGATTGGTAAATCCCTAGCAAAAATTCCACTTGGTATTGATCCTACATCATTCCGCAATCAATTAGAGTCATCAGATATTAAAAACACTTGATTCCCGACTATTGATTTATGCATAGACACATCCATTAACAAAATCAGTGGCTCCTTACATGCTCATATGATCTCTCAATGAAATCCAGTCAATCTAATGCTTGCTCAAGTTTTTATCCAAGTATAAACTTTCCACAGTAATTGAGAGACTTTGATTGTCCACTCAGAAAAGCATTTTAACCCTTGCATAACAGCATGATAGGCTGTATTCTCTCAACTCTGCCCAGCTGAACGGCATGAGTGCATGGGAAAAAAGACTTTCAAAACCAACCCAGAAGTACCAAGTTTACATTTACCAGACAGCAGAGTGATACCAACATGGGCAACGGGAGTTATATTCCACTGGAAAATCATTAATTCATATTGAACTGCATGAGTCATAAGTTGATTTGTGTTAAACACGATTATTTCATGATTTGACACTGCGTAATTTTGAGGGCTCTGACTGCTTGGAGAGCCCCTGAGAGAGCTGGCTTTTTTGGCTCATAATTAGTAGATAACTTTGAATTTCACTCTCAGATGATGTACACTTGTGGTCAAGGTGTTTCTGATCCCAGGATTGTAGTATTTTAACTCCGAACCATTTTTCAATTCACAGTATTTTTTATAAGCTCATTGCTCAATTTTCATGAAGATTTTTTGTGTTTCTGGCCCTCAGTCTGATCTTAAATTATGAGATAAAAACTGAAGTACATTTTATTTCTAAGCGGTACAAGTGTCTTGTTTAATTTTAGCCACTTTCCCGGTCTCATTGAGGCTCAAATACTGAATTATAAAGCCTTTAATAGGGTAACGCATAAATAGCTATATTTGGCTTTTGTGCAAAGGAGTTGAGCAACTAGGTAAAAAAAAAAAAAAAAAGGATTTTTGGAATTACACATTCAAACTAGCTGAGTTAGTATGAGCATATGCTTGTGTATGTGTGTGTGTGTGTGTGTGTGTGTGTGTGTTGTGTATTCATGTATTTATGTATTTGTGTCGCTGTATTCATGTGTGCTAACACATTGCACATCCATCCAAATTATACTGTCAATCCAAATTAAACTCCTGTACTAGCACATTATTGCATAAAATAAAACTATTTTTCTTCATTTCAGTTTCAAGTTTTTAAAGCCTTTGAAATATCTATTTTTCAGCAAGAGTCTCAAGCGCATTATCAGGATGAGTCACATTGAAGGCAACGCCTGTGGGAAAGGGGGGCTGCAGGAAGTTATCAGGTGCTCTCTCTCTCTCTCTCTCTCTCTCTATTCTTTAACAGACAGGTTTGACAGGCTCTGATTTATCCCCACCTCATTCGGAGCCATGGCGGCACCTGCCAAACACCTGAGCAAGAGCAAGAACAGAGCTGCTTTAAAAGACTGAAAACAGCTGTTTTCTGAAAAGACCGAGGGCTGAGCATATCCAACGAACTTGACAAACACACAATAAATATAAATGCTGAAATACACAAGCTAAATCAAGTATGAAATCAACTGCTCATAATGTTTACAAGCTACAGGGGAATAGCACAATAAAAAGCTAAGAAACAATCTTTGGTTCAGGGCTGCTAAGGACTTTGAGTCGCTATAATTCAGGCTGACTAGATCTACTTCAATCTGCTGGTGGCACTAGCTCCATGGAACTCACTGGAAGAAAGGGATTTAAGTGGGAAACAGAAAAAAGCACATCCTAAGAGGCAACATTGCTCTCCACAGAAGATTAAGGCTTAAGAGGTCCTAAATTTGCAGCAGGCTCTATCCTAGTTTAAAGGCCTAACTGTTCTTACCACTCAAAAAAAAAAAAAAATCAGCATGACACTACCATGTCAGAACACGCAATATGGTGCATTCTGCAGCAGAAAACGCATTCTTTTTCACGCCTTGACTCAGCGTGGTATCGCCAGCGCTTGCTCACTTGTTTGTTTCAGAGGCTTAAGAAAGCAAATGGAATCATATGGGGAAGAGGCAACAGAGGGCGGAGATGCGGTGTTATTATCGCTACCAAACACGTCTTAGAGCTTAAGACGACAAATGGCCCAATCAGGAATGCTGTCTGCTTTGCGTGGGGGCCATGAGCAGCTGTTCCATGTTCCGAAAAGCCAGAGGCACTGGGATTTTACAGTCCTACTTTTCCAGTAAATTACACATATATAACCCCGGTGACAGAGTTCTCTGCGATGCAGGCCTGCCTGTGGCATGATTTGTGCGGCTGCATGATAAATGGACTGAAATTCACAGAAAACAACAATGTAGAGGCAAAGAAAGCACAGAGATAGTTGATGCTGTGCAATGCCTTGTCCACTATCAGGGTAGTATTTATACTAGCATTACTTATGTTGGTCTCTCACCTGTTCTCACTTCCAAGACTTGAAGAAGAAAAACACTGTGTAACATAAAGAAAAAAAATTACTGTATGTTTTTCAGGTTAGCCTGTTAACATGCCCAGCTCCGCAGTGTGGACGGATAACAGAGGCTGCAAGAGGAAATGCCTCGTCGCTGTTCCTGAATCTGAAACAAACTCGGGGGGAAAACCCAACTTTACATGGATTCCTTTCCTTGTTTATATAATGCCAGCTATGCCGCCTTTCCCTCACTTTCAAATCCAGTGAGGTAATGCAGGTTAAACCCCAACATCCAGCAGAAAATGAATTCCCGTGGATCGAATAGACATTCAATATTGAAGTTTGAGAACATGGTGTGACCGTTCTCCAGCTCAGCTATCAGTAGCCCAGCCATTCCCAATAATATTTTGCCTGGGGAACACAAATAGAATTGAATCCCAGCTCTGCTTGGTCAGTCTGTTGATTCAGGAATAGAAATCGGCTTTTTCCGTGTTTCATTTATGGTCCAGGTGCCTACTCTATGTGCCATTTCCTCATTCTCTGCATTTGTTTGTTGATTCAGCTTCTAGCCCTATCTGCTGCAGTAGGTGAAAATAATAGAAGAAAACAAAAATATAGCTGAGTGCCCGGCACAGAATATGTTGAGCTCAGATTTCACATTAGAAACAGTCATGTTGCTAAAACCTTAAGATGGCAGAAAATTCTCTCCCTCCAGCGGCATGGGGTTTTAATATTACCAGTAGGTCAGGCATCCTGGAGAGGGAGGGACATTAATTTGGTCTCTAAAAAAAGAGGTGTACTTCCTGAAGAAGTTAAGGCTCACTAGCTTATACAAATTGAACATGTAAAATTGTGCCTTTACTCAGGAAATTCCGGATTGACTCTCTCCACACTCACACATTTGTTCTTGCAAACTGCAGTAGAAGCTAATAGTTTACATGTGCTTTGGTTGACATCATTAAATCTCATTTTTAACCACAGATTCCATGTTTACAAACTGTAGCTTTGGTAAGTTGGTTAGAGCATATATTTTGTGGTTGAAAAAGTAAAGTTTCCAACAATTGATTACAGACAGATTATTGTATCCCCCGAACGAGTTCGGAGGATACTATGGATTTGGCCTCGTCACGCGTCCGCGTCTGCCGTGTCCGCAGAGATTTACTTGTGAACGTTCTACAGCCCACATAAGCGCACCAATTCTTTTCCAATTTTGCTGGGACATGTATTATGGTGAGTTCACGACACCTATTGATTTTGGGTACTCTGGGACCATCTGGGCCCAACTGGGGGGCCTTCCGGGGATACATGTCCTTGGTGGCCGAGTGCTCTAGTTTCACTTATGATTCACTACATGACAATTCCTGTTGGTGAAAAGTTTACATACACTAAGTTCTCTGAGCTTTTAAAAATAGCCTGGGAAATTACAGAAAATTATGTCATGATAGGTTGTAATGAGTTCATTGACATCATTTGAGTCCATTGCAGGTTTATCAGCAGATGTTTCTTTCCCGACAACACGGGAAAATCAAAAGAAACCAGCTAAGACCTCTGGGGAAAAAAATATGGGCCTCTACTAGTCTGGTTCATGCTTGGGAGTAATCTTCAAATGCCTGATGGTAAAATCTTCACCAGAGCAAACAATAGTACCCAATTATAAACACAATGTGACCTAGCAGCAGCTATAGCACTCAGGAAGGAGATGTGTTGTGTCTCCCAGAGATGAATGTACTGTGGCGCAAAAAGCACAAATCAATCCGAACAGCAAAAGACCTTGTGGAGAAACTGGAGTAATTAGGTACAAAAGTATGTATATCTATGGTTTAAAAAAAAGTCCCATAACCACATAACCTGAAAGATAAACATGAAAGAAGCAACTTCTCCAAAACTGCCATAAAGAAGCAAGACTATGGTTGTCTCACATGGAGACAAAGGTCTTACTTTTTGGAGAAATATCCTCTGGTCTGATGAAACAAAAATTGAACTATTTGGCCATAAAGATGTTATGTTATGTTTGGAGGAAAATGTGGGAGGCACCAGTTCTGTTGGGAGGAATGGGCCTAATTTCGGCAACATATTCTGAGAACTGAAGCTTATTGAAGTCTATCCAGAATTTTTGACCCAAGTTAAATGATCTAAAGGCAATGTTACCCAATGCTAAATAGCTGCATTTAAACTTCAGAGCCACAGGGAATGTGATGAATGAAATAAAAGCCAAACTAAATCATTTTCTTGACTATTATTCTAACATTTCACATTCCTGACTAACCATAGACAAACACTGTTCGCTTGGATTAAATGTCAGGAATCGTGAAAAACTGAGTTTAAATTTGTTTGGCTAAGGTGTATGTTAACTTCTGAATTCGACTGTGGCCAAGATGTTTACATGCCAATGTAAATGCAGAAATCACCTGCAATTTTGTGGAGTGTCACTAACAAATGAACATTTAGATACAGTGCACTGTTTCACTGTTGTTCAAGATAACTTTGTTTTAAATACAGCTTACACCCCATCTAATTGGCAATCCAAGGGCATCATAGACAAGGAGATGGTGGACATTGTCCAACTTCACTCCCAACTTTCAAAAAGACCAACCCTATCCCCCGGACTGTTTCTCAGCTATGTGCTAGGAAAGTATAGTGAAAATGCACAAACTGCCATATAGATCGCACCAACATTGAATTGTCATCCGTTTTCACAACCATACCCACACCCATGCATGTATCCATGAGGTATTTTGGCCTCATCTTTATCTTACTAACCTTGGAGCCAGGAGGAGCTCTGATGAACCATTTGCAGTCCACTGCTTCAGTCAGTAAGGCTTTGCCCTCCTTGCCGATCTGCACCGATTCAACTATTCCCTGGGGTCCGTCGAGTTCAAACTCACAAACTGCAGAGAAAAGCAAAGAGACCAGAGGTCAGGCGAGCCCACGGGCAGGGATTGGTGGCTAAGATCTTCTGGGAAAGATTTCAGAGTAGAATAAATTATACTCACAAGGCAGAGGCTTGGGGTTCCCCAGATCCTTAAAATCTGGATCTGCGAGAGACACAGAGAAATGACTGTGTTACAAGCATAATGCCACTCACGTACTGTGTCCCCAGTTATAGCCCTCCTCATATGCATCAACCTGCAATGAAATTCATCATAAATGCTTCAGCCTTGATCCACACTTGAATGTTTCACCAAACATTCCAATAAAACTTTTGTCTCCAAAGACCATTACATCGTTCAGCTACACATGAAGCTATGAATTGTAGACTTTTCACAAAATATTGCTAACAATAATACATTTTAGGTAAATTATGTTACTAACAAACACTTGAATGAATGAATGAATGAGAAGGGATGTATGCACTCCAAGGTTAAACTACACCAACAAGCACAAAAGCTTGTATTCATAAGGATATACACGGAGAAAGCTTGTGGTCTTAAATTGACACATACCTGTGTAAATATTCAAAACTGTTCTTTCAGATGATGAGAATGCCAATTTTTAAGTGTTTTAACTGTATGACAAATTAAGCTACAATTAATTGGACATCATTTGCTCACTTGCATTGCTCTATTTGATTGTAGTTCAACAAGCAGCTTTGAAAGTCTCAGCATTGTCACTGCAGCAGACTTACTCACTGTGCCTCATTGTTATCCAAAGCTAAATGAAGGTCTTTTTCTCTGCGATATAATGTCTGAAACAGCTCACAATGCCACACTACTACTCTTCTGTAATTAGGAATATGAGTCACGTACTGAGTAACTTACAGGTGCAATATCAATCAACAAGATAAGCCGATATTAAGCAATGAGGATGGCTTTACCCCGAAAAGCGAAACCATTCCTTACACAGCCCTTTTTTAAACTCTCTTTTATCTCAAACCAAAGATAATATTTGTGCCACTCAGTCAAGAAATGCTGTTTGATAAATTTTTCATGGCTACATGGCTAATTAGCAAACCAGCCTGGGAGAACTTGGAGCAATGAAAGCCACCATGCGTAGGACTCTCCAGGGATGAGAGCAAATCTAATCCTTGACCATAATTCTATGACAAAGTCTCACAGCATCATTTCTCAATTATTATCTCTGAACATGAGCCTCAGACTCCTGCTGTGAGCATTACTTCATTCTACCATAGACGTTTACTGATCTTCCTTCTGCCTGAAATATGTTGGGAACATTCCAATGTATTAAAATAAAAGCCATATTAGCACATTTGTTATTTCACCATAACATTTTGAATTGAACTGACACAAACAGCCGGAGAAAAAGAGGGATGCAAACAAGGCTCTGGCTAGGACTCTCCATAAGGTCGTGTCTTTTAGCCTGGGGACTCACTGAGCATGACGGGACAATATTATTTTGGGTAATGAAGGGGGTGGTAGGTTTGTTTGTGCCTCATAGAGAGGGGACAGGCTTTGACTTCAGTCACTCATTTCAGCATATGTAACGTGTCCACTGGATTTATTTGAGAATATCTGCCTTCAAAACCCTCAATCCAATGCCGGTTCCTTTGTACTTTCCCAATTCAATGATCAATGCATTTATTTCTTGAATAGTAAAGACCAAAGTGTCTCCTATTATGACCTAATAATGGCAAAGTAATGACTAGACTACTGATGTAGCTTTTTTTTGTTTGCTTGTCCTTTTTTACAATGTTTTTATGTTGAATGAATGACTACCGTTAAGGATCGCACTTTTAATTTCGATGTACATTGTACAAATGACAATAAAGACATTCTATTCTATTATATTATATTCTATTCTACTGTGGAAATTATGAATAATGAATTAAAAATTATGGATGTTTTTTAATTGATTTCCGCTTGAATTAGTTTTCAGCGTGAGAGGACATATCTGATAGACCCCCCAAAAAGTCTCGAATCATGTTTTCAATGGAGTTCATGAGTCAGTAAGGAGAGCTCTGTGACCCCTGGTTCCCACACAGTTTGCTACATGGATTCCACCCATTACCCCTCAACTGAAAAAAAGAGAGCGAAAAAGAAAACTCTTAAACGGATGTAAAAGCCAAATTATGAAAAATGAACTTTTTAAAAAATCAGAAATTACTGTATTTTGTTTCCGCTTTCCTGTTCATGAACCATTAACAATGGGTTAAAAAGCATACTGTAACGTCATGCCCTTGGCACCCTTAAACTCCAGCCTGTTAAGACCCGGACCGCGTTCCTCAGTCCATGATCATTACCTGCAGCTGTTCCCTATTTCCACTGTGTGGTAGTATTTCCTCTTTAAGTCTGAGCTTCGCACTCATTCAGTGCGAAGTCTCATAAAATTGTGAGCCTCACAAGCCTGTATGTACTTTCTAGTCTTGTAAAGGCTTTTCTTCCGCATTTGCATTTACTAGAATTATAACTCTTGAGCTTAGTGCTGTTAATGTGTGTTTCAGCACTTCCTGTAAGGGTTTTTCCTTGTAGTCCCTCCCCCTGCTGCATTCTTTGCCTCCACCTTAACGGGCAACAGGTGTGGCTCCTTGGGGTGGAGGTGAAGGTTTGTTATTTAAGGGTTGGCTGCGCCTTGAATCAGTGCAGTAGTATTTTGTTTACTGGTTCCTGCTGTTTGTGTGTACGTGTGCTGCTGCTCCCCTCCTAGTTTTTATTTTTGTGAGTTAAATTAAAGAGTTTTATATTTTATACTCAGCCTGTGTGTTTGGGTCCCTTGTCCTTCCTTTGGGGTACATGGTCTCAGTGCCCGCCGGCTTCTCGCCTTCTGCCGGCGGGATTAAACCATGACACTGTCTTATTGTATTATTATCCAGGAACGTCAATTTCTTGTTCTTTTCTATGTGTAATATGTTGTATTGCAGCTAACTTCCAGTGTTTGTGTTACTAGTAGTATTATCCAGAACATCCATTCCTTGTTCTTTTGTATTGTGTCCTATGCTGCCTTCTTGCTGTACCAAAGGCATAATAAATGCTACCAAGTCCATCTTCGCACCTGAGACCAGTCCTACATTTTCTGTCCTCTGTGCACATCACCGAGGCTCAGAGCACAACCCTTACACTCACGTACTAATCTGTCTTTGTTGCACTGGTAAATCTGCACTTTCAATGTCTTATGAAATAGGCCACTAGGAGTCCACTCAAAGAAAGATATAGTTGGCTTTTAAAGGACGAGCAAGATGACATTTTGATTGGTTTAACACATGGTCCACTAAAATACAACTATTAATTAATTAAGTTACGGCCCTTTTGGAACTTGCGCCAAATGCAGCGCTTTACCATCCCACGTGAAATTATCAAAAGTGTGTTTATCCACTGCCTAAATGTGCTTTAGACTTTGTGCTTATATTTTGAAGATTGAGCCCCGAGAGAGCAATAGATAGGTTTTATGTGCCTTCTTTGGATAAAACCAATGAAATGAACCATTTGATTTTTGAATTTCAAATTTTCCTTCAGAGATTGTACTTACTTTGTAATATGATATTTGTGCAGCACTCAGATGTATTTGCGAAGTCACATGGCTTTTTATTTTGAGTCACCACCCTGTCATTTTATGAAAAGAAGATTAACTGATGCACTTTGGAGGGCAAAATAAATTTCCTTTCTAAAATTGTTCTTCTTTTGTGCACTGCTTAGAAACTGTTGGGTTCTCTCTGTGTCAGATATATAAACACATGCAAACACAAAATGATTTTTAGAACCTTTTGTTTGAATTGAATCAGCTTGCCACAAAGTGCAAAAAAGTAAAGATATGAGTTTACTAAAGAAATTTCCTATTTGACAACACAAATACAGTATAGTTCTTGACGCATTTACCTATTAACACATAAGTGATTTCAAGATCCAGATATCATACAGTCGTGTTAGCATAGAAGCTTTTGGGCTGACGCACACAAACACATACATATGCACATGTGCACAAACATAGACTGCTGACAAAGAGCATGACTCACAGACAAGCCCACAAACACAATGGCCATACATGCACACTCACTCTCTCTCTCTCTCTCTCTCTCTCACACACACACACACACACACACACACCCCCCCCCCCCCCCCCCACACACACACACACACACACATTCAGACTCTTCAGCAAATCTACATTCAGCAAATCAACCACCTTAAAAACAATGCATCTTTCCCTTGGATAATTTGGCTGATTAAAATGCACATTCTCAAGTCAAATATTAAAAAACCACGCTTGTAAATGATGGCAAACAATGCATCACATTTGGCTGGGCAACACAGGCAAGATGACATTTTGTTACCAAGTGCCCCAATTACTTAGTTGACCTGGAGGGATATCAATATATCAGTAGGCAGCATATTTTGGACAGATCTCACTAAATTAATCAGTCTGTTGATAGGCTCCCCTTGTAAGCCTTGGTTTACAATGCTGCAATCTTATGACCAAAAATACAAGAGCAACAATTATTCATTTGGCCGACTCACATACTGAGCGTGAATTCATTGGCTTGTGACATACGCCTCTTTTTATCTGATTTCAGTTAGAAAAAAATGAATGTGTTGTGCATTGGACAGTAGAAGAAAATAAATAAAGGATATCTGCTTTGAATTCTGAGCACTTTCAATCAAAGCGCAAAGTGCTCAGAATTCTGAGCAGATTTCTCTTTTTCATTTTTTTCCCTCCTGACTGAAAGCCCCCGTTAATCTCCAGCTTATTAAATAGGATCCCAAACTGACCCGCCATAGGGCTGGAGTTTTCATTTCTCCAGGGCAAATGATCACAGATGGCCAGAAGAAAGAAATTTGAAGATATGGCTGACAGCCAATTAAAAACGTAAATTTTTAAAATAGCTAACACCAAGAGCGCAAATAAGAGATATGCCATTTAATTCAACGAGGTAAAGTAATAGCAATGTATCTCAGTCTTGTTAGTCTTCATGAGACAAACTGTACCAAAAAATGAAGTACAAGAAATGTTTTATATTTCTGATAATATGCCTAATATACAAAGTCATATTTTGAGGAAAGGGGCAGATTCTGTGAGAGAAACGGGCCAATGCATCCTCCTCCTTAGTGGCATAAGGGTGAAATTCTGCCTCTCATGACAACTGTCACAAAAAAGAAACAGGTATCTAAAGAAGTGCGAACACCAGAAATATGGTGCAAAGGTTATTTTAAACTGGAAAAGCACACCTTTATGACCAAGGTCATTTTACACCTAATTTGCGAAGTTTCTTGCGCTTAATTTCATCTACTTATGTATTGAGAATGTTCTCTAATCAAAAATCAAGCTTACATTTCGGAGATTTTCTATTCATGAGCAATGGTGGAAATTACAACAATTTCGAGTACATGAATGGTCTTAAATGGATTACTTAAACTTTAACCGCTCAAATTTTAGAGCAGTTTTTCAAAAACATTGAAAAGAGCTCATTTTTGTCCCATTTCATTTTTTGTCTTATCTAGTATCACCAAAAACCCAGTATCTAAAACATAATAAAAGTCAGGAAAATAGTTCAATACTTTTTTTCATCTTCAAAAGGACCTTTATCATCAAACATTTAGGTTCACTAAAATCCAGAATTTTATATTTAGTTTCTACAATATATGTACGTACATACAAATACAGAAATAAAATAAATAATATGAGATAAGAAAATCAGTATGTGAGCTAGCAGTCAGGTTGTTGAATCTTTCCCTAATGTGATAAAGCAGGCATGGATAAAATGAGACTTCTTTGGGCCTCTTGCAAATGCTGACTTTGTGTAAAAAAAAATGGTATCACTATCTTACTAAATGAAGGTCTTATAGAACAGCAATAATCTTATAGGACTTTCTTTTCCAAAGAGGTGCTCTATAGGCTTCTAGAAAATTCCTATCGAACAAATGGAAAATCCTGTAGAACATACTGTTCTACTAAAATGTTCCATAGAGTTCCATTGATGTTCTATAGAGTTCTATAGAATTCCATAGCAGTCCTATAGAACATTTTTTTTGCAGGGATTATACTTAAATAAAGAGTATTATTATCATAAAACATATTGTAAAGTAACTTATATTGCAAATGGAAAATGAGTCACCTTATCTTGCATCTACAGAGCTAAGACAGGACCACTACTCATTTTATTCCCTAAAGGATTCCCCAGTGCATCGAAGGAATGACTGTTAAACTGGAGGTAACACACATTAGTCCATATACAGGCAAATATAGCAGAGCAACAAAACTGAAATAAAAAAAATTCAAAATGAATGTTGGTTCATAGAACGATGCCTTGTCGAAATTCCCCTCCTGCCACAGTGACGTCATCACGATCCGTAATCAAGAGGACTGCATTGACTTGATGAACAGAATGGTGTTACTTTGAAGTCTCTGGCTTGAATAGAAGCAAAGTCATCAACCAAAATATGGTTTTGACCTTTCTGATGACCTTGATGTTAGCCTTGATGATAGTATCATACAAAAGTATAGGCTTCTTGCTGAGACACTTTTGGACTAGATAACTAAAAACGAAGAGGTCACTCCCTAAACTGCAAGATAAAGGGCGGTTAAGGGTGTGACTAACAGATGAATAAACCAGCAAGCAAACATTCTGGCTGAACTGACTACTATATACTTGGCAAAGGAATTTTGCCAAGTAACAACCAAACTACCTGAACCGACTAACATAAGGACGCAACCCCATGTAAAAATGATAAATACTGGAGTGTCCCTGCAAAAGAAATGTGCTATAGGAATCCTATAGGACATTTCAATAGAATTCTATAGAACTTTAGTACCTCGAGTCCTATAGAAAACAAGTTTTATAGGAAACAGTTCCATAGAAAATCTCTATAGAACAGCTCTTGTCGAACTTTTTTCTAATTTAGCCCCCCCAAATCTGGAAGGCAACAAACAAAGCAACCATGTTATATTAATCCTTTCCAATTTGCATTTCCGTAGTGCAACAGCCAACTGTGCACAACTCTGACAGGGGCGCGAACCTGGACACTTCTGCTCCGCAACACGGTGCTTTAACAAAGTGCTATCCGGCAAAAAAGGTAAATACTGCCGGTACTTGATCCTGATCTATTTGAATTGTATTTGCATTGAATTAAATTGAATTGAATTTGAAGGAACTGAGTGCCTTCGCTGAAAAGGAACATCATGTTAATAATCCTGCAAGGTGACCATGATCCATGTATAAAGATGGTGGGAATAAGTCCTAGCAGACCTCAAATTGTATTCAAATTAATTCTAAATCTGTATATAATCTGCAATCACATGCATGTAAATGGAAAGGAATAATTTGAATTTTTTAAATTAACCCATTTATGCCTGAATTTTCTTTTTTACTTTTTTATGTTATTATACTTCAAAATACCACTCTAATAGTCATTCAAACAGGACACTTTTTCTTAACAGTCCTCATGTGAGGACGCTAGGCATAAATGGGTTAAGGAAAAAGTTCAAAAGCTCAAACTTTCAACATAATTCTGTCTTCGTAAGCAAAAGAGGAACATGAGTTTTCCATTATAGCATAATAAAGTTGTAATGCCTTACATTTATATTTTTGAATTTCTGCTGACAAATTGGAAAGAGGTCTTCACATACTGTAACTGAAATACTGCTAAGTTGTGCTGTAAGTCAGTCAATCAATTGTCTGATCAGAGAATCAATGAGTATGTATGTGCCTGGTACCCCATGTGCTTAAGCACACCTTAAAGTTAAAAGGGACAAGATTTCCTTGCTACTTCAGTATAGTGGATATCACTGCATATTGCACATTTTCATACCATTAGCCCAGTCTCCTACTTCTGGAACCTGGGTACACATAGGGTAAATTGATCCTTCGACAGAGCATTGCAAGGAGTCATACGATTTATTTTTATTTTTATTTCACCCTTATTTAAGATGTCTTTCCCATTAAGCTTTTGTTCAATTAGAAGGTCCTAAAGACCATCGTAGTCCTATAGAACAGGTTTTTCAACTATGGTGTTCTATAGGAAGGTCTTAAGGAACAGCAATGATCTTATAGGACTTTCTTTTCCAAAGAGGTGCTCTATGGGTTGCTAGCAAATTCCTACAGAACACACAGAAAATACTATAGAACATGCTGTTCTACTAAAAAGTTCTATAGAGTTACACTGATGTTCTATAGAGTACCACAGAAGTCCGATAGAACATTTTTTGCAGGGGTAGATAGATGCTCCAAGACATCAAAATGCGCCGCATGCTTTCGAGAAAAACAAACCAAGATGCCACACTGACTAATTTAAGTGCAACCAAAGGAGTGATTGGCTGTATTGTAAGTGAAGAAAAAGGCCAACACATACAATATCACCATCTGACGATGTGAAAGGAAAAACACTTTCAATACCAGTCTTTATCAGTCATTAAAACACAGTAAATCTGCAATGGCTGTTCATGAAAATTACCAAACATGTTCAGGGACCTTTTCAGCAAAAAACAGCAATGCTGTAGGATGAGGTAAAGCGGGTCTGCACCATCGGTTCCCAGTCTCGGTCCTGGGGCACCCCTGTGTATGCTGGTTTTTGCCCCAACCAAGATTGCATCACAGAATTTTAATAAGCTGTTAATTTGTCCTTTATTTTATTTAGTTCATTTCATGTTAAAAACAGTTATTTACCATCTAAACCCACATTTTGACAGAAAAACCCATGATTGCCAGAAAAAATAAAATACCCTTGAACATATTATGTCTGTTTGGTGGTACTATATTGCGGGCAATTTCAGGGGAAAACATTTTGAAATAAATCAAATTAGACACTGAGAAAATCAGTCATCTCCAAATTAGCTCGCTGAAGTCTGGTGTTTTGCATTCCTTCAAAATTATTTGCTTGAACTTAATGACATTAATATGACGCAAAGCAGGATCATTTGCTTCCCTAATAAGTTGTTAGTTTTCATGATCATGCGTTCACAGATTCGCCAATTAGGAACCCACTGATTGGTCACTTTGATGGGCTCAATTTTTTCCTTCTTTTAATGCAGTCGTTTCTAATATATCATAATGTGGATATGAATTTCTTTCCTCTTCATACTATGTACAGATATTAATTCAAATGTGGCTTCATAGGATAAATAATTGTGTGAAACATAAATGCACCTGGTTAAGACAAACTGACAGCTTGTTAAAATCCGGTGATTGTAATTGTGGTTGGAAAAAAGCTCACACAGGGGCGCCCCAGGACCGAGACTGGGAACCACCGGTTCACACAATGCAGGAACTTAAAACATAAAATCTCAGTAGGGCTTTAGCATTTTGTGACTGGTCTGTACTGTGCCTCGAGACACTGAGCTGTCAGTGCAGTCTTGGAGTCTAACCGAGAAACAATCTTTTGAAACCAATTATCGTGGATTATTATGATCCTGGACCATTGATCAGGGCATGTATTTGGGAGCTGCAATGAAACTAGGTCACTCAACAACACTGTTTTGATGAGGCTTTAACTTGATATTTTGATTCACTAGGTTATCAAGAATTTATGTTTTGGCAGGATTCTGAATGATAATGCTTTGCTTATTATATATTGATAAATTATTAAATTGATAGACTAATGTAAATCCCATATTGCAGGCACTACCATGCCGGCAGTAACATTACTGGATACTCGGTATCCCAGAGGTCCACAACCCCATTTCAACAAGGCTTTCTTCAGACTAGGAGACATTTAAGGAGCTTGCAAACAGCATCTGTGTTTTTATTTCAGAGTAAGTGAAGTGAAAAAGGAGAGAGACTGCCAGGCTGCGCACAGACTTTGTGGTGGCTATGCAGCACAGAATTGCAATGAAAGGGCAAAAAAATTAGTCAACTTGGTTGTTCACAACATAAAGCGAGTTACAAACAAGCAGTTCAGGGGAAAAATAGACAGCTTAACTCCTCACTTAGAGAGGAATCATTATGCAACAACTGAACCCATAACTATCTGTTCTCTCATGCATTGATATTAATCCAACTGGAGTATGCATGTACCCATTTTAGTGATGATGATGATGATGATGATGATGATGATGAGATTAACAAAAAAAAAAGAAGAGAAAAAACCTATAAATGCCTTAATGACTAAGCACTATCATCCTGATTGAGAAAAATATTCAATAATGATGAGCAAAATCACAACAAGCTGGCATTGGCTGGGAGCAGAATTGATGCCAGTGAATGGAAAACTAAACAATAAAATTTCTGGCATGAATTAAACTCAGGTCAGCAGACTCCAAATGGGGCCATGGGCACTCTGCAAGAGTTTATTCCTAATAGACCAATTTATTGCGTGTTTAGACCAGCAGGGCGATGAGCAGTCACATTAATTTCTCCTTAATGGTGTCAAAGACAGAGAAGCGGGTTTAAAATGGAGGGGACTCTCGCAGTCTCGAATTAACCTCTTCTCACACATTCAAACCAGTTACACACTACCAGGTCTGTGCTTTTTTGTGTAGAGCACCAATATGTTGGCCAACTGACCTGAACCTCAGTAGCACTGCCATCCTGTTGGAGAGCAACGCTCTCCTGAGCCCACATTCTCTAACTGTTCTCTGCCCTTGAAATAAAATGTTTGACTAAGGTGTTAATAGGGGGTTTTGATCAAGCAGATTATTCATCCAGGTGAATCAGCACAGGAAACAGTTGTAGAAAGGCTTGCCTGGTGCTCTTTGGGTTGAGCACTCTGGAATGTGGTCTTGGTTGACCTGCCATCCTCAGAAAGCTGGGTATGTCCAAGACTGCACGAGTTATATTTTACTGTCCCTCTAAAGCTGCTTTAACACCGTACGCATAACAAATTTTATTATTAGTGTCTTTGCATTGACTTTGAATGCAATCTGTCATGCGAAAAATTTGTTTTTCGCGTCCGGTGTGAAAGCGGCTTAATTAAGCCATTCACACAAGCGCATAAACTAAGTACAGCATCATGTTTACACTTCAAGAGATGCCACCCAGGAAAGCTCGCTTGCCCTCAAAGACAAGGGTGCAGAAGAAGAAAGCTGCTGAAGAAGAAGAAGTTCTGCAGCAGGAACACCATAACATCTCTTCTTTGAGGGTTCATAGTGATATGGACCCCTTTGCAGCAAGGTCTGGAATGGCAAAAGTGCCCAAAATGGCTGCTTTTATATGCCAAAATACATACGTGAGTTGTCAGTGGTTCGTCAGTGGAACATCAGTGAATCATCAGTTTTCTGTCAGTCAGTCGTGCGTCGGAAATGCGTCACTCGTCAGTGGATGTGCGTCGTTATGCGTTTTCCGTCAGTGATATGTCAGTTATTCGTCAGGTATATAATTGATTGTCAGTGGATGTCAGTGGAATGAACGTGATACGTGCGCGTTTCATGCGTGATATGAACGTGGGGCATCAGTGGACGGACGTGGACGTGCGCGGATTCAAACCAGTTCTGACGCATAAGCACTGACGGCCGACGAGTGTCCTGCGCATAGTTACGCATACTCGATGCATAAACTACGCATGCCGACTCATGAATTACGCACACCAATGCACAGTTGTGCGTCGGAAAATTTTTGAACCGTTCAAAACTCAAAATCACGCACAAACCGCCTTCGACGCACATCCACTTACAATTACTGACAGTCCACGTTCGTTCCACCTACGAATTACGCATACGACGTACGCTCCGCGCAGAAACGAAAATCTGTGCGTAATTCATGCGTAATTCATGCGTTTTCGCTGTGTGACTGGGCCTTTAGATCAATTCAATGCTTTAAAAAATAAAATTTTAACTTGGGCTGAAAATTGGGCCCCATGTGGGTTGCATTTACAACCCCAATTCCGAAATACTTAGGATGAAGTGTGAATAGTGAATAAAATACTGAAATACTTAAACAAACCACTGTCTGTATACGCAGTCTGCTGTGCCATCCATCGATGCCACCTAAAACTCTATCATGCAAAAAGGAAGCCATTGTTGAGCATAATCCATTATTATTATTATTATTATTAGTAGTAGTAGTAGTAATAGTAGTTGTAATAGTAGTAGCAGTAGAAGTCATAATTTTGTTGTTGCATTATTAGAATTTCTTCCAAGGTGTTTGTTGAATACAGGTGTAAATTTCAAATCTAATTGACAGATGTAAAAGATACGGTTCAAAAATATTTCAGTGTAAACATGAAAGGGAAACAACTGAATGAAACGAAGTGCTATTTTAGGTTGAATTGACTGCTCACACTGCTTGCTTGGTTCCAGCAATGGTGAGAAAAAGGACTGAGCCGCATGCAGTGACAGTGTAAAATACGCACTGAAAATATGGTCATCTGTCCATCTGGCAGCAGTGAAATAAACGCAAGCAAAACCCCCCACATGTCCTGCTTTCACACGAGGACCAGTGCTAAATGTCTGTCAAGCAATCAGTTCAGTCTTTATTTCACACAAGACCCCAGAGATAATGACATTGCAGGGCAGTAATGGACTGCTGGAGTAATTCCGTCGCTGCCTCACTGAAACTAGCCAAAGGTTTAAAATAGAATTTAATCTCTCAACTGCTAAATTATGAGCAGCACATTGGCATATTGCCTGAAATAGTACATAGCACTAAGGGGAGTATTTAGTCAATGCTAAGATTTAGGACTTTCAGAACACTTACACTTTCCAGCCAAACGCCTGAGCCGGTCGAGTGCAGTGTCTTAGATCAACACTGTTTTAAACTGGCCCCGTTACTATCTAAATTCATCTCTGCAATACAGGGGAATTTAAACACTTTTAAAATGCTAGATCTCACGTCAAACCAGTGAATCACAGAATTTGACATTAGTGAGACTAAAACACTATTTTAAACTGGCCTCAGCACTCCCAGAATTCATCTGTGCGCGACAGGCAAATATAAACACATCATAATGCCCAATCTCCTGTCATACCAATAAGTCATAACATTTGACATTTGTGAAACAAACAACCGTAACAAAAGAAAAAGACCTTTTCCCCCCTTCTCGTTTCCCTTTCATTTTAAATGTCAACCCTGGGAAGTGGCTCTGTGTTGTAGAGCTGGCTCAGGCTTTATCGCCGCGGCTGATTTATCGCCTCCACCACATGCCGTGATGCTCAGTGGAAGCAGTCCTTGAAACCGTCCACAGAACCCAGCATGATCACTGCCATTGACCGGCTGCTGAAATACCGCCCCTTTATGACATCATTCACTCTCCCTCTCTCTCTCTCTCTCTCTGCACTTGGCAATGTGTCAGATCTTGGGCCAGGCCACGCCCACTTCTCATAAGGGTCAATAGCCGCACAGCCCGCCCACTACCCGCTTAATGAGATCTGAGGTTGTACATTTCTGAGTGACATTCCAGAATAGGTGGCTATTTGCTTGGGCTTAAAGTAGCTATCACAATGAGCATGGCTTTACAACAGCCGGCTGAGTCAGTTCATATGACTTAGCTTCTGTAAGTGGCATCGCTGCTAGGATACAGTTAAGTGCTCTACAGAGAGCCATTTCACATCGTAATTGTTTTGATTACATTAACCCAGTGCTTACTATCATTATGGTAGCACTTATTTTTCAATCAATTCAAAAGAACTAAATATTCATTATATTTTCATCCCTACTATACAACACACAGACACAGTACTATTCCATGTTGAATATGACAAAAGGTAATCCTTCTGAACTAAACTGCAGGACGTAATTTAATCTGTTTATTATGCTACATCAATTGAAACAGCATCAGTTATAAAAAGAAGCATTTCCAGCAGCAGCATTAATTTTCTTTACCTTTCACAATGCATTCTGCACCATCACACATTTCTTTGGCAACAAAATAGCTGACAGAAACAAAAGAAGAAAAATAAATCACAGCTTTTTAAATGATGAATCCCATTGCGGTTAGATTATTGCCCAGCCCTTCGACACCCTACAGAGGGGGATGCAGTGGCTTCACTGCTGATCGTACACAATGTTAAAAATGATTAATGATCTCGAGCTCAGTGTGGGCTCCCCTGGGATGGTGGGTGGTTTAGGTAAAGGTGGATCTCAGGTGAAACCCCAGAGGTTGAGTTTCAGTTGATGACCCCCCCCCTGCAGTGGCATAGGGAGAGCAGCAGACTTCTGCCAAAGGTGAAACAGCAGCCTCTAAGTTCTGGCCAGAAAATCACTGATACAAAATAGGATGAGTTTTCGCATTGAAGGTTAAACTGCGTCCCGTGACTGGTCCGTGCCAAAAAATGATGCACAGTTGTCTGGGTTAGGGCTCCACACTGGACAATTGTAGTGTCCCAGGGCAGACTGGGTGTAAAAGTAAAGAGAAAGAAAATTGAAGAATTATGTTTTAAGGTACCATTATCCCGGGGAGGCGCAAGCTGGGGATGTCCCATGGAATATTAATTGGATTTATGACAGTCTTGAGAATATTGCATCAGCTCAGACGACAGAGAACCACAAGGATAAGTGAATATATGCATTAGTGCCAGCGTTTGTTGCACAAAGCTCCCGTTATTCAAGAACCACCAATGACTGTCTGGGAACAGACGAAAAGGAATACTATGCAAGCTGAAATTCCTCAAAAGATTTTATAAGGCAGTCTGCACTCTCTATATTTCACAAGAGGCATCTCCCAAGCCTGAATTCAACTATATGAGTCATGAATAGATATATTTCTGATGCACTTATAAGGGCAATAAATGTACAGGAATGACAGCACTGCATCACCCCTGGGGTTACTAAGCAACCTCACATGTAGACTTGTATGCAATAGACCCGGTCGTCATTTGCACCACTAATATGTAACACATCGCTTGTCTTTGCATTGGGGGCAGTGTGTTCAAATCAATATAATTTCCCTAAGGCCAGAGAAGCTGAAGAACAGGGAGAGTATTCTGGAGAGGGGATGATTGCACAGCCTTTAAGAGTGGGGACATTAGCGGCAAATCAGCTGGAAAACCATGTGTTCTGTGTGTTGTAAAAACAACATTTGCAAATCTAAGCCCCAACTCTTGTGCACTGAAGCCAAATAAGCCAAACCCCACAAAGAGGAAAATGACCATCCAGATTGTTCTCAGCGCAAAGTTCAAAAGCCAGCATCTGCGATGGTATGGGGATGTGTTAGTGCCCATGGCATGGGTAATCATGCACATCTGTGAAGGCACCATTAATGCTGAGAAGTACATACAGGTTTTGGAGCAAAATATGCTGCCATCCAAGTGACATCTTTTACAGGGACATCCCACTTATTTCAGCAAGACAATGCCAAGCCACATTCTGCACGTGTTACAACAGCGTGCCTTCATAGTAAAACAGTGCGGGTAATATCTTGGCCTACAACAATGGAGACCCTGGACTGTTGAGCAACTGAAGTCGTACATCAAGCAAGAATGGGAAAGAATTCCACCTACAAAGCGTCTACACTTAGTGTCCTCAATTCCCAAACGCTAACTGAGTGTTGTTAAAAGGAAAGGTGATGTAACACAGTGGTACTGCCCCCGTCACACCGGATTGACGGTGCCACTACGGTGCTTGTACGGCATAAACCGCAATGGCACCGCCATGATCTCCATGGTTCCTCAGTAGTTCCGCAATTGATCGTCGTAGCACCGCAGAAAACTGTCAAAATCGCAGACCCTCAAGGTGGCACGGAGGAAACTTTGAACATGTTCAAAACGTCCGCAGTGCCACCGCAGGCTGGACCAATCGCCTTGGCATCGCCATGACCGCCATGGCACCGTACAAGGACCTCAGTAGCACCTCCATCACCGTCGTGCCTCCGAAGTACAACCGCCGTGCAATCGCCAAAAAAAGTACACTGGCGACCCTACAGCTATCCCGTGGTGGTTGTGGCGGCGTTAAGACGGAGCTACCACAGGAGCACTGCGAGTATGGGGGTGCAACTGCGAAGTCATTTTTAACTCTTGTACCACGTTTCCGTAGCAGCACAATAGGAATAAATCTTCAGCAGACAAAATATTACAACGAATTTCGAACGAAAACCGTGTCTCATTTAAAGCTGACACGGAGCCTACCTGCTGCCGCAGCACGACCGCCGTAGCACCTCAGTAATATCGCCATCCCCGCAGTAGCATCTCACTGGCCCCTCAACACTGCCGCCAACACCGCAATACTGCCGCAAATAATCGCCGTGGCATCGCCATCAAATCGTAGTGGCGACTCAATGGGATCGCCATGTCCTCAGTGACACCACCGTAATTCCGCCCTGGTTTCCCAGTAGCACCGCGAAGAAAAACTCATGCTTGACGGGTAGTGGAAAACTATGAAAACACTACTGGCGGTGTCACTGCGGTGATGGCGATTTTGACAAAAATCCGCAGTGGCACCTCCAATCCGGTGTGACGGGGGTATACACATGCCCCTGTCCCAGCTTTTTTGGAGCGTGTTGCAGGCATCAAATTGAAAATGAGTGAATATTTAAAAAAAAAAACAATGAAGTTTATCAGTTTGAACGTTAAATATCTTACCTTTGTTGTATACTCAATTGAATATAGGTTGAAAAGGATTTGCAAATCATTGCGTTCTGTTTTTATTCACATTCTACACAACATCCCAACTTCATTGGAATTGGGGTTTGTTGTTGTATCAGGTGTACTTCTGCACAGTTGGATTGAAAACCTGCAGCCCCCCGGCCCTTTAACGGACCAGACTGAGACCCCCCACTGTAGTGCCCATAGGCTTATATTTCAATCAACCATTCCAATTGCTTAAGTTAAAGTCATCATTGTCTTTAATATTTGTTTTTTTCTTAAACATTACAAACATCCATGTCAAAAGTGCAACAGCAGTCTGATCGAAGGGTTTTGAGAAATGAGAGAAAATGATAAACTGGTTAAAATGATCCATGGTAAATATCCATCAGAGGAGCAGTGAGGAATAATGGAAGGATATTGGAGCATATTTATCCACCAGTCTATGTGCAGAGAAATATTGATGGAACCTCACACCGCAGTACCTCCTCTCAAACTGCAGTACTGCTCCTGTCCTATAAATCACAGCACTACCGATCATCTCGAAAGTTCAGACGTCAGACAGTGAAGACCTACTTGAGGGGCTCATTGTAGCTAGACAGTGCCACCTGATAAGAGCGTTACACTCCTGGAACACTCTTCAAACTCAGAATTTCCAGGGAGGCTGGAAAGGAGCAAGTGCTTTTGCCATGTACTGACACTTTACACCCGTGTTTCTCAAACTCTTCCTGGGGACCAACTGCCTCTGCTGGATTTTACGATCCCAGAATGAGAAAGCTGCTGATTCTTTTTAACTAGTTGATTTTCAGGCTTAAAAGACATTCCACTCTCAAACTACAGTAACAGAACAGGAGCTGCGTTCCTTGATGTCATGATGTTTAAAAGCCCATAATTTATTGATTTTTTTTTTTTTTTGCGCAATATTTAGTGAGCAAGCCAAGCCAAGGTGGCGATATGTTCCAACTGCTCAGATTCAACACTATAGGCCTAATGAATCTATGACACCAAATATATTTAACTCATTTTGCTTTTTTTGTCTATGAATTCTTGCCTAGTTAATAAATGGTTATTTATTACAAATCTTAGTGACCACATGTCAACAATTTCAAAGGTCACAATTTTCCTCATTTTTTATGCAGAAAGTCATTTGCAATATATCAGAATTTAAATATGGAGGTATTCAGTGCATTCACGTATCCAGAAGGATAGCTTAAAAGGGTAAATAATCTTTATAATTTTGAGCAGCGTAATTCACAACTCATTACAAAGTGGGATTGCAGCTGTGGTTTGAACAAGAAACAGCAAACTCAGTGGGTCCCCCAGACCGAGTTAAGGAACCGCAGATATACACAACATTTTACCCGCCAGCTGAGCGGTACTGCCCTAATTGGAACACTGCTGTGATGAGAGGTATCGCATTACGCTAGTATTACTGCGCCACAGTAGAAATGACTTGACCGTGACTCCAAACTGTAGACAATGCTCACGCTGTATGCTTTAGCTAAAAGTGCGGACAGTCCTGGTTTCCTTGGAGACACAAGCAGAGGAGGTGGAGAATTGAGGTCAGAACACCTCAGTGATGTAGATTGGGAGCCGTCCCAGCCTGATCACTGTTATTCATCAGCCTAACAGACACCCTATCCTGGTTATGTACTGCCAGCACAGCTGGGGTTTTACAGAGGTCATTCAGGTTTAATGTCCTGCTCAAGGGTACAACAGAGACTCACCAAGTCTCGGCAAATAAAAAGCTAAGGCAGGTATACAAGGCTCTACAGGGATGGTTTTAAGCCCAGGCAGCAGCTAATTCATCATCCAGTTATGATTGGTGGCTAATAAGACGGGGACACAACAGTCCCAACTGTCACTGAATGGGGTTGAGCTGGTGGATGTCTTCTCAGCACAGCACGGTCAAAAGATTTTTGTGGTTGCACATATGTCACTATATGTTCTTAATAGAACACTTTAATGTAGATGTGACAATAATTGACATCAACAAACTTCCAGAACATTGAAAAAACATACCAAAAACCTCCCTTCAAAGGGCTAGCTGTCAAAAGTGATGACCACCTCACTGGCTGGTCCCAGTACAACAGCGTACATACACATGCTGGTGGTCTACCTGCAGGAGCACAATTGTCAATACCACATTAGGATAATCCTTATGAAAGAAATATACCCTTTCACTTGTCAATTTTTTTACAGCTATGACGCACCCTTTATGTATATATAAAAAGAACAATTACAATAATGTTTTAACAATCATATACCACCTTTTTTTTTTTGTAAACTACACCTTGATGCGTTAAATTTTGTACGCTGAATGAGCCAGTCATGATCTAATTAGAGTTTGAAAATGAATGTCAAAGCATTTTTTTAAATGGTTTTATAGCTCTTGATCTTGTGCAGGGGATAGTGATGACACCGTCGTCTCGTTTTACCCCTTTGCACAGATATCCTTTGCACAGGCGTCCATAAATTCCAATATTTAATTACTAAATACTTTGAATTGAATATTCAACTATCTTGCTTCACGGGAATAATTTCCCAGAGTCTCTGTGACACAAATACTGAGTTATAAAGCCTAAATAGGCTCATGCATAACAGGCATTATTTGTATTCCGTGCAAAGGGGTTAACCTTGTCTGCGGTTACAAAACAGACTTTAACAAGTGCCTGAATGATGTTGCTCTACTGGTAGGCCAATGGAGTCAGCAATTCTCATGATCAGTGAGAGATTTAATTTTTTTTACTTGCCTGGGATCCTTTCTTGCACACGCTAGACTCCACCCAACGTACACTCAGCACCATCTGAATCTGCCGTCATGGACTTAATTTACTTTCAACACAAATACCGCTGCTTCCTGTCCTTAGAGATTTAATGGGAGTCTTAAATCCAAGGGTAGCCAGCGGAACGTCAGCTCCGGCACTACATTATACCACAATATCTGCCTTGATGGTGTGGCTGATTGCATGCGCTGTGTTGTGCATCCCTGAGGAATATCTGTTCCTCCAGGTTTTATTGCTTAATGCACAGACCTGCTCCTCTCCGCTGCACTTTTACGGCCCTGATTCTGCCACAGATACATTAGCGAGGTAGCCAATATAAAACCGTGACACATCAGTAATCAAGGCACACAGAGATTGCCAGATGTTTTACATGGCGGTTCCATTACCACTGCACTTCCTCAGACCTTCGACAGACCAAAAGTTCACAAAGGGCAGAATTAAGCTGCTTTCACGCCGGACGCGAATCGAATTTTGCGCACGACAGATTACATTCAAAGTCATTGCAAAGACGCGAATGCGAAGCGCGTGCATTCGCGTCTTTGCATTGACTTTGAATGTAATCTGTCGCGCGAAAATTTCGCTTTGCGTCCGGTGTGAAAGCGGCTTTAAGGGGAGTTCGCTTTTATACTCCTTATGCAAAGTCTGAGACACGCTCGCGAGGTTCAGTGCTTGTACTGTAGCCGGATGCTACAGTTCTGCTTTTTCCTAATCGCAGTATCAGATAAAGTTTTAAGTGTAGCCAAAGCACTGATGCGGGCTTCCCTGGGCACTCATCACATTACAATTTATTTTCTTTAAGTGGAGCTGGCTTGATCGCTGCTTTGCAGTACTCTCACCTGAATCCCCAGCTAATTGCAGTGAAATGCACGTACAGCACGTACACATTAACAAGCAAAGTACTCTGAAAGCATTTTGTTAAGTGTAAACCTCAAGTGAGCCATTCTAAACCACTGCACACCACACTATATGCGACACCAAGCAGATATTTTAACCCCCGACATGGATCACAGTGAGTACTATAATAATAAGTTTGATTATAAGCATGTTGTGTAACTTGAGTGTAATATGAGTGATAGAAGGGAAATTAAAGATCCTGTATTATGATGTTTTGTTCATGTTATATATATATATATATATATATATATATATATATATATATATATAAACCCTGTTGAAATCCATCATTTCTAGGCCATTCGCTGTCTGTTATTCACTTTCATCTGATGAACAGGTGGGTGTCTCCCCTGGGACATAATGAGGTTTGCTCATTAGCCAGCAAACAGAGCTAAACATGAAAATGTAATGTTATTCAATGAAGGTGAAGGTGGTGGAGAGGAGAGGTTAAGGATGTGGGAGGGAGCAGAGCACAAAAAGGCCTGCATTGTGCAGTGCAAGCCTGTTTGTGACATAGCAATCAGCAGGAATTTCAAACCGCATGTTTTTCAGAAAAACAGCGGGTCTCACAACTAAATTTAGGGGTCTTCAAATGCTCTAGGTTTCTCAGAGCTGTTAGATATTAATACCACGGTTCACGTGGACTGAACAAGGAAAATTATTTCCCATACATTGGGTCCTTTAAGCTATTGCTCGGAAGACCTATACGCAACTTTTGACTTCGCTTTGCTCTGTAACATGGCTACCCATCACTGCATCTACATACAAGAGTAATTTCGGTATAGAAGTCAACAATTAACCCTTTCAGCGCCTCGGGCAACTATTAGTTGCCCAATGATGTACAAAACCCAAAACCAGTGAAGTTGGCACGTTATGTAAATCGTAGATAAAAACAGAATACAATGATTTGCAAATCCTTTTCAACTTATATTCAATTGAATACACTGCAAAGACAAGATGTTTAATGTTCAAACTGAGAAACTTTTTTTTTTTTGCAAATAATCATTAACTTAGAATTTAAAGGCAGCAACACATTGCAAAAAAGTTGGCACAGGGGCCCTTTTAGCACTTTGTTACATCACCTTTCCTTTTAACGACACTCAGTAAACGTTTGGGAACCGAGGAGACAAATTTTTGAAGCTTTTCAGATGGAACTCTTTCCTATTCTTGCTTGATGTACAGCTTAAGTTGTTCAACAGTCCGGGGTCTCCGTTGTATTTTACGCTTCATAATGCGCCACACGTTTTCAATGAGAGACAGGTCTGGACTACAGGCAGGCCAGTCTAGTACCCGCACTCTTTTACTACGGAGCCATGCTGTTGTAACACGTGCAGAATGTGGCTTGGCATTGTCTTGCTGAAATAAGCAGGGGCGTTCATGAAAAAGACGTTGTTTGGATGGCAACATATGCTGCTCCAAAACCTGCATGTACCTTTCAGCATTAATGGTGCCTTCACATATGTGTAAGTTGCCCATGCCTTGGGCACTAATACACCCCCATACCATCACAGATGCTGGCTTTTGAACTTTGTGCCTATAACAGCCCGGATGGTTCTTTTCCTCTTTGGTCCGGAGGACATGACGTCCACAGTTTCCAAAAACAATTTGAAATGTGGACTCGTCAGACCACACAACGATTTTCCACTTTGCATCAGTCCATCTTAGATGAGCTTGGGCCCAGCGAAGCCGGCGGCGTTTCTGGGTGCTGTTGATAAATGGCTTTCGCTTTGCATTGTAGAGTTTTTACTAGCACTCGCAGATGTAGTGACAAACTGTAGTTACTGACAGTGGTTTTCTGAAGTGTTCCTGAGCCCATGTGGTGATGTCATTTACACACTGATGTCGGTTTTTGATGCAGTACTGCCTGAGGGATCGAAGGTCACAGGCATTCAATGTTGGTTTTCGGTCTTGTTGCTTACGTGCAGTGATTTCTCCAGATTCTCTGAACCTTTTGACGATATTACGGACCATAGATGATGAAATCCCTAAATTTCTTGCAATAGCTCGTTGACTAATGTTGTTTTTAAACTTTTCGACAATCAACTCACGCATTTGTTCACTAAGTGGTGACACTCGCCCCATCCTTGTTTGTGAATGACTGAGCATTTCAGGGAAGCTGCTTTTATACCCAATTATCGCACCCACCTATTCCCAATTAGCCCGTTCACCTGTGGGATGTTCCAAATAAGTGTTTGATGAGCATTCCTCAACTCTCTCTGTCTTTTTTGCCACTTGTGCCAGCTTTTTTGAAACATGTTGCAGGCATCAAATTCCAAATGAGCTAATATTTGCAAAAAATTACAAAGTTTACCTGTTCGAACATTAAGTAACTTGTCTTTGCAGTGTATTCAATTGAATATAGGTTGAAAAGGATTTGCAAATCATTGTATTCTGTTTTTATTCACAATTTACACAACGTGCCAACTTCACTGGTTTTGTCAGATATCAAAGTCAGATTCTGTTGAAAACCTATCATCTGAAAACTTGTTTAAAATAGCTCCCCTGTGAGAGCTCTTTCAAACAAGTTGCCACATGATAGGTTTTCAACAGCTCAGGATGATTACATTCTTAATTCCTTGAAAATGTATTCAGCGCTCAAAGGGTTAACATGCACACCTTTTTACCTCATTACCCACCCCACCAACCACTGCGATGAGTGCAGAATAGTACTGCTCATTGGCGCTCATTAAAGCAGCAGTTTAGAAAATACTGGCTGGCTTTGCCTATCTCTGGAGGAAACAAGGGGCAAAAGAATACTTTAACTTTAAATGTCAAATCTGCAAATGTTCCCACATGATCTCCGCTCATATCACAATTCATTTGAGCACCATTCCCCAGCTAGCAATGGCTTTCACTCACATAGCAAATCAGAACACAAGTCAGCCCTCAGAATGAAATTTGGGAGATATCTAGGAGAGCATGGTAATAGAAATTCAAAGCAAACATGGCATTGTGGGAAGTCCTCTAGAGTTACACAAAACTCTCGTCTTATCACAATAATCTACAATTATTTTGCACTCTAATGCTATAAACAGGGTCCAAGGTATCAGTCAGGTGTCTTGCTTTATGGGTGTGATATGCCCTTGAAAAGGACATAATTAGGCAAGTCTCCAATACATTTTCCATAGAGGTCATAGTGCAGTTCACCCACTGGATTCTCTATAACCTGATGTGCGCTGAGAGAGGTGCACCACATGTTATTCTTCTCATTGCTGTGCGATGAATAATTTGGGCTGTAATGACAGAAAAGTCTCAAAAGAACACATAGGGAGCTGAGAAAATTTGCTTTGATTGTTCAAAGATGACACAAATAACCTAGGAATATGACACTGAGTGAATTCCTTACAGTACAAGAGTCATGGTAAAATGAGATAAACCTACAGTTTTTTTCGAGCACTCACTATTTATCATAGGCTAGATACCTGGAACTTGACATTGAAACCTCATGCAAGCGCTCGGTTTCAAATGAAATTTCCAAGTATCTATCCTACGATAAATACCTCGTGTTCAAAAAAACTGTAGGTTTAAATGTGATCGGATTTGAAGCAAAAAGTTCACCTTGGCGTTACTTCTATACTTGGGCATTTGTATTGTTATGTACAGATGAACGGTGGCGTTATGTAATGTCAATCTAGCCTATGCAAGCCTTTTGCTAGCGAATGCAGTGAATTTAGCTGAGGTGTTCGTAGAGAATCTACTAATGAGCCTGGATTTGAAGCAAAAGATCACCTTGGCTTTACTTCTATGATACCAGGACCTGTGCACGTACAGATGAATGGTGGCGTTATAATGTGGGTTCGCTCCACACTGACTGAAGCCAGTACTGCAAACTTAGGGTCTAGCAGTAACGTATGATGACGTACGCTGTGCGCTACACAGTGCTGACAGAGGGAGACTGACACATTACTCAGAGTAGTAGAGATCGTCTTAATTCTGTATTGTTTTCTTTTTAATTGACCTCACTATTATAATCTGTCCTTTATATTTTCTGTACATCCCATAATCACATTTGTGCTTCTGTATCTGTCAAAAGACCTGTCCTTATTTCTTTAACCTTATTAACCCTTTAAAGCCCGTTGTCTTTTGGATGTTCAAAAATTAATCATTCATAACAGTATGGCAAAAATGAATATATAAGACATCATTCGGACTTTAAGACGGCAACGTCCTCTAGTGTTAGGAGATGTGCTTATGTAGTATGAGGCTAAAACACAAGCTAAACTACTTGAAACTCAAACATTAAGGATTTCTAGCAGTCCCAGCTGTTTATCAAATCAAACTTCATCAACAGAGCACAATTCATTTAGAAGTTTCTGTTGTGTTCCGTGGTCTGTGTGTGTGGTTAGTTTATTTTAGGGTTTTATTATTTTGGTTATGTCAGTTTTTAGTCCATGTCTTAGTGTTCACATTTTATTCCTCTCCTGTGTTACTCCAGTCCATGTTTTACCCATGTACCGTCTTTGCTTTCTCCCCGGTCGCGTCATTGTTTGTAGCAGTTTCTGTCTTAATTGATTGTGACACGGTTTCGGGTGATTTAATGGATTCTGGGTTTCATCCTTCCTTCCTTTCTTGTTTGCTAGTTTCCCCTTGCTTTCCTGTATGTACTAACATTACTAACAGTTTTTTGTTTTCTAAAATTACGAACCAAACTAACATTGTATATTAGACTAACCTACTAACGACCACCCGGGATTGTATAGCTGCACTTACTAATTGACTAATGATCTCTCAGCAGTCGCCCTGTTCTAGTCTCCGCCTCTTGCTTTTCTTTCACTGGCTTAGCTATGCGTTCTGCAGAACCTCTGCATTCTTATTATCTATTCTGGCTCTTATTCTGTACACTTAGGAGTCTTCTCATCCAGTTTATTTATCCCGTCTTTGGGATTGTCTTGTGATCCTCGTCTGTGTGTTAATGTTTATCTGTTTCATGTAATTGGTTTCCCTCGTGTTCCACCCCTCGTTAATTCTATTAAGTTCCTGCACCTGCGTCTTTCCATGCCCCTGCCCTATATCAGTCCCCCTGCAGCAAGCCAGTACCAGATCTGACTTCGCTCCCGCCTGCTTCACACCACTCCTGGCCCTGTGCACTTTCCCTCTGGTCCCCTCATCTCTTCTGTGTGTTCTTCAGCCGCATTCCCAGCCCATCCTTCCCTTCCTGCTCCTTCTGCCCCTGGTGCCCCCTGTCTTCCGAGCCCTGTGTGCCACCTGTTCTGTGCCCAGTGTGCCAGTCCCCTTCGCCGTCTCCAGAGCCCTGTGTGCCACCTGTCCTGTGGCCAGTGTGCGAGTTCCCTTCGCCGTCTTCCGAGCCCTGTGTGCCACCTGTCCTGTGCCCAGTGTACCAGTCGCCTTCACCATCTCCAGTGCCCTGTGTGCCAGTCGCCTTCGCCATCTCCAGTGCCCCAGTGTGTCAGCCGCCTTCGTCGGCTTCCGAGCCCAGAATTCCTCCCGTCCTGTCTGCTCCCCTCCTGATGTTCTCCCTGACCCTTCTCCCGGCCAGCTGTGCTTCCCGAGTTAGCCATCTGCCAGCTGTGCCCACTGTTTTGTCTTGTGCCTGCCCTCTGCCTGTTCCGAGTGTCCCCTAGCTCCCTTTCCGAGTGTCCCCTAGCTCCCTTTCCTAGTGTCCCCCAGCTCCCAGTTTCCGAGTGTCCCCTAGGTCCCAGTTTCCGAGTGTCCCCTAGGTCCCTGTTTCCGAGTGTCCCCTAGGCCCCTGTTTCCGAGTTGTCCCGAGTCTGCCCTTGTGTTCTGGTTTTTGGATTCCTGAGTTCTCCCCTGTTCAGTGCAGTTGCACACTGCTTCCGTTGGCCGGAGTGCCCCGTTTTTTCCCCCTGTCTGGTTCTGAGTTTATTTAATAAATTATTATTTTGGATCCCCGCATCTGGCGTCTCTCTCGCTTTTGTCTCTCCAGTTTCCTAGTGTTCAGAGTTCCCAGTGTTTCCTAGTGTTTTCCTTCCTTAATCTTAACAGTTTCAAAGCTATGTGCTACGACAAAGACACACACAAAGACCCAGAACAGTGGAATGAAACTTCATTATTATTATTATTATTATTATCATTATTATTAATATCATTATTATTATTATCGTCATCATCATCATCATCGTGAGCAGTCGAAGTAGTAGTAGTAGGAGGAGTAGTAGTACAAGTAATAGTAATATGGTAGCAATCCCAGGAATAGCAGCAGTGATGGTAGTAGTAGCAGTAATAATAACAGTAGTAATATTAGTGCTAGATGTAGTACCTACAGCAGCAGATTTAATGGTTGTAGCAGTATTAGTTGTTGTCGTTTAGTGTTATTGTTGTTAGTAGCAGTGGTTGTATTACTGTTATTAAATTATTTGCCTGAGTATTAAGATGGTCATGTGAATCAGATTCCCAACAGACCTCTGTTGCTCAAACCCTGTGGTGATCATGTGTCAGTATAAAGTGATAAAGAGGTGAAGCACTATAAAGCTCCAGATAAGACTCTGCGGATCAAATGATAGATGATTTGGCAAACAAACTTGATATTCCCTCAAGCAAGGGCAGGCACATGAAATAAGTTGGTGAATTTAGCTGAGAAGAAGATTTAGCTGATGCAGTGTGGTAGTTCAGGACCATGGACAGAGACAGAGATAAGCGGTCTAATGCAGCAGAATGAGGAGAGTACTGGCACAGGATATGTGGCTCACATGACTATTATGACCTCATGCAGGAGAAATGTCTTTGAACTTCAGCGCTTGACGGCAGAGGGTGCCCATTGTCGAGATAGTTCTCTGCCATTATCAAAAAAAGTGTTGTGAATTTGGCCTCAGAGCTTTTCAATGAAGTCATTTTTAATGCATTTTTCATTAAAGTAAGTTCAATAAATAAACTGTGTGTGGGGGAGTGTGTGAAGGCCAGGGTGGATAAGTGGACATGTGCCTGCATTTGGGTGCAATTTAGGGTTTAAGTTTTAATGAAGCTGACAAACAGCAGGAAATGCAGGATTTCCAAACATCTCTTAGATCTGGCTCTGTGAGACACACAAAGGTCTTTCAGATAAGCTCTAAACACAAAGCAAACTCTGTTCTCCGCATTTGTACAGCCCCTGCTTTTATGACAAGTTTGTTCTGCGCAAATATAAAACAGAAAGTATGATCCAACACTTGCACAGGTCTGAAAACATTTCCAAGGTCATTTGTTTGGCACTAAACAGAATGTACTCGTAAAAAAGCAAGCTGCAGCAAGAATACAAATTTGCCACTAAGCAGAGTATCAGAAATTCAGTTAAAGTCCAAAGTCCAAATTTCCTTCTGAGACTAGAGAAGAGATATCAGGCCAAATTTTAAACAGAGTTGCCCATCTGAGACTGATCAATGCCAAAAAATGGGTCTCGTAAAAAGCAATGAAATTAATTGTGACAACCTGCAATGGCACTAAAAACATGATACCATGCTTGCAATGTTAAATGTTGGGAAACCATTTATGTTTCAGCTTTGAGTTGTTTTCTGCTACCATCTGAAATCCATCTGTGTCTGGTACACACTAATACCTGTGAAGCAAAGCCATCATAACAATTAGCACAAGTCAAAGAGAGAAAGTCAAGCCAAACACAATGCATACAAGTATAAGCAGGCACCTATTTAGAGCACAGCAAAGTTATTCTAAAGAATTTAGTTAGACTGAGTGTAACCAAGTAGCACAGGTTGCAGGACTTGCTGAGGAATATGCAAGATCTTGGCAATCAAACCAATAATGAGAAAGGCCTTCCTTTAAATTCCCTTGCTTGACTCCCCAGAGGACATTTTAGTATTCACCAACTTAACAGTTCTGGTCAGCTTTCAATCAGAGATGATTCATATTTTTTCAACTACAATACGATAGGCCTACCTCACCTCACCCATCATTTAAAACAAAAGCTGCGGGTCAAATCCATTTTAAAAGTTTAAATTTAAACTCCCATTGCTGTATCTTTCAATATTCTACTGTTATTATTTCTGCATATCAGTAAAATTTAAAATTTTTTTATGAAATGTAATTTGTTACGTTGTTTAACGAATAAGTTCATATCTGTGCTCATCTGGGTCTCCCATGGAAGTGTAATATCACTGCAAGACATTTCGTCCTTTATCAGCCATTGCTTTGTGATGTATGAACTTAACCACATGAAAACTCAATTAGTATAAGAGGATATCCCTCGGTATTATATCAAGAGCTGGCAATACAGCGCACTGCTAAATTGTTTACAACGATTAGAGGAGGAAAGGAGTTTGAAGGAAAAAGCATGGTATATTTTTAATATCTTTCCATTTCACTGCGATTCCACTTCAAAGTTCTTTGAAACATTTGCGAAGATTGACCAGAATACAATATATTCACAGTAATAACATATAATCAGTGGTACACCTACTCTTATAGCATTCATGTGATGGCGAGCAGAATCATTTCACATATTCTGTTGGAAATGTATATATTTTATAAGCTAATTTTGTGATGGTCTTGCATTCACTGCCATTGCATTCAATAAGCCAACATTTTCCCTTCACTTTGAAATGCAATTCTTTATTTCTTGCTGTGTAAATCACAAGATTGGCAACAGGAAAGATCCATGATTAAACTGAAAATTAACACTTCTCAGAGTCAAAGCTAAAGGAAATTTTTGGCTGTTTACAAAGTATTCTAAAATAATGAATAAAAATAAATGATTAATTATGTGCTTAGAGACCTGTGCTCAAGGTAAATTACACAGCCTTCAGCTTATAATTACTTTTTATTTACTTACACAGAATAATGATTACACCTAAAGATCTAGGTGTTACTCATAAGAACCCAACCACACTTCACCTCAAAAGTGTTTCTAGTGCAATGATAATTAAAGCCACCTTCTGCGCAATCGTTAGTGTGTATGTCAAAGTTTTAAAATCCATTCTAACTGAAATCTAGCTATTATTTCCATTCACAAAATATGCAGTTATAAAAAGACTTCTTTTTTTGCTGGTTTGCTGACATCTGACACAATATCAGAAATGTCCGTGCGGCTAAATTACCTCGGAGGGTTTCAGATCACGTAGGAGTGTAAATCAGTTGGTGTTCACGAATATACACAGAAAACAACGGCACGGACAAATGATTCCGATTCTAAAATGAATCTGAATTCATTCAGATGGAAATCTGTGTTTCCATCCACAGAAGATTTATGGGTTGGTCACATATTGGTGGGGTTTACTTAATTGCACCATTTAAGAAAGCTATAAATAATCTAATATGACCATTTGTTACCTTTCGAATTGCTACCGATTAATCTTGAGGAGAAAAATAATTTTGTTTTCTTTGATTAACAGCACTGAGAGAAATGTGTGCTAGCAGAAAGATTGGTTGATAGGTACTGGAGAAAGAAACTACCTAAGTTAAAGTAGCTAAACCACTGGAGCCAATCATATTTGACCTAAAATATAACCCCCTTTTGTCACAATTGCGCTGAATACAATGGCACATGCAGGCTTGTCATAAAATAGACCACCGATAGGGTAAAATGTAGACCTTTCATGTTGTGTGCAAAGGATTCGAGGAATTAACATCACAAGAAATTGAGACTTTGGGGCTGTAAGAGTTTCACACAGTAAAATTTTACAATGTGTAAAGATTTTCCCAGCTTTTAAATGGCTTGATAAAACATATGCTAAGCTACTGTAAGGAATGATACTGGGAGAGGAGGATGTTGGCCCTGTGATGGCTGAAATAATGAGGACAGTCTAACGCTTGCTCTTATCACACAGTTTTAGTGCCAGTCAAAGCCTGGACCTGCACAGATTTTTTCACTGGCTCAGATGAAGGTGGGTGGTAATATGAATGATCATAAAACAGATGAAGCCTGGTTTACAGATGAAAGTCCCAAATTAGCGAGCTAGCCGAGGAAACAGGAAACACAATCAAGAGATCAGGCATAGGCACTCTCAGTGTTTGAGAGATGATTACGTTGTGATTCATTAGTACTGGAAAATGTGGGGCTGCATTATCGCAGTGTCCCACAGGAAGGGGGTACTGACAGCTCAACTGACTCTTCAAACCTTAGCCCTTGAACCCTTAAGGTCAGTTTAATGACCGCATATGCGATAACCTGAAATTTCCGCTTTGATCGCATGACTTGGTTGTCATGTGACCTTGTTAATGATCTGGTGGTTAACCAATCACCGTAAGCTGTGTTTCGGCAGAGGTGGGAGTCTAGACTCCTTTTATATAACACAGGGTTCAAAGCATTAAAAAAGGGGTCAGAGAGCAATAGCTGCATTTACATGGGTCCAAAAATCCTACTTGTAATCGGATTGACAGTTTAGTCAGATTCAAAATATCTCATGTAACCACCTTAGCCAATGCGATTCACCCGGATCGGTTTAAATTTTCGATCGGATTGAAAGAGGTAGTCTACGCCTATTGATAATCAGCTTGATGGCCCATATAAATGGCTGAACAGAGTGGATTTAGTTGATGGATTGGATTATTCGTTCTGCGCATGGGCTCCCTAGTACGTAGGAGTCACGTAATGACGTTTGCGGGTAAACAGGAAGCCGGAAATGCACCTCTTCCTCTCTTACACCTTTTCAGGTAGTGGGACCTTTTGCGCATGTCAAAGAAACTGTGATCGGTCTCAGCTGGAGCCATGTATACACGAATTGAACGTGGATCGCTTTACTTATCGTTCATGTATACAGATCGAATCAGATTCATTTAATGTGTTTGATTTCAATCAGATTGAGGAAAATAATCCATGTAAATGCAGTTATCGTTTGTGGCCCAGTCACACTCTTTAAAGGCTATTCTATAGTATTTGTCTCTCCTGCTAGCACACTAGTGAGAGGAAGGGCTGTGGGATTGGAATGGCACTACTGTAGGAGTTTTCAACAGTGAGGAGTCTCGTATTTCACATTTACGGGAAAGGTTTTAAATCCAGCTGTAAATGCTAGCTGGAATTTTACAAGGGTTTTCCCAGATGTGTGTTTTTTTTTTTAAAGAAAACAAAAAAAATGCAAATATTGTCACAACAACTAATTATTTCCTTTCATTTCCCATTTTAACAATCTTTTTTGAACAACTTTCAATCTCTGTCAGTGTGGACCATCGATAAAATTATTCCAAGCCACTGATACAACTGTACAAACAGTAGCAACATGAATAATTGATGAGAAAAGATATGAGGAAATTGTGACATGTACTTGCTGCATGAACTAATTGCATTCCATCAATCAGAACTGGTACAAAAAATTACAAAAAATGAAACAGAGATAACAATATAATTCTCAAGAGTCAGCGCATCAAACACTGCAGTTCACCAACAATCTTAATCTCAAGTCATCCACAAACTCAACTCATACCTTCCATTTTTGCTGCAGCAAAGATATCCCGAAAAATGCAGTGCGCTTGTCCAAAAGCTGAATTAAATAAATGAAGGCACTGCTACTTCATTTTCAAAAGGCAGTAAATCTGAAAGGAGACAAAAATAAATCGCATAGCTAATCTTTACACAATAACTACCTCTGCAGACAAAAGCGAAAATCCTGCGGTGCCCCTGACGTTAAAACTTGTTATATAATATGACTATTCAGAACATTATTAATTGTATGTCTGCAATTTGCTGACATGACATCTCAAAATATTAATTTAAAGAAGAGGAGGATGGCTCAGTATTTTTCTAAAAACAAATTATCCAAACTGTGGGCTCAGTGATGAAATGTAACTCTTTCATTTCTAACTGAAAGCTGAGGACAAAATGCTTGCTGAAATAGGGGTTTATTCTGGGAGTAGAGGGACTGAAGTTTGACTAATTGTGTTTGACGGGCAGAAAAAGAATGACAGGAGAAACTCTCAGGATGCAGATATGAGCTGTGATCTGGGACATTACGATCGCTCTCCAGGCGATTAACCTCCAATCTGGCTTGATGTGAGCGTGGGCTCGTGCCTGACAATTGAGGGCTTGTACTGAGAAGACAAGCTCTCATTAAGTAGGAAGGGAGAGGTGACCTCCACCCGCAACCATGGGGTGTGCTGTCCCAACTGCTAATGAGAACTCCTGTCTTTCAACCCAAGAAACAGAACAGAACAAATACTGCAACTCTGACTATCCACTGCCTGTGGACAGGGCAAGGCATTTCTTGCTAGGCCCATCATAAACACACTCATTACCAGACTGCAGTATGCTGGAAAAGCCCAATTTATAAAACCACCAACAGGTGAGCTATGTATTGTCAGGATGCAGCACATCATCCAAAAAAGGCCTTTTCTCGAGGGATTCTATCGTTGTTTCTGAAAGTTGGACAGCAATGCTGATCCAGATAGCCAACATTAGATGACTGCGAGGAGCATAAACTAGGAGAAAATATCCTTTTTGAATTCTAAAAATGTATCAGGCAGCTATTTGCATAGGTCCAAACAGGTACCTCAGTGAAATCACACTTTTGGCATACTGACTCGTGGATATGAGCGAGTTTCAACAGGCTGATCATATTGTTAAAATGATTTGATATTATTATGCTCTAATTATGACATGACGCCGGATGAATTTTGACTGAATCCTTGCACAGGCCCTTGGAACCATCAACAGATATCCAGGTTTTACAAATTTGTTTAGATCAGTTAACACATGTCCCATTTGGTAAACACTGGATGTCAACAGACAGTCCCAAAGTCCCTATGCTGTAGCATCTGAGCAAAAAACATATCTCAACCAGGTGAGACAAAGTGAATGAAATTAAGATGTGTGTTCATTGTACAAATGATGTATTGATAAAGACTTGCTGTAGAATGTCTTTGGCACATTGACTTGACAAGAAAATTTGCTGTCGAGAGCATCAGTTCACAGCAGCAGTGTAATTAAGCCCTCTGTGGAGTCCAGTCGCTGATGATGGTGGTGGTGGTGGTCAGTGATGACTTCAGATGACACTGATGAAGCTGATGAGGCCGATCAGGTGATGACACTGATGAAGCTGTGAGGAAGAGGCGGTGATGGGGAGGTAGAGAGGTGCACATGACGACAGCATAAAGCCCTATTAGAAAGACATTTAACAGGACAGCAGTGAGATGATACTTAAGCATTTAAGGTGTGTTTCTGTGCTAGTAGATAGCCATGAGCAGGTGATCAAGCAAAATTGATGCAATGGCCAATAACGACAAGGGAAACTATGCGAGCATTTGTGAGTGGTGATTGACAGGATACAAACGGGAAAAATAATATGAGCCTGAGCATGAAAACATAGTTTGACCTTTCTTTTAGCTTAATTTTATGTATACTACAGGTTTATTACAAACTCAATTCTGATTGTTTGAAGGAAGTTCAAATGTGTGCATTAGTTTTCTAACTGCACACCTATGCAGTAGTTCCAAACATTCTTGCCTGTTGACAATTTGTTAATTTTCCACATTTTCCTTCCTGGCTGAATTTAACTCTTTGAGTGACAAAGCTGCAAACATCAGCAGTAAAGGCGAAAATAGACAGTAAAACTCCATGATGGTCATTATATGAAAATAACTGCACACTATGACACATAACACACAGTTATTTTTGTGTAATGACCACCATATTGTTGTTTATTTTTTACATATGCGTATATGTGTGTGTGTGTGTGTGTGATTGTGTGCGTGCATGCACTTGTGTGTGTGCGTGCGCGCGCGTGTGTGTGTGTGTACGTGTTTAGGGATTCAAGTTATCTTAGAACATATTGCTTAAACTAAAATTTACCAAACTAACTCCTGTGTTACATGGAACTCATAAACTCATAGGCCACAACTGTTTTCTGAGTACAGATTTTACAAATGAGATCTCTGGAAGATGTTGAGTTTGGCTATTTAAATGCGCTCAGTTCTAACGCACTTCTCAGTTTAGCTATTAGAAATACAATATTGTGTGCTATGTTGGGGAAAATGTAACCCACGCCCTCAGAGCTTCTTCAGTGATAAGGGCTGTTAGACTGAAGGTCTTTTGCTTTGCAGTGCTAACATTTCTGTATGCGTGAATAAATCAATCCCTTTATTGGGTCAATAGAACAATAGAACACAATAAATGAAGAGAGGGTGAGGATAGTTAATGTGGGGATATTCACAAATGCTTCAATCACATTACAAAGATATAGGGCAAGGGTAGGGAGCCCTGTTCCCAAAGACTCATAGCTCTGCAGGTTTTTGATGTTTCTCTGCTCCAACACACCAGTTCAAATGACTGGAGCTCATCAAGGTTTTGACAACAAAGCTATCTTTTGAATCAGGTGCATTAGAGAATCTAAACATGCAAGCCAACAGTATAGCTCACCAGAAAAGTATAGCTCCCCCTATACCCCTGATATAGGTTTTGCCTCTTATGGATGTCAACTGTTTTCTCGATGGCTATGTCAGTCATAATCCAGGGAATTTACATCAGTGACTTCCAAATAAGGGCAGTCATGAGTACATGAGGAAAACCCCTGGCATGATACATGAAAGAGCTTCAATTGGCCTGCTTAATGAGCAGACAACTAAGTTACCTAAGTATCTATAACTAATGACAAATGACATACAGGCAAAGCAATAAATGGAAAACATAACTTTGCAAAGATTGTCAGCATTAATACACCGGAGGAGTTTGTACTCACTGGACTTGGGTGAAGGACTTCCCAACACATTAGTAAAACCTGGAAGGAAGCGCTGAGCCAACAAACTCGCAGAAGATTTGAGTCCAAAAAAAAAATCATGAATGATTGTGATCAGAGATCACTAAAATGCTTGGTGAAATCTCATTATAAAAAATACAACAGATTTCATGCATTCTTAACTATCTGTAACTATGAAAGTAAGAGCATTTCCATGCGCACAATGTCACAAGAACTTGCAGTACTGGACAAAACAGTTACATGGCCACAAGAAAGCCAACTGTTAGTAAGGCTAATCAGGAAAAAAACAACTTTAATTTTCTGGGGAGCAAAAAGATTGGACTGCACAGCAATAAACAGTGGTCATGCAGTTAAAGGAGTCCAGATTTACCCAATTCCACAGCGAGAGAGTAAGGGTGTGAGAGCAAGCCCATGGAGCAATCTATCCGTCAGTGTCCACTGTACAAACCTCAGGAGGCAGTGCTATGATCCAGTGCTGCTTCAACTGGTCAAATCTTGGCTCAGCAAAGTTATGCAGCAATAAAATGATGTCAGCAGACAACCTGAATGCACTGAATGACCAGATTATCCCATCAATGGATTTTTAATCCCTGATGGCACAGGCATATTCCAGGATGACAATACCAAGATTCAGCGGGCTTAAATTTAAAAAGAGAGCATAAGCGAGCACAAAGAATTGTGTTTACACATGGAGTGGCAACCACAGTGTGCTGACCCTAGTCAGATGAAAGTCTTTGGGACGTGCGCGAGAAGACTTTAACGAATGGTTTGACTTTCCTGATGTCAATGCAAGATCTCGGCCAAAAACTAATGCAACTTTGGTGGGAAATAAATGTTGTAACATTGCATAAGATTGTTGATATAATGCCATGATCAAAGCAGAAGGCGATCCAACAGAATATTACTGTGTAAGACTTTTTTTTTTTTTGGCCAGCAAGTTTATATTTAGGCATTGCCGAGGTGCTTATTTTGCAGAATAATCTACTGCAAGGTGAATGCAAACAACCTTGCTGTCAGCATGCTGGCAGGGTACTTCATTCGAATGCCACGAGATACTACACAATGGAATCATGGGAAGGTCACTCTTCGAGCAGAACAAAGCTATGATGGAGTGATGTGACTACAGGACAAAGAACACCGCCATCTGACCCACTTAGCCGTTAGGGCTTTGTCAGTACTATATCACTGGGAAACACGCAAAACTCAAAATTAATATAAACTGCTCTTCCAAGAAACCGTTCTGCAGATAGTATGGCTTTTTATGTTGCACTATTCACGTGCTGACCACTGGCGCACCCAGGTGACTGCAAAGGGCGAAATTCTTGCATAATTGAATGTAGCAGTGCCTCAATCTGAAATTCATTGTTGCGCCTTCAGTTCTCAGATGGGTGTACTACAAAGCAAGACTAGTGTGTTAACGAGGTATGTTTAGCCCAATGCCAGGGTTTTCAATGTCACCAAGGTGGCACTCCTGTAACCTGCCCAGATAACTAGCGGTATTTTTATTTGCGAGTCTATGGTTTGTGGAGCCAGCTAATGCAAAGAAAGCTAGGCTAATGTTGTACTTGCTCCACAGTACACCCCTCAGCCCAGGTTATCTAGGATGCCTCACATTCCTCCTCGCTAAGAGAAATGACAAGAACTGCTCCGCCCTTTTATGGGTTTGATTTGTGTTTTATGTGAATAACAGCCTCCTGCACTCTTTAGAGGCCGAGTGGTGCTTTGCAGTTCAAGGTTGTTCCCTCCTGTGCTAAGCTGCAGCAGTAATGTACATTTCACCAGGGTATTGCTCTTGTGAGCTGACTGATTACACGCACCACATTTTGAAAACATTGGCGAATGAGTCTGAAGGACCGCGATCCTTCCCGATTTATCGCCTAATCCCTGGAATGGCTCGTCTTCACATTAAGGTTCCGTCTTACTTCCTGACAGCTGCTGAGACAAAAGGCAGAGAGCGAGAGAGCCGGCCTTTGTGCTGGTGTGTGACTCCTCGGAGATAACAAGCGCTCTCTCTCCCTATCTCATCGCTGCCTCGTTCTGAGGTGCCATCTGCAAACTCACGCCGTCCCGCTGGCACCGACTCAATGGCTGGATTCACACTGCAGCCACTTCAGGAAAATCGATGGCATGAAGTAAATAAATCAGCCCAGCCGTCTCACATAATCGCAATGTTCATCATTTCCGACACAGATCGTAAGCTGATCTTTTTTTGGTCTCAATTACGGCCAAGGGTCAAAAATGTATTGGTTTCTCGGTGAAGATTCTTGTTTGATAAAGCCCTCTGTAAAACTTCTAGCTTTAGAGAACGTCCTTTACACCCAGAAAACAAGGCACTGAAGCAGCACCTATTGAATGACTGATTAACATAACATCTATCCTTTGAGATTAAGAATAACAAACAAGTACCTCCTTTTAAAGACTGATACCCCTGCAATGTGGTGAGCAGTAAGATCTGACTTGATATTCCTGAAAGAATATTCAATCAAATATATTATTCAGTTCATGCACAGCATAAATTTTCATTAATTAAACTGACAGTCACCCCCACGACTCTGCTTTTAAGAAATAAAAAAGCATTAAAGAAATCATTACTCAAAGCTAATAGACAGTTTAGTGTGGACTGTCTGAATCAAAACTGAAGGACAGAGTCCTGGGGGAAGCCTATCCACTCACATAAGACACTTTCTGGGATTCATTAAAACCAGTTCCCCCAAGTAATAAAACTGAAATAAATCGAACTTTGCCTGCAGTTCATCAACCTGTAATGCCTCATTTCTCCCTCCTCAACCCCAGTCAGCCTATTCGTCACCTTTGAGCAGAAGTTCAAGTGTCTAAGATCGGCACATTTAGCCATGTTACACTGCAGGTAATGTTAGTTACCTAGAACTGTCCCACATTGAAACCTTCTTAAACGATTCTAGAACTTTGGCATTAAATTCATATTAGTTTATCAGCAAAGGACAGGTCTGGAAATGGAACAATCTTAAGCTTCAATGGAACATCAGCCAAGTAAGGCTGAGTACTGTAAGGATCAGTTCAGAATCAGAAAAGTGAAGTCAATTCGACAGTAACCTTTTATTTGTAATGGACTCCCACAGTCAAAGCGACCCCACATTTTATCAGCCACCGGCAGATTTGAAATTTAAGTTCTTGCTGCCACAGCAAAACAGCTATAAGCAGCTATAAAATTCTATCTGCTGTCAGTATTCTAATCAGTTACTTGATCCGAACCCATAAAACCTGAGACAATGGATGCTGCTGCTTTGACTGATAAGGTGCTGGTGACCCGTGAAATCATTCCGACTCTCTGCTTTATGGCTGCTGTTTCGCACTGTGCTGCAATGTGTGATTTTGTGTTTTATGCAGTTCGTTTGTTCACGCTCAAACCTCCAGGCCAAGACTCGCCTGGAAAATAAGATTTCTATCTCAATGGGATTCACTTAGGTAAACGAAAATAAATCTGAAGGCAGTGAAATGAGCTGGAGTATGCTGTACTGTATCGTATTATGCAGTATGCTTTAGTTGTACATTTCACACCCTTTGGCAGCAGCTAATGTTGTCATTCACACTCCTGAGACCCTTCATGAAATGTTTCCATGTGTGGAAAGGTTTTCTGTCCAAACATCTCACATGGCTGGCTTAACTGAACCTTCCAAAGCAATGGGAGGGAGTTCTAATATAAATCCCTCACATGTATCTCAGAAGGATATCTAATGGACTCCAAATTGGACGGAGCCCAACAGGCAGCAGAGCAATTTGTTCTTAACCTCTGTATTTCTGAGGCCAGGGCTATCTATTATCAATAGAAATGCGGAGGGAAATTAATAGAAAACTGTGACCTACTGTATTATCATCAATTCAGTGGTGGTTCAGGGCATGGTGGTAATGGCATGAATGGGAATGTTTGTCCTTCGCATTCTGATCTCAATTAAATGAAGAGGCTCAGCTATTTCAGTGGACATTCTTTCATTCAGCAATACCTGAAATTACCAGGGCAAATTTGTTATAAACAGAATCTATAAAGCCAAAGACAAAAACATCACTTTAACGTCACTGGCAATAGCATAGTTTCGCATACACACTTAGATGTGAAGAATTAAGCAGGTCTGAAAGGGGCAAATAAATACAGTTAAATGTCCCGTGCTTTGATATTTAGTACTGTACTCGAGCCAGAAATACTATCCCCTGCTGCATTTAAGAATGGAGAAGAGAGAGAAAATGGCCATTTTTATATACTTCTGCATAATTACAGAAAAGTAAGCCCTTCATGACGCATTTTAGACAATAATCCATACAGCGGGTTTAGCATAGTTTTCCTACTTAAACCTTATTGTTTGTTCTTGTGTAATGAATATGATAATTAATATGTTATTAATATGATGACTAGCCTGCATGCTAACTTTGTGTGTTGTTTGGGTGCATTTACAGCGAGCAGACATGCATACAGTGAGCACCATAATTCATTATACAGCAACACATTTTTATTCTGATTCTGTACTCCAGCACTTCGAGTTTGAAAGGAAACAAGGACAATTAAGCTGAATTGCAGACTGTCAGCTTTAATTGAAGGGTGTGTAATCAGATGAACCAATTAGCATCATTTTTGCATTGTCCCCTCTTTTTTTCATCTTTTTGGTGCAATAACATCTTTTGGTAAGTTTAACATAATTTATAATAGTTTTTAATATTTAGTCGCATATCCTTAGCATCTAATGACTGCTAGAAGTCAGTGACACACAGACATCACACCATATCTTAACTGATGATACGCTGCCTGATCAGTATTGCAGTCACATTCAGGTGCTGCTTATCTAAGGGACTCTTCACCTCAGGCAACACAAGCAAAATCCAAACTGTGTCACAATCCCATGACTTCTGGTGCTCTCTCTGTGTTATGCAAATTAAGAGCACAACCTTTCTGCTTCTCAAGAAATGTGACCACAGTGTAGAATATGGAAAAGAATATCTTACCAGGGGTGAAATTATATCTCGCGGAAAATCCTATGGCCTCAAGTTCACCATCTGCCACAAATTTTATCCACAGGTATCGGCCGCTGGACCTGACGTACAATGGGCTTTCCTGGCCACAGTAGCGTCCTATTATTGGAGAGAAGCCAAAGGGACCATCCCGAACTTCGATGTGGTCAAATTTACATTCCCATGAAGGCTCTATTGAGTACTTCTCATCAAAGTAGAGGTCAATGCACTGTTTGGGTGCAGCTGAAATAGAGCACAGTGAACAGATAAGACACTGGGAAGCAAATCAGGTGATTAAGCTGAATATGATGAGCAGGTTTTACTGAACTCAAATGGAGTTCAAATGATTCTGTCCTCAGGAAAACACTCGGAAAAAGAAAAACTGTAGCCATGTTACAACTTCTTCATAGCCATTTTCAGTGTTCAAGCCAACAACATTCAATATTCATCCTGCCAAACATAATCATATTTTCCGGACAGCCATGAAACTGATAGCTGATTCAAATAACCTATTTCGTCACGGATGGATGTGTCAACACAATATTGGAAAGATTCACTGGCTGCTCCAAAATAACTCTCCTTAACTAAAATGGCATTGTCAGCAGTATTTGGTAACTCACATGCAACATTGAGAGGAGATAAATGTTTAATTGGTGTATCGACTATAATGAGTGCATTGACATGGAATACAGTTTCAATATAATTAGATTCATTGTTCATCCATGATGCCTTCATAGCATCAATGATCTGTAGAATACTGTGTGTTAGCCTCTGCAAAGAACAAATATCCAAGAATACTGGGTCAGGAAGTTCACAGTTCTTCCTAGTTTTCTATAAGTATTTTTTTTCTTTCACAGCTGTATTGATTTCACATCATATAAAGAAGTTCATCAATATGCACTGTCACATAGCAACCACCTTAGGACAAATCCGTCGCACTGATGATGATTCAGATAACTATGCTAATAAATTATTCATTTAATTTTGCTGGACATCATCTGCATAAATGCTACCTATTTAAGGATGTATGCCCTCAGATGTATTCATATTGAACAATGTGTTTGTCCTAAAGAGTAAAAAACACAACCTTTGTATGGACGAATGGTCTATTTCAATTGAATGCTATCATTACAAAAAAGTAAATGTTCCAAGATTTCACAATAGGTGGACAACTGAAAAAAAAAAAGAAATGGATGTCTCATTTATAGTGTTACTGCTTTCACATGAAGTGTCTGTTTACCTTCAAGAATGTAAATGCACTCTCGCTCTGGGGGGTACTTTTCGGGGTAATTTGGAGAAGTGAAAACCCCTCCTTCCGGCTCTTTTACCCAGGTACCACACTGACCTGCCGGCTGCACACCAGAGTTGTTTTTCACTGCAAAACAAAACACCTCGCCTTACACGTTGGTTTCAGGAAACGACGACAGAGTTAAAATGGCAGAGGTTATGAAATTATTTGTGCCAGAAAGGTCACTTGAGCAGAACATTCGACATGGTTATCATTGAAAATTCAACTTTGGTTATTTATGGAGTCTGCCACGCGTAAATTGCGAATTCAGCTCGCTGGGTGAAATTATCAACCAAAACAAATGTATAAATTTCAGTACCCGACGTCATGAATGCTCGCAGGATGGTAAATCTGAAAAGAGGAACGCATTACCTGCTGTCTTTTTCGTTGCCCCGGACAACCCGAGTACGAGGAGACTTGCAATAACTGCGACAAAAGACGAAAAGAACATTGATGCGAACAGAGCTAATGCTGTTATTATGTCTCACTCTCTCCTGATTTCTTTCAAAGAGGACAACGCAGCGTAGACAAAACAAGAGGACCTGCTGTATTGGAGTCATTTATGTAAGCTTATCTGTGTGTGTGTGTGTGTGTGTGTGTGTGTGTGTGTGTGTGTGTGTGTGTGTGTGTGTGTGTGTGTGTGTGTGCGCGTTATCTTGGTATTGGTGTTGCATGCGGATATAGCGCAAACATATTGCAAAAGCAGCACATTACAAAGAGAAACTCACAGACTAGGCCATATCATTGTATAGTATTCGCGAGTTATGATCTCTTCCCGAGTTTTGTCAAATTGAAATTAAGCCTGCCGACCTGCAGACAACAAAAATGCAACTACGTTGAGAAATAGTCTATTGCACAACAACCTGTAGGAACTCAGCAATATTTTTAGACCTTTACGTTTGTATTTTAGATGGTTATTTCCAACCTAAAAGATATGCGAGAAGATGAACAAAAAGAATCATAGAGGATAACGTTGCAGGTGGAATTGTCAGGAATAAAGTCTTTCTGAACTTCAGTGATTTGTTTTCAAATAAAAACCAGTCTGAAACTGTATATTGAAATTAAAAAGGTAACTTTTTCTCTCTTATGTTGGTTGCTTCAATCAAAAAAAAAAGACTGCATGTATGCTCCCAGTTATCCAGTCATACGCATAACACAACAGCAGAGCAAGCAAAATCGACAAAATCGCATGTAGTAGCCTGTTCTCCATTGATAATATTGGATCATGAAACATGCGGGAAAATACCACTGGATTTACAGAGAAGTAAAAATACTCGTCCGTACACCGCTACCGAAGCCTTTAAAGTGAGCATATGTGGGCTAACAGTTAGGCTAAATTAATTAAAAAGGGAACACTCACCGTGAAGCAACCTGCGCCCATGTACCATGTCTATTCCTTTGACAAGGGACTTCGATCTCGACTAATTCCATTTAGATAGGCAACACTCCCTCGTGGAAAGGCTTGATATGCGGAGAAATTTCAAAACTGAGTAAAATATATCATTTTGACAGCAGCCAATATGTATAATTGTGCAGATAATCCCGTGGAAAATAGAACATGAAGAGAGGTGCGAAAATGCAGCATTCCAGGGTAAGACAAGGCAATTAATCACCGGTTTCATATGAAACTGTAACGCGCTTGAACATTCGCCTGATTCCCATCCACGCGTTCCCGAGCGCTGTCGGTACCTCCGATGCACTGATGGGATTAATAGGTCCGTCATCGGCGTTTTCTAATCGCTCCACCTTCGCAATCTCCTTCGTAAAATATTTTCAAAAGGGGACTCGGTTATTCTTCGCCAATCCATTTAAGTGAAACGATCTTTAAGAATCGCGGAAATCCACTAGGAACAGGTTTCTTGGCCATTTAATGCACTTTCAGCTATTCTCATGTTCGACGCTTTACTCGGACGCACAAGTATGCCTTTATTTCTCTCCTTTTCTCTAAGAACGGACCGCGAATCAGTTTTCCTCTCTGGCCGGCCAGCGGTTTCCGTGAGCTCAGTGACACTGAACGCTTCACTTTATCTGATAGTTGGCTCGCGCATCCTGATTCCTTTAAAGAACAAATTAGAGGGCAATGATATTGCAAATGCACAGATAAACAACAAGGTAAATTAAAAACGCTGCTGTTTAAAAACCCGGGATCTCGTTGGCACAGAAAGTGTAGTATTTTCTATGATGTGCTGCAGCCAACTGCGCTGTCCAACACCACTGACGGGCTGTGTACATATGAAAAATTTTCAGAGAACTGTTGGGGGGGTAGTCGTGTCCGCATGGAAAGGGAAGGGGGGACTCGAAGCAGTCTGTACAAGCCAAACTATCCAAACGCAGCGAACTGCTGCGGCACTTGATAATTGAAGCACTGATTACTAAAACCCCACAAGTCAAGTCAAGTCAAGTGTGACTTATGGGGTTTTAGTAATAGGTGCTTCAATTAACGAGACAAGCAGTGGGCTATAAAAAATCAGTCGAAACATCAATCATTTCTTCATTCTGGAGTAAGAAATCAAACAGTCCTAACATCATTTACACTACTGTACACGTTTAAATACATAGAAAGAGAAAGCTTGTTTGGAAAAGTATATTTAGCTATATCTTCGTTAATGTACAGCACAAACACAGCTTATTGTGTTGCATATGCATTTAAGTACATGTGGCGTCGTGTTTTACATAGCTTTTTTTTTCTAAAATCGGGAGCAAGAAAGGTCCACATTATAATCTGTAGTCAGTAATAACGTCCGCACGTGCCTCGTTAAGGGAACCCCTCGTCCAAAAAAGTTGGCGGAGGGGCATCTTCAGACCAATAATGATGTAATAAGCCCCCATAATTAGTTGATGAGAAACTAATGTTAAACCGTCACTTTCTTGGAGCCGGTCATTTTCTTGGATCCACCAAAAAAATCAGTTTATCCTTGAAGAGCAGGTCAAGACTCACCTACAAGCCAATAATTGTGTTTCCCAAAGACGAATCAGAAAGGATTTTGGGCATTTCACCATCTACTGTGCGTAACAAAATTGTTGTGTTCTGGGGTCCTGGCCAAAGGCCAGGACAGCATTTATGGTTTTAACAGTTTCATGTTCAAGGTTTCATAGTTCATAGTTCATAGTTCCATAGTTCATGTTTCATGTCACAGTTTTAACAGTTTCTTGTTTCAGGATTTTTCATTCCATGTCCATGTTTTTGTTTTTGCCAGGTCTGCCATGCCTCTCCACCGCTTGTCTGCGTTCCGCCCCGTGCCTTCGTTGTTGCACATTTCTGAGCTCTGGTTGGCTTTGGTATTTCCCCTTCCTTCCATGCTGTGCTGGATTCGGGCCTCTCTAAGCTTAATTGGCAATTAACTGTTTTTAAGTTACTAACATTTACTAACACTCACTGGGTGGTGTCATTCTTAGATAGGCACATTACTAATATTACTAATTTAGACAGGGAGTTTATTGTCATGATTCCTGCTTTGCTATTTCAAGATCTTGCTGTGCTTTTCTGTTCTTAACATTCATGCTTGCTTCCAAGCTGCATACTTAATTGGTACTTAAGCTGAGCACGCTCATTCTCTTAATGAGCAAGTCTTGTCAACCAATCTTGTCCATGTCATGATCTTGCCATGCCTCTTGTTTCTCTCTCTCCAGGTGTTACCCCTCATGTCATGATTTCCAAGCCTTTATCTGGATGCGGTGGAAGTTGGCTGGCAGATAGTGTCTCGCGTCTCATTGCATGTGCAAGTGTAGCCAAGTTCTTGTTGTCAGGATTCCCTAGCATTTCTAGTTTCAAGTCTTGTCCCAGCCTCTTGTTTTGTGTATATATATTTAGTCTTGTTATTTACTTTTCTTGAGCTTCTTGCCTGGAGTTTCCAGTGCCTTTTGTTTTTTGCCTTTTGCATTTATTGTTTATAGCTCTGTGTAGCTTACCTCAGTTTGTTTTTTGCAACCCTTTGGGCCAAGTTTTTTGTTGGCCCTCGTGCCTGTTTTGTTTTGTTTTGTTTGGAAATAAATTCTCATTCCCTTCTACCCGCATCTGGTGTCTTACTGATCCCATATCAAAAATGAAGATATGTAAGGACTCCAATCAGTGTGCAAAGGGCATGACCAAGAAATACTTTCAAATACATGATATCAGATCCCTCAGATATCACTGTCGTAAGAATACGCACTCGGAACTTCTCGGCAGATTCCGCTACTCTGTATCAAGCCTCTGATGTGTTAAAGAAAGTTAATATGTTGCTCCGCCTGACATTTCTTCGCAGGAAGACCGATTTACGCAGTTGTCTATATCCGCGCATTACATCGCCACCTAAAAATGGAGGCAAAACTAGCCTTCGCAAAATCTATGTGTGGCGACGCATTGTGTCTTGACACAAGGGCCAACACAAAGTTTTCACCAATTTGACATGAAACCCAGCGCTGCTGCCACTGGACGCCGTCATGTTTATCAAAAAAAGAAAAAAAGTTCTGGCTAATGGCTTCTGCAATCACACATCCAAGGTTTCATGAATAAGTCGGCCGAGGTTTGCCGACTCGAGTGAAGAAAACTGCGATGGATATCATAACATGGGCTTGGAAATACTTTGGTTAATCTTTATCAATCAACACCATTATCCACTGCATTCACAGATGCAAGTAAAAGCTTAAAAATGCAAAGTCGAAGTCATGCATCAACACTGTCAAAAACAGTCGCCGAATTCTCTGATAGTGTCATCTGAGATGAACAGAAGCACAGTGTAAGAGTGTTCTGAGGTCCAATGAGTCAAATTGAAATGGCATTTAGAAAAAAACGCTGCCATATTCTTTGTGACAAAGATAATAAGGATAACCCAAATTGGTTTGAGCGTTACGCCCAAAAGCCAGCGTCTGACTTTTACATTTGCAAAAATATCATTGATGCAGAAATAAGGGACACCGAGAAATTTTGCATCGATGTATGCTGCTATGTGGGCATTGTCCATTCTAGCATCATCTGTGCATCCCAGCAAGACAAGGAAAAACCACACTCACACAGATTACTATTACATAGCTGCCTCAGCAGGACGTGTGGATACTAGACAGGCCTGCCTGCTGCCTTGATCTTTCACTGATTGACAATGTATGGCACATTATGAAGTAAAATACATAGCAACAAAGCCCTATACAATGGACCACATTGGAGTTAGCTTGCAATACCCATTATCCATTGCACGCGATGTTATGCATTTTACAACATAGCCTACAAATCGTTTTCAAATTCAAGTTGCGAGTCCGCAAGGACCACGCCAAGGAAAAAAACCACAACGAAGACACAATGAACCTTTGCTATATTTCTGTGCTGAAAGACAGGAGATCAGTGCACATTTTCTTGCATCATCTTATAAAAAATCATACTGTCTTTCTACTCAAGGTTTGAAATTTTGTTTTTGATTTTGATGAGGCTTTTACATTTAGGATATTTTCTCAGTTGCATGGGTGAAGACATATGATCTTGGTGTAGATTTACTATTAAGCTGAATGGGTACTTGGTTTAAAAGGCATTCCTGTTGGTTATTAGAGACATTTTAACATGATCTATTTTGGTTGAAATTGGATGTAGAATGCCCAGAGATGGCTTGATTTTTGGTCATTCCTTGTCAAAACAGCCAATATTGGGGTGCCTTGTACCTGACACCTCTAAGATTTTGCTCAAATTTTGTCCAAAAATTCTTTATGGTACCAAACAAAAGAATCTCGAGTTTCATGTCAGTATCTCTGATGGTTTTCGCATGAAAATTTCTTGAAATTTGGGTGAAACGTCCCTTTTTGACTTGTCTGAATTAGTCATTTAATTTTGTAGCATTTTGGAAGAACCATAACTTCTCACGTAATGGAGTCAGGAAGCTGAAATTTCATGTGCTCATGCATTCTGGCCCATATATCAGGATTCTGCCGCTAGAATCATGCCAGAATCACCATGAGAGATCAGAGGGGTGAGAGGAGGGCCCCCAAAATCCGCATTTTTTAAAGGCATCAAGTGATTTTTCTCTTTTTGGGGGTCTCCCTCATATTTGGGAACTTTCCCACCACTAAACTCAGTTGTAGGATAAAAGTACCATTGGTGGGGGACTTGGGGGGTCAGAAAACCACTTGGGACCAAAATGATCCTCTCAGACTCTAGATTTCAGACACCCATGACTTGTGGGCACTGGGTGATGGTAATGGCATTTATACTGGACAAATATACATATTTAAACATTCATTCAATGAAACAAAAACTTTGATTATCAACCTCCTTCTATATGAAGGCATTTTACGAAAAAAAAAGGCATTCTGAGACCCTTATACGGCAGAAATTTAAAAGTCCAAAAACAGGATTACGCAGAAAAATTGTCAAAAATCAGTAATAATAGCAGTAATACAGGTGTTTATCAATGAACACATGAGCCAAGTATCCAAAATGATGCAAAGAGGGATTTTAAACCCTAGTACACCATAACACGACCATGACCTAATGTTGTGGGAAACCAGGTTACAACATACTGTCAACATGGTCAAGCTTGATCACTCCATGCAAGATCAGGTATCCTGTGTTATACTTCCATGTGTCCCAATAAATTATGTTGTTTATGATTCCTACCAAATGAGATATAGCTAAGGGTTAAAATAAGGGCCCAAGTACTGTATGTCGTAAGCAAGGGTAGTGTCAATTCGTTGGAACCCAAACAGAATAAATTTGCAAGGATTCCAAGTGATGCAAGACATGTGAGGAAGAAGCATCATGGTGATCTCTATGTGAAATTCATGAAAAGTGCCTACAATATCCCTTCTTGACCATCTGACCAGAAACAGGTTCTATGCTGGGTGCCATTCCAGCATATTATCTACTGTATAGAAGCACCAGAAATTCATGGATGTACTGCGTGCCAGTACTAAGTTGTGGAATATGACTATTAAAAAACCATGTTGCTGCTTCCTCAATTTGTAGGACAAAAGACCTGAAGGATTCTGAATAAATAGTATTCCTTTTTCCTGGTAAGAATTGAATGCTACCAGGTGTCCCAATAAATTATGTTGCTTATGTGCTGAAACCAGGTCTTGAACAATTGTTGGCAGTATGTTGTAACCTGGTTTCCCACTACATTAGGTCATGGTCGTGTTATGGCGTACAAGGGGTTTAAGATCCTTCCTGCATCATTTTGGATGCTTACCTCAGGTTTTCATTGATGAACATCTGTATTAATGTAATAATAACAGATTTTAGAGAGTTTAGTCCACTCTTTTAAAGTAATCCTGTTTGACCTAGTTTCTGGACTTCAAAATGTTTAAAAAGGGTCTCAGAATGCCTTTTTTCATAAAATATGTTCATATAGAAGGAGGTTGATAATCAAAGTTTTTATTTCTTTAAATGAATGTATAGATATGTATATTTGTCCAGTATAAATGCCATTACCATCATCCAGTGCCCACAGGGTCATCTGGGTGTCTGAAGTCTAGGGTTTAGGAGGATAATTTTGGTCCAAAGTGGTTTTCTGACCCCCAAGTCCCCCACCAATGGTACTATTACCCTAAAACTTAATTCAGTGGTGGGAAAGTTCCAAAATATGAGGGAGAACCACATTTCAAACAGTAACATTCACTGAACTTAATCTTAGGGACCCCCAAAAAGAGAAAAATCACTTGCTGCCTTTAAAAAATTTGGATTTTTGGGGCTCTCCTCTCACCGCTTTGATCTCTCATGGTGATTCTGGTTGCAGAATCCTGATATATGGGCCAGAATGCAGGAGCACATGAAATTTCAGCTTCCAGTCTCTATTACGTGAGAAGTTCCACAATGCTACAAAATGAAATAGACAATTCATGTAAGGCAAAAAGGGCTGTTTCACCCAAATTTCAAGAAATTTTCATGCAAAAACCAGCCGATATACTGACATGACACTTGGGATTCTTTTGTTTGGTACCATAAAGTATTTTTGGACAAAGTTTAAGTAAAATCTGAGAGGTTTCATTTTTCAGGGACTTCGTCCCCTGAGCCCCCACTTGATCCCGCCAGGTGGCCTATGCGGTCCCCTGGGCTAAGAACTGTGCCGTATCTCAAATAGATTTCCATTGACAACCACCTGCACAAAGTTCATCCCTACCATTTGTACGTGATGTTTGCGCCCTCTTGTCAGTAGTTGCAGGCAACAGCGACATGGAAAGTACACTATTTGGTGGTGCTCGATTTACAAAGTTTTAGGGAACTTAAAAGGTTGAAGTACAAGATGAATGAAGTGGCTGCATGGATTCACTTTCATTTTGTATTACGACTATGGGCTTCGAACCATACAGCGAGATGTGAATAAAAATTTAAGCACCTATTACTAAAACCCCATAAGTCACACTTGACTTGACTTGACTTGTGGGGTTTTAGTAATCAGGGCTTCAATTCCAGCATATGTTAACAGTGGGTCTTACATTAAAAAGAAATTGTCAGAACTGTAATCCGAAAAAAGGGAAATAACCACTTTGAAAAACAAAAAAGTTTGAGTTTTTCTTTCCTTTTATTTTAAATTGTCCATGCTGGCAGTACAAATACAAGTTCATAGCTGTAAAGCTTTTCTTCTCTCTTTTAATTAGATGCCAGATGTCAGAACTTGTATGTATTTGGGTTTTTAGATCGATCCAAGCTTCATTCATAGAGACAGTGGTTTCTGTTGGGCTATTAAAATGAACTCTTCTTTGCTTTTCGAAGTGATTTCTTTTTTTTTTTAATTTTTCTGCCTACAGTCATGACAATTTATTTTTAACATAAACCCCACTGGTTACGTACACTATAATTTTCATTTCCATCCCACTGTATGGTTCGCAGTCCATAGCTGTATTACAAAATGAAATTCATCACATCACAAATTATTCATCACATAATTCAACCTTTTAAACTCCCTAAAAGTATAAAACAAACACCACTAAATCGTGTACTTTCCATGTTGTTCTTGCTCTGCAACTTCTGACAAAAGTGTGCAAATGTTGCGTCTAAATGGTAGGAATGAACGTTGTGTAGGTGGTTGTCAATGGAAATCTATATGAGATACGGCGGAGTTTATACCCCAAGCACAAAATGTGTGACGTCACCCGCAATGGATAATGGGTATTGCAAGCGAACTCCGATGTGGTCTACTGCACAGCTTAAGACTTCCGCAATTGAGGAATTGAATGACCAAATAGTGTCTTCAGTGACAAAATGCTTAATGAGTCTGATAAGTATTAAATGTGATGTCACGCAATGGTAAATAGTTTGGTGCAGGTATAACAGTGATATGTTCAATAAGCAATTGAATTCATGTATTAGAATATCAAATAGAGTGTTTTTATAATGTTTTCAATATAAACATGGGTAAAATGACTTTTCAAATCAGCCTTTTTGATTTTATTTGTATTATTTATGAGGTGACCATTTTACGGAACTGAGGTTGTATATAAAAATTGGATGAAAGGCATACGAATAACAGTATTTTTTCTATGCAGCCCCTGATTTGAAGGGTCCATAAATAATTGGCAATTAGCTGCTGTTCTGTGTGTTCTCCCCTTGTTCTTTTATTTTCAAGCAAGCAGGTAAAAGGTCTCGGTTTCCTTCAGGTGTAGTATTTGCATTTGGAATCTATTGCTGTAAACTTTCAATCTCAAGTCCAAAGAGCTGTCACTGTAAGTGAAGTAACTAATCATTAAAAATCAAAATAACCTCATGAGAAAAATAGCAAAAACATTTGATGTGGCCAAATCAAAAATTTGGGACATTATAAGGAACAAAAACTTGTTAGTTCAGAACAGCAGAAAGTCGGAAGACCACAGATAACAACTTTGATGGATGATAGAGGGATTTTTTTTCCTGGTAGAAAATAACCTTTCTCTACAGTAGGCCAGTGGTTGGTTTCTCAATAATGTTGGATCTTACAAAAAAAGAGTGTTTAACAACATGCTCTCCTTACTTTGCTGTCCCAAAAAACTTCTGTACACAGGTGAACTAAACAAAGAGCTTCTTTGCAAAGCACATTTATGCAAAAGCAGGGATGAAAGCAGGAGTTGATAAAATGTTGTGGGTCGCTTGTTATTCAGTAGGCCACTCAACCCTGAAAAATGAAAAAGGAAGTGATGGCACAAGTGTTATCATTAAACTATACTCTTTCTCATCCCCAGTGTCATTTTGATGCCTAGGGCTACCTAATACATGCACTTTAAAACAAAAGATTCCACAATTAATATGCAGAATAATTACAGAATTGTAAAGAATGGTATTTTGACTGAAGTAGTGATTAACCTCTAAAAATCTTGGGCTTTTTTTTTTTTTTTGACAATTTCCGCCTAGAACTGCATGTCCAAATTCCAAGGCCTAGACCTCTGGATTACCATTAAATGATGCAGATGAGAGACTTAGGGTAACAGATAACCCCTTGAAATGTTTAGAACAACCAATACAATACTTATTGCCGGTTTTTGAAAGGGGAATTGCCTGTGGATGGTAAATGGAGTCAGACAAGTTTTGTACTTGATTTTTTCAAGTTTATTGCAATGCGCTCTATTCTGAATCATTCAAATATAAGTGATCAAGGGTATTTAATAATTAACTAAATTAATTAATTTGTTGACAACACTTTCAGCCTTAACAGCGCAGATTTGCGCCATTATAGTCAGGACAAGTCCCAACCAACTTTAGAATATTGCAAGAATATCCTGCAACTTTCGATCAAAGGGGAAAATTAGTGTTAACTGTTTTCTAACTTAAGTGGGAACTTGGTGGGATGCTGGACTTCGTATAAACTGAGCGAGGCATTTCCAAATCTGATTTGTACAGCCGTGAATTGTTTGACTGGCATCAGACTGTAAACTTAGCTAGATCATTACTTCCCGAGCTATCTACGTAGGTAGCTAATATATTACCATATAATGATTAACAGTCACTAATAATACAACATAATATCATGTAACTAAGTCACTCTCAAAGTGTTAAAGGTTTTATCAATTGTTCAGTGTTGTTAAGGTTCATAAGAAATGTTGAAACATAAATTACAGTTGTTAAGTCATGTTCAGAAACCTAATCAAAAGTATTTGGATAGAAAATAGAAAACGAAGTAAATGAATACGACATCTATCAATGAAAATTATAGGGGAATCTCACGAAGCACTATAGAAAGCAAAGAAACATACAGAAAAATTGACGGAGAGGGCAACATTTGCATTCAGATTATTGCGAATTTTTTTCCAGCTTGAGCACTGCGCACACTCGCATTACATATGTCCCCACCAGCTCTCACATTAAATCTAGACCCTTGCTTTCAGTATTCAGAATCTCACAAAAGAGAGTACACCCCTCACATTCCAACAATTAATTCAATCACGAAGACTCCGGATTTTTAAGGAAATGAGATTTATTAACAATGCAATGACATGAAAGAAATTCAGGATTTGGCGATGACTCCATCCTCGAGGACCCTCAAGCGAGGTGGGGCGCTGATCTGCCTGGGTAGCAGGCAGGGGTGAAGCCATCCCCTGTTGGACAGAAGGGTCACACGGATGAAGTAGATGCTGAAGAGGCTGGAGTCGAGAAGTTTGTGGTGGTGGGGAGGCGGTGGGAGATGCGGAATCTGTGCAACAGCAGACAGGAACACGTCAGAAGCATATATATATAGAAGACCGAAGGCGCTGATTGGGTAAGTGTAATTGCATGAGAATCCTACGTCTCGTGATTGAACTTTCGTTTACACTTCCATTTAATTATATCTTTTCAAGGGACAACATTTTAGAAATGAAACTTGATTATATTCTAGAGTAGTCATTGTACAATATGCGTGTAGAAGTGTAGATTTACTGCACTGTCCAAATAAATGAACAGTCACTATTCCCAAAATGGGTGGCAACAAAAGTGAGTGCACCCCCCAATTGGTAATGGTCAACCAAGGAATGAAACGTGTCTTATTCATCATGTTCATGCTTTTGTCTGTTCGACTGGGCCATATAAGATTGTGTAACATGTTGAAGGTTTAAATTGAGGAGCTTTGGGTGCAATGCCTTCATTCTGGTCCCAAGATGGTCAACATGGCACCTCATGGGAAAGAACTCTCTGAGGATCTGAAAAACGCAAAACACAAAGATGGTCTAAGCTACAAGAAGATCTGTGAAGCCATGAAACTGAGCTACAGCACGGAGGCCAAGGTTATCCTGCAGTTTTCCAAGACAGGTTCTATTCAGAATAGGCCTCTACAGGGTCGACCGAAGAGAAGAGGTTGAGTTCTCATGCTCAGTATCAGGTGCGCAAGTTGGCTTAAGAATACAGATGCAGGAGTACTGGCAGCATTGCTAACGAGGTTGCAGCAGTGGGAGAACAGTCTGTCAGTGCTCAGACTATACGCTGTGCACTGCACTAAGTCAGTCTAAGTCAGTCTATGGCAACAGTTGGTGAGTACAGCTGTTTTTTACTCCGTAGCTCGGATGCACGGAAAGCTAGAATCCATCCCATATAGACACATTTGTAGAACGGGTTGACATGCCCAAGTGTAGACCGGAGACCGTAGAAATCCGGTGGGCCTGAGTTTAGAGGGAAACATGGACAGTGAAGAGCAGCTAAAAGAGGACCAACAGCTTATGGACTGCTTCAGTGTGTATCAGGACCTGCTAGTTCGTGTGCATAGCTGTGGTGTGTTGTTAGCGTGGAGAAACGAACAGCTTCCGCGCTGGTATATGACGGAGGGGCGAAAGCTCCAAGCTGAACAGCCTTTTTGGAAATTTCCCATGGTAATGGTTTACTTAATGCTTCGGAATTACCAGCTTTTCCTCACGGAAAATGGGCGCATTATGGATAGCGTGCGTGAGCTAGACAGAGCTAAGGTTATGTCATTAATACAGGTTTTACAGACCATAAGTTCCGTCTGTGTGAACAGTTGTTGATGTGGAGCTAGCCAATCGATCACTTTTACAGGAAATAATATAATATTCAATCGATGGCAATGCAGAGAAATCGTTTATTATACCGGACACGTTATAGCCTGTGCACTTCCCAGTTGCTTTCACCGGTAGTATCAGAGAGCTTGCCCACACATTGGAGATGTATCAGGCCGACCCCGGTCATTCATAAGTAAAGCGATCGTTTCATAAGCACCCAAAAACACACTTCAAGCACTGCAAAATCTATGTCTGGTCTAACTGCAGCCCAACTCGGCAGCCCCATACAGCACTTCTCCGATTAGCTTCAACTGTAGTGGCTACAATCGGGCAACGTTATGATGAAACTGCCACATTGATGCTTACCGAAGTAACACAGGCATGTCAATCAGAATTACTACAAACTTAACCAGGAGCATTTTTAATTAGCACGACACGCAAACTAACATGCAGTAGCTGGTAACCGAGCGGTCATAACCACAGAGACAAACCCTTGCAATACAGGTTTTACAGACAGCAAGTTCTGTTACTGTGAACAGTTGTACCAAGCATCCAAATTACAAACAAGTATTAAAAGTTAGCTTCAAATGAGGTTTATATTCAAACACCTTCTGTAGAATTTCCCCTGATATCACTTTTGCATATTTAGGACACAAACATTAGCAACAGTAACTTGGCTACGTTAGCCGCTTTGCTGCAGCCAGAATCAACTGGCTATCACGTCAGGTTGTCTTCTGCAGTAAAAGCAACTTACAGCTTCTGTGTCCGTGAGTCACGGACAGGCGCGACCGACACAGGCTTTCTCTTCAGATATTTTACAAAGCCTGCATTTGAGGCCAGTTGAGTAACATCTATTAAGGTCATCAGGAAAACAATAGCATTCATAAGAATCTCCTTAGGAGGTCTTTAGCATGAAATAGCTTTCGCAAAACCAACCTGAGACTAAGATCATGCACGCAAGAAGGTAAATGTATCTAAATGTCAACATCAACAATCAATAGACTTCACAAGACTAAAAAAGAGAGTTTTCTACAGGACATAATCCATTGGCTTGCCTTAAAAAAATAAGGCATTTGCCAAAACATTGTACTAGAGCTATCCAAGATTGAAAACCTTCACTTAGCCAGAACAATCTCTCATTTGTCAACAGCACAGCAAAATATTGGCCATATTTTCTGTTCCTTTCATGTAACATGAATTAACATCATCTCTGCAATAATTTAGTGGTCATTGGAAGTCTTTGCCTCTATTAGATACTTATCAATAGTGACATATGTGAACGCAATTCAGTTTTGAATATGTTGAGCTCCTGGATCCAGAAAGATATCTGGATCTAGTGTCAAAATCCTCATGTGAATTGTCAGTGTGCCTCTTTGCAATTCAGCGGCATGTGTGCCTATTAGGTGTATTTGTGGTGTGATTGGTGTACGTCTTGTGGATGTCTCCCCTCGCGGCTGATTCTTGTTACTTGCTTGTTTCCTAATGAGCATTTGATTTAACCAGTACTTTAGCAGCAGCAAAGGTCTCTTGAAATCTTTATTGTCATTAGTTAATTCGAACATGCTTCTAATTTTAATTCAAGGTCCAGGATTGGTACCAAGTTCAAGTTAGCTTACTTTATCATGTCTATTAACTCAAGCTTTCAAGAGCAGGCTTCCAATCCTAATCAGGGTCCAGGACTAAAACTGAAACCTTGTTAACCCTTGCGAGTCTGCTTTCTTTATCAAGTTTGTCAGGAACAAGCTTCCAAACCCCAGCTGCAGCCAGGACTGGGATCTAATTCCTTTCAAGCATCAACCCTCGTCTTTGTGGCCAGTCCAGTGCTGGCAAGCGCTTCAGCATATAGCAGCACACTGGAAGCCACTGGCCGGAGACCGCAGCTCATTGCTAGGACACCTGTGCTGAACTGTCTCCTCTCCTCTCTGGGGCACTGTCCCCGTCACTGCTGTACTGCCGCCAATGAATTACAAGTTGTGTTGCAAGTCTGTTTCCACACTCCTGCACAGTTCCTCCTCTGAGCCATATCATCTAGATCAGTTTGTGATATTTATTTGACATCACAGAGATAAAGCCCCCAATTTTTTTTCTCATTTCAAACTGTTTTGTATTTGTGAAGATGTGACTCAACATGTCAGAGTTTGCCCTATCTTGCAATAATAACTCATTGAAAAAATCCTGGATCCAGATCTGGAGCCACCAAAAAATCTGGCCACCTCTTAGTGGGGCCAAGATACACCTCTGGTAAAATTCTCATGCAAATCCGCCCATTAGATTTTGTGTAATCCTGTGAAATTGAACCACAAGCAAGCAAACAAACAAACAATGCAACAAACAGAACTGATCACATAACCTCCTTGGTGATCGTAATAGAAGACTATGCCCCTCTGGAACAGCATTGTGCGGATAGATGAGACAAAGATCAACTCAAATTAAAATGAGGGGAGGAGAAGACTACGATGAAGGAGAGGAGCTGCTCATGATCCACAGCATACAGTGCTGAAAAAAATTGCCCCTCCCAGTTTCTACTTCTCTTGCATATTTGTCACATTTAAATGTTTCAGATTATCAAACTAATTGTAATATTGGACAAATATAACCAGAGTAAACACAAAATGCGGTTATTGTGATTTCATTTATTGAAGGAAAAAAGCCACTCAACCCTATTTGGCCCTCTGAGAAACAGTTACTGCCCCTGTAGTCACTAAATCAACCAATTAAACATATTTAATTGATAATTGGGTTAGACACCCCCCGGAATGATTACTGCCAGCCCGACTGAATGTAAATTTCCCTTAAATACAGTCTGTTTGGGAACCTGAATTAGACAAAAAAGCGGTGCATGATGCCACAATCTAAAGAAATTTAAGAACAGATGAGAAACAAAGTCCTCAGCATCTATCAGTCTGGAAAGTGCTATGGGGCTGTTTTGCTGCTTCCGAATCAGTACCAGGTTGACTTGCCGTACCTTATGGAACCATGAATTCTGCTTTTTACCAGAAAATCCTGAATCCCAAAGAATGTCTGAACATCAGTAAGTGACCTAAAGCTTAAGCACAGTTGGATTATGCAGCAGGAGAAAGATCTGAAACACACAAGTCCTCCTCTGAATGGCTTAAAAAATGATGGTTTAGGAGTGTCCTAGTCAAAGTCCTGACTTGAATCCAGTTGAGAGAGTGTGGCATGACCTGTAATAGTCAGTTCATGCTTGAAAATCCTTTAATGTGGCTGGATTAAAAGTCTGCAAAGAAGAAATTCCTCCACAACATTGTAACAGACTCATTGCCAGTTACTGCAGATGTTTTATTGCAGTTGCTCCCACCAAGGATGACCAGTCCAGTTATTAGGTGTTAGGGACAATTATTATCATCATAATTTTTTTTACATGAGTGATAATAGTTTAGAAGTAATCTTTAGCTTCATTAAAATTCTTCATGTGGTCACATTGTCTTTGTCATATTACAATTAGTTTGATGATCTAAAACATTTATGTATGACAAATCAGGAAAAACAGAAGAAACTAGGAAGGAGGCAAATACTTTTTCAAAGCACTGTATCACATCATTTGTGAAGATTGAGCATGTGTGTGCATAGGCTATACCTGCTGGAAGGGGAACTGGTTCCCTTGAATTTATCAATGCTGTGACTGCTTACAAAAGCAGCAGGGTGAATTCTTAATTGCATAGGGCTATATCATCTGGTTACATTCAGCCAAATGTGCCTTCACAGTGCCAATGGAAAATGACTCAAAGAAAACTGGGAAAGCAACCCAAGACTTATCAAAGCAAAAAGCAACAATTTTGTACATTGGCCAAGTCTATCTTGTGTCATGGATCCAACTGAAAATGCATTCACTTGCTGGAGGAAAGAAAAAATGAAGGCCAAAAAAAAAAAAATCCAGAGACCAAGTGGGAATTAAATACAGCTTCAAATAAGGCTCAGCAGAGCATCAGCAAAGTAGACACTCAAAGTCTGATGATTCCAGGGCTGTCATTGTCGGCACAGACATTGGGACCAACTATGACAAACGTTCATTTGATTTCTGATTATGTTAGTATGTCAAAAAAAATTTTAGCCTCCAAAATCTGAGGGACGCCATGTATAAAATGCATGCAATTGCTACACGGTTCATGCAATATGTTTGACAAAACACAAATTAAAGCTGAAAGTGTATTCTTCAAGCACTTTGTGATTGATTATATTATGGTTTATGTTCATGTTTATGTTCAGGATCTGTGTTCATGATTTTGTCTTTTATTAATTCTTTTTGGTTATTGTAATTCTCAGGTTTTTGGTTCATTCCATTTCACAGTTCCGTTGCACTTGCCTCCCCTGTCTTGTGATCTAGTTGGTTCAGTCCGTCTTCCCGGTTTGCGTGCTCACTTACTTCGGGTGATTTAAATTCATTCTGGTGTTTAATATATTCCTTCGATTCTCGTTTACTTCCTTCGTCTTGCTGTTCTGATTACCAACAAAACTAATATTTGTATTTTTGTATCATAGTCTACTAACACAACTAATCCATGTATATAGATTACTAACTTACTAACAAGCACTCTAGTTAAATCTGTAAAGTTGCACCACTACTAATTAATACTGATTCCCTCTCAGCAATCGCCCTGTTCTAGTCTCCGCCTCTTGCTCAGCTTTACCTCTCCCCCTGTGTTTCTGCGAAATCTCTCCCACATGCTAAATTACTTTCTGCACTCGTTATCTGTGCACTTAGAACTCCCTGGCAGGAGCTGTTTAAATGTAATAGGCTGTCTGCGTGATTCCCGTCCGTGTCTTGGGTTTCGCTGATTTTCATGGTTAGGGTTTCCCTCATGTGATTCTCCCATTGTAATTAGTCTGATCCATCTCACCTGTTCCCTGCGTAGCATGTGACTTTCCTCCCGTCTATTTAAGCAGTCTTTTCACAGCCAGCTCCTTGTCAGAACATTGATCAATATTTTTTTTGTGCATAGCGCCGTGTTTGCCATTGAGTATTTTTTTTTTTTTCCTTATACTGGTTTGTCCGACTATGATTCTTGCCATTGCCCCTCTTGTATTGTTCTGTCTTTTTGGATTTTGACCCATTTTTGTATGACCACGATTTCTGTGATTGGAAGCCCTGTGTATGACCCTTGGCTTTGTACATCGACTACGACTTTTTGCCTACCGTTATGTACCTTTGCTCATCTGTCTTCCTGGTTCTGACCCCTGCCTGTCTAGTCGACACCGTTTTTTGGATTTCGTATTGTGGCTTGGCAATTCCTGTGTTCCTTTGACTCGAACTTCATTAAAGGCATTTTTTTTTTTTGGATTTCCATCTCTTGCGTGTGGTTCCTGAACGCTATGTCACAGATTAATTTCATCAGTCTTGGCATACAAAGCCTAGATGATGAAGATTGCACTACTGTCCAAATATCTGTGGACCTGACTGTGGGATAAAATTAGTTGCTGTGGAATTAAATGATGTGACACTTTCAGCTAAGCAGGAAGATAAATGTTAGTTTCTCCTCTCTGAATATACACAGAATGTAAATTGTGGTACATTTTGAACAATTTATCAGCTACCAAGGGGACAAATAACATTGTAAACTGGAGAGTTAGTTATGAAACCTTCCGCTTATTAATTCAGTGTATTGAGTGCTTTTCCACTCTGTGCTCATGAAACCCAGTGAAGCCTATGTACCCCAGAGAAAATTTGAAATGAATGTGGGATCCTCCTCATCCTCTAACATTTTCATATCCCTTTCAAAACATATGAGGCAAGAGGACAGCTCTGTCGCGTCACTAAACGGACAACAGGCTTTCTTTGCAGACTTTTTTTTAAGGCAAGTAGCCATTACTCCCTGCACGAAAAGATGATGTGAATCTCTGTCCATGTCAAATGCCAGAATCTGTCCATCGAATTCAAGAATAGCCAGGTGGGATGGGGGTTTGGTGGTCCAGGTAACAGGATGATCGGGCATTGAGTTGACATATTCCATCTTCAAATTCTTATACCAAGACACTTAAGCTGTTCTATCCTTAGGCAGATTTCCAAGCCATTTTTTTTGCAGTCACAAAAATGAAACCTCTAAATCTGCATAAAGTGTAGGAGCACTGACTGAAGTCAACTCAAAGAGAGCTGATGTACATTCTGCCAGAATAAAACATTTGGATCAGGTTGTAATTACTGATGGTGATGGATACATGTTCACCAAGCTTTCCTGTCAATTTAAAAGCAATGGAAGGTTCTGATCATGACTGTGTGCGTATCCCGCTCCTATGGAAATTCTCAACTCCAGACCAGTGCTTACGTAGACTCAAAATATGCCCATCATCAGGTACATTGTCAGTAACAACAATAAGTGACTGCAGTATCTTTAGAAGTTTGAGGCTATACAAAGTGATTTCCCATATTAGGCATTAAGCATGAAAAGTGAGCTGTAGACAGTTATACATAATATTGGAAGGGGGATAAATCTTGTTAAATCATTGTATAATCTGAAGGTGATTCTTCTACCATAAGTGATGGAATTCATCTGGAAGAATCTATGAAGAACTCTGAAACTACAACCGCATGTCCAAAAAAAGTCAAATGCTGTTTAAATTTAATTAAAAACATGATTCAGTGATTTGCAAATCACTTACATTCTACATTTAATTGAAAATAGTGCAAATATGACATATCTAATATTGAAACAAACAAAAAAATCTCATTTTGAATTTGATGCCAGTGATAGATTTCAAAAGTTGGGACAGGGGCCACGAAAGACTGGAAAAGTTCTATGATGCTAAAAATGCACTGTGTGGAATTTCTTACCACTAGGTTAATTTGCAACAGGTTAGTAAAATGATTGGTTATAAAAAGTCTTTCCGAAGCAATGATAATGAGACATCACCATTCTATAAAAGACTGCACGGTCAAATAGTTAACCCCTTAAGCCCTGAGCCTCTTTTTTGAAAATGGCAAGCCCAAAATGAAACGAGTATATCTCTGCGACTGCTTGGTCCATTTGAATAATCTTGGTATCGTAATAAAGGTAAAACCATTTGGGATTTCATACCTGGTGTAAATTTGTTGAGTTGCAGCCTGAAACCTCTAAAAAATTACAGCACAGAATGTCATTATTATCTGTGCCAAAGTTTATTCTGTTCAGGTCAGTCAGAGCAAAATTAGAGAGGAATGTCTAGGTGGCTTCTCCATTTTGGCAATTTAGTTACCTTGTGTTTCAGATTTCTCAGATAACAAGCTGTAAAACCTATAAAATTTCTCTTATATATCACTACAGGCATCCATTGCATCCAAATACAACATTTTGTACCCTGATCAGGAATCGTACCTTTTCTTCCACAATTTCCTTTCAGCTGCACGGCACTTTAACCAATAGGCTCCGCCAACCGACAATAGTCTATGGTCAAATTGCCCATTCAACGAATGGGTATAGAAAATACGTACTGTACGGTTGTAGTCTCAGTATTTGTGCGGAATACTGCAAAGATTCTGTCAGAAAAGGACTTTGAAAATGAATGTTGAATATTATATATGTTGAATATATATAGGGGATAATTATCCGGACATTAAACAAACTAGTTATGCGTTTATATTGTCGTGCTATTCAAGAAATGCATATGTCCCATGGACTCAGTTTGACGCACTCGCAAGGCTGTAGCTCAGGCTAGGATCCAACGATTAAGGAGGTTTAGAGTTTGTTAGAATCATCAGGTCTCATACAATTAAATTCCTACCGGCATAGTCTTCCTGACAGCATCACAAGCCGATGGCAGACAGTGAAATACATTGCAAGGAAGCTGAATGCTACAGAGCTGAATTCTTTGAAGCAACACCCGGGGAAAGAACATGCTAGGATCCCGGCAGATCTAGTTTTGTTATAATGCGAACACATTGGGCTAACAATAGCAAGCGCAGATTTACCAGCGAGCAGTTTTTATATTGCAAAATATCAAAGGTAAGAATTTTTTTTCTGCTCATCTCTGTAGACAGTAAAGTGTATGCCTGCTGTTCTTTCAATGTGGTGACGGTTAAAAATAGGGCTCATATCGTTGCAGTCTGTGGACTTTCCTCTTTTATTTGAGGTATCGTTTTTATGCATTGCACGAATTCAGAAGATATCCTGGCGATTCAGCGCAGATATGATTTTATCCTATGTTCTGCTGCATGCTTATTTACTTGCTTGGTGCTTGAATTGTGTTTGGTTGAGGTAAAAATAGTTTATTTGAGCTTCTGGCTGAGTTTCTTCGCGAAATGTGGATATGGCGCTTGACAGTGTCGCGACTTTTAAACATGCTGTATTTGTAATGCATAATCACCGACCCCGGTACTGGGCCGTAGTCCTTAAGGGGTTAAACAATTTAAAGGTAACATCGAATAAAAACCGTTTTTACCTTGTTGATGTTGAATAACAGTAGACTACCCACATTCAAGAACATACCAAAAGTGCTAGACATTCTGAACATCTCCGTTTCATAGAAATTCCTCTTTTAAAAATGACTGCCAGAAAACGGGCCAATCTGAACAACAGATACATATGATGTCACATGTATCTCACTGCCCCCCCCCCCCCAACTCTCATTCCATTTGCTTCCCTTCAAAGTAATTTGAATACACATCTTCATGCAATTCCATTGCTTCCAATTCCTCAATAAAGACGAGCATGAGAATTCTAGAGTCATAATCGATTTTTGTGTCACTAGTGGGGAAATCCACCATGCACATGAATGCACATGAATGCTCATGAAACGGATTAACTTGTTGCACAAGGACTTAAATTCCGCAAATGAATTTCTTCAGTGCACTTTGATCAAATGATACTTGCTGACTACTGCACAGGGACGTCAATGTGAGAGACTCTCTCCAAATACGTTAGCCTTGGCAGCTCTGAAGTAGCCTATCTAGCAGTCTCTAATACCTTTGAAAAAAAAAAACATTCAAAAGTACTTACTACTCAGAACCGTTTAAATACAGCCTTTGCTGGACTGGTTTTTCCTCCAATTCAGTGTCCTCATCCTATTCGGGCTCAAACATGTAAGGCTGAATCTCTGAATATGCCATAGCTGCATAAACTTTTGGTCTGTCCGTGTTCCGAAGCCAGCGAGTGTTTTCCATTTTCCCGACCGCTCTGGGCGTAGTTACATTCTTTTGAGTGGCAGCAAAGCCAGCCAATCAGCGTCAAGTGCTTGCATTTCATAATAAGGTTGCCAGGTTGCGGGATGCGGGAAGCGAATATTTTTCCCCCATTAGAGTTCCGGACACCTACAGAAAATTATTTGCGCGCAGCAAATCAGCAACCTTGTTCCGGACCACTGAAGAAGTGTCTTGACTTGAATTTTTTCTTTCTTTGCTGGTTTTGCACCAAGATACGGTCTCGGAACCAATGACTGCACAGTCCATTCGCTGCCCAGAATTCTGCGATTACATCGTAAATGCCTGCCTTACTCTCAGCATAACTGTGGGCCAGATCATTCATCTAGCCTGTCATCTGCATAAATAATTAATGAATGTAATTGTTCAAATATTTGAAGCTGAAAAAATGAGCAAATTACAATCAATGTAGTCTAGCGATACGCAACTCGCTGCTTTTTTATCCTGCACTGATCTGTAATATTAATAATTGACTAGTCAGTGACATCGAACAAAATCCAATGAATATAAAGCAGAAATAACAAAGATTGCGTCATCTTATTCTCGATAATATGAATGCTCTGTAGATCTACAGATTGGGCTCTAATTTCCTGGCGCAGCGCAGCTGGCTAGCGAGGCGCAGCCCGCGCAGTGGTAATTTCGTACGGCGCAGCCCGCGTAGTGGTAATTTCGTGAGGTGCGCAGCCTTCGGTAGACGAAGGTGCGCCGAGATGGGTGTGGCGGCGTAGTAGGGCGAGGTGTCACATATTCATCAAGACGCAGTGACAATTTCGTCGAAAAAGTCTCCGCTGGAGTTGCGCAGAAAACTCGCCAGCTCCAACCTGGTTTAATTTCCGTGCAGTGGTAATTTGGCTGACCGGCGCAGAGTGCGCACACATCACCGAAATCTCACAGGCAGGTTTACAGAATGTCAGGCACATTTCAATGCAAGAAAAAATTACAGGAAGCACTATTTAATGTAACTATCTGAATAAGGACATAAATTATAGTAGGCTATCTATATCGATTGTCCTGATGTCAGGCGGTTGCCACGCGTAGTGGAAACTTGACCTGGCTTAATCAGCGCAACTGAATCTGTGATGCAAACTAACGACTTCACATCTTTCTCAGCCAACCACAAACTGTAGCCTATATATATATATATATCGAATGCTTGCGTTCTATGCTCAGTAAAGCCGCTTGCACACTGGACGCAAAACGAATTTTTCGCACGACTGATTACAGACAAAGTCAATGCAAAGACGCGATAGTCGGACAAGGTTTTAATATAGCTCCGTGTCTGAGAGTCATAAAAGTTCTAGTTTTTCCGAGTATTCCAGGAATTATTAGACGTACAAACTTGGCTATGTTTGTGTTCGGCCTTCACAAAATGCAAATTGATAGCTATCGACTTTTCTTGGTCTTTTTAGCCTATTCATCTGTTTTCTTCCGTTGAAGATAGACATCAGTATTTATTCGGTCTTTCTTTTGAAAATTAGTCAGATGGATCGAACAGATTCACGCTTTATTTCCACAGCAGAGATAATATAGTGCGTGAGCAAATCAATTCCATGACCACTGACAGAGTGAAGAAATCATCGCATGCACGATCAAGACTGTGACTGTCCGACACGAAATGCAAATTACTCCATGTCCAGCAGCCAGCAATAAGTAAAAGTATTGATATGAGAACAGATTTATAACGAAATAAAGAATAAAAATATATCAGCAACAAACGTGATATCAAACAAACATGACCCGCCAATAAATAAATCGCAGTGTTCATTGGATGCTCTGTTGTTAAAATGTTTCTTTTTATTCTTTATTTCATTATCAATCTGTTCGAATCATCCTCTTTTTTTGGCTGTCAGACACGTAGGCATTGTACATTGTCTCGCGCCAATGTCTACTCGCTTTATTGAGCAGCTTAAACAGAAACATTGATTGAAATTCTCGGTACTCATCTTGAAGAACTGAACCCTCTTATCAAACATTCACGTTTAATGTCTGAAAGAGTCAGTACACAGTAAAAAATGGAGTGTCAATATTCCAGAGTAAACCCATTTTCCTCTGGATAGAGTACTTATAGCACTATGCAGAGTAAAATCGTCTAAATGGAAGTGTCAAAAGTGAGAGTCAATTCCCACTTCCACACAAGGACGAAATCTACTCTGCGGGGTGATGATTCCCTATAGTGCCAAATATTTTTACACACCTCGTTGTTAATTTTGACACAAAATAGAGTAAAATTAACTATAAAAATCTTACACTGGCTGTAGAGTAAAATTTACACTGATTTTGAGTGGGACCAAATGTTATCTGACAGAGAGTTAAATTCAACTCTTAAAGAGTAAAATTGACACTATGATTTTTACTGTGTAGATTTGAAGAAATTAAAAACAATAATAGACTGTCGGACACGACGATTTATTAAAACCCTGTCAGACCTTTGGACACAAGACGCAATCTGTCCAGCGAAAAATTCGTTTCGCGTCCAGTGTGCAAGCGGCTTAATACTAGGCTACTATTATTGTCACTTATGTTTTATCGTCTTTAGTGGGGGAAAGGAATGCAGCCTGGTTGCTATGATCTCGTACTGAGTTAAGATCACATATTGGAAATAAATGTGTAACGTATCTTGCTTTGTTGTATATGCATGTTAATCCCAAAATTTTAAGCAGCTTCAGTTTGTTATAATAGGAACACGCTATCCATCGTTTCTCTTGCCAGTGAGCAAGATTTGACTCGGCTGGGTCGCCTTATATTCTAACACTTTAAAGGTGAGGTGAGGAGCTCATTTAACTGGTGAAGATTTGACTCGGCTGTGTCTCCTTCTTTGCCAACTTGCGCTGGAAGGAGGGGCAGAGGCGGGACAGAGGAGTTCTTGCGCCAGGCTACGCCGGGCACGAAATTGCCACATACGCCTGGACACACCCCGTTGGCGCGGCGCACCCCCCATTCGCCGCGCCTGCGCCGCGCCTGCGCCTGGTCTACGAAATTAGAGCCCATTATCTTTATCTAGCCTAGTTACCGAACGTTACAAACATATCGGCATGTTTGGCAAGTGGTGTTCATGAATTTTTTTCGCATTTCGCTGTCGGCTGTTAATATTGGTTGATTATGGTGCTTTCTTTCTGCATCATAGAAACATAATTTTAAGTAGACGGCTAAACTCAGACAGAGGGGTGTGATACAGCCTAATTATTTTATACTTTAAAAGAGGTTTTGAATTATAAAATCTTCGTGTCCTTCATTTGAAAATTACGGTGGCCGTTTCGAAACCTGCCGATTAATGTTTCCAGCTAGGCTAGACAAAAATCATCTGTCCAGAGCATTCATATCTTCTATAATAAGCTGACGCGATCTCGGTTATTTTTACTTCATTACTGCGAGGCCAGTGAAGCAAGAAAAATTTCAGTCTCGAGACACTCCTTCAGCGGTCCGGCACAAGGTCACTGATTGGCTGTATGCAAGTAAGTTTCTGTTGGTGTCCGGAAAATGGATTAATAGCAATGTTGTTGAATATCAAAAAAAAGAAACCTGTTACACTGAACATAATTACACAGTTATGCTGCTTGAAAACAGTTACACTTAACAAACCACGGTGTGATTATTACCTCCGCCAAGGAGGAGGTTATGTTTTTGCCTGAGTTTGTTTGTTTGTTTGTTTCCAAAATAACTCAAAAAGTTATGGACAGATTTTGATGAAATTTTCAGGGGTTATACAGATTGGTAATAGGAAAAAATTATTAGATTTTAGAAGTGATCTGGATCTCCGTCTGGATCCAGGAATTTTTTAAAGGATTCTTTAACATTGGGAGATAGGGCCATTTTCGACATTTATGCATATAACTCCACCGAAAATGGTCAGGGCACTTGGTAAAAAAATACAGGGCAAGTTTCGAACATGTTTACCAATATATCAAGGACTGATCCTGAAAATGTAATAATTCCGGATACTATGATGCTATGATCCAGGACACAAAAGTAGGGGACCTTCGGAACTTTCATTATAGAAACAGAACAAATGAAGCTACAAACATGCGACAAGCACCATTATATAGCCTAGAAATGGCAGAATTAGGTAGGTGTCACCGGATTTACTGTATCTTCAAAACCCAGGGAACTAGATCCAGAAGAAAACCACCATTAAAGAAAATTTGATTTTCGAGAATAACTAATGAACTAATATTGATATCATTATGAATTCAGTTGCTCATAGTATGTTTTCTTGGTCAGGGAATCTGAAAAAATAGATGAAATAAATGTAGGACTAATATTTATGTGTAAATCACAACATGAGGGGAAATGTTGCATCATAAGAAAAAAAAAACAAATGAAGCTAGAAACAGACATCTTTAAACAGCCAAGATGCTGTGGAACTAATATTTATATAGCATTATGAATCAAATTGCCATGTTTTCATGGTCAAGGAATCTAAAAACGAAGATAAAATAAATGTAAGACTAATATCTATGGTGGAAGTCACAATATGGAGGGAAATGTTGTGCTTGGCGGAGGTCTGCGTTCTCCGAGTGCTTAACTAGTTTTATTTTTGTCCCCCGCCACGCGGAACGTGCAAAGCGGCGGGACATAGTATTCACGACCGTCCATCCATCCGTCCATCCGTACATCCTGAATCCTTGTCAGCCAGGTATCTCAAGAACGAATCGACGGATTTCCTTCAAGTTTGATGTCAACATGAATTAGGGTGATACCCCGGCGCCAGTCGATTTTGGTGACCTTCGCGTCACTCTCAAGGTCACACCGAGAGATTGCTCATTTTGACACGATTTCACATTTTGTGGTGGGGGACAAAGACAGGTTAGTGGCAAATACTTGTGTTATTTATTTCTCATTCTAAAAGTAGCCATGTTAATGACAACCTACAGTTTATGACAGTTGACTTTTATTTTTTCAAAAAAGGTTGTGGTTTATATTAATTACAAGTAAACTGCAATGGACTCTGAAAACAAAATATTTGTGTTACCTGTTTTTTTTTACCTGCAAAAATTTTCTTATGTACCAAAGGGGGGCTCAGCAGAGAAAGTTTGGGAACCACTGCTATATGTCATCACAGAACAAGGATTGAATGATTGAATAGCCTGTTCAACCATTCTATGTCACCTTTAAAATAATATTTCTTGACATAAAATTAAAAAAGGTGTTTTCATCCTTTATAGTACATAAAATCACTAAAAGATTCAGAGAATCTGGAGAATTCTTTGTACACAAGGGACAATCAATATTGACTGCCTATGAACTTCAGGCCCTCAGACAGCATTGCATTACAAACAGCCAGGACTCTGTCGCTGAAATTACTGCATGGGCTCCGGAACACTTTTGTACACCATTGTCAGTGAACATAGCTTTTCACTGCATCCACAAATGCAAGTCAAATCACTACCATATAAGGATTAAACCATACACAAAGAAAATTCAGAAATGCTGCAACCTTCTCTGGGCCTGACGTCATTTACAATGAACTGAGGTGAAGTGGAAAACTCCTGTGGTCTGACAAATCAAAATGTGAAATTCTTTTCGTAAATCAATGATGCCACATCCTCCGGGCATAAGAGGAGAGGAGTCATCCTGTTTGTTATCACTGCACAGTTCAAAAGCCATCATTCATGATAGTATAGGGGTGCATGTGTTCACATGACATGTGCAACTTGCACATCTGTAAAGGCACCATTAATGGTGGATGATACAGAATATACAGGTTTTGGAGCAACATACTGCCATCCAAATGCCTTTTTTAGGGAAGGGCTTGCTTATTATAGCAGGTTAATTCTAAACGCCGCATTCTGCACATATTACAACAACATTGCTCAACAGTAAAAAGAGTTTGGGGGTTAAACTGGCTCACCTTCTGTCCAGAGCTGCCACCCAATGAACATATTTGGCACATTATGAAGCAAAAAATGTAACAAAAAAAGTTGTGAAATGTTAAGCCACTGAAATCCTACATCAATCAAAACATTTTTCTTTCAAATTTATAGCTGCTGGTCTCCTCAGTTCCTAAACACATACACAGTGCTGTTAAAAGAAGTGGAAATGCAACAGAGTGGTAAACATGCTTCGGTCCCAACTTTTAACTCTCTTGAATTTTCAAATTTCAGTTTCAAAATCTGATTTGTTGGCTTCCTACTATTTTATTGTATTCTGTTTTTACTTACGTTACATAGCTTTCCATTTTTTATTACACATACACACACACACACACACACACACACATTAGAAATGAGGCCATAGCTTCATGTATAAAGTTGGGTTTAGAAGCAGAAAATCTCTTAGTAAACCACAGCAGAAAAAAAATGCCCATGCTCATCTTTACCCATAGGGAGTGATGTAACCTTAATCAGGAAACAATCCACAAAGTAGTTTAGGATGAGTAGTGTTTATGTCAGAAAGGGGAATAACAATTAGTGAAAACATTCCAGAGTTGACAAAATTTCAAAGATGCTCCTTCATCCATATCCTTGGAAACAATTTGGAAACAGTACACAAAAAACCTAAGAAACAATTGTGTTACAAGAAAAAAAAAACACAGATGGACAGGCAGACAGAAGGATAAAAGGATAGTGCCACACTATAATAATAAAGAAAGAAAGTCCTGACAGCTCAGAATGCTACAACTGCAACTGCTTGTACTGCTACAACTACTGACGATTTACAAGGGATTTCATGGCAGGTTTGCCAGTAGTTGGGTAAATGATGAAATCAGAGCAAGTGGCTTTGCCAACTGTATGCCGTCACTCGAGTGGATTGATTCACCTCCATTTGACCACAGCTTTCCCTTAGTAATGACTGAAAAACTGTGGGTCCTCTGTGCAATTTTAATGCCACATTTTTTGGTCCAGTAGCACCTAATGAACAAGGCCCAGGGTATTTTTGTAAAATATTAAGGATTATTTTAAAGAACTAAATACTAAATGACCCATTTATATTTACTTAGTTGCAGAAGGTGCTATTACTCCATAAGACTTGCACAGCTGAAATAGTGTTCATCCATTCCAGTGGATGTTTATTGAAAGAACTTGGTTTAAGTACGGAGACTAAAGGCGCAATGGCGACAAAGCACTGGGGGATTAAGCCTGTAACCTTGTGGCTTGGATGATTTTATGCCACACACTGCTGCCAGACTGCACACGGTAATATATTTGAATCATCTGAACTGACCACTGGAGAGTTAGTCATATAAATTCTTTCTGCCATATGATTCACTGCTATTGCATGATAACAGTGCATTCCAAGACAAATTCATCTTCGGATTTCTTTTCCATGACCATTTTAAATGACACCGCAAAGAAGCAATTGATCAGAATTGACTCATTTCTTCTGTTTTCGGCTATTTTAAATGACATAGCATTTTATTTAGCATCAGTCATATTGCCTTAGGGGGGTTTTTAGAGGAAGCAGGGTGAAAGGAGGGTGAAATTTCTAAAGGCTTTCTTTTTTCTGAAAGAACAGAGTGTGCCGTGTTCATGTACAATTATAGCCTGATGTGTTCCTGTGGAAAACAAATTTTCGGCTCATGGTCAAAATTAGCTGTAAACACACATTTTATTGACAAACCTTGCTTGTTCCAACAGAACTAGAGCAAACACAATAATAAAAAGATAAATAAATAAAAGATTGGAGATAGATGTGTACTTCGCAAATACAGGATGACAGGAATTTCAGCAGTTCAGTCCCTGATAATGGCAAAATTGAACCACTTTGTTGGGTCTCAGACAGAACATCAGTATCATATGAGTAATTGAAGAACCTGGTGCTAAAAGCACTTAAGTCTCAAAATATCTACTTGGAGAAAAAAAGAGTCTGAATATGTAATAGATCCATAAAATCTGCTTATTGTTGACCCCATTTATGTCACAAAATGTCAATTTTGAGAAAATTTACCGAGCTAATAATTTTACCATGTTTACCTCACGGCATGAATAAATGTGACTAAAGTACTTTCAGCTATAGGCTCCTCAACTAAAACATGTTAGTAATGGTAACACAAGTCACAGCACACTTACTGTGACAAGCAACAATTGAGGCTATTTCTTTTTTAAGGCCTACAGTTCAAGCGACCGTTGGATGCCAGCGCGCCATTTAAACAAATAGCTCAGAAAAGGACTTTATAATCAAACAGGCACTTTACGAAATGGGGAAATGTTAGAGGATTCGAATTTGAATTTACCGAGCACTTAAACTCCGATGCAACTGACGCGCAATAATTCTACTTATCTCTGCTGCTTTAAGCGTGTTTCAGGTAATTACATGAATTTGTTATACTGGCATGCTTCAAAGGGAGAGTGTTGTTTTATGAAACTAGGATGTGACTGAATTTCTACAATTCATTTTCTCTGGGCATATTGAGACAAATTCTTTTGCAACTGCTCAGCTGATGGGGAAATAAATTGAACAATAAAAACATTTAGACAATGAGCGTAAAGGCTGTAAAGTGATTATCATCACTGCCAAAACTGAAAATCAGTAAACATCCTCAGAATATGGATACAAGAGTGCTCACTGGCTGGCACATGCTTGGAAAATGATTAAATCTTGCGTGTAGTGTTGTATGAACAGCAGGGGCGCTCCTGTCATTAGGCGGATTAGGCGGATGCTAGTTTTATTTATTTATTTTTTTTGTAAATACTTTTTATTTCACAATACAAAACAACAACAACAAAGACACAGCAATCTAACAACAGTACATACAGTCGTAAAGTCTTTAAGCAATTGCTAAATAAAGTATTTATATTCGGCCTTAAGTGTCTGTCTGCCTGCAACCTGCCTGCAATTTCGCCACGGTCCCCAATGGATTGCACACAGGACACGACCAGGACACTGTCACGTGACGCCTAAAGCGCCGGAGCTGGAATCGCTCTCATTCCAATCGGAAAAACACGCGTGCGGCTCCGCCCAAGGCGCCGGGTGAAAATTGCGTGGATGGAAACCCTTCATATAGAGACAATTATATGCGATTTTTGACGTTCCCGTGTCTGCACCGGCGGCTGACTTCCGCTGTATTAATCTAAACATAGCTTAAGGCAAGGTTGGAACGGCCGGCAACGTCAAAACGGCTTCACAAAATATAGCCTTTATTTTCAACAAAATGGGAAAGTGTACATTTGCGAAGTCATGGCTGGATGTAGACTACCGGACTTCAAACCATGGCTGAAGCCAGAGCCGATAACACAAAGGAGGCATATTGCATAGAATGCAAAAAAAAAGAAAAAAAGCGTTGCATCGATGAGGATAAAAGCGGTTAAATCTCACGTGCATGATGCCAGCCACAAGGACGCCAAGAGAGGCAACTTTCCATTGCAGGTTTCTGTGCTACTGCCAAGACTGTACCCCTTAAAACACATATACTGTACCTAATGAAGCTGGTGCCAATACAGGCGCATCTCAAAAAAATGTGAATATCATTGAGAAGTTCATTTATTTCAGCAATTCAATTCAAAAAGGGAAACCCATGTATTAGTTTGATGCATTACACACAGAGTGATGTATTTCAAGCATTTTTTCAAGCAATTTTATTTTGATGATTATGGCTTAACAGCTGTTGAAAACCCAAAATGCAGTGTCTCAGAAAATGACAATTTTGTGAAAAAAATTAATATTAAAGACTCCCGGTGTCCCACTCTAATCACCAAATTCACTCAATACTACTGCAAATACTCTAGGCCTACTAAAAGTAACAAAAATAAACCAGTAGACAATGCAGTTACTGTAAAAGTGTCTTCTGGTTTATTTTTGGTTTCAAAAAAACTGCGACCGCAATGTGCAAAAAAAGAATTTGTAGTGCATGAACAACAATAATGTGCAACAAGAAATAAAATCACCAAGAAACATAAAAATAACTTCAAATGTACAAAAACAGTTTTAAATAAGCTTGGCTTGCTTGTGAATATTCACTAACTGATCCGGGTGTGCCATCTAGTTTTACAATATTGTAACTGTGTGCATAAATTTGCAGCACCACGTCCGCTGGCGGACACATCTGCACAAAAATACCCTGCCAAGCACCGTTGTTGTTCTCGAACACGCCAAATCCACATTTTCCTTAAATGAATAATTATAATAATTTGTAATTTGTTGTGTTTGTATTTTTCTATGATGAGGAAGATTGTTACATTGGGTCATGACTAGCAATAAATATATGGCGTGTACCCAGTGTGCAGATTCTACTTTCTTCCTGTATTGTTCTATAACATATATGGCTGCTGTATAGTTTATTGTAGTACAATTACTACATTATGCATATTGCACTGCAACTGCGGTTTTAAAATTCCAGAGATGTGAAGATACCCTGTGCCCTGTGTGAGTTTATGATGAATATTTTGTGGTCGGTCTAATAAGTTGCCCACTACCAGAAATCCTGCCTAGGGTGCAAAGTTGCTTAGGAAAGCCACTGATGAACAGTGGCGGTCCATCAGCAGAAACACAGGGCCAGCAATAACCTCACCTTTCACTGCTTAATGACTTAAATCTCTCGCATTATACCTCTCCTGAATAGCAACTGTTGCTCAGACTAATTGGTAGAACCGACGAGAGTCTAATTTATTTTTGAAAGTTATACATTGCACTACGAAATTATACATTGTTTTCTTCTGCACATGAATGACTACAAAAAATATAAATATGCCTTTATATTTTCTGCGCTTGTGAAGCTCGTGAAACAGCACAGATTTGCGTAAATTAGTTTGTGAAGGTCATTGAGCAATAAGCCACGAGAATCCGCTCTATAGTCTGAATGTAGTGACACCTAAAGGGCGTTGTTAGGTACAATGCATAGCTGAGTGATGGTGAAAATAATTGCTGCGAAGTCAGCGACAGTGTCGGATTTTTTGCATTTATGTTTCATTCCTAACAATGTTTTATCAATTATACAAATGTTGGCAATAGGCATTTATTTTTTCATTATAATTTCTTATTATGGAAAATGGATTGCTCTTGGTCATTCAGTTGATAAATTGTTTGATTGTTAATCAGGCGAACTTGAATGAGAACAGTCGTGACAAGCGGAGACAGTCGTGCGGTAGAGGGTAAGCCCCTCTTAACATGTGAGCGCACGTTGCTGTGTATGAACTATGACTAAAGTGAGTATGAAGTGTGATGATAAGCAGTGGTGTAGTGGTCCCTAGAGAAGTGGGGTATATATTAGGTAAACAGGTAGATCACTAAGGAGAAAGTTGTATACTCCCTCATATATTTCAATGGCTGTTTGGTGATGATACTGTAAATTGACAGAAAGGAATGTGGATGTATGGCATATTGACAGGAGAAGAGAAAAGACTTGCAACACTGTTATAGCTCCCAAAATAAAAGTATGTACTTTATTCTAACATTCTAAAAGACGTTAAAAAGACAACGTTTCGGGCCGACAGGCTCTTCGTCAGGTCACTCATGTTGAGGCATCACGGCTGGTCACACTTATGAAATTAGCGCCAGGAGCACCCATGGGTGTAATCAGCTAATCAATCAATCAATTAATCCATCTAACAATAAGTGTTTAACAGGCATTTAACAAAATAAGGGAAAAATCCACATAGAAGTAATTTAAAACAGACTAAGAAGTCCTGAAAACAGCAAATAATAACTGAAATAATTCCTTGAGAAGAAAACACAAAAAAACACAAAAAAAAGAGGCGGATAATTGATTTCAAAGCCTCACGTCACATGTGTGCAGAGAGTGTTAAGGAAAATGCTAAAAACTGCATTTATTGACAAAACTTAAATTTATCACAAGTGAGGACAAGAATAATATCAATATAGAGAAGTAAGTGAAGAGGGAATATCACATAATGTATTCATAGAAAATATTTTGCAACATAGAAAGACAATCATTAAGTAAAAATATACAGATAAATAAAAAGACCCGTGAAAGTTATCAAGTTAAGACTTTATGAAAGGAAAGGTTTAATAGAAAAAGCCTCATTTCGACCACGGGGAGCTCTGGTATTAAGATGATATATCCAGTAAAGTTCTTGTTGGAGAAGAAGTTCCTCAAAATCTCTTTTCCTTTTTGTTAAATGCCTGTGAAACACTTATTGTTAGATGGATTAATTGATTGATTGATGTGCTGATTACACCAATGGGTGCCCCTGGCGCTAATTTCATAAGTGTGACCAGCCATGATGCCTCAACATGAGTGACCTGACGAAGAGCCTGTCGGCCCAAAACGTTGTCTTTTTAACGTCTTTTTAGAATGTTAGTATAAAGTACATACTATTATTTTGAGAGCTATAACAGTGTCGCAAGTCTTTTCTCTTCTCCTATCAATATGTTTATGGACTCAGCACCTGAAAACTAGGATGTGCGTGTGTTTACCTCGCCTTGATATATGGCATATGCCACCATATACCCTGCACAACACATCTGATGGTAAGGTATGCGTAGGTTCACCCAGGGCGCAGTGTTTGGACGGGAGCATTCTCAGGCGCTGTATTGCAAGCCAAGCTGTGACTCCAATTCATATGGATGTTGAGGAGTGGGGGAAGGGCTCATTCCATTACTGAGGATTGAGGGGAGGGGTGGGGGTTGGAGGGCAGAGGTGTGTAGGAGAAAGGAAAGGGATGATAAGCAGGCAGTGAATGTGGCGCTGGCTGTTCCAGCAGGACTGTGAGGTTTGACTAAAGAGGTCAAATTTTCAATTATCCCAATAATACTGTCGGCAAAAAATAAAAACAATCATCTGGGGGCTGCATTCAATAATTTGGTAGCAAAAACAACAAAAAAGCTAATAGCAAAGCCACAATGTTCTCAGATTATGCTCAGACTCGTAGGGGAGATGTAAGGGTGCTAACATAAATTCAGCTTTTGCTAGCCCCTTTATCTCTTCTGAAGCTTCTCATTTTCTCCGTCGCAGATGATTGCCTGTAACTTCCATAAAATGGAACAGATGTTTCTTTCCCCCAGAGATGCGAAGGCATGCCTGTATACACACATAAACCTCAATATATGAGCACATCTATTTGCGTAGGTAAAAATACATATACATATACATATACGTTTGTGCATGCAGCGTGCATAAAAATATATTTGAGAACACATATAGACTGACTGATTATACAGTTGTAATGAAGTTTCCACACCATTGACTAAAACACTATGAAGAGTCTCTGCTACCCTGAGCACTTGCAAACATCAGAGTCCTTCCTAATTGCTGCATTGGCCAGCTGCAGTCTGTGATTTTAAACACTCAGCAGTTTTTAATGTGAAAAAATATTGCAGAGGCCCGATAGACCAGTGTGAGGACTGCCACGCTACAGATTCTATCAACATAATCAGAATTAGTGTTCTATTCGTGAAATTAGATTTGTTATATGCTGCCCACTATATTGTGACACCTGAAGCCTTATTTATCCAATGAGGGTGTTGTATTACAGGTCTTTGAGCAAGGCTGTTGAGTGTCTGGTGTGTGTGTGTGTGTGTGTGTGCATGCGTACATTTGTGCGTGCGCGTGTGTATTTGTGTGTGTGTGTGTGCATGTGTGTGTGCGTGTGTGATTTACCCATCCGTATGTCTGCGTGTGGCAGCGGTCACGCTCGTGTGAATCAGTTTTAACCAATAATTTTCTCACTGGCAGTGTTCCAGAGATTTGTAGTGCCAATCTCAGTGACAGCGACTGCATGCCAGAACAGAATCTGTCAGCATGACGTCTGTTCTCTTATCATAACCTCAGCTTAGTCTTATTACTGCAGCGCAGTATTCTTAGCCGAATAATACTGCACTGAAATGACAATGGTTTCTCGAGAGACAATAAGATTTATCTTTGTGAATATTATGCATGCATTCCTCGTCCACATAGCAAAAAATTGACCCATCCCCTCAGAACTCCAGTGATAAAGCCTTTTCATTTAATTTTAAACCCAGAATCAATATTCTTCACGTTGAAGCATCCTGTCACTCTGCAAAAAATCAATGTGAGAAGCATTTTCTCAGTCAAAACAATTAATTTTTATTGCAAAACACAGCATAATTGATTTCTTTTTTTTCTTTTTTTTTCCTGAATGGATCAGCGTTACTTCATTTTGATCATAACTCCTGATTCACAACCACACGGTTAAAAAGACTCAATTCATTAGAGCAAATGACAAAAACTTCCATTGTAAAAGATCAATTTACTGTATATACTTTTTCCAAATGCACTTTTAAGCAGCCGTAAAATGAAGTTTAAAACAGAATGCACAGCTCGCTCATTTAATGTGCATCTATGTTTTAAGCTCACATTAAGGAATTTTTGAGATGTGTGATAGTGCAATCTATAAAAATTGTGCAGCACAATATTTCTCACAGTGGCAAGAACAGCCTATTTGTTAATGAAATAATGGGCCTGCATATCATTCTGATCGAACACTTTGTCAAAGAATATTTATTGAAAGCATACGAGCATACTTTGAGTTTGGCGACATGGCTCTGTTTGAGAGATCCCTGCTCGTCCAGCGTGGAACCGAAGGCAGGGAGCTGAAATTAACCCCCTTCCGTAGAACAGAGCCAACAGCAACAATGACCTCAAACAGAAGAGAGATTGTTATAGAAAGACAGTTTAGTCATGAAAGAACAGGATTACAGAATGCTAACAATGACAGGAGGAGCTGGGGAGGAGGAGGGATGTTATGCAAATGTGCTGGGGAGCCGCTTGTCAGAATGTGAGCTTAAGTAAACTAGCATATTATCAATCAAGCAATCATGTGACAGCAAATCAGATGACATTCATAGCACTCAGGTGATTCTCCGGCACGAGCAGCGGCTCCTCTAGGTTAGCAAGCTTGACTCCGTGCCTATCAGAATTTACATCAGGCTCCGTGTGGGAGCATTGCCAGTGAATCTAAACTGCATTTGGTTTGCGGGTTGTGTTGTTGAGGATCTTTCATCAGGGCAGACACCTTCCCCAGAAAGGACAGAGAAGTGTATTGGATGCCACAGATGGCGGTTGGGGGGTGGGGGGTGTGTACGAAGTGCAAACACACACCACTGCTCCTTTTCTTTTCTTATTACATTGTGTGCAGCCATGACCTCACTATTGATTTATAGCTCAGCCAGGCTCAGCGAGAGAGTCTGTGTTTTATGTGTGAATGTTTAGGACCTTGGACTGTGCTGAGATGGGGGCCTTGTGCAGGGAAACACCTACATGCCCCACAGTATTGTCCAGCTTCCAGTCTTCGGGCCCGATTTACCCGATCATATGCAAGGACCATCGCACAATCTGTAATCCGTCACCGGGAATGGTTCTTCTGAGTATGTTAGGATGTATGCAAGCCTTAGGCAATAGCTGTAAGAAAGTTTGATAAAAAGAGCAATGGTCAAAAGAGATGAGAAAAAAAATCTATATTATTACTGCTACCAAGTGTCGGGTTCTGATGCACACACAAGAGGAAGGTGTACACATAGCCTATTTGATTTTTCTTACTTTTGTGAAGGTACTTGCCATTTTATTTGCAGACATTAATGAAGCATTTTATTATTTGCCGTATCTATTTTATGAATGAAACTTTTTTGGTTCATTTTTGTTTAAATATCAAATGTTTAACCCCTTTCAGCAGATGTAGACGCTCGCGTCTATAGACCTGCAAATTTAAGCACTTAGTTACAGGACTCGACCACGAGATGGCACCCCTGGATCAGCTATTGAATTTTCCCAAGCAGGCAGAGCTGAAACGCGATTTAGAGTATGGAGAACTTCCCTCCAATCCCTGTTTTTCAGGAGTTGCATGAATTAAACTCCTCAGCTAAGCCTGTCGTGCAAACTGGTCAATATCCTTGCCCATAGTATCGATCCAGTAGTTTAAAAAAATTATCACTTGCGACAGAAAAAAACTTAGTACTCTGTAGCAACCATTTAAGCTGCAGTGAGCCAACAGTATTCCAATTAGGGTTTAAAAAAATACGTTTTGTGAAGCAAGAAATCCGACATTGTATTGATTCTCTCACATTCTACTGTCAATTACAATCATCGCACACAAAATATGCGTAGTTCCCTCCCATGGATTAACGCGAATATTCCTCCATTGACAAATTCAGCACTCCCTTCTATCCACCCAAGTACTGGTGTCGATAGCCAGTGACTCAATTATATCCTCAGATTCATCTGCGTAACTCTACAGTTATAGTTTACGCCCTCATGAAGCTTCCCGGGTAACAATGTATTGATAGACTCGTTTCTTATCCAATTCCCGAGTGTTTAAACTTTCTTCAATAACTGAAATACATTGATCGGACAATAAGAATAGGATACCAAGCTAAGCGTAAAAGTAAGGTCGATTGTGTACTTCGAATGTTGGCCACGGTTGTGCAGCTGAAAATGATGCGATATCCAAGAAACAAAGACACTCGAAACCGGCCTGAAGTGTTCAGTTTCATTTACGAGATAAATGTTGTATGGACGCAGTCAATGGGAACTATTCTGAATTAAACAGTACTGAAGGTTCCTTCTACCCGATAGATCTGTCTCTGTAGGAGGGCATCAATGAAGAAAACAGGTTATACTTCTACTCTGTTTGCATTTTGCTCTAATATGGCTTTTTGTTGTAGAATTTATACCACGTTTAAAGACATCGAATGCCAAGGTTTTCGTTTCTCTAAATGCATGCAGCTCACACACGTCGGTAGATCCCTCGGTACGTTCATTACACCATTCTGTTGAATACGAAAACATATGTCGATTGATTTTTCCTGAAAGAGAAATTTCTGTTCTGTTAAAATAAGGTATATTTCAGATTTTACTAAGTTAGTGAGTTTTTACCCATATAAGGTGTAAGGTTATGAGCTCGAATGTGAGAGCGGTTAGCTTTTCATTGCAGCATGAATGTTGTAGCTGTTTAATCAGCACTTTATTTAATGCTTGGGGGACTTTGAAGAAAAATTGACAATATTGTTAACTTTATTATGGAGAAAAGGCATGTTTTGTGTTTGGAGAGGTCACTGGTGACCAATAATGTTCAACTGCACTGATATTGATAAATTCATGCTAACCTCAGCCAGAAAATCATTAGTTCATGCTGAACTTGATGCCCCAAAAGTTAATTTGTGTTAAATATATGATTAATGTATGATTTGACAGTGAACTATTTTGATGAATCTCAGATTTTGGGGAGACACCTGGATAGCTGTCTAATTTGGCTCATAGCAAGCGGGTAATCTAGAATGTAATGTTAAAGATGAATTGCACTTATGGTCAAGAGGTTTATGATTCCGGAAATGTATAGTTTTAGGCTCCAGCAGTTTTTCAATTGTCAGTATTATTTTTTTTGCTAATTCAAAGTTGAATTTTCATGAAGGTTTTTTGTGTTTGCAGCCCCTCCAGCAAAATCATAAAAATAAACTGAAATATGATGGGAGTCTAAATGCTCTAAGTGCCTAGACTCAATTGAGCCAAAGTTTTTCTGTCTGTAAAGCTGCAATCTTGAATTATAAAGCCTTAAATCAGGTAACACATAAATAGCCAGATTTGGCTTCTGCGCAAAGGGGTTAAAGAGAGTTCACTCAGACTACAACGGCTGTGTTTGAAATTGCATACTCAGATGCATACTGCACCTGTATATACTGACACCTCATGCTGCTATACGAGCTATCAGTATATACAGGTGCAATATGCATTTGAGTACGCATTATATTGACCAAAACTTCCAACGCAACACATACAATTTTGAAATATTTGGTGTACATAAAATGGGATATTGGTTTTGAGCCATGATACATCAACTACAACTTAAAAGCTCAGAAAATTGTTTTGATTTTGTCGTGTGGGCAGCTTGTTCTGCTTGATTACACATTGTTTAGAATTTTGCCTATCCCGTCAGGTTGAGTAGAACTCATTGACTAATCCTTAGAAAATTTGGTCAATAAACAGCCGTAGCAATGGGCAACTTATATATTCCTTTGCATTATCTTGGGTCAACGTGCGACCATGCTGTGCCTAGGTCAAAATCAGCGAGAGCGAGCCATTGGTATGCTCACTGGTGGAATGTTGCAAAGACGGGTTGCAAAGAACCTGGGCTTCCACGTGTCGACCATATCACGTCTCTGGAGCCGGTATAATGAAACAGGAAGCACCGGTGATCGACCACGTGCCCCCAGACCACGTGTCACCACCCCTCAGCAGGATCGCCATATTCGCCTCCAGCACTTGCGCAATCGCTTCCTGCCAGCTACAGTCACTGCTGCTCAGACCAGAGGTCGTCACCAGAACTGGATTAGTGACCAAACCGTACGCAACCACCTGCGTGAAGCCGACTTGCACAACCAACGTCCCCGCCGTGGTTTGGTGTTGACTCCTGCACGTCGCCGCGTCTGTCTGCGATGGTCAAGGGCACATTTGGGCTAGAATGCTCACAGGTGGAACAGGGTGCTCTTCTACGATGAATCGAGGTTCAAGTTGAGTGTGTCTGACGGAAGACTGCGTGTATGGGGTAGGCGACGGGATTGTTATACTGACGCTACCATCCTGCAGTGTGACCGCTGGGGTGGACCCAGTGTGATAGTTTGGGCTGGAATAAGCAGTAGACACAAGACAGGCCTCATTTTCATCAATGGAAACCTCAGTGCGGCCTGTTACCGTGATGACATCCTTACCCCTGTTGCAGTTCCACTCGTCCATCGCTATCGCCTAACGCTGCAACAGGATAACGCGAGACCACATGTCGCCAGAGTCTGTCAGGACTACCTGAGGCAGAATAATGTTCAGTGTCTTGATTGGCCTGCATATTCCCCAGATTTAAACCCTATAGAACATCTATGGGATATTCTGGATCGCCGGGTGAGAAGGCGTGATCCAGAACCAGCCAGAGTCCAACAGTTGCGTCAAGCACTCCAGGAAGAATGGGACCGCATCACACAGGCTGAAATTCGGCATTTGATTGACTCCATGCATCGCAGAATCCAGGCTGTGTGTGACTCCAGAGGAGGCCATACAAGATACTGACTTCGGTGATCCAGAATTGCGCCTTCAACTGATGCAATGAATTGGAAAGGAGGAAAAATCTGTTCTTCATTCCTGACTCTAAAACTGTGTTTTTGATTTGAATCTTAATATTTGTTATGTATTGTCTGATTTATCATTGGAAAATGACGTGTTGTAATAAACCCTTGTTGCGTTGGAAGTTTTGGTCAGTATATATATATATATATATATATATATATATATATATATACTGTATATATATATATATATATACTGTATATATATATATATATATATATATAGCTATACAGTGTATTAGCCAGCATATAAACATAACTATGTCCTGTACTACATAGTCTCAAAGTCATCTTGATCATTTGAGTGTAAGTGGAATGTTACTACTGATATTATAACATAAATGCTTTACTATTGTAGAATCTGGAAATGTAAGTGACAAATGGCTGTTAAGCTCAGTCCAGAGCCAGCCAAATAGCAATTAAACTTTTGTGAACTTCCTCTCCGGATGCTCGCTCAGCCTGCTTGTGGAAGGTGTCGATGGTCTTTCTGTTACTCTGTAGCTCTGGCTGACACTTCCCCTGTGGGAGTAATATTACTATCCTCGGTCTTAAATTGAAGTCCAGTTATATTAATCTGTTTAAAATAATCTAAACCTCTGGGAACATCATAATATGCTTACATGTCCAATATCCTACTAAGAAATCTCTTCTGTACTTATAACCCAATTTACTTATATACTAATTCATCTTAAGACTTTTTCATGACAACTGCATCATATTAGTACATATTCATATCATGTTTGGTCTTATTATTCTCAGGGGAATCCAAGGAGTTGAATGGAGTATGTTTCATTCCCATTCAAATTATGGTTCATACCCTTTTGGAAACTCCTGAATATTGGTCAGAATCCTCTTGGGTAATCGCCCTATTCTCCTCTCTCAGCTAAATCACTTTATCACATCCTAAAAATGGTGGAAACCCAAAAACCAGATTCGACCCCCTATCCAGGGTGTTTATGGCCGTGCCGCCTGGATCAAAGACGTGGTTTGGCTTAAAGGTAAAAGAAACATTCCATTCGGGGAGGATCGTAGTCGACTTCCCAAATGCATCCCTATGCCTTATGTAGCCAATCTATATAGTCAGGGAAGATCGTATCCGATCTCTCCCTGCGCACGTAAGTGCGTGAGTAGTCCTTTAATTATGGAAGATCGTATCCGGTCTCTCCTCGCGCATGTGAGTGCGCGAGTAGCCTATTCCTCCAGGTATGACTTTATTCTCCTTTTCTAAATTGTGTGTAACCTGTAATTGGCTTAACATTGATTTGTTTGATTTAAGCTCTTGCCTACCTGGTGAATAAATTATTGTTATTCCTTTAAACTTGTGTAGTCTCGTAGACTCCTAATCCTTTTATTCTTTCTAGCCGCGTTGCGACGGACACCTAGGGGCATAATCTCAACCGAGGAATGACTGGCCAGCAGCCTGGTATGGGAATTGGTTTTTTTAAGTTGGAGAGACAATCATGATATACTTACATAAAGGGTCCATGTATTGCCGGTTCTGGGATTTTAGCCTTAAGGAAACCCATGGACGAAAAGTCGGTTATCTGTTAAAATTCCCTGAAGGAACCGGTGGGCATGCATTGATCTGGTTTCGCTGTATTCACACCAAAACATGCTGTTGCAGTGATGGTTGACTTCCAACCTCTAATTTAATTGACGAACCTAGGATCCGGTAACAATGATAATTCCCGGCAGTATATGTTTTGTGATAGCGGTTGTCTCCGAAGAGTTTGAGGTGTAGTCACTTCGAGATCCACGCATGTTTTCCCTAGACTATAAATTCTAATTCTAATTTGAAGTCAGATATTTAACGAGGGTATAACTCAATTTGGTTTTCTAAAATTACTATGGAGTCAGATTAACTATTACCATTGTGCTTTTGTGCCCCGTTCTTCGAACGGAGAAAATATATCCATTTAATTGCGATTCACACCAGCCAGGAGGTCGTGCGTACTAATACCAACACAAGGAACATGTGGACCCTTTGTTCCCGGCAATTTCTGTCTTTGGTATTGTTTTGAGGGTTTTACACTATTATTCATTGTCACAGCAATGCTCATTGTTAATGTAGCAACCCAAGCAGAAACATCTTATACAATCTTGCCAAAAAAGACTCTTGAAAGTAAAACTTTACTTGGCTCTTACTAAAAAACTCTGGAATGGCGAACTTCAGGGTGTGTTAAAATATTTAAAAATATGTCATATGATCATGACTCTGACAGCTTAAACAATAAACACAACTTGCCTGTCATGGTTTTGGTTTTTGGTCATGCTCATGTTCTTGTTCTGTGTTCATTATTGTCTTTTATTTATTCTTTTTGGTTATTGTAATGCTCTGTTTTTGGTTCATTCCATTTCTCAGTTCCATTGCACTTGTCTCCCCTGTCTTATGATCTAGTTGGTTCAGTCCGTCTTCCCTGTCAGCGTGCTCACTGACTTCGGGTGATTTAAATCTAGTCCGGTGTTTAATATATTCCTTCGAATCTTGTTTTCTTTCTTCGCCCTTCAGTTCTGATTACTAACAAGACTAACATTTGTATTTTGTATTATTGTCTACTAACACAGATTACTAACTTACTAATGAGCACTCCAGTTTAATTTGTAAAGTTGCACCGGTACTAATAGACTAATTACCTCTCCGCGATCGCCCTGTTCTATTCTCCGCCCCTTGTCTGTCGCTGTCCTCTCCTGAGCTTCAGCAAGAATCTCTCGCACGTGCTTAATCACTCTCCTGCTCTTGTTATCTGTGCACGTAGAACTCCTGGACCGGAGCTGTTTAAATGTCATAAGCTGTTTGTGTGATTCCCGTTCGTATTTTGTCTCTCGCCAGTTTTCGTGGTAAGGGTTTCCCTCATGTGATTTTCCCAATGTAATTAGCCTCATTCCCCACAGCTGATCTCTGTATAGCATGTGACCTTCCATGTGTTTTTTGGCTTTGACCCGGACTCCATTAAAGGCATACGTTTTTTTGGATTTCTGTCTCTTGCGTGTGGTTCCTGAACTGTACGTCACATTGCCTTTCAAATGAAAACAAATACTGCTTGAGTAAATTTACTTAACACAAGCAAAAACAGGTTTTTGGGTTAAACTGGGCAAAAGGTCTTTTTTTTTGAGTGCTGAGTGCTGTATTTGCTTACTGGCTTTATAGCTCAGAGAAAATCACGGAAAAAAAATGCTTTCATCTCATGTTACCTTTGTACTTTTTCTCCGCTTGTTACATTTCGTACTTCAGAGTGCAGATGCACAGAGGACAGGAAGTTGAGGACTGGACTCAAATGCAAGGATGGATTTGGTTGTATTTAATAACCAACTTCAGGCACAAATGTAGAAATACAAAACAACAAGGAACTGTATGCACACTATGAGTAAAACAAAGTCTGGGCTATGATACTGTAACATTGTATTATAAATAGGAAGCTCGGTCATCAATACACACTGCTACCACTCAGTAAAAATGAGAAACAGGTATTGATGATAATTGGATAATGACTGAAGTGTGATCTTGGATTCAGTAGACCGGTGAGCTGGACGGCTGTAGGCCCCTATGTGATGTCCAAAGTTGCGAGCTTCCAAAATGCATTTCCAGAATTCTAAAATGAAATAAATATATATAATTTTTTAATAATAAAATTAATTTGAAATATGCATATAAGGCTAAGGTAGTCGTTATTTTGACTGGTGAGGGGAGGGCATTTGAATCGCTTGGATGACAGATGTCAGTGACCTTTAGTGGACCAGGTCTCTAGCACTCCTCATAAGGTAAGAACACTGACTGAAACTTCCCTACCTCCTGTGCAAATGTAGGCTACAGTCCACATTCCACGCATCAAAAATGGTTGTTCCAGACAGAATGTGCAGAATAAAATCAATAAAACTTCATTTTTTAGTTTCATTTGTCACAAATACCATGTCATTCTGAATATTTTTTCAACCATAGCCTTATATTAACCTGGTAGGATGAATTTGGCTGTGAGAAATATCACTTAGTTAAGTTACATTATTATTAATGCCTAATTGCGCCTGCCTGCAGGCAATGCAAATTGATGGGACAACACAATTATGATACATTATTTGTATCATTTCCGTTAAATGCCCACATATTATTCTGTTTGTCGGTACCCTCTGGAGAAATTAAAAGCTGGTTGTACTTCAGTTTTGAGGTAGTTCTGGCAAGTCTTATGCGATCTGCCTTATGTATCAGAAAGATAACAAAAATTGCCCTGCACAATTTCTTTTAAGTAACACTACCACTGGTGTCCTCCAATTCACATTGGAAACACCTATGGCAATATAACTGCACCCTCGATATTCATCTCTCTAACACAGCTGGAGGTAGCCCTAGAGGAGTTATTCCTTGCAAATGGAGGAAAGCCGGAATAGGCATAGTGATTGGCATGTACGCATATCGTCAGACGTAGCACGAAAATATCAGGCCCTTTGAGTCTGGTAAATACAGAAATAAAACTTACGCATTACTTTCTGAGTGGAAAAAGAATGCTTGGGGGTTATACAGCACATTCAGTTACACTCACTGAACTTCCAGGGAATACTAAAGACATTCTTAATTTTATTTCATATTCATCCAGCGTAATAAAAGAGCCTGTGTAAAAGTGAGTGCTTATCAAGCATAAAAAACACATCTTCATTGAGGCTTCAAGCCAATAGAGGTCATCTTTCAAAAATTATTTGAAAGGCTGAAAATAAGAAAGACAGGAGCACATATCTCAATGAAATCAATTACTTGCCCTTTGGAGGGAATATAAAAAGAAATGACACCAAGCAAATTGAAATAAAAAACCAACATTTGACCTTTACTCCACTTCTAATGGTTCGATTTGTACTCATTGTTCAGTTTCATACTCTTATTGAAACCATGAAGATATCCAATCATGGATTATGTGATAAGTGCACTGTGACATCATATAAATTTGGAGTGTATGACACATCAGTTTGAACATGCACGTGCTAGTGCCAACATTCTCTCTCTCTGTCTCTCTCTCTCTCTCTCATATACAGACACCCACAATAAAAATAATCAGTTACCCTTTTCCCAAGAATTCTGTAAAAAATTTAAATTACCATTCTTCAATTAAAAGACTCTTTCCCCTTCTAATAGTCCTCTATTAATTTGATGCTCATTTGAAAAAATGTGCATTTGTCAACAAAAAAAAAAAAAAACGAGATGAGTGTTCAATTATATTGTTGTATTTAACAAAAAGTGCTCAGGCAGATGTGTGCCTGCCAAAGGCACTGAAAGACTCCCACAATTTTGGCACAATTTCTATTTAATGCTCAGACAGAACTGGACCATTTCATTTAGCACATTCTACTTTCCATTAGGGCAAGGGACTCGATGACCTGGTACCAAAAAAAAAAAAAAAGGCTGTAGATAATGTTCTAAATATGAATTGCCCTTGAAAATGGCATGCTATGATTGCCAAGTTGGCCATTACTTTGCTGCATTACAATGGTAATGGCCACCAAGTTCTATTGTCAAGAAAAGCACTTACAAATGACCATCAATCCCTGTGCGATTCCACAGTTACACCGCATTCTGGATCATGAGAAAATTTTTCTACTTATTTAATTCTGGTCACAATTACATTTTTCCATTCAGAGAGGAATACACGGTTGGAAATCGCTGATTTGTATGTTTATTTTTAGTATGTTTTAGTAGTTTTTATTGCTATTTATTTATTTATCATATTTATTCGTTTAGAGTATGTATGTTTCTGTTACGATTGCGCTGTCTTTAATCTTGAACGTTTTCCTTTCGTTTCCGTCTTGTCACGTCTTGTCAGTCTTCACACTCTCTTCCCTGTAATTCGGTGAGGTAATTCCCCTTCCTTCTCTCTGGCTGTTCTCATTGGCTATCCGCACCGAAGAATAGTTAGCGAGGCACGGGTGATTAGTTAGATCAGAGTTAGGACTCCACCTGCATCTTCTCGCTTTCCTATCACCGTCCTTGCTTTTCTAGTTCCGCCTTCCTCGACAGCTGTTCTGCATTTTAGCTGGGATCTCACCTGATTAGTGTGTGTTTAAATAGACGCATTTTTTCGTTAGCTCTGTAGACTCGTTTCTTCCCATAGCTCGCTTAGGTCAAGTCTCGTTTCTGCGCTTTCTTGGTTTCGATTGTTGTTTGCTCGTTTCTTGTTACTACTCCCGTAAGTCTCGTTACTGATTGTTTGTATTAAGTTGTTTGATTGCTGGCTGATTGTTTAGTACTCTGTTCTCCCTTATTCCCATTTTGTAAGCAAGTGTTTAGTTTCTCCTTTGTTCTCCCTTATCCCACCCAACTCCCTTTTTCCTTCCCCTTCCATTAGTGATGGCAAAGTGAAGCTTTCTGAACCAGCGAAGCTCTCCAGCCAATTGTATCGGAAAAAGGTTCATTCATTCAATGCCTCAAACTCTATTATGACCTCTGCTGTTCAAAACTTGTAGTGCAGTATGTTTGAAATAGCCTACCGGTATATTTTGGCCCAGTCTCTGTGGGATGAACATGGTTATGAAAATTTATTGGTTCAAGTTATCTAATAAATACACGGATTCCTGTATAAATAAAACAGTTGTTTTTCCTGTTTGAATTGTGTCCATATTTGCGTAATAAAAATTATGGCCAGTCTATTGCCAACCTTGTTAGCGGAAATCAAATTAAAGTGCTCCCACATCTCAGAGTGACCTCTCTTTGCTACAGGTTCCAATATAATTTTTTGCTCTTTGCTGCGACTAACTCGCTATGAACTCTCCTGACTCGCAACATCGCTTTCGACTACTTCAAACCCGCAAGCGCGCGCCCTATTTCGCGCACCTTTGAATCAAATCGAAGCGATCACGTGAATGTGAGCTGGAGCGAAGCTTCGGAAGTCGCTGATCACGTGATCAGCGGCAAACGAACCAAGCACCGGTACATTTGCTTCGCCTTGAACTGGTTCATACTTTGACACAAGCTTCGAAGCAGGAGGGTCGGAGGTAACAACACTACCTTCCATTCCCTTAGCTCAGCCCCCTTTGTTACTGTCTTTATGCGGATTGATTCTCTGGTTACTGAACTACTTGCTTGTCCCCAGACCTTGATTATGACTATTCTGCATTACTCTGTTTGCCTGGCTATTGATCCATTTCTGTCCTTGACCATGAGCTTTGGTAACCCTAATAAACGCCCAGCCGATGCTGAACTGCATTTGGAGCCTAAGCCCGTTCCTTTCATATACATGTGGCACTATTTGTCATTTTAGCTGGAGATCGGACATTTTATACAGCAATGCACTCAAAGGGTAAAAAAGGCTCAAAAACAGTACATTAGTTTATAGCAGGTAAACGTTACTGTTTATGGACTCTCAAAACTGTTAATTCGTAAGATACATACTGTTGATCATAAAGTTGAAATAATTTTGTGTTCAAACACTATCAAGAATAAATCACATTGTCACAATTATTTCATGAATAGAGGTTATAAATATTGTACTCCATAAATGAGGAAAAGTGTACTTGCACAAAAAGACAGATGCATGTGTTGAGGCACAGGTGCACACATACCTACCCATACACACACACACACACACAAAGATGCCATAGTGATTTTCAAATTTGGATCGAGAGATTTATTCTTTATTAGCAAATATTTTAGCAAATTGTTAAAGTTAATGTGCTCAATATTTTATGAGACATTTTCCACAGGAATTGAATAATGCATTACATGACATTATATCAAAAACATTTATTCAGTCTCTGGCGCTGATCCCACAGTTTATTTAGGATATGACAATTCAATTAGGCTCAACAGTGATTTTCTGATAACTGATCAGTAGAATATATACTGTGTCTTACACATGACGGGGGCTGAGAGTCTTGACATTCTGAATCATTGTTGGTTGAACTTTCAACTTTCTGCAGTCACACTGTGAAATCAGATTTGATTAAATTATCTCAAACATTGCCAGATGAAACAGTGGCTTTTAAAGGGTAGAGCAAATTCTTCTCTGGGTCTGGGGTGGGAAATTGGTTTTGACAGGATCTTAAGCATCGTAAGCTCCCAAGAATGAGAAACACACACCAAAGATGCAAATGGCGTTCAGAAATGCCCTTCAAAGTTTTCCTGTTTCCTCACTTACTCCCTGCTCACAAAGAACACTCACATAACCTGTCAGTCGGGCTGTTTATCAAAACTGAGTAGGCTATGCAATTGGTGAGAATACAAAACCAACACACCATATCCTACATTTTACGAACCATACAGAGCAACGTTTTTGGTGACAAACTCTGAAAGAGCATGTTTTGAGCTCTGCAGAGCTGCATTTGAATAGTTATTTGCTTTTGAAAGTTCCAAAATCCTTGGACAGGACTCAGAAGCATTTATGTAGCAGCCATGGTAAGTGCTGTTTGAATTCTGTCAAGCTAAGGAAAGGTGTTCTAGTGCCACTTGACTTAACTCATCTAGGGCCACTGGACCATCCTTTCTGATAAGAAAGGAGATGACACCTCCCAAAATTCCTTGTGGCAGCAATAATTAAAGCCTTGCACCATGAACATGAAGGACGAGGGACGCATAATGCCATCACTGAGTGAAAGTACAGTCAGATTCTCTTTGCACCGTGGTTATCTTTTCCTAAGATCACATGAGTTCTCCTTTAAATTTTTCCTTAACTTCACGGCATTTTCCATGAAGGTTTAGGGAAAGTGGTTAGGAATTAGACAATAAGATGTAATATATATTTTTTTTACAACAATTACAATTCAACCATGGCACTACACATGAATGGAGGTGGATTCCCAAGGAATATGAAGCATAACACCACTGATAACGATCATATAGCACCAAACGACCATAATAAAACTTTATCACTGCCATGAAGGTCATGACTGTAGAATCACTGGCACTCCTCCAGCAAAGACTGGTTGAGCCCTTCAGGTTGCATCTTGGCTACAGGCCTATTCTCACCAGCTATCACTCTTTTCTGATGTAATTACTATAGGATCACTATTTCTATACCATGTTTTATGGTATAATATAAATATTAACCACAGGAATCCATGGTCAGTGATCTATGTTTCTAGACTGGCAGTAGTTAATGTAAATTTAGTACTTTAATGATGCTTCCCATACACTTGCAGGGCCGGCAATGCTTTTAATCAGACTTATCACTGTTAGTCCCATTACTCAATTGGATACACTTATATTCTCCTACAGTGAAGGCCACCTTGGATAACAGACATTAGTTGGAAATAGAAGGTGCCGCTTCTCAGGTATTACAGCTGGGGAATACTGACTTTGCATCAGTCGATACTCTAGTCAATTAATTTAGTCACTCACTGTGGCTCGTTCTGTCAGGTTATCCACAATGACAATGAAAGATTCCCTCTAAACTTTCTGCACAATGAACTGTCCTGAAGCTCATTAATCTTCCATATATGTACACATGTATGGCTGCAAAATACGTGGATACACATGTAAACCCCAACAACAACAAACAAACACCCACACAAAAGTACAATACTGACAAATACACACACACACACACACGCACACACACATGTGCACATACTGCAAAAACTGATGTGCACACATTTAGTACAGCACAGTGAGAAAACTGAGATAGGAATACGAATTGCATTGCAGCCAGCTGAATAGATTGTCCCTAGTGCTGATAGGAAAAGAAATATTAATCACACCATTAAGCTATTTTCATCTGTGGAGATAAAGTGTGGTGATCCTTTACAGCCACATTACAGCCTGTCTCAGGCACTGGGAAACGTTATCTGAGTTTCTGTAGAGGGGCACAGTTTCTAAAATGAATTAGCTGGTTGGTACACTGCCTTTACCATTGCACAGAAGACAGCAGCACCACAGCACACATGCATGCACACACACACAAATATGCACGCACACTCAAACACACACACTGTTGTGGATTATATTTCAATATTTCTCATCATTTTCATCAGTAGATCAATTGCCAGGTTGAAAAACCATAATCAGTAATCATAATCAATAACCATATGATGTAAGCAGCAGTAACACACACACACCTACAAGCAGTTCACACACACGAGCAGTGCACACAGATGCATGCACAGGCATAAGCAGCAACCAAACACACACACACACACACACACACACACACACACACACACACACACACACACACACACACACTCACACACACACACAGAGTTAAATGCAGTTGGTAGTTTTCTCTCTCTACTCCAGCACAATGGAAGTGACCTTAACTGGTGAAGATGAGGTAGAGACACTTTCAATTTGAGGTGGGAGACATCTTTAATTTGTGCATACGGACAGCTTTTATTCAAGGCAAAAAACGTTTCCATTCGAGGCTAGAGACAGCTTTAATTTGAGGTCAGAAACAGCTAAAATTTGAGGCTAAAGACAGCTTTATTTTCAGGTTATTTGGGCAATCTTTTTGAGGGTTTGCAAGAAACAAACTAAACAGTCAACCGAGTATTACAAACTGGTCTTAAATCATTCTAAATTGGTATATAGGGACATATACTCCTTTATAGATAAAATCACCCTAATAAAGATAATGCACTCAAAATAAAAAGAAGCCCTGTGAAATGTTTGATTTACTTAATATTGTAATGTCAACTGGTTCCACGCAATGGCTTTGCGCAACCTTTATTTGACTTCTAACATTTTTGGCCAGTTTAATTATTTGCATTGAGTAGAATGTACTTAACTCAGTTTTATGGAACCAGTTGACATAACATTATTAAGTAAATATAACGTCTCATAGGGTTTCATTTTTTTTTTTTTTGAGTGTGGCGACCAAATATTCTCGGAAAAAAGTCAACAAATTCTATTTATCAGTTGATTGGATTGTGACCATTTAAGCAGGGTAAAATCAGCATTTTTTTCATATCTATGTCAATAGGACAAAGACAGTGACTTTAAGACCTAAAGAAAATCTAGTATATTAAATGATTTAATTTGAATGCTGGCACAAACTTACCAGCTGATTGTTGGCATCAAGCAATTCGGAAAAATGGACCGACTATCAACTGGGATCTGTAATCTCTTGAACTGAATGAACTGATCATGGAAATTTACAATGCCAGTACTGCAACATGACAAAATATTCATTATTACCTTCCTAAAAAAAACTGACAGGTGGAACTCAAAGCAAACACCTTAGTGCAATTTTCAGGCTTTTCTCATCTTAGCCATTAAAGACTTAAAGCTATATTGTGTGCTTGACAACTATAGCAGCATTTCCCTTTCCTTAGTCAACATAGATTGATGAGCAGTGAACATTTTACAGTTGAACGTAATACACTATTGAGCATATGCCTTAGTTTTCAATGGTCCAGTGATATCGAGGTTTTCATCAGTGGCCAAAACATCAGGGTTAATTAGCAAGCCTGACCCTGGCAAATGACTTTGCTGACTAATCAAAAAAAAAAAAGAAAGAAAGAAAGAAACACTGAGAAACTGTGGCAGAGAGAGACTTATGAGCAAAAATAGCACCAAAAGAGAGCAAATTAACCATCTTTGCCTTTGTGCTTACATAGAATCTGAAGACAGAAGTAAATGACTTTGGTTACTTTAATAAAAAGATGTAAATAGCTTGGAGCGCAGTTTTAGATCTGTCTCATAAAAAAGTCGGTCTGATTCTGTGTATTTCACAACAACACAAAGACATGCCACAGTATGCGGTTAATGGAATTTTCTGCATTTTATTTGCATAAGAAATATTGTTTGTCCACCCCTCTTGTAAATAGAATGGCCAATGTGACTGCTCATTTTTAGATATCAGTTTTAATTGTATTATCCAGATGAGTAATTAAAGGAATAAAGCAGATGTGAACAACAACATTACTGCAAAACAATGCAGGGAATCATTGAGGTAGATCTATGCATTCCAGCTTGTACATTTCCTATTTTTCTCTGTGTTTAGCAGTGCGGCTAGTTGAAATTAATTATACTGCTCTTTTATGTTAGAGGCTGGACCTTTGTTTTTTGGTCAAAGTTGAGTGGCTGACCGAGGAGGGCCATAATTAAAGATGGGAGGCGTAAATGTCTGAGGAACTCAGTGAAAAGAGCAGATGCTCAGTTGGCTGGAATGAGACAGGTGGTGAATGGCTGTGCTCATTCAGAGACTGGCCCAGGTGGAGCTGAGGCCATAAGACACAGAGGACCTGTGCTTAGTTGAGTCTGAAGACTGCAATTCCAGTTATGAGGTTGCTGTTGCAGCCTGGGGCCAAATTATTTGATGGAGTAGCATCAGCAAAAAAAAAATCCAGAAAAAAGAATCCAGCAGTGTGAATTGATTTTGTGCGAAATGTAAGTAGTATAACTTCCCCTTGATAAAAGCTTTCCCTGAGCCAATATGCAATGTCTACACTCACAGGAAAAGATTGTGATGGAGAAAGAACAGGAGCAGCTAAACGCAAATACATTTTCCTCCACTGCACAGGCCACATGTACAGCAATGCAGGGAACGCAACTCTCCAGAGGGTTAGGGAGTCTTCCAGACTACGTCACCTGGTCCCTGATACCTGCAAGTGGTCAAAAAATCTCTGACTAATCTGCATCACACGGACAAGTTAACATTAGACATTCACAATTCTCTCTTGCTATTGGATGAGCAGACTCATTGATTTTTTTGCGAGGGAGGACGTCTGGCCTGAGCTAAGAACTGAGATGATACTTGCGGTTAAAATTCTTACTGTGTTCATCAAACTTATAAATCAATAAGCAATATCAAATTTGAGATGGAACTCTGCTTTACCTTTGACCGTTGGTTTCATTAAAAATGACCCATAAAATACTGCAGGAAACCTTGCATCAGCAAGCCTTGTTGGACAGTTTGTCTTAATTAAGGTTAATATGACAGATTAAACGACAATCACTGGCTGGTCCTCTCTACCCTACCCTCTGCAGGGGGATATTAATAATGGGTAATTACTGGGTGCAAAATACACACCTACTGTTTTCCCACTCTTGGCAGGAGCCTCTAAACCTCATTACATTGAATCTGATTACATCAATTAAGCGGTGATAATTAAATGCATTAAGGGCTGTGGTCACAGTAGGGCCTGTTGTCAGCAGAAGTTGGCTGGAATTCAGGTTCTGTGCAAACATACTTGATTCCAGGGCTATGTTGTTGAAGCAGACCAAATTAAATGAGTGCTGGTCATTAACTTTGTGGTTACTTTACCTCAGGTATATTAAGAATCACAGGTGGTGAAAAACAGTCTGTAAAACCGATAGAAAGTTCAAGGGGTTTATTCAGAGACATTAGGCCACCCAAGTGTGGAATATCCAGGATGGACTCTTGGGAATCAAAACTGTGTTAAACAACAGAAGTACACAGGAAGGTAACATTATTTCTTTTTAATATGCAAGAACACACATTCCTCTGTGCAGCAAGTAAGTCTAACCCTTGAGCATACTACTCTGACCATTAGAAAATAAAGCAATTTTGCTTCACAGAGACAACTGGAAATATTGCATACACACTGAAGGCAAGCCACCGAAAGTGCAGAAAATATGTCTTTAAGTAAGGGAACTTACTCTTCACTGTAAATTAATGTGTTTATGCCTCAAGTAGCATGCTGTAAGCCACCTTTTCTTTGGTTACATAGCAACTCAGTATAACAGCTATGCAAGCAAAACTTGTAAAATCATGCTGATAGCAACTAATTAATTATAGACAGGCTGGCGCGATATGGACATGAGAATTGTACAGGTAGTTCCTTACTTCAATGATGTAATTACAGTATGCTAATAGATAATATGTCAGGACCCTTCAGTGCAATTTGTGCCACTAGTCATGCTTGATAAGTATAAGAAGAGGCAATAGAAGTCTTTTTCTTCTTCATATAGTTTTGTAATGTCACATGTGTGAGCTGTGGTAGAATTGTCCATTTTTGCTCAAGAAAATTCCCGACTCCTTGAAAATGATGCAAAAGTATTGTACATGGCAGCCGTGATAAGAGCTGTTCAAATTCTCTAAATATTAAGGAAGGCTGCATTAATGCTTCATTACTTTACTCCTTTAGCACAGGGTGCCTTGGACCGTCCTTTATGAAAACAAAAGAGAGAATGCTGTCCAGGGTCGGACTGGGAACAAAGTTCGGCCCTGGCAAATTTTCGTCTGGACCGGCCCCCCAACATGCCCACTTATGAGTTGCATAAAGCAATATCAGGCTATTTATATCATAGGCCTGTATGCAAAGCGATAGATATGAAGTTGGCACCGTAACAACAGGTGTACTTACAGGTTTCAAAAAAAAGGTTATTAAGAATATACAAAGCCAAGAAATAGCCTACAGAAAAACTTGGCTCCCCAAGAGGTGCACTTATGATTTTATCTGTTCGACTACTGATAGGCCTATGGGCAACGAAACTCTTATGCTCACAATTTTGCTACAAACCGTAACTTCACAAATATGTCATACCAGTGTGTCATGAATGTAGTGATAAAATGCAATGCTGTCACCGTGACATTAGTGTGCGACCCGCTGCAGTCTACCTTCCCCGGTAGACTGGGGAAACTGAATTGCCTTTTTTAGGACAAATAAAGTCGTCTGATTCTGATTCATTAACTAGTCCAAGTCAATTTTAACACCGGGCAAATGCTAACCCAAGCATAACCTTGAAATGTCTGGACAAATAACAGTCCTCTATTCATAGTAAATCATCATGGCATTGTATTCACAGCTGATCTAATGCAATTCAGACATCTGGCCATCAGGATTTCATGCTCCAGACACTAAATGCAGAGACTTTGTTAAACGTCCAGTCACCATTGTCAGGCAACGACGAGCAACATGCCTGCACCCTATTGGAGTGGCCACAGAGCAGCTAAATCAGCCGAGACATAACAACACTCTCGCTTTGACAACATTCAAGAAACAACATACACACAGTCTTAAATAGAATTGAATAGAATAGCACCATGTCCTACATTAGGCGGTGAGAAGACGTCTCATCAATGCGCTCTTCTCTGCCATCCTGCCAATTATTCCATCGGTGTCCGAAGTCATAAGAATGTCTTTTTCTGTGGCCATTCGCATGAACGCTTTGAGATGCTCATGTGACGTCCTGCTCCGTAATCTGTTCTTGATCAATTTTAAAGTTGAAAAGCTGCGCCCGCATGCCACTTGCTTAAAGGAAAGGGTCAGGAGGAATTTGTATCCCAGTCTAATAAGGTGATAAGTACCAGTGAATAAACTGTATCGACGGAGGACCTGGTAACAGCAAATTGGGCCGTTTTAGCATGATGAGCATCATCATCACTGCATCCACGGCCATTTTCCACGGCCGCGGCATTGCTGTTTTTAAATAGCTGCAGCATCAGCCTCGAGAATTTTTTTCTTTCTCTCCCTGACCTTTTCTGCTCCACCTTTTCGCTTTTTGGGATCTTTATCCATTTGGCTAGCTTTATTTTCAACTCAAGTATTTCCCTCTTTATGTATTGTTTAACGACTTGACCGCTGACATTATATGAATGGATGCATCTACTTTGAGGGTGTGTGTGTGTATGGAGCGGGGGGTGCAATTATGGGGTGTTCTATCTTCTAAGGGGCCGGCAGCAGGTCAGATTTTATTTCCATCCATCCATCCATTTTCTATACCCGCTTATTCCTCACTAGGCGAGCTGGAGCCTATCCCAGCTGACTACGGGCAAAGGCAGGAACCCACCCTGAACAGCTTGCCAATCCATCGCAGGGCGCGCACACCATTCACACACCATTCACTCTCACACTCATACCTATGGGCAATTTGATGTCTCCAATTAGCCTGATATGCATGTCTTTGGACTGTGGGAGGAAACCAGAGTACCCGGCGAAAACCCACGCAACACGGGGAGAACATGCAAACTCCACACAGAAAGGCCCCATTTTTTAATCCATCCACATTTTTTTCTCCCATATTGCTCTGCCTTGCAGCCGACTAAATGGGCCGGCCTATCTGGCATTTGCCAGAATTACCAGTATGAGCCTGACACTGTCCCACAATTCTTAGCAGAGGCAATATTTCAAGTGATGCACCTTCCATGTGTTCTCAAGCAGAAATAAACATAACGGATAAGAATCACATGATCATATCGCCAAGAATTAGTGCAGTCGGATTCTGGTAGTGCCGCAGTTGTCATTTCCTAAGGGCTGAAAAATTGTCCTTCACGTCTTTCCTGAACCTCATACTGTTTTCCATTGAGGTCAAGGAAAAGTGGTTAGGAATTAGACAATAGAGCAGATTTTCTTTACTCTTCGACTGCAGTGCTTCAAGAGAAGATGCTCAAAGTTGTAGGTACTGGAGCATGTGTGTTCACAGCTCGGTCTTCTTTGCAACCTGGAAGTGTACATTATTTACCTACTCTCACCTCTATCCTTTTTTTAATGTGATTCACTTGAAGCACTTTATGTATTAAATACCTTAATCTATTCCATACTGTGCTAGTACAGGTCATTGATCTTTCAGGCATTTAAATGCAAATTAGCTGTACAGGCAGTGGTCAATGTTTTCATGTGGTTCCATAGGCAGTGAAGCCTATAACCCAATCAACAGCCCTGATTGTGAGCACCTACGGTTCAGCGATTTTATTCCAATATACGGTAGACCTATAGGGAAATTGACGATTGCTACCTGGGAACAATATCAAATTGTAACATAAGATACACTTTATTGAACCCTGTGGGGTAATTTGTCCTCTGCATTTGACCCATCCTTTTCTTAGGAGCAGTGGGCAGCCACTGAGCAGTGCCCAGGGACCTACTAAAGCCAGTGCGTTGATCAGGGGTACTGGCAGAAGTGTTCCTATTATGCATGTTTTTGTGGGTGGGGGGAAACCGGAGTACCCGGAGGAAACCCACACGAACACAGGGAGAAAATGCAAACTCCACATAACCAGTGAAGTTGGCACGTTGTGTAAATTGTAAATAAAAACAGAATACAATGATTTGCAAATGCTTTTCAACCTATATTCAGTTGAATGCACTGCAAAGATAAGTTACTTAATGTTCGAACAGGTAAACTTTGTAATTCTTTGCAAATATTAGCTCATTTGGAATTTGATGCCGGCAACATGTTTCAAAAATGCTGGCACAAGTGGCAAAAAAGACAGAGAGTTGAGGAATGCTCATCAAATACTTATTTTGTTGTGTTCTGGGGTCCTGGGCTTTGGCCAGGACAGCATTTATGGTTTTAACAGTTTCATGTTCCATAGTCATAGTTCATGTCACAGTTTTTAACAGTTTCTTGTTTCAGGATTTTACATTTCATAGTTCACATTTATAGTCCATGTTTTTACTTTTCCATGTTTTTGTTTTTGCCAGGTCTGCCAAGCCACTCCACCGCTTGTCTGCGTTCCGCCCCGTGCCTTCGTTGTTGCACATTTCTGAGCTCTGTTTGGCTTTGGTGTTTCCCCCTTCCTTCTGTGCTGTGCTGGATTCGGGGCTGTCTAAGCTTAATTGACAATTAACTGTTTTTAAGTTACTAACATTTACTAACACTCACTGGGTGGTGTAATTCTTAGATAGGCACATTACTAATACTACTAATTTAGACAGGGAGTTTTTTGTCATGATTTCTGCTTTGCTATTTCAAGTCTTGCTGTGCTTTTCTGTTCTAAACATTCATGCTGCTTTCAAACTGCATACTTAATTGGTACTTAAACTGAGCACGCTCATTCTCTTAATGAGCAAGTCTTGTCCACCAATCTCTGTCCATGTCATGATCTTGCCATGCCTCTTGTTTCTCCTTCTCCAGGTGTTGCCCCTCATGTCTTGATTTCTTAGCCTTTATCTGGATGCGGTGGAAGTTGGCTGGCAGACAGTGTCTCAAGTCCTTGTTGCCAAGTTTCTGCTCAAGTTCTAGTTCATGTTTCCAAGTCTCGTTCAAGTTCATGTTTGCAAGTCTTGTTATTTATTTTTGTTCTCGGATTTCTGCCTGGAGTTTCCAGTGGTTTTTTGTTCTTGCCGTTTTTGCTATTTACTTCATAGCTCTGTGAAGCTCACCTTAGTTTGTATTTTGCAACCCTTTGGGCCGAGTTTTTTTTTTTTGTTGGCCCTCGTGCCTGTTTTCTTGTTTTATTAAACTCCTCATTCCCCTTCACCTCGCTTCTGGTGTCTACCTGATTTCGTATCAGTTTTGGAACATCCCATGGTGAACGGGCTAATTGGGAACAGGTGGGTGCCATGATTGGGTATAAAAGCAGCTTCCCTGAAATGCTCAGTCATTCACAAATAAGGATGGGGCGAGGGTCACCACTTCGTGAACAAATGCGTGAGCTGATTGTCGAACAGTTTAAAAACAACATTCCTCAATGAGCTATAGCAAGAAATTTAGGTATTTCATCATCTACGGTCTGTAATATTGTCAAAAGGTTCAGAGAATCTGGAGAAATCACTGCACGTAAGCGACAAGGCTGAAAACCAACATTGAATGCCCGTGACCTTCGATCCCTCAGGCAGTACTACATCAAAAACCGACATCAGTGCGTAAAGGACATCACCACATGGGCTCAGGAACACTTCAGAAAACCACTGTCAGCAACTACAGTTCGCTGCTACATCTGCAAGTGCAAGCTAAAACTCCACAATCCAAAGCGAAAGCCATTTATCAACAGCGCCCAGAAATGCCGCCGGCTTCGCTGGGCCCAAACACATCTAAGATGGACTGATGCAAAGTAAAAAAGTGTTCTGTGGTCCGACGAGTCCACATTTCAAATTGTTTTTGGAAACTGTGGACGTTGTCCTCCGGACCAAAGAGGAAAAGAACCATCCGGACTGTTATAGGCGCAAAGTTCAAAAGCCAGCATCTATGATGGTAACGGGGTGTATTAGTGCCCAAGGCATAGGCAACTTACACATATGTGAAGGCACCATTAATGCTGAAAGGTACATACAGGTTTTGGAGCAACATATGTTGCCATCCAAGCAACGTCTTTTTCATGGACGCCCCTGCTTATTTCGCAAGACAATGCCAAGCCACATTCTGCACGTGTTACAACAGCATGGCTCCGTTGTAAAATAGTGCGGGAACTAGACTGGCTTGCCTGTAGTCCAGACCTGTCTCCCATTGAAAATGTGTGGCGCATTATGAAGCTAAAATACGACAACGGAGACCCCGCAAGAAGGGGAAAGAGTTCCACCTGAAAAGCTTCAAAAATTGGTCTCCTCAGTTCCCAAACGTTTACTGAGTGTCGTTAAAAGGAAAGGCGATGTAACACCGTGGTAAAAAGGCCCCTGTGCCAACTTTTTTGCAATGTGTTGCTGCCTTTAAATTCTAAGTTAATGATTATTTGCAAAAAAAAAAAATAAAGTTTCTCAGTTTGAACATTAAACATCTTGTCTTTGCAGTGTATTCAATTGAATATAAGTTGAAAAGGATTTGAAAATCATTGAACTCTGATTTTATCTATGATTTACATAACGTGCCAACTTCACTGGTTTTGCAGAAAGGCCCAAGGCCAGATTCGAACCCATGACCTTCTTGCTGTGAGGCAACAGTGCTATCCATGTTTACACATTGACATTTGTTACTATATATATATAGATAAGCATGAATATAAACTTTATTCCACAAATATTCACTTTGATTATCATTGATTATGTAGGCTATGGCACATTAAAAATGTGAATTAATTCTCAATTTTCATGAAGATCAATTTATATAAATACAAATTGATATTTGGATCATTCAGAGGAGAAAGTTTAATTTCAGCCCACCTTAACTTATTTATTATTCACTCACATTCCACACAAATACATGCTCAATATACACATAAATCAGAGTAGCTAATTATCCAATGGTTTCAACTCCACTATTTCACAGGTAGTTCCACATGTATCACTTCTGAAAGCTTCTTGGAACATTCATCTTTCCGGTTTGTACTGTCTGGATTGGAGTCTGGAGTTAAGAGTTGATAGCACCACAAAGCAGAATGTCTCAAAATCCTTGGAGATAGAATATAGCTACATTTGACAAGCCACATTCTTAATTCAAGTATGACTGCAAAAGCCACTCAGGGAGTGATTCTGAGTGTTTGTTTTATTGTTTTCATTCAATATGTTTTCCAAGAAGTAATCCCTCTCGGTGCAGTTCCAGTTTCAGATAACATTCATTTCCATACATGAAACAATCAGCAGAAAGCTATTCAGGACAAACATTTTATGAGGGACAAACATGATTTTTGAACAAAATGTCAATGGGTGGAAATGCAGAGGACGCAGTGCAGCCGGCAAGACAAATCCCAGAAAATGAAAACAAAGCTCAAAGGGTTTTGCTCTTCTTTGCACTCGAAACCTGCTTCAGTGGGATGAAAGTGCATTCAGGGACGCAGAGGAAGATGACTGATTGTAACTCTGGAGGAGGAGGGAGGGAGGGGAATTCTTGCCATTTGCCAATCAATCCTTCCCCACCCCCGCCATCACGTTGCTGCATGATACTTGTGTCCCCACGAATCATCCCTGCTGTTCTCAATGCTAACCAGAGTGGGGTAGACATGTATTACCCTTATCAAAGCTGTATGAGTTCCTACAAACACCATTCAACATCTTATAACTGAGTGAAACTGCAACAGTGTTCATTTGCATAATTCATCATTTGTTCTGAAATATAAAGTGACGGTGCGGAGCCAGTAATAAATCGAAATGTGTAATAAGCTTAGGGAGGAAAAAAAGCAGGCATTTTTCTCTGTTTTCAAATGCTTCTGGATGCTTGCCCATGCTCCATCGCCTGGCAAGTGAGATATTTCCTTGCCCAACAGGCCATTACCGGTTCAAGCATAAATAAACTCTGTAAATATGTGTGAATTTTACAAAGAAACCAAGCACATTATTAGATTTAATTTGGTTTGGAGCACAGGGGGCTCTGGCACACTAGGGGATCATGCTGGGACGCGGGGCTATGGCACACATGGGGATCGCACTGGGACGCTATTTGACTAAATTACCTTTCCCTCAACATTTCCTCCACTGAGTAATCCAGCTTCTCAATAAACTATTTCACAATTATTGAGGACAATCAATTCCACAGGCGGCTGATTTGTGCACAGAAATGTGCTTAATAAAACCAGGAGATTGGTAATGTTATTAAACATAAATGTCATAGGTAAAAATAAGGACCATTACGGAACTGTGTCTGCTTCACAAACATAGCAGTGTTCATATACATATACAGCATTGAAAAATTATTTTCCCCCTTCCCGATTTCTCCTATTTTTGGATATTTGTCATACCCATATGCTTCATTTCATCAAACTAATTTGAATATTTGACAAAGATAAACCAAATGAACAAAAAATAAAATTTTTACACTGTAATTTCGTTTCTTGAAGGGGAGTCTGGAACTACAGCAAAACATAATGAGAGCCATTTTCTTCAAATGGAGAAAACTTGGAACAGCGGTGAACTTTCCCAGGAGTGGCCAAACTTCCTTCAAAGGTGGATCAATGCCTCATCCAGGAGGTCAGAAAAAAAACCCTGACTAACATCTACAAACCTGCAGGCATCACTTGCTTCAATGGAGGTCAGTGTTCACAATTCCTAAAGAAAAAAGCGCATGGGCAAAAATGGATTCCATGGAAGAGCTACAAGGCGAGAATGTTAAGACTTCAGAGAGACTGTTTATGTTCTTTCTGCTGTGAGGGCTGCACCTCTATTTTTGCTTGTTTTTTGGTCATCTGGCTATCAAGTTCCTTTGCAGGTGTCAGCGTTACCAGAGCTGTTTAATTGATGATTCAGAGAACCTGCATTCTGTTTATATATGCGCTGAAGTGCAACTGCTCCTTGCTTGATTGTCATCTATACATGAGAGCTGGCAACAGCTGGAGGGTATAAGCTTTACGGTTATTTGAGAGGCCTTTGTGTTTATTTTGAGAAAGGACATTAAGAAACTTTCTATTCGTTATTCTCCTTAGTTTCTCCCTGGTACCCGATTTTGGTGGTGATTGGGAGGGTTATTTCCTATAGGAGTATTTCTTTGTCTTTTTGTTTTTGTTATTCGTCTGTCTCTATCGAAACCTTAGTGGCTGGTTGTTTCTTAGCACCAGCTGTTAAATAAGTTTTGTAGTAGCATTTGGTCTCTGCCAACTTCAACCTCATCACAGTGACACACAACTGACAAAAAAGAATGCACAAGGTCATCTAACATTTGAAATAATATTCAATGGACTGATGAGTCAAAAGTGCAACTTTTTGAAAGAGCAGGATGCCGGTACATTTGATGTAAAGCAAATACAGAAATCCATGATAAGAACATCATGCCAACAGCTGCTTTGATGCTTCAGGAGTGGGGCTACTTGTCATAATAATTGATAGAATTATGACTTCTCTCTTCTGGAAAATCCTGAAGGAGAATAACAGGCAATCAGTTTGTGATTTAAAACTCAACTGCTGTTGGGTTATGCAACAATGCAATGATTCTAAGCGCACAAGCAAGTATATGGCTTAAAGGAAACAAAATTAGAGTTTTGAAGTGGCCAGGTCTTGATTGAATCTGATTGAAAAGCTGTGGCATGACCTTCAACAGGCAGATCATGCTTGAAAACTGTTTGAAATGTGACTGTTTGAAAACACTTCTGCTATGATGAGCGGGCCAAAATTCCAGTGCAGTGATTTAAAAGACTCATTGCTGATTATTGCTAACTTTTAAATACAGTTGCTGCCACCAAGAGTGGCACAACCAGTAATTAGGTTTAGGGGACAATTTTTTTCCCCCAAATGGGTGATATTGATTTTGAATTACTCTTTACCCTCAATGAAAGAAATGCTCATTTAAAAGCTGCATTTTGTGTTTGCGAACAATGTCATCATCACATAAAATTAGTTGGACTGACTGACAGATTTAAATATGACAAATGAGCAAAACTAAAAGAAATCGAGAAGGGGAAAATACTTTTTCACAGCACTGTATGACAACCAATTTACTTTCTAGATATTACTGATGCTATTCTGAGGACTTGTTAAGACTGAGGCATTCACAAATGAAGATCACATACTCTCTAACAGTTTTGACTGCGCTGAGTTCAACACACGTCCCTCCTTGGGAAGGTTATTTCCACTCACTAGAATACACTCATATATCTGCTTTTGAAATGCTTAAAAGCTGGCTTGAAAATGTCCTTGTGGGGCAATGTTGTAAATGCAAATGCAAATGGCTAAAGAAACCCACATCCTGTCTGCCAGACACACAATAAAGGAATGAACTCACAAACCATGAATTTACCCAATGTCACCTTGTGTACTCCCATCCCAGAACTGAAGAGTCAGATTTTATTAAGCACAAAACCTTGAGAGCAGTGGCCATGTCACCCATTTCTGCTGAACAGGGACTACCCTTTAAAGGCCCACCACAGACCAGGTCATTTTTCAAAAATGACAGCGTGACGTGCTAGGCAATTAAGCGCAATGTAAAAATGAATCAATTTGAATTATGCTGCAATAAGGAGTTTCTCAAAAGGCATGTTTTGGACAATGATCTTGCTTCACTTAAAACTTCACCATTTCAGCCATCATAAATAGCACTATTTTATTTATGGTATCCAAAATAAATAAACGAATAAATAAACAGAAGGGCAATGCTTGAAAATAAATTCGCAATTTATTAATCTAAAATGACACTATTTCTTAAAATTACATTTCTTATAGTTGCTTTCTCAGATTCTTGATTCACTAAAGCGATAGACTCTCTTTGTCCAAAAGTTTGATATGATATAGACACCTGTATCTAAACCAGGTGCAAATAAATATTTTTTTAATCAGAAAAATATCACAAACACTTTGTTAAAAAATAATGAAATATCGACTCAAAGTAAACGAGAAAAGTTTCTAAGCCAAGTCATGATCCATACCATGAAGCAAATATGGAGTCAGAGTACAATCCAATTGTAGGTTTATTGATAGCAATACGGTAATTACAGGGGGGCGGAGCCCTGGGCGTAACCGTATTGCTATCAAAAACGGCAGAATGACACAGTTCAGTTCAGATGGTAGAGACTAAGGTGCAAGGAGCGTATCCATGCCAGGTAAGTGGCAATCCAAAACAGCCGCCAGGTAGAGTGTTGGACCAGGGAGTTTAGCAGGAATGCTGTCCCAATCCTCTCGACTGCAGAAGCATAAGCTTGGGACATGTTCCTAATAAACTGGGTAGAGGAACAGACTGAGGGAAAATTAATACAATCATAGTCCCAGTCCTGGAGACCAAGAGTAAGGCTTGGAAGCTTGTTCCTATGACTAGACCTAGGAAGAAAACTTCTTTAACTAACATTAACGACTACGAATAATTTCTAAAGACAGTAAATTTGTGTTGGGAAGTAATGATTGGTTGCTAGAGAGCATATAAGTAATCCCAATCCCGCAACATGCCATAACATCATGACCACTTGCCTAATATTGTGTAGGTCACCCTTTTGCCGCAAAAATAGCCCTGACCCCTGACCTGTCGAGGCATGGACTCCTCTACAACCTCTGATTGTGTGCTCTGGAACCAAGACGTGAGCAGCAGATCCTTTAAGTCCCACAAGTTGCGAGGTGGGATGTTCAGTATATCCCACTGATGCTCGATTGCGTTGAAATCTGGGGTATTTTGAGGCCAAGTCAACACTTTAAACTCATTCTTGTGTTCCTCAAACCATTCCTAAAACATTTTTGCAGTGTGACAGAGCATATTATCTAGCTGAAAGAGTCCACTGCTCTTCGAGATTACCGTTTCCATGAAGGGGTGCTCTTAATTTGCAACAATGTTCAGATAGGTGGTACATGTAAAAAAAAACATTGTCATGAATGGCAGGACCCAAGGTTTCCCAGCAGAACATTGCCCAAAGCATCACATCGCCTCTCCTGGTTTATTTTCTTCCCACAGTGCAGGGATACTCTTTTCCAGAATGTGCAGGGTGTGGGTGCAGGCTTTCATTCTAACCGACCAGTCGCACACCTGATTCCACAAATCAATCGTTAAAGCTTTTGCTATTGACCCTTGATTAGCCCATCTGTACAGGTGTTGACAGCGGACACGGAGCCACTCTATTTATGCACACAGTTACACTATTCTATCAATGATGGCACACCTCAAACGATTATTGACTATTCACAAGAAAGCCCAGCCTGTTACCAATTTAGAATAAGGACGAGTTAAGTCCCATCCCTGTTTCCCAGGAATTATTTGAATGAAACTCCTCAGCCAAACCTGATGTGAATATACTTGCCCATAGTATCTATCTAGCAGTTAATAAAAACGATCTCTTGAGACAAAGAAAATTGTTGACCTTTATTGCAACAGGTTCAGCAACTGAGTCGTGGGGGGGGGGATCAGTTTTCTGAAGCAAAAATTACGTGATAGCAATTTGACACTGTCTGGTGGAGGACTTGATGGAGAATTTTGCCTCATTTTTGAGTGAGTACATTGGAGTAACATGAAAAGCTAATGGCTGGCTGGCTGTATTTTATTTTCAGTTTACCATGGCCATGATGATCACAGAGCTTGTTTGCCACATTGGTTAGGATGAGTAACCGTTAGCCTTTGCGACTAATACTATGTATGGTGGCATTTTAGAATTTATACCACATTCAACAAAATTGGTTTTTATTCTTCTAAAAGGACAAGGTTCACTAACCAATCAAAATTCGCCCTGTCTAAAAACTAATAATCATTGGTGTCATTTATTGACATAATAGCCAAAATTTTAAAAAATGAATGTTATTAGCCTTACTGCCGCATGGTTGCCATGGCAACGGAACAGGAAATTGCACCATGCAAAATGTCATTATTTGGCATATTTTCAATCCCAAGAGCAAAAGAGTTCAATATATTATCTTATAAACCATGTATATCAATTATTATATAAATAAACAATTCAACATTACCAGAATGTCTGGCCCATGGTTGCCATGGCAACGGGAGAGGAAATTGTTCCATTCAAAATGTCATTATTTGGAATATTTTCAATCCGAAGAGCAAAAGAGTTCGATTTATTGTCTTATAATTTATGTATATCAATTATATAAATAATTAACAATTCAACATAAAGATGAGTGGTCCATTGTTGCCAAGGCAACAGGAGATATAAATGATATATATAAATAAATAAATTATAAATAAACAGAAATGTTTAATGAAACAGTTAAGTCAGAAATAAATACTGACATTAGGTCTAGAAAAAAATTGATTCGATTCCTATTACGTCCCAAATAGAAATAGGGTGGGTGGATGGGTAGGTAGGGAGGAAAATTTTAAACCACAATAAAGCCACTCTATAGGCCCTTTACTCAAATCTCTACAGTGATCTCAAAAATTATTTTTTTTGTCCAAAAAGTGTGCAACGACAGTAGGCAAGATACCTTCAGCAATCAAAAACGCCAATAAAATGTTTAGGGTAGGGGGAAAATAGGGACTGTCGGGTAATAGGAATCATAGGTATTTTTTTCTATGCCTTATCTGTTGGAATTTACGAAACGAACCAAGTGCGACAACCAGTAGAATACAAAAAGGCGGCTTTATTTCTGAAGGGGGAAACCCCCCAACAGAGCTGGCAACAGAACAGAGTCCGCAGTCCAAAATCAAAATCCAAAGGGCGAAATCCAGAGTCATACACAGGGCACCAATAACAAAAATCGTAGTCAGACAAAAGAGGTCAAAAAACAAGAATGCGGCAAAAGTACAGGGAGTAGGCAAAGCTCGATATCAAGGACGGTCCAGTCAGAAAGATAAACACTGAGAAATCAAGGTGAGAAACGTGGCACGAGAAAACTAGGGAGAACGATCTGACAAGAAAGTGAACCAAACAGACATCTTATATACACATCCGGGGTAAACACATGACCAGGGAGAACAGGTGCAATCAATGGTAACAATGATCAGGGAGAGACACATGAGGAATAATCTAATTACATGAATTTGGCTAATTCCAAAACGCAGACAGGGATCACCAGACAATCCTATGAACAAACAACAGCTCCGGTTAAGGAGTACTAAGAGTGCATAGTCTAAAGAAAAGGAAAGCATGAGATATGTGTGGAAAACTGCACGGAGATAATTAGGGATAGGCAAGGAGGCGGAGATTAGAATTGAGCGACTGCTGAGAGATCGTTAGTCAATTAGTATGTGCAGCTTTACAATCCCAAGTGCATGTTAGTAAGTTAGTAAAAATATACAATGTTAATAAGGGTTAGTAATTATCGAAAACAACAAACTGTTAGGATGGTAAGTAGATAGTAAAAGAGAGAGGAAGGAAGCACACGAGATAATGAAGGAAGATTGAAAACCCAGAAACCAATAAATCACCCGAATGAGTGGCACACAAGACTAGGGACCGTGAGCAAAGACCTACATAAGACAAGACAGGGTAGACAAAGTGCAATGCATGGAAATGAACACATGGCATGAAAACTAAATGATAGAAACAAGAAAAATAATAAACAAGAAATCTAAATAACCAAAACACAATACACAATCCTAAGAATAGTCAAAGGGCAGGCAGTGGTCACAGAACACTAAACACAGAAATCCTAAACAGGGCTAGGACAGAATGCAGAATCACAACATTATCACACTTATACTGGAGCAAAATTATATTTGTCTTTGAATTAATTATGCTACCCATTAATTATATTATCATATAATTATATTAAGGTCAGATTCAATTCAGTTCACAAACTTCAAAGTTGCATAATATTGTGGCGGTCCTGCCTGTTTGTGTTAAAGTTTGTTGCTAAAACATAGAAAAATAGCGGAGTATTGCTATTGGCTGCACCTGGGGAGGGAGAGAGAGCCAATCAGGTCCGGGGCGGGGGGTATAAGAGGGCTGAGTCGCCAGCATGAGTTTGTGACTGTGTGTTGTAGTGAATACTGTGTGACAAAGAGAAATGAGTGTATTTGCGAGAGATGAAGAAACGGCCCTTTTAAGGGTCGAACAGCAAATAAAGCGAAGCCCGCCCCGGGCGATGCGAGAACCGCTATTCCTGCCTCAGTCTCAGTCCTTCCGTAGCGAGACCACTACAATATGATGCGTGCTCAAGGGCCGAGCTGATCGAGGGGCGAAATGTCGGGCATCAGATAGACTATAGGCCTGTCTTATTTTTCAAAGAGTTATTTATTGGTTCTACATCTCTACCATAACTCAGAATATCTGTACATGAACAGATTTTTATAGATTTTGCATAGATAAAACTTACCTTTCCTCGTGTACCTGTAGTTCACCTGGAGCATTTCCTCATCGGATCATTGTCGAAAGACGAAACTGGGTCATCGCGCAGAAAAAGCCTGACGCCACTGATTATCTGGCTCGTACATTGAGTAATTAGGCCTGACACTCAACGACACTAAACTATTTACTCGATATTTACATATCAGACATATTTGAGAAGAATCATCATTCAAAATAATACGCGTCAACAAAGCAGGAAATGCGAACAGCTTACATCAAAGACATCAAAGAACGCCGCTTACGCAAGAGGTGCAATTGAAAAGTTGGATTTCAATATGAAATACGATTCATGCCTCGTGTTGAATCCTTAGCGAAAAACGCACAATCCACACATTTGTTTTATTACATATAAAAATACTTAAAATGTAACGTTATTTCATACAACTGTAAGTTATTATTTTTTAAAAAAATCACGAAATTCAATTTTATCTCCATTTGTAAATGCCAATCCCACATTTATATGTTTTGCGTAACTAAGCGCGTCACTAATGTAAACTACTCATTTTCGAAATTAAACTCGGGCGGCAGGCCTCGCCCACAATACAACCTACACAAATAAGTAAAGAATTTATGATAGATTTGATTGATATATAAATTATTTTGGGCGAAGTATTCCGCCCACGCGAAAAACTGATTCGAACGTCGTCTTTTTCGCTCGAAATCTCTTGAAGTGAAGTCATTACCTAGTTGAAGCATCCGTAAAATCAATTTCGGTTCTTGGTAACCAACGGCAAGTATATTGTTGGACTGCATATATCTCTAACGATTGATTCGACAAATGAAAATTGTTCAAGGTTGTGTTTGGTAATTCACGAAAATACAGGGCCAGTTATATGGGTTAGTGAACCTAGTTCTTTGTACGTTGCTCTGATTCTGTTCCATCAAAAGCAGCATATTGCCTGCTTCTTTCCTGATAGTGGAATGTGTGTTTTGTTTAAATGAGGTATATTTTAGGTATTACTGTTAGTGAGTTATACTTGCTCCTTCTTGGGTGTGAAAAGCATTTATACAAGCTTGCGGTTTGCTTGTATGATCAGAATTGTAAATGGCAGGTTTCCATTTTGGGGCGAACGTTCTGACCGTAAAATAAGTAGTTCCTTTAAAGTGTGTTTTCTGATGCGGCTTTGTAGAAAAATGGGCAAAACTCTGAATTTTATCATTGAGGAAAGAAATGTTTTTGGTTTGGAGAGGTTACTGGTGAATATTGATGTCCTTGCACAGCTATGTTGATAAACTCATGCAAAATTCTGCTTGGAAGTCATTAATTCATATTGAACTTCATGAGTCAAAAGCTGATTTGTGTTAAACATGCAATTATTATATGATTTGACCGTGCGTATGAGGACTCTGACAGTATGGGGAGCCACTTGGAGCGCTATCTTATTTGGCTCATCAACGGTAGACAATAAAAAAGAATCACTGTCAGAGGATGCAAACTTCGGGTGAGATTAGAGATGCGAAATTAAAAAAAAAAAAAAAAGTATTTCAGTTTCGTAGTTTTCAGCTGTTGTTGTCGTAACATCTCTACAGATTTAAGGTTGACACAAACGATTCTTACTAATGAGGCCCATTTGGCCTCAGGCTTATTGAAAAGTTTAATGTGATTCATCACAAAAGTACAAACGTTTGTATGTTAGTTAATGCTATCAATGAAATAACTTAAACATATATTTCTTAACAATAATTTGTGTCTCAAGCTTTGCTAAGGGATAAATAATTATTTCGTTTTATATCAGGTAATGTACAGTATTTGTTAGTTACTATTTTTTAATTTAAGTTATTTTCATGCTTTAGGCATCTGCCAATTACTTTTTCACAATAACATGTATTTGTTAAGGCCCAGACCAGGAATCAATGCGGCAGCAATGTACAAGCCTACGGGAAGTTTATTGACAGCTTGCGCTGTAATAAAGGGGACACAGATGCAGCAAAGTGCAAATGAAAGGTCATGACCTGAATTTGTGTCCCGCGATGACATTATACCTGTTTGCTTCAAAATTTTGACACAAGGTGGAGCTTTGTCACATAAAATTCACCATTTTTGCCATTTCTTTGGAACTATTTGCCCAATTGACATGAAACTATGTGCAACCGCAAGGTAATGTCCTCACAACGTGTCATATGATGACATCATACATGTATGGTTCAATATTTTGCCACCAGGTGGCACTTTGTGATGGAAAATTACCATTTTGGCCATATCTTCAAAACCATTTGTCCGATTGACCTGAAATTAAGTTCAAATGAAAGCCAATTCAAGGTCTTTTCAAGGATTGGGGAATTTGAGGATTGGGGGCATTCGAGATATACCCCCAGCCGTAGCCTCCGACGACCTAAGCTTAGTTTGTTATCTAATTTAAGCTTGCGCCTGCTGGCGAAATAAATTGATATTTGCTTTTGTTGTGTGTTTCTGACTCTAAACGAACATATATTTTCTAGTTTGGAGTTCTGGCTTCCAATTGAGTAACAAAGGACTGTAAACGCATGCCTGATCAACGTGCTTGGCCTGCGTTATAGGGTGGATTTTACATGCTGTGATGAGTGTTATTTTGATTGGTGCCAAGAGAATCCGGTATACCGAATAGGAATCAGTTCCTGAATGGAGTTTTCAAGGAGAGTCCATTATACCGAATAGGAATCTGTCCCTGAGCGGAGATCTCATTTTGGGCCCTGGTAATACCTAGTCATGGCTATTTTCTATGTCAATTTATCGCGCTTAATAATACCGCCAGCCTCTGAGTTAATCCATCGAATTGGGTAGTACAGATGTTTTGGTCCGGTAGAGTAAGGTATAGACTAGTTCTGGGTCCAATGCACAACATAGTTCTAAATCCATAAATTGAAGTCAGATCAATATTTATGCAAATGCATGATAACCGTGAATGGTTATGACAAAATTTTATATCCTAAATTTAATAAGGAGTCAAATGAATTCAAAAGTAGAAGACCAACAAATTGTCTTGCGTCATTTGCATAATCGACTTGTCACTGCAACGTCCACTAGAAATGAATTGTTTAGAGGTCGTGTGACTGCCCATGCCATACGTAATGGCTTACGCACTGCTCTTATTCAAGTTGTAACTTACCAATTTTACTCTTGGACATTTCGGTAGCATTTCTGGTGGAACTGGTTACATTTTGGACATTATTTTTATGATACACCATCTTTAATGAGTTCAGAATTTTTAAAAATCATTATTTAAAACCTCATTTCTTGTGTGTTCAACTTAATGACCTTCAAACGAGTGTGAAGTTTTTGTTTTGGCTGAGTATATTTTTATGATCATATACAAATTCAAAGATCTTAGACAAAGAATTTTAGCTGCTCAATGGCTTGTAGGTAAATAATGACAATAAATAGATTAATTAGTCATTGCGGCAGACTTACTAGTTATAAGTACTTCTAATAATATTCATGCATAGTTCATAAGCAAACCTTGATAAAAAATGTTGCCAGCATCCCAATATATTCCCAGCTGGGGTTCACAAAACAGCCAAAGTACTTCCAGAGTTCATCTCTACTGCAGTTTAGTTCCCAGACGGATGCTTTTATCACCTGTGTTGAAACTAAGTGGGTACCTTTTATCTGGTGCTCCACTCAGATTAATTATGTTTTATTTAAACCCGGCATGCTTCTTTGTGTAAATCCACTCGTGCTTTTCTTATTTGCACAATCTGACAAAAGAGAGCAAAATAAACACTCCCCCAAAGCACTACTTTTCATTTAGTTTTTGTCTTTTAATTTTTTTTTACATTTTATTGAATTTTATTCCATCACTGCATTTCCCCCTTCTTATATCACACAATTCATGGTAATAATGAATTTCCCACATGTGTTTGCGAGGCTGTGTGTGTGACATTCAAGCATCAGCCAACTTAATTAGTTCTTGAAGATTAGTCATGAGCAGCAGTGAAGTGTGATAAATTTAGCATCTGAGGGGCATATCTTCAGGTATTAAATCTACGGGTAATTTATTTTGAAAGTTATTAGAGTACTGCAGTGTTTAGCAAGCCTAGTTCAAAGGGCACACAATGCAGTTTTTTTTTTTTTTCACACAATGACACATCACATCCAAACAGCCCAGTTATGGACATAAAATAAATACTAATGAATATGATGAGGCTCTACAGAAGCTGATTCAATCATGACTGCCCTCTTATGTTCCTGACTGTTTTTGTGTGATGTTTTTGCTTTCTCCCATCTGAAGAACCTCAGAGACTAGAGCAGACTGCCTTGATCTTCAGATTTCATTCTGTTCCACTTTTGAGGCTTCACTTATCCTTGATCCATCTTACAGTGTATCGCAGTATTAAATTAATTCCTTTTTTAGAAGAGTTAGGGGTTGCGAACATTTATTTCAAAATGTAACACAAATCATTAATGAATTATAGCAACTAAAAAAAAAAATCTTTTTCCAATGGATTGCTATAATATCATATATCTGTTAGAGACTATATCACCTAATATTTGAATATTGTCAAATGTCGTTTTGTGTTTGTACAGGATGGTATAATTTTGTTTGTGGGAGTATGCTTGTACTGGCCCTGGCGCTGGATATCCATCATTAAGCTCACTGCTGTTTTCAGTGCCGCTAGTAGCAGCCTGGACAGCTCCATTTGTTGTCATTATTTCCCACATTCGTCCTCTGCACCCTCTGTAGCGATGCTTATAGCACCTGGCAGCAATCTAAGAGTAGTGTTCCTGCATTTTCCAGAGCCAATCAGATAAAAGCTGCATTCCTGAAACAGCCTCTATCAGCTCCGTAGGGAATATCGACCAGGACACACCGAACTCCCAAGTGCGGATATTTCAGCCATGAATCCTGTACTGGCTGAGCTGTGTAGTGCTTGGGTAGAAGGAACAAACACCAGGGGTTCCTGGCTGTCAAGATGTAGGCTGAACATGTAAACTTATACCTGGAGAAGGAGTTTCAAGAAAACTATGGACAGGGGACAAGAAGTTGTAGAGAATTACCATGTTCCTTTTCAGCTGCATGTTCCCTTTTTCCTCAAAATCTCATCCTCAAAAAAGTCATCTGACAGTTGGACTTGTGCAGTTATTTACCCCCTTCCCAGGCTATTTCAATGTAGTAGTTAGCCATAAAATCCATTACAGCCCTCAAATAACATGTCAACTGAAGAACTACTATGACAGTCCCCTTACAACTGCATGACTGTAATTTTCAACCTAATTTAGGGCTTAATTAAGGTATGTTAACCTTGAATTAGTCCTGTCCTAAAAAGCTCCAGGAATCCTGTAAAGAGGCACGCGCTAGACCCAAGCTCACTCCACTCAAGGATGTAATGGGATTATTTTTGAGTTCCCACAATGCAACCAGACAGTTCTTTCTTATTTTCCCCCCTCCAGAGCCGATTTATATTGCGCCTCATTAATTCCTGACAGCATGCTAAAATATTGCAACAGAGTGAGTCACACAAACCCAAGAGAACATTCTGTCCCGCCAAAGTGACCTCTGACAAGCAGCGGTGTGAATTGTGTATGACAACGCATTCATTAGTCAAGACGAAACAAACCCACAGATTACCAAAAAAAAAAAGAAATAAGGCTTGACCTACTGAGATGGATCCTTAGCAAAAAATATCTGGCAACCACAAGGGCCAGACCCCAAAGGGTTGCATCATACAAACATTGCAATAAGCCCAGCTGGGTTGCGCGAAGTCCCCTGCCCCAGACCGGACTCGTTTCAACCTTGTTACAGACCAACGGCGTTAACTCTCCCGACAGTGCATGAGATGAGGGCAAATCTGCATGCTCTACCAAACAATGCCACCAAAGGGCATGGGAATCAATGAGCCGGATGTTATTAATAGGGAGAGTGGTCCTCCATTTTCACAAGGGTCTTAAAGGCTAATACAGATGTGACACAATGCAGACATTGTCCCTTACACTGACATTGGAAGAGGCCCAGCTAAATAATAAATGGACACAGTAAAATAGGGACTGCAAAAAAGAGGCTGAAGTGAAAACACAATTGTTTCCAAACGTCAACATTTATTCAGAGCAAATAAGAACAAAAGCTGTGCTTTTTTGTAAACATTTCATTTTCCTGCAGAATCTACTTTGACTCGTTCCCTACGGCAAGCCGCTGCCAACGGTGCGACGAGTTCTACCATTCCCTACGGTCAGCCGGTGCCAGCTGCGTGGATGACCATTTGCAGTCCGATGAAAACACAAAATCAGTTGATGAGCAGGGTCATGGGCCACCTGTACTTCAATACTTTATATTGTGTAATTTTCAGGAAAAGTATTCTGGACAAACTCGACAATTTTATATAAATGTATTCCGTAGGGAATGAGTTAAACTAGTTTAAATGCATTGTCTTTTGATCTGGACAAGGAACCACACCAAGCTGCAGGGTAGTATCCAATGAGGGTATTTACGGATAGGAATATGGTAGTAACTGGAAAGGGCCACAGTAGGGAGAAGACAGTCCAGCTTAGGTGGTATAGACTGGTGAGGGTAATGGACATGTCCACATCTGGCCAATGGCATCCCGGGACAGAAGCTTAATGCCATTAATCCTCACTAAGGCAGAGTTTTCAGACAACTGCTTCCAAAGGGTTTGGTAAGAACTCATTCCCAATCCTGCAGATCGATGAATCTTCGGGAGGCGTTCCAAATAAACCGGTCAAAAGAACAAATTGGAAAGTCACAATTCTAGACACTAATAATATGGCTTGGGAAGCCTATTAATAAGGCTTGAAAGAATAATGATGTATTTCACAGTCATAAAGGTTACAATACATTCCAAAGATAGCAATAAACTTTATGGGCTCTAATTTCGTAGACCAGGCGCAGGCGCGACGCAGGCGCGGCGCATGGGGGGTGCGCCGCGCCAACGGGGTGTGTCCAGGCGTATGTGGCAATTTCGTGCCCGGCGTAGCCTGGCGCAAGTACTCTTCTGTCCCGCCTCTGCCCCTCCTTCCAGCGCAAGTTGGCAAAGAAGGCGTGTTTGGGTATAACACAGCCGAGTCAAATCTTCACCAGTCAAATGAGCTCCTCACCTCACCTTTAATGTGTTAGAATATAGAAGGCGACCCAGCCGAGTCAAATATTGCTCACTGGCAAGAGAAACGATGGATAGCGTGTTCCTATTATTACAAACTGTAGCTGCTTAAAATTTTGGGATTAACATGCATATACAACAAAGCAAGATACGTTACACATTTATTTCCAATATGTGATCTTAACTCAGTACGAGATCATAGCAATCAGGCTGCATTCCTTTCCCCCACTAAAGACGATAAAGCATAATTGCGTCTTGTGTCCAAAGGTCTGACAGGGTTTTAACAAATCGTCGTGTCCGACAGTCTATTATTGTATTTAATTTCTTAAAATCTACTGACTCTTTCAGACATTAAACGTGAATGTTTGATAAGAGGGTTCAGTTCTTCAAGATGAGTACCGAGAATTTCAATCAATGTTTCTGTTTAAGCTGCTCAATAAAGTGAGTCGACACTGGCGCGAGACAATGTACAACGCGTCCGCGTCTGACAGCCAAAAAAAAGAGGACGATTAGAACAGAATGATCATGAAATAAAGTATAAAAAGATACATTTTAACAACAGAGCATCCAATGAACACTGCGATTTATTTATTGGCGGGTCATCTTTGTTTGATATCACGTTTGTTGCTGATATATTTTTATTCTTTATTTCGTTATAAATCCGTTCTCATATCAATACTTTCACTTTTTGCTGGCTGCTGGACATGGAGTAATTTGCATTTCGTGTCGGACAGTCTTGATCGTGCATGCGATGATTTCTTCACTCTGTCAGTGGTCATGGAATTGATTTGCTCACGCACTATATTATCTCTGCTGTGGAAATAAAGCGTGAATCTGTTCGATCCATCTGACTAATTTTCAAAAGAAAGACCGAATAAATACTGATGTCTATCTTCAACGGAAGAAAACAGATGAATAGGCTAAAAAGACCAAGAAAAGTCGATAGCTATCAATTTGCATTTTGTGAAGGCCGAACACAAACATAGCCAAGTTTGCACGTCTAATAATTCCTGGAATACTCGGAAAAACTAGAACTTTTATGATTCTCGGACACGGAGCTATATTAAAACCCTGTCCGACTATCGCGTCTTTGCATTGACTTTGTCTGTAATCAGCCGTGCGAAAAATTCGTTTTGCGTCCAGTGTGCAAGCGGCTTTAATGAGCATAGGACGCAAGCATTCGATATATATACATTATACAGTTTGTGGTTGGCTGAGAAAGATGTGAAGTCGTTAGTTTGCATCACAGATTCAGTTGCGTTGATTAAGCCAGGTCAAGTTTCCATTACGCGTGGCAACCGCCTGACATCAGGACAATCGATATAGATACTATAATTTATGTCCTTATTCAGATAGTTACATTAAATAGTGCTTCCTGTAATTTTTTCTTGCATTGAAATGTGCCTGACATTCTGTAAACCTGCCTGTGAGATTTCGATGACGTGTGCGCACTCTGCGCCGGTCAGCCAAATTACCACTGCACGGAAATTAAACCAGGTTGGAGCTGGCGAGTTTTCTGCGCAACTCCGGCGGAGACTTTTTCTACGAAATTGTCACTGCGTCTTGATGAATATGTGACACCTCCCCCCACTACGCCGCCACACCCATCTCGGCGCACCTTCGTCTACCGAAGGCTGCGCACCTCACGAAATTACCACTACGCGGGATGCGGCGTACGAAATTACCACTGCGCGGGCTGCGCCTCGCTACGCCAGCTGCGCTGCGCCAGGAAATTAGAGCCCATTGACTAGATGGCATAAACTGACTGGATGCTTAAAGCTGCCTTTCATTTTTTCACCATTCAAGTCATAAAAACAATTTTTCTTGGGACCACTATAATTTTCTTTCTCAAATGAAGGATTCATAATATTACTTCGCTAATTTGATCAGAATTTGGGCTCTCTAGAAGGATTTTATCATTTAACACTTGTGGGTGGAAAAACAACCCGCCTGAAGAATGTGACCCATGTCATGTGGTGACATGGGGCTTTCCCCAAAGTTGCACTTCGTTCAGGGAAGGAAATTCAAACCAGACTGATGGAGTATTTGATTGAGTCAATAGAAAATTTAGATAAAGATGAATTACATATAACATAAACAATACAACATAGCATGTTGCTGGCAATGCTACAGAGTTGTATATATTTATTTTAAAACCAACATACCTCTGTCTGTTGAGGTGAATCCATCAGTTCGGCGATAATTCAAGGCTATAGTTCTGAGATTGTGTAGATCAAGTATGCTGGATGAACAGAAATAGGCTTGGTCACAGATCAGCTTCGAACTTCACACATATACACATGGCCTTCCTCCTGCTGTTCCTCTGCACAATATGAACCAAGGGAGACTCAATATTTGCCATGGAATTGTCCCCAACTAAAAATATTGTGACTAAAAAAAGGCTGTAATTTTTCAGCATGTTACAGAAATAAATGCACTTTATAAATGCTTGTACTATTTCAAGATGAAGTAAGTTACGTCAGTTTTTGAAATGTGAAAGGCAGTGGAACTTTTCGGGAAAATAGTGTGACAATCCAGAAATTCTGCAAGAAAAAGGCTTCTATACACCACAGGACCACAAAGAATGGGACACATAATGGATTACTTCTGGAGAAGGGGAGGCACACAAGATGCCAAACCAACTGAGATACAAAACCTCCGAAAGACAAGCAGGTCGCCAGAAAGGAGGGGGAGACAGGTAAGGGAACACAAGAGTTGTGACAGCATCATGTCTTCTTTTTCATTTTGTTGAGGTGTAATGTCTGCTTTTATCTCACTATCAAAAAAAAAAAATCACATTTCAATAATTTAAATCAAAATACAATAACAAACAAAAATGATAAAAACTTACCTGTAAATTAACCATAAATGATCATGAATCGAATTGAATTTGCTTTTGTCATCGATTAAATGAAAAAAAAAATCTAAGCAATTCAAAGACATTACTCTCATCTACCCAGTGGTTATTTCGCTCACATACAACACATAACCTTTATACTTGCAGTAATGCTTCACAATTTGATAACCCTATAATCTGTATGTACTACTGCATGTGGCAAAATTGCAAAATTATTTCAGGAACCAGATGCAGAGTCAGAGTAGAATCCAACAGTATGGTTTATTGATACTAATACAGTAATGCTAGAGGGATGGCGCTCAGAGCAGAATGGCACAGTTCAGTTCAGATAGCGCAAGTTACACTTTCCAGCCCGCCGGAAGCCAAAGGCAATCTGGCAGGCTCTAGGACCTAAAAAGACTCACTGGGGCCAAGGCAGAACCGAATTTAATTCAACCAAAGAACAAACATAAGAGCGATCAGAAACCAAGAAGGAGAGCCAGCAAACATCCCCACAGACTAGAAGTGAAGTGAAATGCAGAAGCACCGGCTGGCACCTGTGTTATGTTCGGTGGGTTCCTGCGTTTTGGTTAGTCAATTTTAGGTTTTTATTATTTTTGTGAGTCTGTTTTTAGTCAATGTCTTAGTGTTTCACATTTCGTATCTCTCCCGTGTTATTCCAGTCCACGTCTTGCCCATGTACGGTCTTTGCTTTTTCCCCGGTCGTGTCATCAGTTCATTGCAGTTTTTGTCTTAATTGATTGTGACACTATTTCAGGTGATTTAATGGATTCTGGGTTTCAGCCTTCCTTCCGTTCTTGTTTACTAATTTCCCCTTGCTTTTCTATCTTACTAACCCGTACTAACAGTTTGTTATTTTCTGGAATTTACTAACCAAAACTAACATTGTATATTAGACTAACGTACTAACGAGCACCCAGGATTGTACAGCTGCACTTAACTAATTGACTAACGACCTCTTTGCTTTCGCCCTGCTCTAGTCTCTGCCTCTTGCTTTTGTTTAACTTGCTTTGCTGTGCTTTCTGCAGACCCTCTGCATTTATCTTACCTGTTCTGCTTCTCACTCTATGAACTGTGAAATTTTTATTCAGTTTATTTTATCCCGTCCTTGGGAGTGTCTTATGATCCTCGTCTGTGTGTTAATATTTTTCTGTTTCATGTAATTAGGTTTCCCTTGTGTTCCACCCTCTGTTAATTATATTTATTTTCAGCACCTGTGTTGTCCATGCCCCTGCCCTATATCTGTTCCCAGCCAGCAAGCCAGTTCAGATATGACTTCGCTCTGCTACCGCTCCTTCGCACCGCTCCTTGCCCCTGTGTACATTCCCTCTGGTCCCCGTTACTCTCTCAGTGTTCTTCTCCATCTGCCTTCATTCCCCATCCCAGCCTGCCCCTGCCTGCCGTATTCCTGCACCAGCCCCGTCCGAGTGTGCCCCCCGCCTGCCGTGATCCCGAGCCTTTTCCCCGCCAGCTGTGCCTGAGTCAGCCATTTGCCAGCTGTGCCTTTGCCCAGTCTTATCTGCCCTGCCTGATGTTTCCGAGCCTCCTGGTGTCCTCTAGATGTCTTCCGAGCCTCCTGGTGGTCCAGTCGTCCAAGTCTGCCCCCCTGCTAGATGTCTTTAGAGTTTCCTGATGTTCCAGTCGTCCAAGTCTGCCCCCCTGCTGGATGTCTTTCGAGCTTCCTGATGTTCCAGTCGCCCAAGTCTGCCCCCCTGCTAGATGTCTCCCCGAGCCTTCTTCTGGCCAGTGTGAGGGCGTGTCCGTGCCCCGCCAGTAGCATTCCGGCAGCAGCCACATGTAGTACACACATGCCAGAGCAGAAATGGTGGATGGCAGGACCAGGAAGTTTAGCAGGAATACAGTCCTCATCTTAATGACCGCTGAAGGCTTGGGAGATGTTTCTAATAAACTGGGCAGAAGAACAGACTAGAGGGTAATTAACAGGTACACAATCCCAATCCTAGGGATAAGAGAAAAATTCAGGAGCTTGTTCCTATTAGTAAGACTGGGATGAGTCCTTCTTTAATGGCCTATCATAAAAGATCACAAATAATTTTCAAAAACAATAAACTATTACAATTTCCAAAAGCAATAAACTTTTATTGGGAAGATACTGACTGGCTGGCAAAGGGCAGATTACAAGTGACAATTCAGTTAGTTTCTCAAAGTAAGGGGAATACATACGCCCACACACACATAAGGAAATGGGAAACACAAGTGTATAACTGCTGGTGGAGGACGCACGCAGGATGTAAATCAGTCAAAGGAGACAATAAATGTAAAAGATACATAAGCTGCTGGATGGGAGGAAGCGCAAAAAGGATTCACTCGAGGCTTGTGACATGTAGCTAAAACTAAAGACAAAAAGAGTGTGAACCTTTTTGAAATGAAAAGATACTTATAGTCTTCAGAATTCTGGAGTACATTTCCCAAAAGCAAAGATGCTAGCTTACATAGTTGGAATCATTGACTGTCTGTGGTTGAATTATGTAAGTTGCTAACATAATAAACAATTATGCTTTAATTGGGAAACATACACCTTGGTGAATTTAGTTCATATTCTCGCAAATTTCTGATCCTTACGCCATCGATAGATGCTCACTCCAGCAGAATTTGAGTTGTAGCAGCCACCTTCCACAAACGCCAACACATTTTAAACTCTACTACTGTATTTCTCACACGATAATAACTGATGCATAGTGAATTAATACAGCAACTGCAAGCTGTCTGCCTCCCGTGATGTAACAGAAAAAAAAGTGTGGCACTCTTACCTAGTTGAAAATGCAAATTTCTGTAAGTGAAGTTTTTACTTGCTGGTGAAACCTAAATTATTCTGATTTGAAAGTGATTAACTTTTGATGTATTACTTGTAACCTTAGCCATTTGGGTATACCTTTAAGGGTAGGTATTCAATTGTACAGCAGAACTTTTGTGACCATATTATGATCTATAAACTCTGAAAGCAGCACCCAGAGGGTTGTACTTCAAAGTGAGATTTGTGGGTTACTGAGGAACATTAAGCTGAATTCTGGGGTTTTCAGTGTCGCAAAGGTGGTTCTTTTGACCTGCCATGGTAATTAATGCTATCTCTGAGTTTAGGGCTTTTCAAGCCAGCTCATGTAAAGAAAGTCAAGATAATTTCGAACTTGCATGCTAGTACACCCCTCGGGTAAATACCAGGAATATAAATTTATTTTACATGGTATTCAGGTCCAGTGCTCCTGTTTAATTGATATGGGATGCATATTCTGAGCCAAGTTATGGTCCAAACTACTGGCTGCGTAATATTCTTAATGTCCATCGACTTACATTTTACAGCACTTTTTTTTTTTTTTCAAAAAACCAACTCATTCAATTAAAATATCAGCAAGAGGAAGAAAGGATGGAGATCATGACTTAAATCAAAGCAATTTTTGATTTTCAAATTCCAGTAATTGGAAAACAAGGAAGAAATAAGTGTACTATTCAGAGCCATTCATGGTTTTACATAAATTACAAGCATTATACAGACCAGAATTATGAAAAGGAGGTGACTGATATCTGGAGAGGTCTCAAAGGAATGGCCTGTGTGATGTTGTAAACTTTGAATGCGCACTGGTAATTTCCTATTTGCCTTCTCAGTTATCAGGTAAAATAGGACATGAGGTCATTCATCTAGTACCAAAGATCAATGAAGCTGAACAGGTCTGGAGTCCTTAAGACGTGATCAATAACTCTTTAACCACCATGAAGAAATCTCGCTTACCAGTCATAATCAAACTAACCAAAAGAGGAAAAGTCCAGCCTCAGAGAGCAGTACTATGAATTACCCAATTTAACCTCTGATCTTCAGTCTTATTAAAGAGGGACAAAGCCAATATCACAGTCATCCTTAGCTTAGAAGACTGTCACCAACAAGAATGAAATTTAGAACCATCCATTATTTCCCAATCAATGGATATAAGCATATTTCACCTGGCAGTTAATCTACTTTCGAAAAGAGGGTTTCAAACACAAAGGACAACAGAGAGAAGAACTCCAAAACATCTATGAAAGACTCCTTATCAACAGGAAGCAGGCTCCCCCTATTACTTTTATCCTTCAAATAAAAGACAGCGCAAAATAAACAATGCTCTTCTTTAAATGTGCTTGCTTGCCAAAGCAGAAAAAAGCCATGAGATAAGGAGTGGACTATCTTTTCTCAGGAAGCCAGAGAAAAAGTGGAGTAGAGGATCATGAATTGAACCTCAATCAGGAGTTTGTATATTCTGATCCCAGATGGGCTGAGAACTTTTACATATACCCACCCAATAGGAACAGACAACGATCACAAACTGACTTATGCCAATGAGGTCAGCTACTTTAAATGGACTATCACGTATACAGGATTTTCGGGTTAGCAAAGTGGTATGGGTCAACGCACAGAATTATATGCAGCAATATTAAAAGTTTTAGTTGAGTCACTTGGAATAAGAGGCAGTCGAAGGCAGATTTAGGATTTTCATTGTGCTCTTCTTGACTTGAAGGTGCCCAATTCCAGCAGTGGAGATGCATTTATTTTTCTATTCCCACTGAGCAACTAGAGGTCACAGGCAGAGATTAGATGAGCTGTCATTACTTTTGCCAGAAACCAATTTTTAAATTAATGTCAGAAGTAATAAAAACCACACTTGAGGATTTAAGTATGTATACTTCACAAAATACTTCATATTATTTTGAAATGGGGAGTTGGGGGGGGTTGTTGTCGGCGAAAAGCTCTATTTCAAAACAAGGCAGTGGTTGTGAATGATCACATCCAGCATGAGTCAGTGCTGTCTGTGGCTTCTCTGGGTGAATCACAGTTGTCTTTGAATTGCCGAAGGATTACATTGAAAGGATAAAGACAGAAGAAAAGCAAATAGCTTAATGACTCCTGTTGGACATCGGGGTCACTGTGGCCTCCCCCTTGCATAGGACTGCGTCTCCTCCACCCATGGACCACATGTACAGGCTCGTGGCTGTTGCAGTACCAGGAAGTTGGTGACTGGGACACAGTCTCTGTAGAGAGCCAAAACCAGGTGTGTTCACTCTTCTAAGCAGGCAACAGAGAGCAAATCTGAGAAGGCTTGCAAGTGACAGGTTCAAATTTGAGCGGCACTCGAAATGTTAAAAATATTGGAATAAACAGACATCATTTTAGATTAATATTTAAAAAAAAATAATAAAAAGCAGAAAAAAAAATTCTTTTCTCTGCTTGATAAATTGAACATCACTTAGTCCCAAACCATTCAATAATCCCAGTCAAGAGATTGTGACTGACCCCTTGTCTGCAAAGATACAAATCCCATCACCGTGAAAATTTCATTTCTCAATGAGATGAACATATCAGATAAAGGCGATAATAGCAATCTAAATACTGAATGTCCCTACCGAATGAGAATTTTAAAAATTAATCGGGAATTGCTTGCACCGTAAGACAATGCTGTCTTTCAAACCCAGAGGCTTGGGTGAAAATTGTGGCCGCAAAAGGGTAGAGAAATTTTTATGGACAGGGCAACCGTCCAAATGACAGAGTGAGCTACAGAGCCGCTGGCTGCAGCTAATAAGCTGATTTAATTTGATTTCAAAGGCCCAAAACCATACAGACACTATATCCTCTGTAGCACAGGTAGCTACACAAACAGTATTTTATGAGCAGGTGCTATAAGTGTTAGTGGTAGCTTTTTTATCCACATCCACCTCTTAATGTCACCACAGCTTTACGAGATCATGCATGTGAAAAGGGTACAATAACTTTTTTACTTCTATGGATGGATTGCTCTCTTAAGCCAAAGTCAAAAGTGTTAAGTTTAAAAGGAGGTATTTAGATTTTGAAGAATGGAGCTTGGGAATGAACAGATGTGGAAGTTGTGACATAATGTCTGAGAAAAAAATTTAATGGGCCATTCAACCTGCCAAGAATTAAATTCTTTAAATGGAGAACTCAATCACTTAAGACTAACCTTTAATCTCATCGACACCAGAGGAAATGAACAGCTCTCCGATTAACATTTCTTCCCCTTTGTTCAACCGTGAGGCTTTAAATTGAAAGGGACTTCTGCCTGCGATGAATAGGCTAGTCAGTGGTGTCACAGTGGAAAGTTAAAGCACACTGCACAATATCATCCCTCGCCGGAAATTATTCCACTCCATTTGTGATGCAATATGAGCACTAAAGGAACTCATCCTCTCGGAGATGTGGCAACATCCTAATGGATCTCCCCACCTCTGTCCCTTTAACGTTTGTCTGAAAGATTGAGGCACCTTGTGAAGATGAGCGCTGGCAGGTTGGGCCATTGCACTTAGGGCCAGCTTACAATAAATCATTCACCACTTCTATTTAAACTTGTGTAGAGCAGCGGGGTATTTTTTGCGTGTGCCATGCAAATTGGGGCGATAAATCACAAACCCGGCCTCATAAATATACATAAATCATTTTGATGATTATTACCCGCAATTACTCATGGATCAAGGAGAGAGGGAGAGATAAGAATGGAAAACATTTTGCATGATGATAACTAAACCACCGCTGTCCCAGAGAATCATCAAAATCGGAACAAGCAGCTCCCTGCTTCGGTATAAACACAAAGCATTTAGCTCTATATGTCCTGCAGAAACTTATCAGCAAAGAAACAAGTATCGGCACATTTCTCCTCTATCGTAGCAGGGGCTCCAAATTCAGAGGCCTGATAAAACAGGATCGAAAAAAGGAAAACCCTTGCCAAAGACTTCAATAGGATTACCTGTATACCTGCTCACTGATGAAGTAACTCAACCAGCAAAATCATGCAGCAGCAGAGGAACGTGCAAGATCATGCAGATACAGATAATACACTTTGGGCCGGATCTACTAAGATCCCAATTTGCGTGTACTAATTTGCGCGTGCAATCTAGAATTTTGCGTGTGGGGCTGAACCGCGGTTTGCAGGTGATTTACTAAGAGTGATTGCGCAAATGGCAACAGGTGCAAACGTGTTGGACACACCCTATTTAAATGAGGGCTTTGCATGTTTCATGGTTTGCAGCATGGAGAGTTTGGAGAGAAGAAAGCGCAAAATGAAATTCGACCCTATGGAATTAGAAGTGTTGGTAGATGAAGCCAATAAACACGTGAATGAGCTAAAGCAAAGAAATCTGACTGTCGCACAAAGGAACGCCATATGGGCGGAAATCTGTAAAAAAGTAAATGCTGTGGGTAAAACGATGCGAACAGTGAATGAAGTGAAAAAACGATATCAAGATATTCGAAGACGAACAAAAGAGAAATTGGCGTGTAATAAAACATCTGCAAAGAAAACAGGTGGGGGCACAGTGGATGAGATGCCTCTGACCAGCATTGAGGAACAGGTGCAGTTAACGTTCTGCGAGACGCAAGTCACTGGAATTGCCGGGTATGACACACTGGACCAAACAGCAGAACAAGGTAGGCGCACAATAATACTGTATAAACACACTTTTTCTGAAAAGATATTTATTTAGTAAGTGAAAAATGAATGTACCTCCTGTGGTTACATTTTGCTGTCCTTAAACTCAAATCCCAAACAAAAAACATTTCTTTTTTACATGTAGAATCTTCAGCAGAAGTCCAGCCATCCACCTCAAATCCCCCCAGAGCAGCCGCCACCCCTGCAGAGCCTCAAAAGCGTCCCAAGGACATTGATCTGGAGTTGCTGGAGGAACAAAAGAAACAGTCTGCAGCCATTCAGACAATTAAACGGAGATGCGAGCGGCGTCATCGTTGGCACGGGCGGCAAGGCGCGATACTCAGGCCATTGCCACACACTGCAGACAGATGGTCAGCGCAGTATCTGCCCTGACGATGGCCGTCAATTCTGTGGCAAGAGGGCTACGGGAAGGGATGCAGGCAATGACTGCCCTCAATCCAGGTGGAGAAGCGGGCCGACCGAGTCCCACAGCGACAGCTAGGCAGCCGGGCACCGGAGAGGGAGGAGAGGTGCGCATGACGGGCAAGTTCCACCGTACGCTGGAATGACCCAGATGGAAAAAAATGCAAACTTGCAAGGAGTTTTGTCATTGCAGGTATTGCGTGACTCCTTCTCGTGGCTGGCTCCAAATCCTCTCTGAGTTCCTCCAACAGCTCCAAAATGGCAGTGCTGGATAGGCGATATGTTTTAATGATTTTTTCCGCGTTCATTCCCAAAACGTTCACACGAGGGTGAAAAATGCGTTCTCTGCGTCTCCTTTCATGATTTTGATGTCTCCTTCTTGCGACAATAACCGTAGCCATGTGTGCGCAATTACGCATACAAACCGTTTGCACCTCCCTTTAATACGTGTTAAAATATAGACGCAGATTTTATTAGCAAAATTTCTTTCAGGTTTTATAAATCACTTTGCGCGTGCTAAATTTATATATTTACATTTTCTCCTCCCAACACACGCACAATTGCGTGTAAACGCCCCATATTGCATATTCATTGTGGCAGACGTACTAACTGGATGCAGACGTGCTATTTTGCTCCTTTGAAAGAGGCAACCCTTACTGTGCACTGTTAGTAAATCACTTTGTACATTTTTTTGCGTGTGCAATGAGTTTGCACACGTTTTTATACACGCAAAGCTTTTGTAGATCCGGCCCTTTATTTGATATTTGCATCAAAATCAGAATGGGGATTAAAAAAAATATATAATCTCAGTGGTTATGACCATGGGATAGTAGTTGGTGATGGGTAAATTAAAGTATTTCTGAAACTGATGATTTACGGGTAATTTCATGCACAACAGTCTCAAGAGATTACAAAGAACTAAAAAAAAAAAAAAAAAAATCAGGTCATTTGCAGTTCTGTCTTCTGGATGAGTGAAGTAAGAAGAGAATTTCCAGACTGATTCAACTCCACAGAAAGGCTATGGTAACTCAGAAAACAACTCTTTACTACTATGATAAGCAGGAGAAAAGCATCTCGGAGACCACAGCACATCAAACCACGAGTTAGATGGCAGATGAGACACAGATGAGACAGATGAGAACCACCTCAGATTCTACTTTTATCGGCAAAAAATGGTAATCTGAGGCTCCAGTGGGCACAGGCTCACCAAAACTGGACAGTAAAAAATTAGTGACACACAGATGGTCGGGGCAAAATTTGGCATCAACAGTCCATGGGCCCAACCTACCTCATTTGAGGCTAGTGGTGGTGGTTTCATGGTGTGGCAAAGGTTTTTTGGTGCAATTTATGCCCCTTAATACCAATCAGTCATCTTTTGAATCCTGTAGCCGGCGGCATTTCAGGGTGCTGTTGATAAATGGCTTTCGCTTTGCATTGTAGAGTTTTAACTTGCACTTGCAGATGTAGCGACGAACTGTAGTTACTGACAGTGGTTTTCTGAAGTGTTCCTGAGCCCGTGTGGTGATGTCCTTTACACACTGATGTCGGTTTTAGATGCAGTACCGCCAGAGGGATCGAAGGTCACGGGTATTCAATGTTGGTTTTCGGCCTTGTTGCTTACGTGCAGTGTTTTCTCCAAATTCTCGGAACCTTTTGACCAGGGGTGTCAAACTGACCCGTAAACAGGCCAAGAGGCAGCAGGTCTTCAATCCTACCAAGCAGAAGCTCACCTGAAAGCACTGATTCAATCAACTGATCTAGGCCTGCACAACTGATTAGTTGTATCGGGTGCGCTTCTGCATTGTTGGAGTGAAAACCTGCAGCCTCTTGGCCCGTTTAAGGGTGAGTTTGACACCCCTGCTTTTGACGATATTACGGACCGTAGATGATGAAATCCCTAAATTTCTTGCAATAGCTCGTTGAGGAATGTTGTTTTTAAACTGTTCGACAATCAGCTCACGCATTTGTTCACTAAGTGGTGACCCTCGCCCCATCCTTGTTTGTGAATGACTGAGCATTTCAGGGAAGCTGCTTTTATACCCAATCATGGCACCCACCTGTTCCCAATTAGCCCGTTCACCTGTGGGATGTTCCAAATAAGTGTTTGATGAGCATTCCTTACCTCTCTCAGTCTTTTTTGCCACTTGTGCCAGCTTTTTTGAAACGTATTGCAGGCATCAAATTCCAAATGAGCTAATATTTGCAAAAAATTACAAAGTTTACCAGTTCGAACATTAAGTAACTTGTCTTTGCAGGGTATTCAATTGAATATAGGTTGAAAAGGATTTGCAAATCATTGTATTCTGTTTTTATTTACGATTTACACAACGTGCCAACTTCACTGATTTTGGGTTTTGTACTTTTGCAGTGTGGCAGAACACAGGGATTCACATTGCGAATGTACAGCAGACAAATCAGCAGAAATTATGGGATGCAGTCAAGTGAGCACGGATAGAATCTCAAAGAAATTTTCCAACATCTTGGGGAATCCGTGCAATAAAAAACTGAGACTCTTCCAAGAGCAAAGGGAGGCCCTATCTCTCTAGTACAAGCATGGTATTCCACATAAAACACTTGGCAAGTGAATGGTTGTGTTACATTGGTCAGGTTTGCAAATGTGTTGTCAAATTAATGCATCTTAGATGAATATATACCCGCAAAATACAGCAAATTGCTATCTTCATGCAATTTAATAACACTAAGCCAATATTTACAATGTGCAGTGTTGCCTTTTTGAGGATAATTTGCATTTGTAAATTTTTTACACATCAAGCTGTGAGAAGTTAAAATGAAAAAGATATCTTTCTGATAATAAGGGAGAACTTACTAACGCACAATAATTTTTTTTAAATACACCATAATATCTGCAACATGATTAGTGTATGAGCCTGCATCTTTGATTATCTGCAAGTTCCTCAACTATTTTAAACATGCATACAAGAGCAATAGGAAATTCTAAAGAAGTGGTGAGTGGGTTTGGAGATAAAAGCATCTTTCACCACAGAGATTGGGTAACAGAACTGAGCATGTCATTGTTCATTACTGCATTAAGCATTTAAATTACTCAAATAGAGGCACATACAAGCAGATGAAAAGCCCACAGCATCTCAGGAATATGAACACAGCTGTAATAAAAGATTACTTTCTGAGTCTATAAGAACGATTACAGGAGATTATGCAGTAAGCAGATGTGGAGATGTGACCTGGTGCAAGGAAAGTGAATAGAAGCAGGAGAGGCAGATCAAGACAGATAAGCCACAGAGATAAAGGAGAGGTAATAAGGATTTAAGGTCTACAGACTTTCCGGGATTTAAAAGAATCATAAGAATCATACATAAATACATATATATCAGTGGTGGCTGGTGAACTGGCGATAAGAGAGGCTCAAAACAATCCCTTAAAATTAATGATTGGTCAGACCTGTTTTCAATCATTCATTTAAATTACCATTATCCAAAAACTCTCAACCTTATCAGGTGTGACCTGTTTTCATTTATAACAATTACTTGTCAACCCTCACGCATTCGGCGTAAGTTTAAATGGCATATTTACGTTCCTCTGCTGTAGTCAGCTATTATTCAATCAACGCGTATTTACTGTAAAACATTCTAACACGGAATTGAAGTCCTTGTGCACGGAGGGGATGGAAGCAATGGAATTGCATAAAGACATTTCGGTAACACTTTATAATGAGTACACATTACTAAGTGTTAGTTAAGCATTGATAAAAACTGAATCATCATGTATAAAGCATTGTTGTCATCTTAATACTCATTAGTATGTAGTTTATAAACAGTTGTAAATGTCTTACTCAACTCATCATTCATAAGAATGTTAGTTATGGATTGGTAAATACTGAATTCATAATTTATAAATCATGTTTTTAACTTGAATACTCGTTGGTAAGTAGCTTATAATCAGTTATTTTTTTCTCTTCATTAGTAAGCTCATCAATAACATGCTTAATTATCGCATTTTCAAACTTTAAATTTATTAATGCTTAACAAATGCTTAATAATGTGTACTCAATATAAAGTGTTACCGACATTTCTAATGATCTTAAATGATCATGAAACACATGCATTGCTTCCAATCCCTGAATAAAGAAAAGCGTGAGAAGTCCTGAGTCATAATTGGTATGCGTTATAAATGAGAACTGGCTACATCTGATAATGTTGAGAGTTATCGGAGTTTCTGTAATGGTAGTTTTAACGAATGATTGAAAACAGGTCGTGACCAATCATTAATTTTTAGGTATTGTTTCCGTGCCTCCCCTATCGCCTGTTCACCAGCCGCCACTGGCATAAATATATATCAGACCCGGGGTCGGATTGTAATCCGGATCACGATTACGATTATGATTGTAATCATAATTATAATTGCAATCACTAATTTTGATGGGCCCGTAGTTATAATCGTAATCTCTAATTTTGCAGGGACTGTAATCGTAATCTCAAATTTTGCAGGGCCTGTAATCGTAATAATAATCATAATCGTAATCCGGATTACAATCCGACCCCAGGTCTGCTTGTACATGTAATAATGTTTGATATAATGTGTCAAAGTAAATGTTTGTTGATGCATAAATTATATAAATTATTATTATATATTATTATATATATTATGATTAGTTGATGATATGTATATGTATGATCAAATTATACATACATGCAATAATATTTTGAAAAAATATCTGTTGTTTTTATTTCACAAGTTATTCTACAATACAAAAACAATGTTTAATCATTTCACATGCTATTTAAAAAATATGTAAATGCATCAATATACATTTACTATTATTAAGATATCTCCACAAAGAAACCTTAGTCTAACTAGTCATAATCATGAAACGCTTGTGTTTATACAAGTATTAATCTGAATGGCAGCAGAGTCTCTGGACAATGAACTAGCCGGGAGGCGGTACTTCCGTTGAATGTGCGAGCTTACTTGAAGCATAACTGTGGTATTTTATTATTTTTAGCGAAAAATAAACGTGTTTCTAGAGTTCTGAGGATACGAGTGGACAAAGCATACTTGGATTATACTGGACAATGCGTTGGACGATGGTTTGAAAGTTTGTCAAAGGACGTTTTGTGGAGTTTTCCCATTGCTACTGGGTGGCCCCATTTGCTTCCAGTAGAAAAGGAATTTTGATAATTTTTCAAAACTCTCCAGTGGCCATAAAGTTGCGCCAGGTGCAAAACAACTTTGTCCATTCAAAACATCTAATGGTGAGTAATTGATTTACAAATTATAGTTTTTGGGTGGAGTATCACTTTAATCTAGCTGATGCAATCATGGCCTTCGAGCTATAGCTAATGCTAATTACAGTGAAATACGTTATGTAATTTGAGTATTATTTAATTAAGCCTTTATTATACTGGAGAATCCCACTGAAATAAACAAAATGCAGATATGGTCAACAATATCCTGTTCAAAACCTAACAACCACTCCAAGAGTAAACGCAAGCAAGCTACGATCTAATTTTTAAACTCATGTCACATAACATTCAGGAATGCCATTGCTGGCAAGCTAACTCATATATTGCTGTGTACAGCCCTTAGTTGTGTTATAAAATGCCTGATGTCGCAAAGTAAAAGGAAATATACATGCAACATGCAGATTTAAGATAGATACTTGCATATCCCAATGTTCGCCTGCTTAGCTACCACTTCTGACAACAAGATGCGGCGGATAACCCGGTCAGCATTCATTCTGCAAATGGCACCGCGTGATTGGTGGTTCTTGCCAAAAGGTCACCCAATCAGCCAAGAGCAGAAAACATGAATATTCATATATTCACTTTGTTAGTCACGTAAGGGCTAAATGCTGGCTATACGGACCAGCACTTGATATGTATGGATTCCAGGCTAGTGTAATCCACCCCAGGTCTGATATATATATATATATATATACATATACAGTATATATATATATATATATATATATATATATATATATATATATATATATAGAATTGCAGTTACCACAGATGAGCCATATATATATATATATATATATATATATATATATATATATATATATGGCTTATCTGTGGTAACTGCAATTCTACATGTATTGTCTAATCGTCAAGTCGTCAAGGTGTAAAATTGTCTAATGCAATAGGATTTCCCTTAAACATCCAAATCTTTTGTATCTTAAGGGTTGAACAGCACTAGAGGGTAACCCTTTGCAATGAGGGTGCATTTATTAACATTACTTAATGCTGTAATAGGCATTGACTGTTAGTTAATTCACCATTAACTAATGAATCAGACTGCTGAATAAGCATTATGTAACCACAAAAACAAGTGCTTAATTCTCTTTGTCATCCTTACTGCGAAGTTGAAAACATCCCTTTGTATCCCTTAAGGTGTATTTCAGAATAGCTAAGTATTCAATAATGTATTTATGAATACCGTTGTCAATAAAAATCGAATTAGCACATGATTACTAGAAACACCAGTTAACTGTTAATGAACTGTTAGTTAATGATTATTACTACATTTGTTAATGCTCATAGTGTAGATGCCAATGGCTGACAGTGACCACAGAGGAGTAATGGATTCAAAATTAGAATTCAAAATAACAAAGTGGAAAATGATGTGGGAGGAAAGTGACTCATTATTTTGGGCACCAGATAGCAAACCACTAATTTTAGAAAATGGACAATTTAAAAAACAAGTAAAAAAATAATACTTTCTTGAGCGGGACTGCCAGTCACAGCATGAAATTAAACATATTACAATTTTATTGCCAAAAATGCTCAATAAAGAAATGGCAATTCTCAATGTCTCAAAGTGACTCCAATGAAAGAGCTGAATTTGAGAATTAAAATGCGGAGACGGAAATATGATATCGTCTGGGCCGTTTTCCACAGGGGTATTATTTAAGCAGAGGGAAGCAGTGGGAACAGCTGAGTGATTGCTCCTTGTTCAGAGCAGGCTATAGCTCACATTATTATTAGTCATTCTGTCAGAGATTTCATGCCCGTGGCTTGACTACAAGATCTCATTTTCAAAGAACGAATGACATCAGCATTAGCTACTAATACCCTGTGCCTGCGGCGAGCTTGCCCTCTTTTAGGGGCTGTTCTGAATGGGATCTATTTTTGATGTGGATACCGGTGCCTCAAATGAATGTTAAACAAACATTTTCTTTTCAAGCGAATGTGTCTGGAATGGTGACAGGAATAGAGAAAATGTGGAGTGCACAATATGGATCCACTATTTTTAGAGCCACATGCGTAATGTTGTGGAGGGTCAGACGTCAATGAAGCATCCTCTGTCTATAGAATAAACTTAATACTCATTGTGCAGTGTAAAAGGTTTAAATCCTAACCAAAGCTTGAAGGGATCTAATGCCACTTCATTCAGGAGCCTGGTCATTTATGATGGCATGCAATTCTTTTCAAAAGAAGAGAGGATGAAACTCTGACCCATCACAGATTTTAAATTTTCTCTCAGATTAACCTCTTGTCACATCAAATGCACTTTAAAAAAAAATATTTTCCTTCTTAATGTCATTGTCTCAGATTTTTCACCTCCAGGCAACCAAACATCAAAATTTGGAACCACCGCCACTCTCATCATCAAGAAAATGTTCCAGGAGCCAAATGCACTGTCATACTGTATTTTTTTTTTATCATTATTGCCTGTCCTTAGATTATCAGTTATTATCCAAGGGTGACCTTGTGAATATCCTTTCATTTTTACAACTGTCACTACAGCTTGATATAAATTGCAGATTGATATTTTACGTGAATATTCATTTTAGAGAATAACCCTGGGGTTAATGTAGCTTATCGTGTTCACTATAGATGGCATAAGCACATTCTTAGTCAGTTATACATATGAGTCATCCTCATACAAGCAAGGAAGACTTTTAAAATTCTTGTATTGATTTGCCTTCATGGAGGCAAATGAAGGTAACCAAACATAACAAATGAATGTAACTGATTCATCTCAGTGTCTTCATGACTTCATTAAGGTAAGCAACTCATGACACCTCTTTAAAAATGATTCATATAACTGTGTCCCCAGGAACACGAAGCGCACTCGGTCATAATAAAATAGCATGACAGGTTTCCGATCATCCCATCTGATAAGTGATTTTTGCAAAGTGTATTGTTAATCTGTCGTTTGCAAAGCATCAATATCTAAAGTATATTTATTAAAAAAACGGAAAACTAATGGGCCAAATAATTCATGAATATGTTTTGGAATTGCGCTTTGAATAAAGAATGATCCACACCAAAGAAATTATTAAAGGGGTCATACTATGCTTTTTCATTTCTTCTCTTTTTTAGTACATTTTATATTCATTATTTGTGCATGTAAAATGTCTGCAACATAACAGAGCCAGAAGTCCACTCCAAAGGAGTAATTCTCTCCCAAAGAAAACTTGGCTCCTGAACTGCCTGAAATGCCTTGTTTGTAGTCCAGCCTTTTGTAACATGAGTAAGTCATGATGTAGGCTAGACTTGTGCGCCTTTGAACAAAATTAGGTAGAGCAAAAGCAGAGATTTTGGTTTGTTTTCACCGCCATGTGAAGAAGATGCTGTTTTCTTCAGTGTGAAGCCTTATTTTCTTTGTAAGGCCTTTCAAAAGAAGAAAAAATGTAGAATCAGCAGTGTGTTGGCGAGCTGTGCTTCACAAACTGTGGTTGGCCAATCATAACAGTGTGCACTTCAAAGGAGAAGCGGTGGGGTAGTGGGGGTTGTTTACCAACACACAGTCAGCTGAGTGAGCCTGTGCAGCTGGAGCTAGGTGCTTATTAGCCACAAAGGATGCAAATTTTCAAAATAGACCACAAGAATGAAAATATTTCACTGAGAAATGGGCATAATATGTGACCAGTGATCGCAAAATGAGTCTAAATGACAAAAAATTCAAATTGAGTTTCTCTGCACCATTGTATAGATGACACTGTAAGAAGGGTCACGACCTTTAGCATAGCAACAAGGCTAATTTACCACTTTTGATGGATGCAACTGGCTGCTCGTGTCATGTAATATTATAATGGATACCATGTTTGGAAAGCAGGGATTCCGCAAGCTATTTTGGAGCATAGATGACGTGTAAAAATTTATGGATGAAATTTGTTAATTTGCGGCTTTGTTTCAGGTAATTTTTTTGTAACATTTTACAGTAAGGGTGCATTAGTTAATGCAGTAATAAGCATTAACTACCGATTAATTTACAGTTAACGAATGCATCTGTAATACCCTTCCCCTCTGGCATTCCATTCCCCTGGCTACCTGACCTGCACTAATTATTCAATTATCTGTTTCCCTCCATCTTGATCATGCCCACCTGTTTCCTTTTAGTTACTTACTTTACCATAAGTATTTATAGCTTAATTTTTCCCCTTTGGGGCAGTTAGCCTTAGTCTGGTTTCCCCCTTTGTGTTTAGTGCACACTCCTTTATGTTCTCCTGCAGTTTGTATTTGCTTAGTTATCCCTGCCCTCATTAATTAATAAACTCCATGTCCCTGCAACTGGGTCCTCCCCTCCACTCCTTGCCCTGGCGCCCTCTATAACATCCTGAGGTTCCAGGGAATGACAGCATCAGAGAGCTAACAGATTGATAAGGAAATAAAGAATAAAAAGAAACATTTTAATAACAAACAGAACATCCAATGAACGGTGCGATTTATTTATTTGCGAGCCATCTTTTTTGGATGCTCTGTTTGTTGGTGATATATTTTTATTCTTTATTTCATTATAAATCTTTTCTCATACCAATACTTTTACTTTTTCCGGGCTGCCGGACATGGAGTATTTTGCATGTCGCCTCGGACAGTCTTGATCGTGCATATGATAATTTATTCACACTGTCAATGGTCATGGATTTGATTTGCTCACAGAATACAAGCACTATTTTATCTCTGGTGTGGCATTAAAGCGTGAATCTGTTCAATCCATCTGACTAATTTTCAAAAAAGAGACCGAATAAAGACTGTTGTCTATCTTCAACAGAACACACAAATAGAAAGACCTAGAAAAGTCGATAGCTATCAATTTGCATTTTGTGAAGGTCGAACACAAACATGGCCAAGTTTGCACGTCTAATAATTCCAGGAATACTCGAAAAATTATAACTTTTATGACTTTCGGACAAGGAGATATATTAAAACCCTGCCTGACTTTCACGTCTTTGCATTGACTCTGACTGTAATCAGTCGTGTGAAAAATTTGTTTCGCATCCAGTGTGCAAGCGGCTATATATATACATATATATATATACATACAGGGTTTCCTGCAGGAAATTCCCACTAGCCTGCGGGAGGGAGATGCTTAATCAATTATTATTTTTGTTGCTTAAGAACAAACCCACAAACATGATGTTGGAAAACACAACCTCTTTATTTTTGGGTCACCCCGCCAGTCGTAAAGAACTAGAAGATCTTGCGCTGCTTTGCCTTCTCTCCGCAACCGACCATCACAACTCGAAATTTACATTAAAACATTACTTGCCAACTGAATGAGACTGGTTTAATTAATCATAAACAATTCAGCATTGTTGGCCTTTTAATTATTCTTGTTGTTACTAGTTGGTGTACGTTTATATAACACTAAAATGCCCGCCTTAGTTCTCGGAGCAGATCTCACCGAGTCTTTAGTCTGTATATCATAAATCATCCTAGACGTTATATCTTTTTGCGAGTATTTTAATATCTTTGCTCACCTCTTTGCGACGATGTCGCTGTTTAATTTCACTTCCAGTTTCATTTTTTGGGGGGGGGACCATAATTGCACGTCGGACCTCAGGCGCATCGAATGACCTGAAAATTCCGGGGCTAATATCCCTCCCTTTATTGAAATTAATTACGGTTGTTGTGACGGAGCTAATGTCCGTCACTTAAAAACAAAGACTCAAACGCTGTGGTTTAATTGTTTATTGTTCAAATGCAAGGGGGAGAGAGTGTGATTGAGCGCGTGTGTGTGTGTTCTCCGAAGTCACGGGAACCTGCGTTGTTTGGCGGCGTGGTCTGTGGAAACATTAAAAACTGTCTTAGTTTCGTGTGCTCGGGGTGGCCAACTGGGTACAAGTTAAAATGGACACTTTATCTTTGATTCTCATTCATTACAATCGCCAAACGCTGAAAGGATTGTGGCAAACAAAACTTACCAGACATGCCGCCGGCTTGCAGCAGGTTCACCGGGCGAATGGAGAACCCGAGTTTGGTGCGAGACGGCTACTTCAATGTTTCCCTTGCGTCATATTGCGTCACCCATACCATCTCGCGGTTAGAGAAAGGGGGGTTTTTCATGTGTATTCTTAAAACTTGTATATTGGTGTAAAAAGAAGACTATGATGGTAAAAACATGAAATAATGCATTTTTTAAATTATTGACTTTGTGTAAACGTAATTAGCTATGGATAAAATGTAATGTTGGCATGATTGTAGTTTTGGGGATTAAATGGGTCAGGCCAGTCAAGTTAAAAGGCCTGGGTTTGACATGGCTCTTGAGTTTGCCATGGGGTGTACCACTGAGAGTACCTAGACTCAGCCTTTAATTATTATGGGCACTGATTTATTTGGAATTCTGATTTAGTAATTGTTTATGCTTTTGACAATTTATTTTTGTTGGTTGATTTATTTTATTATGAGTTAACATTTTGATAATTGAATTCATTTGAAAGTTTTTTTTTTTTTCCTTTTATTTTTATTTTTATTTTATTTTTTTTTTTGAGCTGAGTGAAAAATAAAAGAGGGAAAACTCCTCATTTGACCCTCATCTTGGACGCAGTGTCTCCTTTGCCTTCTCCGCTGGTCACCTGACTTACAGTTGGTGTCAGAAGTAAAGCAACAGCCTCCGAGGAAGACCGCTGAAGATGCGTAGAGGAAAGCCTCCCAAGAATATTGAGCGAAGAGACGGTCAACAGGACCCTGGGGAGGAGGACCCAGATGAGGAGTATATTGAAGAGGATCAAGGAGAAGACCAAGGTGGGGCTACAAGGGGCAGCTCAGCAGATGCGGCAGTGGCGGAACTGGCGGGCCTGGTGAAGACACTACTGCAAGCACAGTCCAATCGGGATGAGAAAATAGAGCAAGAGATGGCACGTCAAGACCAACGCTGGAAGAGTATACAACACCAGTTCCAGTTACTCCAGGGCCAGGTGGGAGACATCCGAGAGGGCAGTAAAGCCGCCAGGTCCAGAACGGCTTCACCACAACCGGCGACAGAGAGAAGTCTTGTGGCCGGAATGAAGGAGCCGAAGTTACATCCGCTCACCAAGGAGGATGATGTTGAGCACTTCCTAACAACATTTGAAAGGATGGCGGCAGTGTGCCAATGGCCAGAGGAGACCTGGTCTATCAGGTTAGTGCCCTTGCTAACTGGTAAAGCCCGTAGTGCATTTGTAGCAATGGACAGTGGGGATACAGATGATTATAAGAAAGTGAAGCAGGCAATCTTAAAAAAGTATGACATAAATGAAGAAACTTACCGTCAGCGTTTCCGGGCCTTAGAAATTCTGCCAGGAGAGTCGCCAAATGAGCTGTATGTGCGCCTGAAAGAATTGTGTTCTAAATGGATTAAACCTGAACAGCGGACAGTGTATTCTATGACAGAAGTAATCGTCATGGAGCAGTTCATGAGAATGGTGAGCACAGAGATGCAAGTCTGGATTAAAGAACATGACCCCAAGACTGCAGAGGAGGCTGCCAGGCTGGCAGAGGTCTACCTGACGGCACGACAAGGCCCCAGAAGTGCAAACGTCAGCCACTGGAGTCAAGAACCCAACAGTAAGTCCTATGGAGGTGGGGATAACCAAGCTTTTAAGCAGAGTAGGCCTAACACTTACAGACCACCTGACCGAGCCAGGCAAGACCTGCAGTGTTATAACTGTGGAAGAAAGGGACATACAAAGCCATACTGTAAAGCAAAGAAGACACAGGAGTCAGCTATATGCTATGTGCCTCGTCCAAATATCCTACAGATAGCAAACCCAAGAGATGACACTGACAACTTGGTGCAGGTGATGGTGAATGGCCAGGTATCCAAAGCCCTGGTGGATACAGGCAGCACCCAAACTTTGGTGCTGGAGAAGCTAGTCCCTGAAGTGGAGCAGTTTAGTCTGGCCAGAGTCAAGGTGTGCTGTGTGCATGGCGATGTCCGGGATTATCCCACAACTGAGGTCTACTTGACAGTCAGTGGCCAGACATTCCTGATGGAAGTAGCTGTGGCCCCTCATTTGCCACATGATGTCATTCTGGGTAAAGATCTTCCCATTCTAGGTGACCTCCTTCCACAACCCAAGTCCTGCAATGTGGTGACGAGAGCACAAGCAGCCAAGATGGATTTACAGGAGTTACCATTTGCAGATGAAGACCTGGAGGCAAAAGGACCCCTGAGAAGACTGCTTTCAAAGAGAGAAAAGCGGAGAGAGAAGTTCAGAGGCACAGTGGTGAAGAGAGTCTCCGAGATGATGCCGGAGCCAGAGGGATCCATGACATGGGTGATGCCTCAGGATATAGCAGAAATGCAGAGGAATGATGAGACGCTGAAGACTTGGTTCGAGAAGGTGACAGAGGTTGATGGGGTGCAACAAGGCCCGGTGAGTAGCTTGGCTGAAGAGAGGTATGCGGTGAAAAATGGCATACTCTATCAAATTAAAGGAGAAAATGAGGCTTTGGCTGCCCCTGCGTCATGTAGGATCACTGTTATGAACTTGGCACATTCAGTCCCATGGGCTGGGCATTTGGGTAAACAAAAAACCTTGGCCCGTATTGCAAGTCGTTTTAGTTGGCCCATGATGTATACAGATGTGACTGAGTTTATACGTACATGCACTGAATGCCAACTGACAGCAGGGAGGAAGGTAGCCCCAGCCCCTCTGTATCCACTGCCTGTTATGGAGGCCCCATTTACGCGCATAGCCATGGACATAGTGGGGCCGTTAGAGAAAAGTAAGAAGGGGAACTGTTACGTTCTGGTGGTGTGTGATTATGCCACGAAATATCCGGAGGCTTTTCCCTTGAAGGCTATAAAAGCAAGACAAGTGGCAGATTGCTTAGTCCAGCTATTTTCCAGAGTGGGCCTGCCAAGAGAGGTGATAACAGATCAAGGGACTAACTTTCTTTCTTTGCTGCTGAAGCAGGTTTACCAGCTGCTGGGGATCAAAGGAATAAAAACAACCCCTTATCATCCCCAGACTGACGGGCTGGTGGAGCGCTTTAATCAAACGCTCAAAAACATGCTCCGCCGCTTTGTCTCCCAGACAGGCACTGATTGGGACCAATGGTTGCCCTACCTACTCTTCGCGTACCGCGAAGTGCCTCAGGCTTCAACTGGGTTCTCTCCATTTGAGCTCCTCTATGGACGCCAGGTGAGGGGGCCACTGGATCTATTGAGAGAGCAGTGGGAAGGCCCCAGTGATGGCAGGAGGAGCATCGTCCAGTATGTGGTTGAGATGAGGCAGCGTCTGGAGGAGATGACGACACTGGCCCAGATGAATATGCAGAGGGCCCAAAAGAGCCAGAAGACCTGGTATGACCGAAAAGCCAGGGAGAGGTCATTTGAGCCAGGACAAAAGGTACTGTTGCTTCTGCCTTCACAGGACAGTAAGCTGTTGGCTAAGTGGCAGGGCCCTTATGAAGTGCGGAGGAAGACCGGAGGGGTGACCTATCAGATCTTGATGCCGGAGAGAAAGAAGAAGCTGCAGAATTTTCATATTAATCTGCTAAAAGATTTCCACCCTAGGGAGGAGAAAGTGGTGAACCAGTTGTTTGTGCGGGCCATAAGAGAGGAGGAAGAGTCAGAGGAGCAGTACTTTCCAGTCCAAAGAACATCGCAGGCTGCGGACCTCGGGCACCTGGAGGCAGATCAGAGATGCCAACTGGAAGGACTGCTGGATCCTGACCTGTTCCAAGAGAAACCAGGATTGACAAGGTTAGTGGAGCATAACATTGTCTTAAAACAGGAGACATCTCCCAAGCAGAAGAGCTACAGGATCCCAGAGCGAATGCTTGGTGTCCTGAAGCAAGAACTGGATACCATGCTCTCCATGGGGATCATTGAGCCGTCGGCCAGTGAGTGGTGCAGCCCGGTGGTCCTCGTACCAAAGAAGGATGGTACGGTACGTTTTTGTATTGATTTTAGACAAATCAATGCTCTAACTAAGTCTGATATTTACCCTATGCCACGCATTGATGAGCTAGTGGAGAGGTTAGGCAAGGCAAAGTACATCACCACAGTCGATTTGTGCAAAGGCTACTGGCAGGTGGCAATGGCTCAGCCAGCCAAAGAGCTAACAGCTTTTCGAACACCATACGGGCTCTACCATTTCAGAGTTATGCCATTTGGCCTCCAGGGGGCGCCTGGAAGTTTTCAACGTTTAATGGATCAAGTCCTGAAGGGCACTAGTGCCTTTGCGGCTGCATACCTTGATGACGTGGTCATTTTTAGTGAGACCTGGACTGACCACTGTGACCACCTGCGGGAGATCTTCCAGCGCATCAAGGAGGCAGGTCTCACCATTAACCCACAGAAGTGTAGTCTTGCCAGAAGGGAGGTCAGCTACCTGGGCTTCATTATTGGTGAAGGTGTCATCCGTCCGCAGCTTGAAAAGGTGGAGGCCATCCGAAGCTTCACACTGCCAACCACCAAGAAAAAGGTGAGGTCATTCTTGGGCCTTGTGGGCTGGTATAGAAGATTCATACCTAATTTTTCGTCCCGAGCTGCTGTTCTTACAGATCTCACCAAGGCAGCAGCGCCCAATAAGGTTGTGTGGACAGAGCAGAGCATGCAGGCGTTCCAGGACCTGAAGGAGGCGGTGTGTGGGGACTCGGTGCTGCTCAGCCCTGATTTTGAGAAGCCGTTTATCCTCCAGACTGATGCTTCAGGGATTGGGCTGGGAGCAGTGCTTCTGCAGGAGGTGGATGGTGCACGCAGGCCGGTGGCGTTCCTGAGTCGTAAGCTGTGTCCCAGGGAGAGGAGGTACTCAGCGGTGGAGCTGGAGTGTCTCGCCATTAAGTGGGCCCTGGATTCACTCCGATACTACCTGCTGGGGCGACACTTCACGTTGGAGACCGACCACCGGGCGCTACAGTGGCTGAACCGGATGCGGGATGCTAATGCCCGGATCACCAGGTGGTACCTTTCCCTCCAGCCCTATGAGTTCACCGTCCACTACAGGCCAGGAGCAACTAACAAGGTGGCAGACTTCCTGTCCCGCATCCCAGAGGATGAAGGATAGGCAGTGGGTGTGGAATGTGGGCCCTGATGATTGAAAAGGGTGCGACTCCCTCTGGCAACGACATACGTCGTCTGTAGAAGGAGGGGGAAATGTGACGGAGCTAATGTCCGTCACTTAAAAACAAAGACTCAAACGCTGTGGTTTAATTGTTTATTGTTCAAATGCAAGGGGGAGAGAGTGTGATTGAGCGCGTGTGTGTGTGTTCTCCGAAGTCACGGGAACCTGCGTTGTTTGGCGGCGTGGTCTGTGGAAACATTAAAAACTGTCTTAGTTTCGTGTGCTCGGGGTGGCCAACTGGGTACAAGTTAAAATGGACACTTTATCTTTGATTCTCATTCATTACAATCGCCAAACGCTGAAAGGATTGTGGCAAACAAAACTTACCAGACATGCCGCCGGCTTGCAGCAGGTTCACCGGGCGAATGGAGAACCCGAGTTTGGTGCGAGACGGCTACTTCAATGTTTCCCTTGCGTCATATTGCGTCACCCATACCATCTCGCGGTTAGAGAAAGGGGGGTTTTTCATGTGTATTCTTAAAACTTGTATATTGGTGTAAAAAGAAGACTATGATGGTAAAAACATGAAATAATGCATTTTTTAAATTATTGACTTTGTGTAAACGTAATTAGCTATGGATAAAATGTAATGTTGGCATGATTGTAGTTTTGGGGATTAAATGGGTCAGGCCAGTCAAGTTAAAAGGCCTGGGTTTGACATGGCTCTTGAGTTTGCCATGGGGTGTACCACTGAGAGTACCTAGACTCAGCCTTTAATTATTATGGGCACTGATTTATTTGGAATTCTGATTTAGTAATTGTTTATGCTTTTGACAATTTATTTTTGTTGGTTGATTTATTTTATTATGAGTTAACATTTTGATAATTGAATTCATTTGAAAGTTTTTTTTTTTTTCCTTTTATTTTTATTTTTATTTATTTATTTTTTTGAGCTGAGTGAAAAATAAAAGAGGGAAAACTCCTCATTTGACCCTCATCTTGGACGCAGTGTCTCCTTTGCCTTCTCCGCTGGTCACCTGACTTACAGTTGTCCTTTATTAACACATTTTCCAATTCAAGAGTAATCAAGTGGCAACTGAAGACACGGCTTCTCTCCCCCATGCGATCTAAAAGCAACAAAATAATGGGCTTCACTCAGTACCGAAAAATAATTTGGTCTATGCACCGTCACTCGGCGACGGCATTTCATAACTCTTCATTTAATGGAGGTAATTTTGGCGACAACTACGTACACCTGTTTTTGCAGCACGGTCACTCAGCTCGCTGTAAAAAAGACAGCTGTCCGATTGGAAAATGTAAACGGACGAAACCACGTACTAGTCATCAAAATTAGGCTACCTTCATTCGCTGAAGAGTTCTGAAATGCCGTCGCTGAGTGACGGTGCATTTACATAATAATAATCACATTACTTTTCTGTGCTGAATGTAGCCCATTATTTTGTCACTTTTAGATCGCATGGGGGAGAGAAGCCGTGTCTTCAATTGCCACTTGATTATTCTTGAATTGGAAAACGTGTTAATGAAGGAAACCCATCAAGAATTAGCCAGCACTGATTATTTTCAATAAAGGGAGGGATATTAGCCCCGGAATTTTCAGGTCAAACGACGCGCCTGCTGAACTAAATGTAGCCCGTTTTTCGCTGTTAGATCGCATGGGGGAGAGCAGACCTGTCCTCAATTGCCACTTGATTATTCTTACATCGGAAAACGTGTTATAAAAGGAAAACCATTAAGAACAAGCCAGGACTAACGCCGGTGTTCTGTCAAATTTTGCTCCCTTGCCAAAAAATACTTCCGGAATGCAAAGCGATCGTTAAGTCTTTGTTTTCGCCTTGGCATTGCAATATGAATCAGGATACAATAGTAACTTTGTTATTTGTCAGCTTATTATAACAAGAGCAGATGTTATAATGAGTGGGATTAGTTTGTTTGAAGATATTTTCCCATATACGGCATTATCATTTAATTTCTGCATTTTCAGGAAAACCCAGCGTGTACATGCAAATATATGTACGCTTACAGGTCGAAATGCGCACTGAAAATAAATCTATTTTTATGATTTTTGAGGATACTTAAGATATGAGCGAGGAAACAGCCCGAGATTTCAGGCGTGCGCAAGCGCTGAACCACGAGGTAGCATATTTTGACGGGTAGCAAAATTAATCAGAACACCGACCCTGAGGTGCGCTGGTAGATTAGTTCTCAAGCGCTGCAGTGTCGCTTGCATGAATCGCATCCTTTTTTTTTTTTGGCCAGACATTCTAGCCCGGGCGCTACAAATTTCAGGCCGGGGCGGGGCGTCTGGCCAAAAAAGCGCTGCTGGAAACCCTGATATATCATATATATATATATATATATATATATATATATATATATATATATAAGTATATTCATATATATTGGAGCTGGCGAGCTTTCTGTGCAACTTCAGCGAAGACTTTTTCAACGAAATTGTCACTGCGTCTTGATGAATATGTGACACCTCCCCCCACTACGCGGACACACCCATCTCGGCGCAGGTCCGTCTACCAAAGTGGCTGCGCACGGTGTTGCACCGCACAAAATTACCACCGCGTGGGCTGCACCGGACGAAATTACCACTGCATGGGCTGCGCCACGCTGCACCACCCTGCGCTGCACCAAAAAATTAGAGCCTACAGAGGAAAAGAGAGTTCATGAATTAATTTTGCTATACTATATTTCATTTTTCATCCATCACATTTTGTCATGATTGGACAATGTGGCTATTTAAGTGTAGGATTCATTAATCGAAGCAAATCTGTTCAACCTTGATCAATGGTTCATTAGCAAAACCAGTTCAATGGGATTTGAACCCACAACCTTGCACCTGTAAACTGTGGTCCTTATACAGCAATCCAAACAGCAAATGCAACTAGAAAAATGACAACTTCCAGGCCCACTAAACATGCCATTTCTTTCGATCAGTGCAGCAGAACACTGCTTTGTGTAAGACAATAATATTAGAACAGAAAATGATTAGGAATGACAGACGGAAGCAGCTTAGTATATTTGAGTTGTTAGTTTTAAAGTTCTAAGAACTGATACCCTGAACATAACATCAAAGGCTAATATTGCTTCCCTGATATATGATGCCTCCTCAGCACTTAATTATGACCTCTGTCAGTCCTGATTCATGGACAACATAGCTGAGGCAAAAACTAGCACCTGCTCAGGTCTCCCAAACTCTGAATTTCAGATACACTGTGAATATAGTGTGCCTTTTTGGGTTGGTGCACCTGATATCAATGTAGACCTGGCCTTGTCAATGAAGGAGGGTGGCATTCCCATTAATGCCATATGGTCAAAACTGCTTGAATTTGCCTTGATTTGGGGCTGTTTCCTGGTTTGGGCTGGGCCTATACATTCTACAAGAGGAATATCTGGATGTAATGACATTCCATAAAAGTCTGAGTTTCAAAAGGTTTTAGGAAACTCTTTCCTGTTTCAGACTTGCACTGCCCCATTGAAAAACCATGGTTTGGTCATATTTTGCAGAGAGTTGTACTGAAGAAATAAACTTCCTTACACAAAACCCTGACCCTCAGCTCCATCAAACACCACTGTCATCACCAAGAAAGCCAACTTGGAGCCAGGCCAAATAACCCAAAATCAATGCCTGACTGCAATAATGCTTTTTTGGCTGGTCTAAACACAAATCCCTGAAGAAATTTGTTGTTATAAAATGGAAAACCTTCCCAGAAAAGCAAAGAGGTAGAAGATATAGTTGCACAGAGGTAGAAGATATTACAATCCATGATTTTGGGATCACTATACAATATTGATATTAAGCAGACATTTGGGCACGGGCAGTGGGTTAGAAGAAATAAAGTGCAACGAGCTGTTGAGGGAAGTAGCATTTCAGATATCAGAGATGATAACGATAGTCATAAAGAAATGGCTTTGCTTTATATTTATTTATTTATTTTATTTTTGAATCACACTTTTTGCACATTATTTTAAGGCTGTATTGAGTCAATTGTCGTACTCTTCTACACTTGCAGGAATCAAGTTACATACCATTCACTCAGATACTCATATCTATGGCCCAGTTTACACGAAGACGCTTGCGAGTAAAGACGACAAAATATTTTAACGGAAGTGCCTTTTGTTTATATGGTGACGGCGTTTTTGGGGCTTGAAGACGCAAAAATCTCAAACCACCCTCGAAAGTGGAAAACTTGAATACGCTCCGGTGTAGCGTTTCCGTCTAAACTGGCCAAGACGCAAAACTGGCTCAGATCTGCTGTTCTGCTCACGTCGTGTAGGCGTTTACGTCACGCAGTAAACAAACATGTCGGATTACATCCATGCTTCGGACCTTCAGGCTACTCTGGCAGCCATAATAAATGTACAGGAATCGTTACTACAAATGTACAGAATCTGTACACATGCTATTGGCGAACAGAGGAGGATCTACTTGACCAGACGAAGTTCTTGTTACCGGTTGCCATATTTTGTGATTTCGCGGCACAGTGATGAGAAGAAGGAAGATTCTACGCATGCGCGTAGGCATGGCGGCGTTTGTGTTAGTGTATCACAGCACCATCTAGCCGTCTGGCATGCATACCCAATCGATTTCAACACATTTTTTGCATCACCGTATGCACACAGATTTCCTCCCGAAAACGCTCGTCTGAACGCGAAATAAAAAGTGAAGACGCGACGCCACTTTTGCGTCTTCTGTTCACACCATCATCATGTAAACCTAGCCTATGGCAGTTAGGAGTCTCCAATTAGCCTAACGTGCCTCATTTTTTTTTTTTTTTTACTATGATAGGCAACCAAAGTACCCGGCGGAAACCCACATGAACTCAGCGAGAACATGCAAGCTCCACACAGAAAGGCCCCAGGTCGGCTTTGCTCTGTAGAATGCTTTTGTAACAAAATGAATCAATAAAAACAATCAATCTGGACATTCAACCCACTAAAAACAAGAGAAATTGTTATCGTTATGCCCTAGACTTAATATCAAATACAAAATAAGAGACTTTGGGTGGGGGGTAGAGATACAGCCAAAGACGTGAAAGTTCAAACTGCTTTTGAAGGTGGTTACAGTCCCAGCTATTCTGACGGCTGTGAGAGTCATTCCACCATGTGTGAGCCAGAACAGACAGGAGACATGACTGAGAAGTGCAGGTACAAAAGGGAATGCGGGGAAGGATCTCTGACAACCAGAGGCGGGAAACAAATGAGTTCTTGTGGGTTTTTTGGTCTGATTACCTTCTGAACATGTCCCAGGGCGGTGCCATTAGTAGCCTGGTTTGCAAAAAAACATTATTTTAAGATCAACAAGTATGGCAGCCTGGCCAGAACATTGACTCTGATTGCTCGAAAGTCAAGAACACTGCCATTGATTGATCAATTCAAATATCCAAAAAGTAATGGGCAACAATAGCCATTTTCAACATAGAACATCAGATAAATAATCAAATAGTCACATTTAGTGTTGGATTCGTCATTATGGATTTATTTTATGAAGTTTCCAAAAAGACACTGCAGTTTAAACCTGGATTTCAAAGCATCTGAAAGGGATACAATCACATCAGAATCCTCTTTGAAATGGTTGAACGCACAGAGCGCATATGAAGACTTGACGTAAGTTCTGATAGGCCATGGAATCAAGCCTACTATCAGAGGAGCAGCTACCTGCTAGGGAGTCACCTGAGAACACATGACTGTCATCTGATCTAGCTGCTTGATGATTGCTTGGCCGGTAATATACTATTCTACTTAAGCTCGCCTTCAGGAAGCTGCTCCTCTGTGCGCTAGCTCAACAACCCTCCTCCACCCCAGCTCCGCCGATCTATTGTATTCATTAAACCCGGCTCTCTGTCTAAATTTCATTCTATAGCAATGTCTCTTCCGTGACGCCATTGTTGCTTTGGCTCTGTTTCCTTGGAGGGGGGTTAATAGCAGCTCCCTTCCTTCAGTTCCTCGTTCGGACGAGCAGGGATCTCTCATAACAGAGCCATGTCGCCAAACTTAATGTATGTTTGTATGCCTGAATATTGTCAATAAATATTTCCTTTTTTTGAGGAAGTGGTTCTATCAGAAGTGATATTTAATATTTGGTGTGCTCTGATGTTGTGCACAACATTGTTGACCCCAGAGGGTAAAATTTGATACGAGCCATAACAGAAAGCCAATGGAGGGCAGTGAGGGGGGAGCTACAACTAAGTTAGCCAGAAAAATGTTTTTGAGAAAATCATTTTCCACGAAACATTTGAGTTCACCACACTTTCAGAGTTTACAGTATAGCTCACCACTTGGATGTTCTCAGATAGGAACATTCAGGTGTCCATCATCACACCAAGGTCCTCTCTCTACATGGGGATGACAGAATGAGATGTTTGATGAGCAGGTGTCCTTGAGGTAGAGCATACACTTCAGAATCAAAAGTCCACCCCAGTCCTCCCTACCTTTGTCAATTAGACTAACTCTTCAGCTGAGATGTTGAACTAACTACCTCATGGGCGGGTGGGAGGAAGACAAGGAAGGACTTACACCATGAGGAGGACCTCACTCTAAATACAATTTGCAGGCCCCTTAAACATCAGTGCTCCACAGGTCTGGAACACCCCCAGCACCCTGGCAGAGGAAGACAGGTTCACTGGTTCAAGGCTCTTGAACTGGTAATTTTGAGGGCAACCATCTCCCCAGTTGCCTGCTTTATATATCTTCACTCCAGTCCTTGAACAGCACAAGTGAAGAGAAGTGAGTGAAATTTCAGCTGCTTGGACGGGACTCCCTGATAGGGGGTGAGGAGAAAATGAAATTCAGAAGCACAATAATGGTAAGGCAACAGGAGAGAAATCCTTGGTTTCATATGTAGGGACCCCTAGCTGGGAGCTCCCAACGGACTCATGGAGAAGATTCCAGGTTTTGCTGTTTGGAGGCTGGACCAGGAAATGTTCTTTTTTTCTTCTTCTTTTTACACGAAGGAAGTATTTGCCCAGTTCATATTTGTTAAAAAAAAAAAAACATTAAGTCTTTGAATCCCTAAATTACTGTGTTTGTTCCCTCCTTGACCTCTAAGTCCCTCTTGCCTCCTAGCTGAGAACCTGCCATATATATCACTATGAACACACACGCGCGCGCACACACACACACACATGCGCGCGTGTACACACAAAAATACATTTTACTTGCAACTGTGGGGTAATTTGTTCTCAGCATTTGACCCCTTCACATTACATGGAAGCAGTAGACAGCCACAATACAGCACCCAGAGACCAACTCTTGTCTAAAGCCCATAGGCTTGATCATAAGCACTGGTACCAGTATTCCAATGGAGCATGTTTTGAGGGGTGAGAGGGTAACTGAAGTACCTGGAGGAAACCCACACAAACATGGAGAGAACAAACAAACACTATTCATAGAAGAACTGTCCAGAACTCCAAAATCACTTTACTGAGTGGCAACTGGGCTAACCACTGCACTGCCACAATATAATGTAATGTATGACTCATGAGTAAGAGTTGTCCTTCGTGTAGAGGGAGCTCAGAACAGGCAAAACACGAACTAAGTTTGTAAGAGAAACATCTCATCTGCTGAAATTTATACTCATAATTAAATGGTTACCTCTACCAGTGGTTTTGTGAATGGATTGAATCCAGTGTAGTACATTATCAGAGTAACTTTTTCTCATCCAGTAGATTTGATGCTTCATATTCAGCTACGTGAGGCAGACAAACAAAAGCACATAAGGGATGAGACAGTTAAAGGAACACAGTGGTATTGTGGTCTTACTCGCTTCTTGTGTGATGGTGTTGGCCTGCAGGCCCTTCCCCCTGCTGCATTTTTCGCCTCCACCTTAAAGGGCAACAGGTGTGGCTTGTTAAGGTGGAGGTGAAGGTTCCCAATTTGAGGGCTGGCTGCACTTTTGTTTACTGCAGCAGTATTCTGTTTTCTGGAGCCCTTATGTGTTTTGGTGTGCTGCTGCTCCTCTCTGGGGCTTTATGTCTTTTAAATTAAAGATTCTTATATTTGTACTCAGCCTGTGCATTTGGGTCCCTGATCCTGTTTTTTGGGTACATGGTCCCAGTCCCCGCCGGTTTCTTGTCTTCAGCCGGCGGGGGGCAAATCCATGACATCTTGTCCTCACAACGATAGTCAATATACTATCCCATACACAACAGGAAGCATTGCAATAAATGTGGCCTTTTACCCACAAATAGCAATCTGGCTTGATGGCTATTGACCAATTCCACTGCGGGCTGACCTTTCAAAAGGCAGGAGCTCTTGGGAGTTCCTTTTGCACTGAATGAGCTAAACTGAGTGGTGCTCTTTGGAAATGCAATACTGCCTCTTCTGTTCGCGAATGAAGAAAGAGTCGTGCAGGGGCCTTCACACATTAAATATTTTATATAATATCCACTCATCCACTATTTATATGGCTTCTTCCTTAGTAGGGTCGCGGGGGAGTGGAGTCTATCCCAGCTAACTATTGGCTAAAGGCAGGGACCCACTCTGGGGTGCGTTTCCCGAACAACAACGGAAGTTAGCTTTGAATTAACATGGTATGATGCATCATTAAACTAACGAACATCAGAAGAACGATGGTTTCCCAAAATCTTCGTACCTTGTTCGTACCACAGTAGTGTGAACCATGTTGGTTTGAACGACGTTAGTTTGAACCATGATAGTTTGAGCGATTGTCGCTCAAACAACAATTTTACAAGGGGCACGGTCTGATTTTCACCGCGGGAAGCTTAAAAACTTGGTATTTGCGCCTAAATACGGCACTTGTGATCGATATTATAATACTAATTCGTTGTTTTGGCATATTATTTTGTGATCATATTCAGACTAGCTAAAATACAATTTACCATTGAAATGAAAGGACACTTTAGGCAACGATTCTTTGGAAAAATCTAAAGAATGATCAGCTGGCCCAGGAATCCGATGGCAAGCAAAACGATATCGTCCCGGACGAGAGTAACAAAAGGAGCTCTCAAAGCTCCAAAACCATGACAGAAGATGACCGGGCATTCCACAGACCACAAGGAATGACAAATGTTATGCTAAAAGACCTCCATCTCCCCCACCCCCGTTCTTTTTATTAACACTTTCCCTTCCACTGTCATATATTAAAGGAATAAGTCCCGAGAAGCAGTGGGTTACAGTGATTTTATAACGGTAGAGGGGCGTTCCGCCGTTATAAAATCACTGTAACCCAGTGCTTCGAGGGGCTTATTCCTTTTATAAAACGGTTACCCTACATATAGCCCCTTAAATAAACACACAAGAAAAAAAATCGACAATTTATCGGTAATAATGCAACAATAAAATTGAGAACTTCTTCCATCAAACACTTAAGAGTGGACAGAATGGTTGGCCAGCAACACCGATGCTAAGATTGCTTATTCATCTAGCGCCATTATCATGTCACATCAGGCTATTTGGGCTTGCTAATGCAGATATACTATGAAAGCAGGCTAGTTTGAATGTCTCCTTCGGCCTCCCGAAGACCCCGTTTAAAATTTTGCTTTCGTGTCGGTTTCCGAGTTTCCTTGTTCTCAACTTGTGCCGATCGGCCAAATCATTACAACCAGCAGCGAGGGAAGGGAACGATTGACTTTGTCCTCCAGACTTGCCGGTACCCAGGAAAATATGTTGAATTGTGCATTAGTTTGCTAGCCTGCTTGTCAACTAGCTAGCATTCACTACAATGGATGTGGTTACCCTACACAGTCCATAAAATAAACACACAAGAAAAAGTCAACAATTTTTAGGCTACTGAAATAACAAGCAAGTTAGCAACATAGCTTGCAACACAAAAGTGATATCGAACGTTGTTATGCAATAGCTAACGTTAGCTAAGTAGATAGCCAACTGGTAATCTGGTTAAAAGGCTAAACTTCCCAGAGACTGAAATAGCGAGCTTAAACTCTTGAAACAAAGGTAACCTGACGAGTCAGCTGAGCGCAGAGCAGTTCGTTGCGCGCAGGGATATTTTGTGCTGCGGCCTGCCACAGTGGGTTACATGAATTTTATACCGGCATGGAACGCGGCTCAGCCAATCACATTTAAGGATGGGAAGCACCCGTTTTATAAATATGATTTCAACCATATTCACAGTTGCAAGTGGGCAAACAACATCCTCTCCGTAAACAGCAAGATCATATGTTCTACCTGTGACTAGCAACACAAAGTCACAAGCTTTACAGATTTACTCAACAATAATACCGTCTTGAACCATGATCCCCTAAAGTAGGCTAATTAACCACCTCCCGATCTAATGACTGCGGGAAAAAAACTAATGTTGAATTACTAGAATAGCGTAGTTAATCATTGTCGAACACTAAAGTTTCTTTGCTAACACATGCAAAGGCTACAAGAGATATAATTCCAGAGATCCAACCATAGGCCCACTCATGAACAGAGAAATACAACAAAAAGTGTCTTTCCTGAGTAGCTACATTTTCAAATCACTGTGTTGATGTTATATATGTTTGTACAGCAAGATCATTGAACATTTTCAGCTACTGACCTTATGTTTACCTTTCGTGGACTGCATTTTCCGACGCAATCACCCGGAACTAAGCTTCTAACTACAGCTGGGGAGCATTAGTTGGAAATACACAACTTAACGACAGTGGTTGCGAACGTTCATTCGGACTACGGTTTTGGGGAACCCTACGTCGTTTAACAATGGTTCACACTACGTTAGTTACCTTATTGTTCAAACGATGGTTTTTGGGAAACACTGGCTTCGCAACTACATAGTTCAAACTAGGCTTATGCTGTCGGAGGCGACGGCTTGGGGTATATCCCCGAACGCCTCCAATCCTTGAATAGGCCTTGAATAGACTTTCATTTGGACTTAATTTCAGGGAGAAGGTTCCAACTCCATGCAGTGGGGTCCTGAGCCAGATTCGAACCCATGATGTTCTTGCAGTGAGGTGGTAGTGCTACCCATTGTGCCACCACACTCCCGCACTCTTATGGTCTCCAGTCAACCAAACACGCAGTTAACATTTTCACACAGGAAGACCCTATGCTGAAATTTCACCCCTGACTTCCTTGCTGTGAGGTAACAGGGCCACCCACTGCACCGCCATACTGATCTCCCATTTATAATCATGAGAGAAAAATAATAATTTCACATTTCAGTAAACAAGTTCAAAATTTCTCATTTGAATGCCACTCCTCAGAAACATGCAAGGTCTGTTCTGAAAAGCTGATAACGTGTTTCACACCTCAGTTAGAATGTGTGAATATGAATTAGACTGAGGTTGCGAGCATTTTTTGTGAACTGCAAATGTAAAAGCTTGAATATTAGTCGAATAAGACTAATGTCATTGGTCTGAAGCAAAATGATCTCCCAACTGATTGGCTTTTACAGAATCACAGCAGACACATGTGTACGATCTGAAAATGTTCTTCATATCCGGTTATAACTGCAGCCAATATGGAATTTATAGCTGTCTAAACAATTTTTGAATAGTTTTTCTTCACTAATATGCATTGAATTCAGTTTTAGAACTGAGTCAACTTGGTGCAGAGTTTAACCTTAAAGCGGATAATTACCAGCAATGGACTATTGTACTGTATTTAATCAATTCTGATGTTATAATTTATTTTCTTAAATAATTTAAGTGGGCTACAACAGTACTTAATTAAGCAGTACTGTGCAGTAGATATTTAAAAACTATGTCACCCCATTTCAGTGGTTCATTCAGCAGAGTAACCATTTTGCCAATAATATTTATCTATTGCCCTGACCGGGAAAAGGCAGTATTCTTTAATCAAGGAATCATAAAGTGCCATCATTGAATAAATATGAATCACTATTTGTGTTCAAACTAATTTCCCACCAAACTAATATTGTTGCATTTGTTGTACCAATGGTTGACGCTCTCTTTCATCCTTGTTGAATTCTGTTGACTGATCTTGCCTTCAATATTTATTTATATATTTTTTATTTGTCATGCCTAAGCACGTGTTTTTGTCAGTTTTTGTTTCCACCAATTAACCTGGTTAAAACATTTTAATTGGCTGCACTCAACACCACTGGTTTCATAATTAGATAAATTACAATAAGATAAATCACAAAAAAAAAAAAGTTACAAAAAAATAAAAAAAAAAATACAAGAGCTGCTTTCAGTTGCCATTCACTTGCTTCCAAAGAAATGCAACAAAAATGCAAAAATGTCAGGGGCTAAAAAGGCAGTGTTACAGTGTGGAGTTATGGCCAGAAATCAGCGAGAAAAGAAATGAGAGCAGTTGAAACTGTCCTACCCCACACGCTATAGTGTTTCACAGAAGACCAGTTTCAGCTGAGTTTGTAAAACTTTTTTTGATTGCAAGGCATGGCGAGGTCAATCTGGGTCAGTGAAAACTGTTTCAATTTCTCCCCTCCCTCTTCCTAGTCAAAAAAAAAAAAAAAGCCCACTGAAGTGTCGAGCTCACTCTGAGGCATGAGTGTTAAACAGAGGAGAATCGTATCAGTGTGACCGTATTCTTCACTAGTCTGGCCACTGTATGACCATGGTTAGCAGCATTCCAGAGGAGGAGCCACACATGCATGCAGAATTGTAAAAGGAAGTTTATGCGATGGGTCAGGCAGTCATGTGATTGGCTCCAAGTGACTAGATGGATTGCTTAAAAAAAAAACCAAAAAAAAAAAAAACTGACATACTATCCAGTCATCCAGTCCAGTTTAGCTTAGCATTCCATTTTTATACATTTTCCTTGTGACATTCTAAATAAAACTAGTATCTTGGGCCAGTATATTGTGGATATCAACAGTCATCATCATTTAAAATGATGAGCTTCCAAAATGACTTCACCTGGGGTTGTAAAGACACCGTATTACCTAGCAACTGCCTCATGTGAAAGCAGAATGCTTACACTGCAAGTTCTGAGATTGAAACGGTAATGCACTGGCAGGCTCCGTAGCCATCATGGGACACGTTTATGTTTGTGTTTGCAGCCCTGGCATGCAATTTCGCCTTCCTCAATGACTCACAAGCCCCATTTGTGCCGAATCATGGGACTCCCCTGAGCAGCTTTTCTATAAACATCAGAACAAATATGACATGAGGATAATGCAATCCTGACTGGGAGTGCTATCAACAATGCTCATTCAGTTCCAGATGATTTCCTTAACGCTGGTTCAATATCTCAAAGGACCATGAGTAAATCACTTGTCATTTCATGCAACACAGCAATGGCATATGGCCCTCAGAGCAAATAATCCCCACTAACATGCATTATAAACACACAGACTTCCGCCCTGGTGGTATCTTCAGGCTTCGCAGACACAAGCTGTCATGGTTTTTGGAGGCTGGCGAGCTCTCTTTCTTTCCCTCATCTGGGACAATACCGTTTTACCCACAATCAAATTCTTTAGCCAGCTGGCATTAATTGTGGGCTGCGACCGGACTCCACTTTAAACCCAAGTTCTGCCTCGCCGTCTTTGCTAGAGTGTCAGTGTTACTTTACAATTTAGCCGGTAAGGTCTCTAGCTTGAGAATTGTGTGAGGAATTAGTTGCATAGAGGAAAGCGCTGGTAAGCAAGGGAATCTTTCTTTCGTTATTTCTCTCTTTCTATGCACCGTCCGGTGCCTTATATTGTTATCTCGGTAGCCAAGATTTTCCCTTTGTTTTCTTTCAGTCTGCTCGCTTTGCTTCCTTTTGTACCCGGACTAAGATCTTTGTCCGTTGGAAGCGCAAGTCTCTCTCTTTCCCTTTTTGTTGGTTTGTCTCTCTTATTTTTCTGGACTTCCTATCGTTTCGGTTGCTGCTTTTGGCGTCTGGAAACACCAGCCATCACACAAGCAGTTCTGCTGGTGGTAACTGCATATTGATTTTTTCTTAATTGTAATGGACACCTACGATTTTGTGTGAGTGATTAAAATTTGTGCAAGGATACAAGGTTGAACAATGATGAGCAAAGCAATATCAGAGAGCTGACATTCAAATTCGCTTTTACAGCCATTCAGTTATAACCTCTCTCAGTTTTATTTACTCTCAGTAAAGATTTCATGGGATTTCCAAAAAAAAAGTTCTTCATGCTGCAGATGTTTGCAATATTGTCAGAGATTAACCAAATATGTGAAAGTGTTTGCATAGAAACAGGTACAACTATTTAAGATGATAGTGGTTTGGCATGTGTCACAGAATTATCATGGGGTTCAGGCAGTGTGTGAGGAGGTCTGTAATTCATAGCTCTGAGATTCATATTCTTGTCACCCAAACTTCCGTGATCCCTTGTGGTATTTTTTGAAGAGATCAAAAACTAAGACGGAACAGGCTGATCCGTCATTACTACATTTGGCATATTTTTTACATTATTTCATCATTTCCTTATAATGTCCCTGAAACCTTCAAAATGAGTCATTCAGGAATGAAAAGAAGTTGACAATTCTGACATTTAACCCTTACAGAGCCTTTTGCTACTAGCCCAATCATTTCTGAAGGTTAAAACAATTTTTAACGATTATTATGACTGGCAGCTATAGTTTGCGCTTCTCAGCAAGATAATCCTACTATGTAATTTTTCTCCCCATAAATTTCATTTCTTCCTCAGTCTGTATTCATTATTATTATTGTTTATTATTTTTATTTATTTTTGCATTCCACCTGGTGTTTTGACAGAACTAATAAAACCTATGGGAGAATACTGGCATCTTAGAGACTGTCCCGAGCCATGAATCTAACTTCCATACACAGAGCATTGAGTGTAAAAAAAAAAGAATTTAAAAAGACACTCTTCAAAATGATTTGGCACTTACAGTTGTTCTTCAATGCACCAGCTGTCATTTTGTGTTTTAGATGATTACAGTATGTGACATCACTGGGTTATGCCTTGGTGCTGCTCTCACTATAAAACCATGGGAATTTTCTGAATTGCATTGTTAAGTCTGCTCAAAGGTTTTGGAAACCAATTTTTTATTGTTACTCATAAATTAATTTTAATCACAATACTTGCATTGAGCAGATGATCCTGTCAAGAGTTTTATTTAGCATCCGTCAATTCTGTTGTGGATGAAGCAATTTCACCTCCCTGCACCATTTTTGCTGATCAACACCAAAGATTTATACTTTAACAAATTTTTAGTTAAAAAAGGTGGGGCCCTCCCCCAGAAAAATTAATGTGCTGAAAACACGTTTTCCTGGTATCTTGGGAGAAAAATCTGGCCTATCTGTCCAATGATTTTCCTCCCAAGGGTCGAAAAATTAAGCTAAAAAAAACTTTCAAAGCGCCGTTATAATGCAGTTTTACATTAACTGACGACTTTACCCAAGACTTTCACTTTACTGTCAAAGTTTGTGTCCATAAACCATTCACTGCTGTTGGTGACTTGGTCAAAATATCAAAGAGGAGAAAATCTTTCGAAATCGTCCAAACCCTACAGTGTTGGCATTCATTGGAAAGTGCTTGATGAGAGCTTTCCAGTGAATACCAATGCGCTATGGTTCCAACGATTTTCAAAGATTTTGATGTTTCAGAAATGTTGACAAAATCACCACTAGCAGTGAATGAGTTTGACCATATTTCCCAAAAAACACTGCTATTATTAGTTTTTGAGTTTATATAACACCAAATAGCCACTAACAAAATAATTGTAGTGTATATATAACATGCAAACCCAGTGGCAACATGCATCTGTGATTTTAGCCAATGTTAACAGATCAGCATATCTCCCCTCCCGCCCAAGTCCCTAAACCAGGTTTAATAAAAGACACCACACTCAACAGCTTGTAAAAAGTTACAATGCTGTGATTTCCTTTTTTCAAAATGGTTCTAAAAGATGAGGCTTTAATGCTTCCAAAAGACTCCCAAGTGTTGTGAGAGTAGGAAGTGTTGTCATACACATAATCCGAGTCACCATTAAATTAACCCATTTATGCCTAGCGTCCTCACATGAGGACTGTTAAGAAAAAGTGTCCTGTTTGAATGACTATTAGAGTGGTATTTTGAAGCATAATAACATTAAAAAGTAAAAAAAGAAAATTCAGACATAAATGGGTTAAATTTCTGCACATGTGAGTGAATTTACTAATCTGGAGGCAGTGCCTGGGTCAGTAATGTCCAAAACTATTATATTTATATTTAAGATCATATTTATCCTAAAGATGTCCCAATATAAATTTAACACAATGATGTTTTTAATAGAAATAGAATAATAATAATAATAACAGTAACAATAATAATAATTATTATTATTAATATTTTATTATATTTACATGAATGCCCCTTTGCGCCCGCCCCCCGGAATCCGCCACTGGACCAGTAACCAGGCCCATTTATTTACCCCGTATACAGCAGTACATTTCCATATTCTCTTATATCTCTGAGGTTAATGTCACTGGTGCGCTTCTTCCTGATGCAAAAAAGCTATTTGTAACAAATGGCTCTTGAACCCCTCCCATCTCAGGGTGACACTTTAGAATTATAGGTCCAGATTTGATGGGATTCCCATCATGCCTCTGCTTCTGCTGTGACTTTGAGAGAAATAAGAGCAACACCGTTCCCAAAAACTCCCCTTGACAAAAACACGCGCAGCCCATACTTGGAATGACTTCAAAGCACAAAACAAAGTCTAATGAATGTCCTGAAATCCATTCATACTTTTAGTTTCCCTAAAAATGTGAATTTGTTTAAAAACATATTAAATGCAAGACAGAATGATGATATTCGCAAGCTTAGATGGATGATTATTTTGTGGATAATCCAAAATCACAGATTAAAGTAATAATCTTTCATTCCTAAGCACACCAGTGATTTGGAAAGAGATTCTTTTCCGATGCCATCTGCTGCAATATGGTGAACTGTGTTTCTTAGAATGCAAATGGGTCAACATCAAAAATGAGTGCTAATGAAATGAACCTATGAGCTTGTTGCCAGATGTACACCATATCTTTGTGCCAATTTTGGAAAAGAGTGAAAATTCATTAATGCTACTAATTTTAAATATACTGGACCTCAGGAATAACAACTGCAAATAAAAAAGAAGATTGATTTGGAGGATTATCAGATGGATGTTATCAAAGTTTATAATAATGTCTGTTTGGTTTCTACACAGTGATGCTGACTGTGCTTATGCTTTTGCTAGTTCACATATGCATATACAGTACTGTATATGACTGCAGCTTCTCTATGCATGAGCCTTCAGCTTCTGTGTGTGTGTGTGTGTGTGTGTGTTTGCGCAAGAATATGAATGCATGTTTGTGAGCATGTGCGTTTGTGTGCGTGACAATGTTTCATGAGGACTTATAGGTAAGTGTGTTTTCCCAGCTACTGAAGCAGTGCACATCCCACCTTCCTAACTATCTAGGAAAGGTGGTTTCATTTTTACTGCAGACAGGGAATTCTTAGAAATAAAAGTAAAACACTAAACAACTATAAATTTGAATCAAAAATGGCTAAGCATAATTATCACCATGCATGTGTGTATTTTTTTTTATCACAGCCAGTGGCCACCAAGATGTCACCCATTGGTTTTAGTATACCATTTTTGAAGCCTCAAATTAGGCATTTTGACCAGGACCATCCTGTCTTTTTGAAATTGGAAGTGATTCTTATTGAACGAGAGGGTGGATCAAGATCCAAAAGGGAACAAGGGGTGGATTGATGAGATCCCAATGATACACGCCCACCTGACAACGCCTGGTTCTTGTAATGCATCTACGGTCCTGATTAAATCACAGTCTGTGTTTGCAAACAGCGAAATTTGCTTACCAGTGAACATTTGGGAAAGATTACATATAAGACTAGAGACCTTGTAACAGTAACTGAGTGTAAGTTAACATTGAACAGTGTGTAATCTTGTATGCTAGCCAGTGGCATCGTTAGCTCCAGATGTTTTAAACCTAGCCCCAGGCGGTTTTTCCCGGCAAAAATTTCAGTTTTTAATACAGAAATAGACATGTCACAATTGCCCACTTCAGGCAGTCACAGCCAGAGATGACTCTGATCTCAACTCTCATAGCTACAGCCCTGCCCGCCCCCAAGAGCCCCGATGCTAATGCTGCTTTTGAAACAAGTCAGAACTGGGATCTCCCCCAGGTGAAAACTCCGAGTTCCGACTTCACAGCATTCCTCTAATAAAATTCCTCCATACTGCTCGTGTGACTGTCTGCAAGCCCTGACATTATGATTAGACTTGAAAAGACGTCATTTTCACTGTTTTTCTCCTAAATGTCCTACGTAGGCACTTAGCCAGGAGCCATTTTTTTCCCTCGGGAAGAGTAAAGTTCTGTTACTTGGACGACTCAAAATACGAAGAAGAAGAAAACTCAAAAACACACACCATAAAACTAGAAGAAGAGGAGGACCTAGTCTCGAGCTTGTGTACAAAACCCAAAACCAGTGAAGTTAGCACGTTATGTAAATCGTAGATAAAAACAGAATACAATGTTTTACAAATCCTTTTCAACTTATATTCAATTGAATACACTGCAAAGACAAGATGTTTAATGTCCAAACTGAGAAACTTTATTTTTTTTTTGCAAATAATCATTAACTTAGAATTTAAAGGCAGCAACACATTGCAAAAAAGTTGGCACAGGGGCCTTTTTACCACTGTGTTACATCGCCTTTCCTTTTAACGACACTCAGTAAACGTTTGGGAACTGAGGAGACCAATTTTTGAAGCTTTTCAGGTGGAACTCTTTCCCATTCTTGCTTGATGTACAGTTTAAGTTGTTCAACAGTCCGGGGTCTTCGTTGTCGTATTTTACGCTTCATAATGCGCCACACATTTTCAATGGGAGACAGGTCTGGACTACAGGCAGGCCAGTCTAGTACCCGCACTCTTTTACTACGGAGCCATGCTGTTGTAACACGTGCAGAATGTGGCTTGGCATTGTCTTGCTGAAATAAGCAGGGGTATCCATGAAAAAGACGTTGCTTGGATGGAAAGATATGTTGCTCCAAAACCTGTATGTACCTTTCAGCATTAATGGTGCCTTCACATATGTGTAAGTTGCCCATGCCTTGGGCACTAATACACCCCCATACCATCACAGATGCTGGCTTTTGAACTTTGCGCCTATAACAGTCCGGATGGTTCTTTTCCTCTTTGGTCCGGAGGACACGACGTCCAGAGTTTCCAAAAACAATTTGAAATGTGGACTCGTCAGACCACAGAACACTTTTCCACTTTGCATCAGTCCATCTAAGATGAGTTTGAGCCCAGCGAAGCCGGCAGCGTTTCTGGGTGCCGTTGATAAATGGCTTTCGCTTTGCATTGTAGAGTTTTAACTTGCACCTGCAGATGTCGCGAAGAACTGTAGTTACTGACAGTGGTTTTCTGAGGTGTTCCTGAGCCCATGTGGTGATGTTCTTTACACACTGATGTCGGTTTTTGATGCAGTACCGCCTGAGGGATCGAAGGTCATGGGCATTCAATTTTGTTTTTCGGCCTTGTCGCTTACGTGCAGTGATTTCTCCAGATTCTCTGAACCTTTTGACGATATTACGGACCGTAGATGATGAAATCCCTAAAGTTCTTGCAATAGCTCATTGAGGAATGTTGTTTTTAGACTGTTCGACAATCAGCTCACGCATTTGTTCACTAAGTGGTGACCCTCGCCCCATCCTTGTTTGTGAATGACTGAGCATTTCAGGGAAGCTGCTTTTATACCCAATCATGGCACCCACCTGTTCCCAATTAGCTCGTTCATCTGTGGGATGTTCCAAATAAGTGTTTGATGAGCATTCCTCAACTCTCTCAGTCTTTTTTGCCACTTGTGCCAACTTTTTTGAAACATGTTGCAGGCATCAAATTCCAAATGAGCTAATATTTGCAAAAAATTACGAAGTTTACTTGTTTGATCATTAAGTAACTTGTCTTTGCAGTGTACTCAGTTGAATATAGGTTGAAAAGGATTGGCAAATCATTGTATTCTGTTTTCATTTACGATTTACACAACGTGCCAACTTCACTGGTTTTGGGTTTTGTACATAGAAGCAGTGAACTACGTTGCACGCGATAGGGAGACCAGCACGCATCACGTTTATAGTTCACGAAGTGTATATTTTGCCGTGAACCGTTTTTACATTTCAACGGCAATTTCGCCTTGCCCTCCGGTACACCTGCACAGTAGTATTATTTTTGGATTTGCTCGAAGAAATCAATGGATAATAGTGAATACTTATAACTTCACCATTCAGGCACGTAGCTCGCATTAGTGATGTTGCAGGTGATACCGAGGCTTTGAAGCTCGCTTCAAACTCGACAGGGTATTTTTCTGAAGCACTGTGCGGGAGCTTGCTTCATATCGGGAGAAACCACGTGACTGATAACGTTCGAACTACATCACTGCTCACTGCTTCATTCAGACTGAATTAGCTGACCAGTTTGGTTCGATAGGCGGAGCTTTAAAACATAGGCGCAATTCAAATGTATTTAAGATGGATGAAACAGAGCTCTGTAAGGCTTTTTTATTCAAAAATAATAATGCCCAAGTTGCACAAGCACACCCAGTATACACCAAGCACAATCAAAAAACATAATATAATATCGTCGGCATGCTGATAAAACATTGTATCTCCAATCTGATAGTAAACAAAAAATTGTATGTCCACGATAATAACATGAACATTGCAAAATACAAAATTTTATTGATTGGATACATTCTTGGAAGAAATATATTTACCCTTCCCGAGCACAGCTCAACTGCATTCTTACATGCAAAATAAAAAATATTCTATGTTCTCCTGTAAAGTTTATAATACGATACGAGGTTTTATCAGCAGGCCGATGATATGCTTTTTGGACAGAGTAAATATTCATGGGATACAATGAGGCTGTGGATGTAATGTTATTACAGTATAATATGATTATTAAGTTAAGGAAGAAAAACAACAGACAGATGTTATTTGCAACAGACCTTTGCAAGGTTGTACAACAATCTCTGTGGCAGCAGATATCTCCCACGTGCTCAGTGAATGAAGCTTTCAGTAGTGAACCAATTTTCGATACAATTGTCCAAAAGGGTCCGAAGCTTCATAAAGCCTCGTTTGGCCATCACTAGCTTGCATATTCATACAATAAATATAGCTAGCTGAGTTGGCATAAAGGCTCTCTTTCTAACTAGCTAATGTTATATTCATGCATTTAAATGTAGTCAATTTGAAATGCATATAACCATTATTACGCGAACTAATTTGGCGGGAGTTGGACTGCGAGCATTTAGCTTGCTAGCTGGCATTAAAATGCGGCAAATAAAAAGGTTGCCAGCTAAAGCCGCTTTCAAACTGGATGTGAAACACAACAGATTACATTCAAAGTCAATGCAAAGATGTGAATACATGCGTTTCGCGTGTATTAGCGTCTTTGCATTGACTTTGAATGAAATCTGTCGTGTGAAAAATTTGTTTTGCGTCGGGTGTGAAAGCATCTAATCATTGACCAAGAAACCAACACTAGCTTAGTAAATTATAAATATGAAGCTTCCAGATCTCCCTATCGCGTGCAGCATAGTTCACTGCTTGCATGCAGGGTTGCCAACCCTGATAGGACAAATAAGCGACCGCAGCTTTAAAAACAACCCCAATTAAATTATACAATAGTATTAATGCTGCATTTGGCAACGTGTCCCACGCGCAGTTTTTTCGAGACACGCCTGGTGAATTCCATTCTTTGTACCTCACTGTCCAAATGAAACTTCCTCGTACCTTCGACTTAATTCATGACACAATTCGTGTTTACAAGTGTAACCGAATGCAGCATTAGATGGTGTAAACCTGGGGTGGAGATTACCTTTCATTTAGTTACTCGAGGGACTGGGAGGGGGGGGCGCGTTCTCTCAAATGGGTTGTGAGCAGACAGTAGCTGTGTTCGAAATTGTCCACTCATCCACTCGAGCCCTATTCCCTTCATCATGTATTTGATATAGTGCACTACATAGGGAATGACCAAAGGAGATTTTGGGACACTACACTGGAATTTTCTGAATATGATTGCGTCAGCAAATGTGCTGGATATTCCTTTAATGAAAGCGGACGTGCCAAGCATCATGTAAACAAACCGGATGCGGCATTTTTTCCTTACCGTTAATGCGTGTCTGTTCTGAAATTCTGGTCCCCCCACGCGACTTACAACCCTTAATGCACGTCAATTTGGGTCATGATTACGCCGGCGAAATAAGGCTTCAGTTTGAGCCATACTCGCTAGCGAGCTAGTTGGGTACCCATTTTTGTTATTACATTTACGACAGCAAGGGATGACAGACAGAATTTTAAAACTTAAACACATTTAATTAAACAAAGACTTTTAACTAATTTACTATCTACTCTACTGACCAAGATTGATATATACAAGAAAAAAAAATATTTACAGTCCCTTTGGTTGGGTTGCTTGGTAATGTTCCAGGTGAGGAAAATGCTCCAACACAGGCAAAAATCCACAAAAAGCTTCACAGGTCTTGAAAAGAGTGACAGGTCTGGTCAAATGTATCCTTCTCCTTGCAATCTCTCCTACAACTTTACTCTCTCAATTTTCCTCTTTATATACTCTTTTGCAGACCCCTTCACCTTTTAGACTTTTTTTTAATTCTCTGGGACTTTCCATCTCAGACATATCCAGGACATGTCCAAACCTAGCTCCAGTCTGGGCTTAACAAAAGAAAAGTCAATACTGCCATCTAGTGGCTTCTATTCGCATTACACTAGCAAGCCAAAGTGATATCGAACTGTGTGTCATAATTAGCACGCCAATGGATTTAGCTACATGGCGAGCTAGCTATTGAGCTAAGAAGGCTACAGTTCCCTCATAATGGAATACTCGTGAGCGAGCTATTTGGCTAGCTAGCTCGCAAGATAAAGAGAAATCAATAACTATAATGTTTTAGCTAGCATGACAATGTATTTCACATCCTAAAGTCGCTGTCACACCGGACACGAAACAAATTTTTCGCACGACAGATTACATACGAGGTCAATGCAAAGATGCGACTACTCGCGAAAAACGTGTGTATTCGCGTCTTTGCATTGACTTTGAATGTAGTCTGTTGTGCGAAAAATTAATTTTGCGTTCGGTGTGAAATTCATTCGAATTGCATTGTTAAGTCTGCTCAAAGGTTTTGAGAACCAATTTTTTTATTGTCACTCATGAATTAATTTAAATTAAAATACTTGAACAGATGATCCTGTCAAGAGTTTTATTTAGCATCTGTCAATTCTGCTGTGCTTGAAGCAATTTCACCTCCCTGCCCCATTTTTGCTGAACAAAACCAAAGATTTATACTTTTACTCATTTTTGTGCGCTGATTTTAAAAACGGTGTCTGTTTTGGTCAAGCACATCACGTTTTCTCACAATGTATGATGTGCATTTCATAGCATAGTCACTTTTGACAACCACTTGTAAGGTTAAGAAGTCTTGTATAACTGCCACAAAAACATGATTTCTATCCTCTGCAGAGCCAGGTGCGAACTATTCGTTCATTTCTTGGCTGATTTACAGATGCACGAATTATTCCAGACATTATTTTCGGCCTAATTCTGATTTCAGGCTTGGCAATACAGCCACTGACATAAGGAAATGCAAACATGATCCAGATTTTTTCTGCTATATCTGTGGGTGTTTCACTACACCCATACAGTGATAGAAAATCACAGATGTTGAGAAAAAAGATACATGTGATATAAGAATATAAACCTTCATTCTTACTTTGCGAAAAAAATTTATGTGCTGAACATTACGGGAACACTGGAGAATGTACTTCTGCAGGGCGGAGCCACCTTGCTTTGCACATTCTTCTTCTGTGGAAAAACATGGACACAGTGCATTGTGGTATACTGCACTACAACAGTGTACATCGCTTGCTCACTTGATTCAGCTGTGCATTATGGGTATTTTATAGTCCATTATATAGTGGATGAAAAGAATTCGAACAAAACTACAAAATGGCGGACACACTATGTAGTGCAATACATCCGTGATAGGGGGCGATTTCGAACACAGCTAGTGTCAATCAATGAATCCAGGGAAATAGCAGCCGTAAATGTATAACAATTAGGTCGCTTGTTACACTTCTCTAACAAGCAACCATATTTTTAAATACAAGCCCAAAAAAAACTGCAACCCGTAATTATTTTCAAGCGACTTTGGAAAAAAGAAGCCCAAAGTAACGTATTATAAGCGGACTTTGCAACTCTACTTGCATGTGAACACAAGCTCGAGGCTACGTTTTCTAGGTCCTTTTCTTCTAGTTTCGTGGCGGGTGTTGCTAAGGTACTTCTTCCTCTTCTTCTTCTTCTTTGTACTTTGAGTCCTCCTGGTAACAGAACTTCACTCATCCCAAGGAAAAAAAAAACATGGCTCCTGGCCAAGTGGCTACATTGAACATTTAGGCGAAAAACAGCGAAAATGACGCCTTTTCGATTCTAATCATATTGTCGGGGCTTGCAGACACTTTGAAAGTGCCACACGAGCACTATGGAGGAATTTTATGTTTTTCAAAACGTTGCTTTTATTAAGCTTGAAAAAGGGGCCACCATAGGATTCCATTCATTTGGATTTCTCTTCAATGCTGTTTTTCCTTAAAACTCCAAAACTATTTTGAGGACAAAAGAAAGTAACAGACCCTTCAATTAGCCTTGGGGTGAGTATATTATGAGTGAATTTTCATTTTTGGGGTGAACTTTCCCTTTGAAGTATTTGTATGCTTGATTTTATTGTAAGTTATCTTAATAGATAATGAGTACATTTTGATTCTGCTCTATTAATGTAGCTTGATTATTATTTATATTTACATGAGCGTTTTCTAATCTTATGATAATGAAATGTTTAAGCAAGATTGGCAGAGGTGCTGTGGTGTCAGATGGCGTCTGTTTGATATGCGCTTATGTAAGTGGAAAAGAATACAACTACACACACACTACACAAGTATTTTGTGTAATTTGTGGTTTACTTTGCAGCCTGGATGAGCTCCAGAGTCTACACAGTGTAGGCCTATATGTCTTTTTGCATGGTCCATAGATATGCTGGCGATCTACTCCACCGTGGCACGACAGGGACCCCCCACCGTATGGTGCCCCAAAAGATCCTCTGCGCACGCACAACTTCAGCCCCTGTTCCTTTCCCCTTAGCCCCTGATGTTCTTGAATCCTAAAATTTCCCCTGATGCTAGCCAACTAAGTTAAAACATATTCTAACATTGAGTTTTAAAATTGGTTCTGCAAATCTAAGCTAATGTTGCCCGACTAACTTAGTAAGTGTTGTGAAAGCAAAATGCAAAGTGATGTTTGTCAATGCTGAAAATTAACATTAGCTAACTATTTAGCCCGATAGGTTGTAACAAAGTTTCCCGTGGGCTACCTAGCTATATTTCATGAACCATACTGGAACAATGATTTTATTGTTACAGTTTTACTTACTGTTGGTATCTTAATATGATGTACTTTCATGAGGCAGGGGATCGAGCGAACAAAGTTAACCTAAGTTAAGCTGACCACTGTTATTGATTAGCTACAGTCTAGTCGCCCAATCAAATGAAAGAATTACAACGTTATACAGGTGTGTGTTAATATCTACATTCATTGGTTTTCTGTTTGAAGGCTATTTTTTAGGTCCTGTTCATTTCACTGTTGATAACTGAAGTCAAAAACGTGTATTTAAATGAATCTTTCTCTCTACCTTCAGAAAAAAAAAGCATTTGGCTGCGTGCTTAAAAACACTGCATGTGCACCTACACAATGACCTCAAAGCAAGTACGTTACTTTCCCTTGCTATTTACTGAAATACAGCGCAGCAGATTTTTTCCAATTAAAACAAGGAAATAAGGTATAACCCCAATTCCAAAAAAAGTTGGGATGCTGTGTAAACTGTAAATTAAACAAAAATGCAATGGTTTGCATATCTCATAAACTAACATTTTATTCACAATAGAGCATAGACAACATATCAAATGTTGAAAGTGAGACATTTAACCATTTCATGAAAAATATTCGCTCATTTTGAATTTGATGGCAGCAACACGTCTCAGAAAAGTTGGGGTAGGGCTATGTTTCTCAACTAACTTATGAGGTGATCAGCAACTATGTGAATTCAAATCAATAAAAAGGTGTCCTGGCACTCAGAACTTAATATGCACAAAGTTTTTATGCATATTCGTTCAGTTTTTATGAACACTTCGTCAGGGTTCATTCATTTACGCCATTTTATGTTAAGATTTTCGAGATTGGGCCAATGTTAATTGTGGGCGTATCCAGTCTACTCCCAATTCCATCAGAACATACGGCAATCAGGGGAATTTCCTTGTTCATGCCTCTGCAAAACGCAACATTGTTTCACTCGAGGTCCTAATAGCAATTTTATTATCTCCGCCAAGGAGATAATGCGATCGGGTCCGTTATTTTATTTATTTATTTGTCTGTTTGTTTGTCTGTCTGTGGACAAGATTTCTCGGAAACTACTGGATGGATCTTTATGAAATTTTTACCAGAGATAGATCTTGGTCCAGAGACGACTCCATTAAATTTTGGTGATGATCCGGATCCGCATTTGCATTTCAATCAATTTCATCCTTTGGCGGAGATCAGAAATCTCGGATTGCTCTTGTTGTGAATAATAATAAAAACGTCAATATACAACATTAAGCATTACTTTGTGCATATTAAGTTCTGAGTGTGCCAAGACACCTTTTCCTTGATAGGGCTTTGTTTGCCATTCTTTTGCATCCCCTCTTTTTAAACAAGTCTGTAAACATCTGGGAAGTGAGGAGACCAATTGCTGAAGTTTGGAGAGAGCAACGCCGTCCCACTCTTGTCAGATGTAGGATTCTAGTAGCTGCTCAAAAGTCCTGGGCCTTTGCCGGATTTTTCGTTTTGATGCACCCAATGTTTTCTGTTAGTGAATAGTCTGGACTGCAGGGAGCCCAGTTCAGGACTCTTCTACTCCAAAGCCATGCTGTTGTGATGGATGCAGTACGTGGTTTGGCATTGTTTTGCTGAAATATACAAGGCCCTCCCTGAAAGAGACATTGTCTGAATGTTGTAAAACCTCAATATACTTTTCAGCCTCTCTAAAATGCTCTTTTTATACCCAGTCATGTTACTGGCCTGCGGCCAATTAACCTAATTAGTTGCAAAATTCTTCTCTAGCCGTTTTAGTTCCACTTAACTTTTCCAGCCTTTTGTTTCCCCACCCCCACCTTTTGAGATGTGTTGCTACCAAATTCAAAAGCTAATATTTTTCATGAAATAGTATTGTGTTGCACCATCAACATCTATGTTCTGTTGTGAATCAAATGTAGGTATGAGATTTGCACATCATTGAATTCTGGGTTTATGTACAATTTACACTGCATCCCAAATGACTGGAGGTCCTTCCATGACAGTTCAGTCCCTATTTGACTTTTTCCTGTAGCCTAAAGGCAGTCCTTAGGAAGACCTGCACTGGACGTCCTCCTCATCCTTGGCAGTTGAAATCACTTGGGGGGAACTTACAGTAATAACTTGTAATTTCGAAGTAGTGCATTTTAATGATGAATGAATGATGCGGATTCACACGCGACTTCTTACAGTACTACAGACACTCGAAGCGCCTTCAGAGTGATATCCAGTAAACTAATCTTTTGACTGCTACTGTGGCAGACCGACCTAAAGATGGGATATGATGTTGCAGTGGAAGATGAATTTTTCGACCGAAAAAATCGATGAGTGATAGCAGCTGCGATCATCGAACATCCTGACCTTCAAAGACATAATCACGTGATCTGGGAGATATGTAACGCAGCTTCAGCAAACCAGATATAATATCCGTAGAACAATCCCCAACTGAACAAAGCTGCCAAAAGCAATTGATACCTGCGTGAAGTTGGCATCCCATATGTTGAAAACATGTGCGCAACATTATTTCTTATGCTTTAATACATTATTTTATGGCGAGTGACGTCACTCTCCATAAAATATCACATTAAAGGATAAGAGATAATGTTGCGCACATGTTTATTTTGCCTGCACAAACGTGCACAAACGAAGCACAAACGATTCCAACCACTTTTGAGTCATTTGGATGATGATGGGGTACTGGGTGACCCAGGGTCAAATACTAAAATGTTGAATATAATAAAGATGGTTTGTGCACAAACGTTAATTTTGCCTGCACAAACGATTCCAACCATGTTTGAGTCATTTGGATGTTGATGGGGTGCTGGGTGACCTCAAATCTGTTAAATGTTGAATATCATAAAAACGGTACACGTTAATTTTGCCCGCACAAATGTGCACAAACGAAGCACAAACAATTCCAACTAGGGCTGGGCGATATGGATTAAAACTCATACCCCGGTATTATTTGTCTGACTGGCGGTATACGGTATGAAAACGATATTTCATACAGAGCAAGAAAAGTGATTCATTTTACTCAACATCATCAAAATATCAAAACCTATAAGACTTGGACCACATACAAAACCTTACAGATTTTCTTTCTCTGCTCGAGAAGGCACAGCTGTGAAAATAAATGTAAGCAGCATATCTTTTCTGATGGAAAGCGATACGCAGTTATGTAAAATCAAATCTCTACAACAATAGCCAATACTTTATACAAATAGGCATAATTCTGCTCATACAGAGTTCCAGAGCTGTGCAAATAACAAAACAGTAAAGAGCACTGAGGTAGCTACAGGCCAACCATGAATGAGAACCTAGGTCTTATGTTTCACATAAAAAGAGATTCAAATAAAAATAACAAAAATGGTTCAACCATCCATCCATTTTCAACCGCTTATCAGGGGCCGGGTCGTGGGGGCAGCAGTCTAAATAGGGATGCCCAGACTTCCCTCTCCCCGGACACTTCCTCCAGTTCTTCCGGGGGTATCCCGAGGCGTTCCCAGGCCAGCCGAGAGACATAGTCCCTCCAGCGTGTCCTGGGTCTTCCCCGAGGCCTCCTCCCGGTGGGGCATGCCCGGAACACTTTCCCAGGAAGGCGTCCAGGGGGCATCCGATAAAGATGCCTGAGCCACCTCAGCTGGCCCCTCTCGACGTGGAGGAGCAGCGGCTCTACTCTGAGCTCCTCCCGGGTGACAGAGCTCCTCACCCTATCTCTAAGGGAGCGGCCCACCACCCTGCGGAGGAAACCCATTTCAGCCGCTTGTACCCGAGATCTCGTTCTTTCGGTCATGACCCAGAGTTCATGGCCATAGGTGAGGGTAGGAACGTAGATTGCTGGTAAATCGAGAGCTTTGCCTTTCGGCTCAGCTCCTTCTTCACCAAGACAGATCGGTACAAGGACCGCATTACTGCTGCCCCTGGACCGATCCGTCTGTCAATCTCGCGCTCCATCCTTCCCTCACTCGTGAACAAGACCCCAAGATACTCCTCCACTTGAGGCAAGAACTCTCCTCCAACCCCATTTTTTGATACCTAAATTTATACCTCTGCTCCTGCAGAGCTGTGTGAAAGTCAAAAATGTAAACGGATTCAATAGGCCTACCCTGGCTAAGAACACAGGCCTGCGGCTGTGCATGAACACAGATTTAAATAAGGGAAAAAAGTAATTCAAGAATTATCAAGTGGCAATTGAAGACACGGCGTCTCTCCCCCATGCGATCCAACAGCGACAAAATAATGGGCTACATCAGGGCTACCAACTTTATACGCATTCTCATGTATATGGTGTTGGTCACACGCATTTTGAAGGCATATTAGGAATTGTTCAATCAGCGCGTACATTTGAGATTCTTACGCATAATTTAAGTCCTTGTGCATGGCAGTTTATTTCCCTTGCATAACGGTGAGTTTCACCAACACAGAAAGCAGTGACGACTCTGGACCTCTTGCACTTTTTAAAATTGGGGATTAAAAGCAATGCATTTGTTTCATGATCGTTTTCATTGTTTGAATGGAATAAGACTATTTGAAATGTCTTTATGCCATTCCATGGCTTCCAATTCCCAAGTAAAGAAGGAAAGTGATCATGACTCCCGAATTCTATGTCACTAGTGGGAAAATGAACCGTAATGCACGTAAAACTGATTAACTATGGTACACAACGACTGTAATTCTGCAAGAGAATCTCTTGAATGCGCATAAACTGAATAATCGCTGACTACAGCACTGGAACGTGCTAATAAGAAGCGCAACACTCACGCGGAATGCGTGAGAGTTGGCGGCTCTGGCAACATTCAGTACAAAAAGATAATTTAATTATAAATAGGTCTTTGCACTAGCACTTAGCTACGGTAATTTTTTTCCAGAGAGAGCAGCATTTTTGAATTCTTTAGCGAATGAAGGTAATTTCGTTGCCAAATACGTACACCTGTTTTTGCAGCACGGTCACGCAACTGGCTGTAAAACAAAAAGAGACAGCTGTCCCATTGGAAAATGTCAACGAACGAAAGCACGTACTTGTCACCAGAATTACCCTCATTCGCTGAAGAGCTCTGAAATATAGTCGCCGAATGCCGGTGCATAGTCCTAATTATAATTAAATTATTCTTCTGTACTGAGCTGAATGTTGCCCATTATTTGGTCGCCGTTAGATCGCATGGGGGAAAGCCGTGTCTTCAATTGCCATTTGCCTTTTCTTGTATTGGAAAACGTTTTAAGAAAGGAAAACCATCAAGAATTAGTCAAGACTTGTCAATAAAGGGATGGATATTTTCCCCCGAAGTTTCAGGTCTAGCCCCGGCCATTACGAGTTGTCTCGCAGTCGGCAGTCAACGTGTTAAGTGCCAATAGTTCAAGTGACAATTTAATAAACAGTGAACAAAAAAAGAAGAGACCAGTAAAGTTAAAGAGAACTGCAACAAGCCATCTCTCGCAACCTGTGATGGACAGGCTATACATCGCAATACATCCACCTTTTGAAACAACTTGCTTGCGACAGGTTTTACAGATAGCGTCTTGTTGCTCCTCGGTATATATCTAAAACACCTCAAAATTACAGAGCTGTTGTTTTTCTTCTTCGGAACCAGCTCCAGTTCATCGTTGACCGCCATACTATTTTCTGCTAAGTAGCTCGCCACTACCGGCAGTCCTGTTCATGGAAACTGTGTGACGGGGAGCGCACCTGCACACGCAAGGGGCGGAGCTTGAAGGCCCCCAGCAGCGAAAGCTGCCTGAAAACGCCTGATCGGAAAGCAGCGGAGTGGGTGACGTACACATAATAATATAATAAATAATAAAACACCGGTATGGGGGTATTGTCTCAAATTCATACCTCCTTCAAAATTATACTGGTGTATGTCATAAAACCGGGATACCGCCCAGCCCTAATTCCAACCATTTTTGAGTCATTTGGATGTTGATGGGGTGCTGGGTGACCCAGGGTCAAATAATTAAATGTTGAATATCGTAAAGACAGAGCAGAGCGAAGATTTCAATTGAGTTAAACGAGCCGTCATGGCATCCTCATCGCGCTACGACGAGAAAAGTTGTTTGATTGGCGTCGATCCATATAAATTGGACTCAGCAGTATTTAGCCAAGATATATCTTTGCTGCCAGCCGTGGATTACCCCGATATTTGCCACTATTTAATCCTTACAGTGTACGCCAACACGGCGCAGGAGCTGAGGGCGTAAGGAGTCGTATAACTATTTCATACAACTAAGCTAACATTGGCTGCCTCCCAAAGCGCCCGAATTAAATCCTTGTTCTGTAAACTTGCATTTGGTCCAAAATGACGGTTTTTGTGTCCGCATTAATAGTTTTTATTTCTGTTGTACGATAAGAGAGCGCTAACCGGGCATTTTATGGCGTCTTAAGACACAAATACAAAATCTTAATGCTGACGCCAAATCCGATGTTTTGCCAGTGTAGCTACAGGATTTAATTTTGGCACTTTTGGATGCAGCCATTAACTCCATTCAAAAGTAACTTAGCTCACCCAGATTCTCGTAAGTCAAGGTAAAATGACTTTGCTGTAAGGAGTAGCCTGAAGTCTCTATTGATTGTAGCAAGTCATAGATCTGTCTTCCGCTGGCTCATGTCCTCTCTGTCTCTCCCCTCTCTTTTCCACACAGTGGGTATTGCAAAGAAATCTAACGCCGTTTTTTTTTTTTTTTTTTTTTGCTGTCATTAGAACAGCCGTGAACCACACAGCAAACCATGTTGAACCAACCAGGGTTGATACGATCGCTAAAGAATGTGAGGTAGAAGCCTCTCAGAGTCTAGTCAGGAATATTAGTGGGGATGTCAACAATATGGCCGCATCGAACGTTGATCACGCGGATCGAACACCGTCAATTGAAGGAGATCACTCTTGACGACACAAATAAACAATCAATAAATTCTAAAGCCAAAGCGAACTCCGCAATTGTTAAACACACCTAATGATTCGAAATTCATGCTAGAGAGAAGTAGACCATGCGTATGCTCATTCGGAAAACAGCAATAGAAAAAGAGTCAACAAATTCCTATCGTGTAATACTTGAGAATGAATGAGGATAAATTGATGTAGCTGATAAAATGTAGCCTACCGCTCGATGTCAAAGCAAATGAATTAAATACTTGGGCCTGTCCACAGAAATGGGGTACCTAAGGGGCATGGTACATTAACGGTTAAATAACACGTTACGGTGTTCGACAATTCACTGAATTTTATGTTTATTGTGTTATACATATGACAAAGATATAATAAGAACATTTTTGAAGTAATGCTTTGCCTAGTTTTATTTTTACTTGCAGAAAGAAGAAAATGTCCACACTGGTTTTTGACAATGTTTGTGACATTGTAGATGTAGTTCATTTCAGGGCGGTTTCAGCCCATCAAAGGGCACCCTTATTTTGAGCATAGTTGTCAGCTTGAATAAATAGCTTAGTTTCTTTTAGTTTCTCTTCGTTTTCTAAAAAAATTTAATGACGGGTAATTTAATAACACCCTATTTGAAAAGCTTACGTTCGTAACCATCGTCTGTCCTTGCAGTTACGAACATAAAAATGGGTCAGACTGGGATATATTTGCGGAAATAACCACCCATACATGTACGAAAAGTAAGAGTCCATTTGTTGATACACGATATAATTATTGATTTCGGTTTTCTTTCCTTCTGATTTCTTTCAATGATTGTTAAAAATTTTGCGTTGCGAGTCTGTCCAAAAAATATTACGTTCGTAACCCCACCTAAACAAGAAATATTCATGCGAATCTACGACTGTGAACTCAGTCACAGCTGAATACTAAATATGCGTGTGCGCCTCGACGTTGACGCCATTGCTTGAAGGTCATGCAAGCATCGTCTGCAATGCTGGAATGATTTTCTCTGAATCTGTCACGAATATTACATTACATAATACTGTTACGAACGTAATAGAAAATGAGCAATGATCACATCATTCATTTGACATAAACAACACAACGGTTTGGGCGAATAATGCACTTTGAAGTCTCAGAATGGACTGCAAACATGGAGCAAATTCGCCGGCTTTTTATATAGATTACACCTACGGAGCATTAAATATCACCAAATCTACCTATTTCTGCCATTGGCGGTCTCACTGACTTCAGTTTTGCGGCTGTAATTTTTTTCGAAAAATGTATCTTTTGTTTGCCTAGCAACTAACCGATGCCCCTGTCAGAGTTGGTGTTGAGTAGAGTAGTCTAGAATTATTTTATTTTATTGGGCAGCACTGGCAAAAAGTTTGAGCCAGCAGCAGCAGGATATGCTGGCACCAAAACGGAGGCAGTGCCAGGTCCGCAGGAGCTGACTCACAAAATAAGACGCGTCACCTGCTTCAGACCCGTCTGTGGGAATTGCACCAGGAAAACGGAGGTCACCTGCGCAGACTATTACGATTAGACTAAATGCTACGCCACCCCAATAAATAAAAAGGTAACCAGAAAAAAAAAGTTCAGCACCTCCCTGGCCAATTATTGTCTAATTCCGTGTCATTGTTCCGATGAATTATTTCATAATAAATAAGATATTCCATATGGTTATGTTGTTATAAATGTTGAATCCGAATGTATGTTCATCAAAATAATGTTTTTATTCGTTGTTTTTGTCGTTCTGAATTGTTTAATTATTTCTTTACCCGAAAATATCGTTGTGAATGTTAACAATAAAGCCGCTTTCACTCTGGATGCGAACGATTTTTTCGCACGACTGATCACATTCAAAGTCAATGCAAAGACGCAAATCTGCGTGAAACAAGCGTATTTGCGTCTTTGCATTGAATTTGAATGTAATCTGTCTTGAATATTTAAACCATTAAATATGCCACGTGGGAGTAAATAATATTATTTTCGAGGAAATGTCTTTGCAGTTTATCTCATCTGTCCTGTTACATACGTTATACCTTTCAGGTAGTTTTGGAAAACGAATATTGTTAGTTGTGATGTTGATTTATGTAAGGTTTTTTTATTGATTGATGTTACTGATGTTCAATGGAGTTCATTTAGCTCAATTTTTAACTTTGCAAGGTGTTTGCTTTGAGTGTTGAAAAACACTATGTGCCAGAATTTGCAAGCGGGAAATCCACAAATTGAAAATCTGGAAGAAAATTAGATTTTTATACTACTCAATGTATTTTTTATCAGTGTTATTGTTTTTATGACTTTTAGAATAAATTAATGTTTTCACCCACTTCTAATAAGCATTTTTTTTTTTTTTTTTGATTTTAGGTTGAAATATCTGTCTTGTTACGTACGTAAATCTGTGTTGCCATGACCATTTCAACTGTGTGTTCCAATGTCATCTTTGTTGATATTATCCTTACGACTGCAGAAAGTTATTCAAGGTCCCTTTAGTGACTTATTAGGTGGAATCTTTTTTTCTCCTTTATTGGTTTATTTTTCGTCTTGTATGTCACACTTATGTACCCCATTTCTGTGGACAGGCCCACCTACAAACACCGCAGAGTTCCGATATTGATGCGATGCCAAGCCGGATGAATGCGGTAGCTTCTCCTGCTGGACCCGTGTTCAGATGCTTCCATGATTTTCACCAGGGTTTGGCCGGCTGGCATCTGGAAGCAGGATATGACAGGGAGGCAATGGCCGTGTTTGTAACCGCGCACTAACGTTCTACTCACACTGCTTAAACTACCGATGACGTCAGATTTAGGGGACATGGTGTTTTTATTCGTGGGGAGTGATTCTGTGACCGCGAAAAGTTTCCGGATGAATGCTAGATCAGGCAGATATTTTGTGGGTGCATCGCAAGCTCACTTTTCAATTACCTGTGCTCGAAAGCGATAATGATCGTAAATATTGTAGCAGCAAAGTAATCAGGCTTTATCCATTAAACGATTGTGACTGTGTACGGTCACAAATGAAGCTAACGTGTCCACTTCATGTATCAGCAACTGCTGACAGTTCGCTAGCTACCTGCTATGCCAGCAGACTGATTTCACCTCGCTGACTTGTACCCAAGCGATAACGACTCTAAATATTATAGCAGCGAAAAAATCAGGCTTTATCCATTAAAAAATTGTAATTGAGTACGGTTACAAATGAAGCTAACGTGTCCACTTCATGTATCAGCGACTGCTGACAGTTCGCTAGCTAGACTGATTTCAGCTCGCTGACTGCGGAAACCGTCATAAGTTCATTGTAATTGTGGGTAGCAAGTAAGCTACAGTCCGCATAATCGCGCATAATGTTGGGTCATGCATAATCTCCGTTTCAGATTAATGCTGCAATTTGACATTGCTGGCAAATGACTATGGTGTAAGCGGGATAATCAACTCGAAGGTGAGCATTCCACGGTTTTAATGCTCATCGCGGAGGCAACCACCCGACGCGAACTCCGCTTCGTGCATTAAAACCGTGAAATGCACACCTTCTCGTTAATTATCCCTTACTTATAATTTTCTGCAAGCTCTGACTTCCTGACTGTGTACCAAGTAGTGCAGTGCAGTCACGTTGGTTGTATTTACGGAAGTAGGGGGGGGTCGTGTGAAAGAAAAGAAATCAGAAGTAAAGGTATCAATGCGCTGTCGAAGCGCGCAGAAGGTGTTACCACGCCTGTCATTATAGTACGCACTTCCCACAGCAAAGAAAAAGCCACGTTTGGATTTGCGTACCCGAACCCGAACTCATGTCACTGGTCATATAAACCTTTGTAAACAGGAAAAACGTGGAAGACTTTGGTTGCATCTAACTTCAGCCCCAAAAAATACCGTTGACCACAATGAGTCTAGCTACAAATGCTAACAGGAGTGGCAGCGCGTCTGGCTGACTGGGTGGTCGCTCAAAGCTCGGAGAGGTACGTATCATCTTGTCTCATTTCATAGAAAAGCATATTTCATTATGAAAGTACGGTGGACTGTTCCTTTAAGGGAGACAGGAAGGCCTCTCTAGCTGTATGGGGAGCGTTAGAGGGACAAACCCAAACTCCCTTTCGACCCTTGATTCCTGTAGAATTAACTGGGGGTAAGCAGATAATTCCTGTTGAGGTTTTTTTGGACTCAGGGGCCGTGGATAGTTTTATGGATGCGGAATGGTCTGAGAAGCATTCTATTCCTATACGCCCTCTGCTACATCACGTACTGTTAAATCTTTGGACGGTCGCTCGCTAGGTTCTGGAATTATAACTGAGGTCTCTGACGCATTAACCATGTTCATTCCCTTTGGTTGCCATTCTGAGGAGTTTAGATATTTTATTATTTGTTCCCGTTTTTCCTTTTGTGTTAGGGCATTCGTGGTTTCGGAAACATAAGCCTCACATTTGTTAGGGTGGTCAGACTAGCCCTATTGTCCAGTGGGGCGCTAGTTGCAGGTCCCACCGTAGGGAGAGTCTGACGGGTAGTTCCAGGCATCAACCTGGGGGGGGAGGTAGATGTTGTGAGCAATTCTGCTGAGTTTGTCTCAGACAACCCTCCTAGTCGGGAAGAGGAGGCAGAGGAGGGGTTGGAGTGGGATCCTCAATATGACTGGCAGCAGCCAGAGGATGATTGTGATTTGGAGGATCTCTGTGACTGTGATTCGGTCATTGATATAGCGGGTCCCGAACAGTTGGAGAGTTTGGGGGACGCTTTTGATCTGAAAGATGAATTTTGATCTGCCTCCTAACGTTCATAGTGATTATGCTGATCTCACCGAGGTTTTTAACAAACAATGAGCCTCAACTTTACCCCCTCATTGCCCGTACAATTGCAGGATCAATCTCCTCCCTGGTAGTACTCCCCCTAGGGGTTCGCTATACTTGCTGTCAGGGTCTGAGCGTAAGGCCATGCGAGAATATATTCAAGTGGCTCTTGCTAATGGTTTTATTCGGCCATCCAGTTCTCCTGCCGGAGCTGGGGTTTTTATTGTGGGGAAAAAAGATGATGGTCTGAGACCCTGTATTGATTATAGGGGTTTGAATAAGATCACATTAAAAACTGATATTCCCTGCCGTTGATGAATTCTGCGTTTGAACGTCTGCAGGAGGCATTATTCTTTAACAAGCTAGATCTCCAAAATGCTTATAACTTAGTTTGCACTCGGGAGGGGCATGAATGGAAAACGGCGTTCAATACGCATGACGGGCACAATGAATATTTCGTCTTACCGTTCGGATTGGTCACGCCCCCTTGGTGTTTCAAGCACTCGTTAATGATGTCCTCCGAGAGATGTTGGAGAGGTTCGTCTTCATTTATCTTGACGATATTCTGATTTTTTCTTCAACGCTCTCAGAGCATAAACAACACGTCTGACGGCCAAGACTGTCTCATTTCTTGGTTTTATTGTGTCGGAGGAGTCAGTCCATATGGACCCTGTTAAGGTGCTAGTGGTCAGGAGTTGGCCTGCCCATCAAAACGTTAAGGAGGTGCAACGGTTTTTGGGGTTTGCCAATTTCTATAGGAGGTTTATCCATAATTTTAGCACAGTAGCTGCCCCATTATTGCGCTTAGCAAGATGAATGCCTCCTTGCCATTTGATTGGTCCCCAGCAGCTGAGGCTGCTTTTCAGGAGGAAAAGTTTTAGCTCAGAGCCCATTCTTGTTTTGCCTACCTCCCGTTCCTTGTGGTGGTAGATGCCTTGAAGTCGGGGTGGGTGCCATTTTGTCCCGGTGCCCCCTTCGGGACAATAAGCTACGCCCATGCGCCTACTTCTCCCAGTCATTGTCGGTGGCCGAATGGAATTATAATATTGGTGACCGAGAGTTGCTAGCCATTAAGCTGGCGTTAGAGGAATGGGGCCATTGATTGGAGGGGGTTGAGCATCCATTTGTGTGCACGGTGGTCGTTAATTTTTAATCGCTTTAACTTTATGTTCACCTACTGCCCGGGGTCTGAAAACACCAAGTCTGACGCATTGTCGTGGATTTACGACCGCTCTGTTCACAACCCGTGAACTGGCTCCCGTTCAGTGGGACTTTTAGGCTGATGTGCAGGGGGCCTTAAGGTCTGATCCTAGTCCTGGTGGGGAACCACCTGGTTGTTTGTTTGATCCGCCTTCGATATGCGCACAGGTTCTCCAGTGGGGGCACTCTTCCCTTCTGGCAGGTCACTTGGAAGCTCATCGGCCCAACGTTTTTGGTGGCCCAACATGATGGAAGATATCCGGGAGTTTGTAGCAGCATGCAAAGTCTGAAAGAAATAAGACATCCCACCTCCCTCCCTCTGGTTTGTTGCAGCAGTTACCCATCCCTAAACACCCATGGAGCCATATTGCTCTTAATTTTATTACTGGTTTGACTAATTCTGAACGCAACACTGTCATTTTGGTCGTGGTTGACCGTTTTTCGAAGGCTGCCCATTTTATCTCACTGCTGACGTTGCCTTTGGCGCGGGAGAAGGCCATTCTTGTTGTGGACCATGTTTTCCGCCTGGATGGTCTCCCCCAAGATGTGGTTTTGGACAGGGGCCCTCAATTCACGGCTAAGTTCTGGCGGGCCTTTTGTCTGTTGGGGGCCACTGTGAGCCTTTCTCTTGGCTTTCAGATAGAGCGGACTAACCAGTCTCTGTAGAATACCCTTCGATGTTTGGCAGCTGATAATCCATCATCTTGGAGTCGTTTTCTAGCTTGGGCTGAATATTCCCCTAATTCTCTGGACAACTCCTCCACAGGCCTCTCACCATTTCAGTCTCAGTTAGGCTATCAACCCCGCCCTTTTTCCTGAGACTAAAAGGGATTCTGAAGTCCCCACTGTCAGTTATTTTATTCGATGCTGTCGCTTTGTCTTGGCCAGAGTCCAGTCCTCTTTGTTGTGATCTAGTCAGAGACAGAAGACTGCTGCCTATAGAAGGTGCCGGTTGGCCCCGTCTTATCGGGTTGGCCAATGAGTTTGGCTTTCTACTCAGGATCTTCCCTTAAAGGTGAAGTCATGAAAGTTGGCTCCCCGCTTCATTGGCCCTTTTAAAATAGTGCGGAGGATCAACCCTGTTACTGTCAGGTTAAAACTCCCCAGGTCCTTGTGTATCCACCCCTTATTTCTTGTCATAAGGCCAAAACCGGTTAGCACTAGTGTCCTGGCTCCAGTTGACAAGCCTCCGCCGCCGCCACGGATAATTGAGGGGGGCCCGGTTTTTACCGTGCGTCGCATTTTGGCCGGGATGTGTGTAGGTCGCAGAGCTCAAATTTTAGTGGACTGGGAGGGATATGGGCCTGAGGAGCGGTGCTGGGTCCCTTCTTGGAATATCCTCAATCCCAGCCTCATCTCTGAGTTCTGTGCAAGGGGTTGTCGGGGAACTTCTGGTGCCTTCCCTTAGAGGGGGGGGGGGGTCCCGTCATGGTTTAGGCCTGCGTTTGTTGTTTCTTTCTTTGTTCTATCGTCTGGGATGATATCGAGTTTCTTTTCCATCAAATTCCTGACCCAGCTCGCTGAGCTGGGGCGGAGTTATCCAGACTCTCTATATATGGCTGGGGGTTCGCCACGCCTATCGCTAGAGTTTCTAGCACTTCGGCCGGAGAAAATCTCTAGTCTGATTTCCTAGTGTTTTGTTATTTTCTACATATTGTTCGTAATTGCTTCTTTTCGAAATTTTCTGTCTTCTCTTGTTTTTTCTCTCACACTGCTTCCGTGTTGTGGACATTTACTGTATTTGTCCTTGGAAGTGTAAGCTTTTACCGGAGGTGTGTACCTCTTTTGTGTTTGCCTCTTAGCTGAGCTGCTCTTTGTCTTCTATCACTGATCGCGGCACCTGGCATCCTATCACCGCTCATCACACCTCTGGCTCCACATCTATTCTGCATGCAACATTTAAAGGTCCCCTATTATGCTGATCCTTCTTTTAATACATACAAGAAATGTTCTAATGTTGTATGGTCATAATGAACCTCTGCAAAGTTTCTAAACATAAGATACAAGGGTGGGCTAGCTCTCTGATCCTACCGTTGTGAAAGCAATCGAGAAACACACAATAATGTGTCTGATATAACAAAAGATTTCTCTGCATTGCTGAGGCGGAATTTCATCCACCTTTGAAAATTTTTCTAGCTTATAAAAAGCTGAGAAAGAAGTGGAGATTGCATTCAGATTTCTGCTAGAACTTATCAATTCGCTAGCTCCACATATGCTTACACCGTTTTGTGTGTTTTTGCTATGTACTCATTTAGTAGGTTGGTGTCGGAATTGTTTTTCGTTTTGGTGGAAATGGTTAACAGGAGCTTTTTGCCTTGGAGTTTCCTCTGGATAGCTAAGTGGGTATATACATGACTATATTACAGTGCAGCTACAATCACATGCATGTAAGGCGAGACAGTACAAGCAAAACACAAAAATTTCAACCTGCCGCTCATCGACATCTTGCTGTAAACTCTGCTGCAATACTTCAATTGCTTCTTCCTCTCGTTCGGTGTCGGATTCGGGATCAAACAAGTACGGTCTTACAGCAATAGATGTCGCAGAGAGCTGGCCTGAAATACCTGCCATCTTAGTTTCCTGATTTTTCGGGTCTGCACCCTCCCCTGGAATCAAAGCGGCCAGGCAGCCAATTAGAGCAGCGCCTCAATAACGTAGTCTCCCCGCCCACTCAAAACAGCTCGTGTTTCAAGCCGGTACAGACAGGGTGAGGGAAGAGGTCTAGCTAGGCCTGGATGTGGGTGTTTTTTTATTTTTTTTTTGTAACTGAATTCCTAACATTATTTTAAAAACCCATTGGCATATTTTAAATGACTAAATACAGCATAATGTGGGATCATCATGTTCTGTAAAACATTCACTATGAACTAGGGGTGGCACGGTTCACAAAAGTGGCGGTTCGGTACGTATTGCGGATTGAGGTCTGCGGTTTGGTACGTATTGCGGTTTTTTGTTTTTTTTAAGTACTCTATATTTGGGCATATACTATTTACCTTAAGTTACCATAGTTTTTAAGCATTTAAGAGAGGTTGAAATTATAGTTAGAGTGAAATAGTCATGCACAAACTATGTTTGAGTTGACATAAGCATATTTTATGAAAAATCTCTGATGAAAAGCCAGGTAGTATTTTGAAACAGCAAGAAGTAAGACATGGATGATTTCACCAGCTTTTTTTATTTACTACAGTATTTATACAAAGTGTCAGGAGCGTTTGCTGCCATGTTGTGGCATATTTGAAGTATTCCCACGATTGTACGGCATTCGTGCTTTACAATGCTTGCATACTGTGACGATTTTGTCAATTGATTTTTTGCCGGCGTCATCGTATGTAATGGGAAAACCAAAATGTTCCCACACACCTGATTTGAATGACGCGGGAGCATCCTCAATGTACGAGATGTCTTCTCCACTGTCACTTGCCATATTTGCACTTGTCGTCCACACTCCGCTGTGGCTTCAATTCTTTCGCGTTAAAGACAACCACGTGGTTTCATACGGGCATTCGCCTTTTTTTTTTTTTTTTGCGAACCGAAGTCTACACGCGTATTGCACCGCAACAGGCGTATCGTTCGGTTCGGTTTTTTTCCCAGGACCGTGCCAAGCCTACTATGAACACACATCAAAAGCAGCTAACACGCCAAAATGATCACTTGAAATCACAATGGCATAACCATGAATAAGATTATATTTGATTGTCTTCACTATCGTTGTTTTCTTCCTTCCGGTTCACGGCTTATGGTAGTGGGCTCATTGATGGCTGATGAGCCCCACTCTTGCTGTGAAAGTGCAGGATTATTTATCAGTTTTTATGTTCGGAGGTGGTTTTGGTTGAGCAGCCTTCTCTTTTCTTTGTAGAAAGTTGGCTTCCATGTCCACTCTTCTGTTAGTCAATGTTCAGGTGGTGTTTTTGCACTCGGTCTGGTGCCTCGCTGTGGTTTCCTATATTGTCGGATCAATGCCCATCACTTTTAGGATCTGCTTCAGCTAGTCTCTGAAGCATCGAAGAGGGTGTCTGCTGGGGTGTTTTCATATGCTTAGCTCACCAAAAAGGATCCCTCTGGATCCCCTTACCATCAGAGCCTATGTTTCATGATAATTGCTTTCATGCTGGTTGCCTTGGCTCTCTTGAGGACCCCCAAGTTGGTGACTTAGTCTTCCCAGCTGCTGTGTAGGATAAAGTGGAGCCTCATCAGGTAGAACTGTTCAAACATTTTCATATCTTTGCGGTACAGGGTCCACATATCAAACTCATAGAGCAGGGTCGAGATGACAACAGCATTTTATAACATTACCTTTGTTCTGTGGCTGAGGTCTTTTTTTTGAAGACCTGGGTTATAAGTCCAACAAAAAGAGCATGTTCTGCATGGAGCCTGTTCTCTACTTCTTCTGTGGTGGTACACTGAATGGAGAGAAGACTGCCAAGGTAGAGGAAGTGATCCATGCATTCAATGGTCTTTCCTCTGATAGTGATCAGGTAGTCAGGTGGATCTGCTCCAGGAGGTGTTTGGATGAGAATTTTGGTCTTTCCAGAGTTTTAAGTGAACCAAAGCGAGTGTATGACGTGTGGAAGTTGTTAACTGATTGCCCCAGTTCATCAGGTTAGTGGGCCGGGGAACCGTTGTCATCCGCATACTGCACTTCTGTCTCGTTGACCTATTAAAAGCCCTACAGCTCGGTACCAGGGCCAATTGTTACACATGTTATAGCACCAATTTGCTATGACATATAAGACAGCAAGGGATGACAGACTGATTTAATTCAACAAAGACTAACACTAACCTACAATTTATACTACTGTACAAGATTGATAATATACAAGAAAAAAAATATTTACAGTCCCTTGAGATGGGGTTGCTTGGTGATGTTCCTGGTGAGGAAAATGCTCCAACACGGGCAAAAATCCACAAAAAGCTTCACAGGTCTTGAAAAGAGTGACAGGTCGGGTCAAATGTATCCTTCTCCTTGCAATTTCTCCTACTACTTTACTCTCTCACTTTTTCTCCTTATATACTCTTTCGCAGCCCCCTCCCACCTTTTAGACTTTTTTTAATTCTCTGGGACTTTCCCTTTCAGACATGCCCGGGACATGCCCAAACCTAGCTCCAGACTGGGCTTAACAAAAAAAAAGGTCAATACTGCCATCTAGTGGCATTTTTTCACATTACACGCACAATAAATACAGCATATTTCCAAATCGCAGCATTGTCACGTGGCATATCCACATTTCGCGAAGAAACTAGGCAAAAAAGCTCATGTAGACCATTTTTTCCTCAACCGGACAGAATTCCAGCACCAAGCAAGTAAATTATCATGCAGCAAAGCAAAACATAGGATAAAATCATATCAGCACTGAATCGCCAGAATTTCTCCTGAATTAGTGCTATGCATAAAAACGATACCTCAAATGAAAGAGGAAAGTCCACAGAATCCAACTATATGAACCCTGTTACTTTAAACTGACTCCACACTCAAAGAACAGCAGGCATACACTTTACAGTCTACAGAGATAAGCAAGAAAAATTCTTACCTTTGATATTTTGTGAAAAGAAAACTGCTAGAGGGTAAATCTGCACTTGCTATTGTTAGACCAGTGTGTTCTTGTTACAACAAAGCTAGATCTGCCAGTATCCTAGCATGTTCTTTCCCAGGGCGTTGCTTCAAAGATCTCAGCTCCTTAGAATTCAGCTCGCTTGCAATGTATTTTCCTCTCTGCGATCGGCTTCTGATGCTGTCAGTAAGACTATGCCGGTAGGCACTTGATTCTATGAGTCCTGATGTTTCCAAGGAACTCTAAACCACCTTAATCGCGGAAACCTAGCCTGAACTACAGCCTTGTGTTCCCAGTGCGTCAAACTGGGTCCATGGACCACTTGCATGTTTTTGAATAGCGTTGCAATATAAACGCATAACTAGTTTGTTTGCGGTATTGTCCGAATAATTATCCACTAAATATTTAACATTCATTTTCAAAGTCGTTTTCTGACAGAATCTTTGCACTATTCTGCACAAATACTGAGACCACCACAGTGCAGTCCGTATTTTCTTTACCCATTCGTTAAATAGGCAATTTGACCACAGAATCACTGTCAGTTGGTGTAGCCTAATGGTTAAAATTCTGCGCTGCAGGTGAGACTCTGAAAGTTTGATTCCTTGTCAAGATACATTTTTTTGGGCAATAATTGCAGTTTCCTTCTAGAAGTAATCGCTGGGGTTTTTGTTATTTTTACTTTTCTTTAACATTTTTTCATATTGCCGTTGTATTTATAATTTTCTTTATTTGTTTTCTTATTTAAAAAACTGCTCCAGTGAAGTCAAATTTCATTTTCATTGTAAGTATTATATTTGAATGGGAAATTATATAGGCAACAAATAATAATAGAAGAAATAATAATACATTTTTTTTTAATCTAAAAATTAAAAATATTTGTATTTGGATGGAATGGATGCCTGTAGTGATATATAAGTGAAATTAAATTAGTTTTACAGTTTGGTATCTGAGAAATCTGAAATGGAACACAAGGTACCTAAATTGCCAAATTGGAGAAGCCACCAAGACATTCCTCTCTCATTTTGCTATGATCTACCTGATCAGAATAAACTCTGGCACAGATAATAATGAGTCTGTGCTGTAATTTTTTAGAGGTTTCAGACTGCAACTCAACAAATTTACAAGGGTAGAAGTAAAACTTTTTTACAAGGGTAGAAGTAAAACTTTTGAAAAAATGAGATCTTTCATTTATACTGTGTTCCATCTCCATTTACTCTGACTCAGTGACATATATAGTGATTTTTACACCAGGGCAGGAATCCCAAATGGTTTTACCTTTATTATGATACCAAGATTATTCAATTGTACCATGCAGTCGCAGAAATATACTCATTTCATTTTGGGCTTGCCATTTTCGAAAAAGAGGCTCAGGGCTTAAGGGGTTAAAAATGGTCGTGTGATGTTTGGATTGGATTCGAGAGGTTAAAGTCTCAGTGATACCGAGGGAGAGAAAAATGGTGCCTAGTGATTTAAGTGTGAGTTATTCACTGATCATTGTTTTGTGACAGAAATGTTTTACTATTTGAAACACATGTTGTTTAGGGAAGCAAAACTTATTATTTTTGTGACCCCAGCAAACTAGCAGCCAGAACTATTAACTTCAAAACTTAGGGAGGCCAGAACTCTGCTGATAGAACACATTAATGAAAAAAAAAATCGCCTCTCATGCACCACACTGCTAGAGAGTATTTTAAACAACTTCATGTCAAAAAATCCGAACTCAGTTTTATACCTTATGCTGGCTAGGAAGGAATGGCATAATTTAACATCTACAGTAGCCAGCTAGCTAGTTACAAAATTACATGAAAATGGGCTGTTTAACGCCATGACATAATTGTATGCATTACATAGCGAACCGGTTTGCTCATGACAGTTTTGCACCCGCTTAATTTGAGAGATATAACATCAGCTTTTTATCTGCAAGCAGGTATCCCGTACCACTAAATGACAACGGAACTTAACCAACATAAATATTAGGTAACTTTCTAGATGTCACCAAAAATAATCTGAATTATCACAATGTCCTTGTGGACAGTTTTATCAAAGTAGCTGACCTTAATATTTAATGCAGCAAACTAAGGTATATGTTCCTACGATACACTTCACCTGAGCCAGAAAACAAACATCTGAAGTATAGCTGTAATATTGTAATAAGTCATAGAGGATGGGGAAATGATGGCTTAGTCTTAATACACCAAACAGAACACCCATGCTGTTCCTACTGCTAAACCCTCCCAACCCCCCCCCCACCCCCCCAGCTGTCACAAATGGGGCTTTCAAAGAGCAAATCTAACTTCTGCCGGAGCACTGAAACATAAAAAAAAAACACCATAATGGTGTCTCAGTAAAGTAGCTCCATTTCCTTTGGCTGAAGCCCGCTATTTATGGGCTCAATTACCCACTTAGACAAAAATATCGAGACACTCACACTGCGAGTGATGTGGAGAACATCAGCCATGAAAGAGGAGCATGGTTTGGTCCCAGGGAAATATACTAAATTGCTGAAAGCAGCACTGATATTTGGAAGTAACGTTAAATTCGGAATATCCTCTGGCTTCATTTTACAAGTGGAACCTACTGCAGATGGCAATGTATTAACAACTTGCAATCCTCCAGTGCAGTCACCCCTTTACATTTGGGTCATTCTTTTCAGGAACTCAATTAGGTTAAGTGGTCATTCAAGAGCAGAGCTCTGTCATTGCAGGGCTGCCTATTGATTATTTTGAAACTGTGACTTATTGCACATCTCCATCTGTATGGGCTTACCTTGGCAAGTGGCAGAAAAAGAGGATGTGGCCCAGAAAAGAAGAATCGGAATCTGATATAATACATCCAGTCCTGAGCCAAAGATTCATTTTAACAGACCTATCAACAATCATGGGGCGACACAAAAATAACCTGATATAACTATTGTGCAATGTACTGTATTTAACAATTAAATGACAAAATTTGTGAAGGATAATTTGTGTAAGATATATCCAGGATTTGAGGATCTGTTTAATTAATTGATTAACCCTAACCTCCCTGACTTCTACCAGTATGATGTCTGGATTCAGTGAAATTAAGTATATTATGATGTTCTGGATCCCAGGTAATTGCTGGTCTAAGTCACATTTCTGAAATATGTCATGCTAATGCTTAAAAGAGCTGTGTCATGATTACTGCGCACGCTGACAATTTTGGATGAAGTAAATCCGCTCAACTGTAAGTTGAAATCTAGAGGGTACATTTCTTCTTCTTCTTTAAATATTGTGGATGGGAACTAGCTTACTTTCTTCGTATCGCTTGCCTAATGCTTAAATAGCGCTTTGAATCCCTAAATTGCCATAGAAAGCTCCATAATATAAAAAGCATAATGCCTGAGTAACTAAAATATATTAATACAAAAGTACGATGCAAAACGAAGACGGATTAGCAAAGATGGAATCAGATTCTGACTTGTTGTCAAGCAGATTCACTTTCGAGGCATGCACGTTCTGAGTATGCACAGGAATTGTGACACAGCTCTTATCATTTTGACCATATGCTGACTATAATTAAATGTACCATATACAGTATATACTGTTCAGTGTTGCTTGTGATTTTAATGGTGTTGGGGGATCCAATAGTTCCTGTGCTTCACTGCACTAATTTTTCAATATATCAGCCCAAGTGGGAGGGATTTCATGCAAATGACACAACTTTGAAAAGCAACCAGCAGAAAACCATTTATGAGTTTGCTCAACTTCAAAACTGAGTTTGTGCAACCGCTGGGAGTTGAAGAAATTTTGAACTTGAAGCTGAACCAACTCAAAAAAGCTTTGCAATGGCTTTACATTTTCAAGTTGAGTCAACCTACTTAAATGGCCCAATCTTAGGCTGTGCCCTTCATATCCGATATATCCACCAACATCCCACTATCAGATTCAGCTACTTACACAATTTAGGAAAATAATATTTTTGAAAATAGATTGGAAACTTCTACAAAACAGTTTGAACTGTCCTCCCCACTAATTCACGGCAATACAAGCCAAACACTCTGTCAGCTGAGGAATGATATGAAGAATACATTGGAGGCAATACAAGAATGTGGTTAAAATCAAAAAAGGAAATATGTTACATTAGTATTATTAGATTGACTTCAAGAAAAACAAGATGAGTGCTGGCTTACATTTACATACTAAGTCCTTCAAATTAAAAAAAAAAAAAAAAAAACAGCGCAAACTCATGTTATGTTTAAGGTGCCAGGAGCCTGGCCTGATTTACACAAAGCAGTTTCACCTAACTGCAGAAAAGGTTTTTCTGCTGACTTTTATGGCTTTTGAATAGGTTGAATTGTACTGCTTTTTCCCATCTGCTGTGTGCTTCTCTCTGAGTTGAAATGCATAAGGTTTCTGACGCTCTGATTGGCTCAGTCTTTTTCATTCATCTACCATTCCCCATTTGCCTATGGCCATATGTAACTGCTGATAAAAGAAAATGAGACAATCAAGCTCTCCCGGGGTTACGAAGTACATCCTGTGCTTTATATTTCCAATCCGGACTCCAACTCAGGCATCCTGCAGCGGTTCACGCCATCGACTGCAGAAATGAATTAAGATAACGCATGCAAGTGTGAGCATTGCCCCCACCCCCCACCACTTTTTATGTGAAGATTTTCATGGCACTTTCCCTATTCCCAGCTATTTCAAGATAATTAAGCCCTTGACTTCTGATTTCTAGCGCTATGTTTGCATACTCTAGGCTGCCCGGAGTCAATGTGCCTAATGGTCAAAATTGCGATGGTAATTTAAAGGGAAATAAAGTAAGCCGTCAGCAGGTTTGGTTGTGAGTTAGGGGCAAATAGAAAGCAGAGGGGTTTTTATTTTGGAGTCCATCTCCCAAAAGGATGTGCAGATAATGGAGGGAACGTGAGATACAAAGCCATTTTCTTCTGTCAGCAGGAAGTCCAATTCTCCCACTCATCAGTGTTAATGACTCAATGGATTAAAAAATAAACACAAGGCTGTGTATAACACTACTGTGTAAAATACAATTCCTCCTCACATTAGATCAGTGGGAACCTTGTTTGTAAATTCAGGGAAAGAAAATCTCACTTGATGCCGGGACTCAAAACATTTTTCTTCTAATGTGCAAGGCTCCATACTCACAATAAGAGCAAAGAGCATACAGCGCCCTCCATAATTATTGGAACACCTGGTTAAGATGTGTTAAAAGCCTTAAAATAAATTCAGTTTTTATTGCAGAAGCATACTCTCACACTGAAAATTGTAGAAAAATGTAACCTTCAACTCAAGTGAATTTTAAGGGGAAAAAAAAATCCCTGAAATTAAGAAAATATAGCATGCACATCCACTCAACTGAGGTGCAGGACAATAAGAAAATCAGCAAAGAGATAAATCGTAACGTCCGCACACAAAGACAATGCTCCCCAAAAAATTTATTCTGTCGTCAACGTTTCGATCACAAAGTGATCTTCGTCAGGAACAAAAAAAAAAATCCCTGACTAAGAAATAAATATTTTTTAATAAAATCACCTGTTCCACAATTATTGGCACCCCTAACAATCCCTAGGAAATAAATGCAATTGAAGTATTTCTGTCATTTCTACAGTAGTTTACAAAGTTGATCAGAGTATCTAGGAACATTTAATTAGTAATTCATCACTTCCTCTTTCCCTGGGGTATAAATATGACGTGACACAGTGGCCATTTCTCTTATCCACTCTTTAACATAGGAAAGACAAAGGAGCACACCATTCAAGTAAGGCAGGTGTGTGTCGACCTTCACAAGTCAAGCAATGGCTACGAGAAAACAGCCACTCGCCTGCATCTGCCCATATTTACTGTCAGAGGAATCATTAAGAAGTTTAAAAGAACTGGAACAGTGGTAACCAAGCCTGGACGAGGACGCAAGGTTATTTTGCCTCCACGCACAGTGAGGAGGATGGTAAGAGAAATAGAAAGTTCTCCAAAGCTCACTGTTAAAGAATTGCAACAAATGGTAGCATCTTGGGGTCACAAAGTCTCCAAAACAACCATCAGGCGGTATCTACATGCCAACAAGCTGTTTGGGAGGCATGCATGGAAAAAACCTTTTCTCACTCACAATCATAAACGCAAATGTCTGGAGTTCGCTAAGCGGTACTGGAACCATGTGCTTTGGTCAGATGAGACCAAGACAGTGCTTTTTGGCAACAAACACTCTAAGTGAATGAATTAATGAGTTTATTGTCATTGTTACAGACAGTGGCGGTTTTGTACGGAGGCCAAGGGAAGCCTGGCTTCCCCAAAAATTATTGCAAGAAAGAAAAAATATAAATAAGCTTCACCACAATGTATTTTATATTGTTGTCATTTCCTTGTCAAAACACTACATCAACCCACTTCTGCTTTGGCTGAGCATGAGGAGCAAAACAGCGCCCCCCCGTCAAGCTCTCATTGTGTCTAACACTTTATGTCTCATGCCCTCCGCCCTGTCTGTCAGTTCGGAGGCCAGCATCACTTTGCCTCCCTTAGAAAAAAAAAACAGCCCGTATTAGCCAATCGGATTGAAGCACGGCTCATCGCTTAATGGTCGATGCATCATTGAAAAAAATGAGGGAGGCCAGATCAAATCTGGCTTCCAACCAATCACAAACTGTTACGGAAAATACACGCACTGATTCAACTGTCCCGCCAGGCACCAGCTCGCCCACACAGAAAGTATAGCAATTAAGTCAGAGAATGGATGGTGACCGGGACCAGAGTTTCTTGTAAAAAATGACTTAACAAAACTTCCTTTTGAGGTTCAACTAAAAGTCAAGTGGGACAGTAGGCCGAGTCCAAAGCTCATTTTAATTAAGGGGAGAGCTGATGGAAAAGTTTGCTCTTTTTGTGAAGCTAACTATGCTAGAAACGACTGGCTAACAGGGAGTGCCGAGCTTAACCGGCTTTTCTGCTGGCCATGTCTCCTATGGCCCACCGGCGGATTTTGAGAAAAAATCTCTATGGACGAACCGTTTGGGGAAAAAAAAATTTGCCGCGGCCCGCTGTGGCCTTTTTGATGACCGGGTTGTTGTCACATTTTTCTTATGTGATGTATAAAATGTGGTGTTTTATTCTTTATTATCCACTTGACACGACAAGAATTTCAATGCATGATGGCTAAGCTGCACTGTTTTTTTTATACTCTCAATCCTTACCGAGACTGCATTTAGGTCCGCTGACATCAGCTGCACTATCAGCTGACAGCCGTAAGGTTTATAGTTGATTGCGCTGCAGCACCAGTTGATATCAATTTTTATATAAACCTTTGATACTATGTGTTTTATATTTAGTTTATGTAATTCAGACGTTGCGCACGGGTTGTGCAGTCATGTTGAGTGTGTTTTTGGATGTATGAATTTCGGGCATCCTTCTGATTTGTTCATTTCGGTTGCGAGGCTGCCTCATATGTCATTGTTACTTCTGATGTTGGTGGCAGGGGTTTGCCTGTGTTTCTGTAAAATAGTCCGCGGCTTTCTTGCAAATGCTTTTGTTGCCAATTAATTAAATATGAGTCAGAGAGAAGCATTGTCCACAAAACGGAACTTCATTAATACTGTCTGTGAAAGTAATGGCTAAAATGTTTTTGAATATATATCTAGATCTTGTCATAATTGCCGTCTGATCGCTATGTGTTTGGCTTTCTGCTGTGATAAAGCTACGCGACGTTTACCAGCTTTGCATGGGCTTCCTCCAACTTATCACACATCACTGTGTGCCAGAGCCATAAGCACGCGCACAGCCCGAAGCGCACATCCACAGCTCTCCCTCGCGCTTTCACTGTCTCTCACACATGCAGTCCTCTTTTTTTAACCTCTTTTTTTCACTAAAATGAATGAGAAGTCGGTAGAATAAAGGTACTGTAACAGTGGGCTAATTTGTTTGCATGAAAATATCATTTAAACACTGAATTAAATTCGTTGTTCATTCTGGCTTCCTCTGTAATTTTTGTCACGGGCCGCCACAGGTTACAGAATAACAACAAGATTGGTTTGGAGAGAATGGAGAGAATGTGCTCCAGGCCGCTGCAACGTGCGTTGCGCCGCCAACTCCACTTTCTTCTTTGAAAATTAAAGGTTAAACATATTGATGACATCAGACATAATATACACATCAGGTTTATAACACGACACGCAGGAAACGCGTAGGAATTTTTTCAGGGGAATTGGGGGGGGAGAAGGGATTAAATGCAGGAAGCAGCCTTGGCAGAGTCCAGAGTCCTTATCAGGGGCAGAATGTTCTGTCCTTGTCAGAGGGATAAGAAAGTTGTTGACAGGACATGTTCCGTGTGAGACTGAGGCAGACAGAGGGGAGATGCGGAGTAGGGGGGTGCCGAATTCTATTTCAATTTCAGGTGGAACAAGCGATTTTGAATGATCTGCTAATCATTTTGTACATTTTTTACTTCACACTTCAGGGCCACCAGCTCTCCCATCAGTTCTCCCATCCTCTCGTCCAGTCTCTTGCCCAAATTCACAGTCAAACGCACAAACTCCCCACTCTGACTCAAAACAGCGTCCATCTTTTTGTGCATTTCTGCAGATGATCCCAGAGTCTTTTTGAGCAAATCACCATTCTCCGATACTCCACTGAAGCGCTCCATAATAATTTTGGTGCTAGGCAGCGCGTTGGCCATTTTCCTCGCTTCCAGCTCGTGTACTTTGCGGTAGATCAGAGCAACTCCCATGCCAAGTAGGAGAAATCCCGTCACCATAATTCCAAAAAGATAAACATCCTCCACGTCTTCAAGGGATAGTGCTGCCAGACAAAGAACTTGCCATCTCAACTACGCGTCCAGAACGTAGCCAGCAGCAAAAGTCCCATCCGGACAGTGTGGGTCACCAGGTGCTCCGCCTCTCGGTGAAAATATTTTGTCGATTGCATTCAGGGACCAGCAAATTAATTCCATCTTTACTTGAAGAGCCTCAAAAGCAGACGGAAGGTCCAAAAAAAAGGAAAGAGGGGGTAACACGACAAAACAGGACAAAGAAAAAAGACAGAGGCAGGAGCAGAGATAGAGTGCGACTGCTCTCCTCAGAAGCCGGAAAAAGAAAATGGGTCTGGCGGAACACAAAAGAAGAGTATGCAGAAAAGCACCCCATGCCCACTGTGAGTTTGGGGGAGGATCAGTGATGCTGTGGGCCTGTTTCTCTTCCAGAGGCCCTGGGAACCGTGTTAGGATGCATGGCATCATGAACGCTTTGAAATACCAGGATATTTTAAATCAAAATCTAGTGCCCTCTGCCCGAAAGCTAAAGATGGGTCGTCACTGGGTCTTTCAGCAAGATAATGACCCTAAACATGTGACCAAATCTACACAGAAATGGTTCACCAGACACAGAATCAAGCTCGTCCTATGGCCATCTGAGTCCCCAGACCTCAACCCCATTGAAAACCTGTGGAGTGAGCTGAAGAGGAGAGTGCAGAGGAGAGGACCCAGGTCGCTGAATGATTTAGTGAGATTGTGCAAAGAGGAATGGTCGAAGATCCCTCTTTTTGTATTCTCCCATCTTATGAAACATTATAGGAGAAGATTAGGTGCTGTTTTGTTGGCAAAAGGGGGTTGTACAAAGTATTAACATCAGGGGTGCTAATAATTGTGGCACACATGATTTGATGTAAAAGAATTATTTTTTAATGTGGGATTTTTTTCCCACTGAATAAATACACTTGAATTAAAGGTTGGATTTTCCTCTTTTTTTCATTGTGGTCCTATATTATTTAGAAAAACACTGAATTTATTAGAAGCTAAAGAACACATCTTAACAATGGGTGGCAATAATTATGGAGGGCGCTGTATATACTAATGAAAAAAAAAACAGAGAAATGCAATCTGATTTTTTTTTACTATTATTTATCAATAACAATGACTCTACATTGTAAGTAATGAACAATGTGATTATATACTAAGCCACTGATCCTATTTGGTTGGAAATATTATACAACACTTAACAAACAAAGCAGGTCAGTACTCCTGGTCTTGTGTGCAGTCATGGCATACATGACATACATAGAAAGGAGATTCAAAACTGTGAAATGAGTGGCTGCACCAGGTCTTTAAATGAGGACACCCCCCCCCCCCCTTTTCCCTCTCCAAAAGAAGATGGAGGGTAAACGTGCTGCTGTTCCTCCAGTGAAGACTAAAGGCCTCATCCACCGACAGCACCATCAGCAAGGTTATAAACAAATGGGAAATTAGAGTGAAAGCTTGTGGCAGTATGTCAGCCAGTGTGTGTGTGTGTGTGTGTTTGTGAGTGCTTTGCTTTTCCATTACTGGGCAGTACGCGTGTGAGTGCTTCATTTTGTGAGGTGACAAGATAGATGGATTTTCACCGGGCTCAGTAGAATAAATTTGGAGGTAATATTCACGTGGCCATATAATTTTATTGAACAAACACTGTAATCACCCAGGATAAGAAAGCGAGGCTCAGCAAACGCAATAATTTTTGTAGCTACCTTCAACATGCCAATCAAAAGCTTTTCTCTCTCAAGCAAAGCACATTATGGCCGTGTCTGAAACAACATCGCTTACTCTTGCTTGAGTAAATTGAGTGCACTGAATGGGAAAGTTATTACGTAAGCATGCACGTAAAATATTAAAATGATAAACATACATTTAATAAAAGTGTGGACATTTTACCTGCTATCACTGCATAATGGAGATGAAATTGGGTAATGACAATAAGCTCAAAGTGCATACTTTCAGATTTTGTTTTTGAATATTCATAGCAGTTGTAGGAAATCCAGCCCTGTTCAACTACATTTGATCTTTCCTTTTAATGGGAACAAACATAATTGAACACTTGGCTGCTGAGCTGTTCTATGGACCCAAGTAGGACGATAAAAGGTAAAGGATTGATTTATAGTGTGGCATTAATATAAGGAATCTGTTTCTGTTGACTCAATATGATGATTAAAGAGCTGTCACTGCCAGTGATGCCACCATTTTGCGGAAAAACGAAAACGTCCCCATCAGAGATTAATAAAATATATGCGGCTCAATCAAATGAGGACCACAAAGGAAAAACAATCAGTTTTAAATTTTTGGATATTTTATATATTGTTATAATAATTATAACAATGCATAATAAGATTATATATTATTAGAACATTTCATATATATATTTATCTATAGAAAGAGCACCCTCAATAATTATTGGCATCCCTGGTTAAGATGTGTTAAAAGCCTTAAAATAGATTCAATTTTTATTGCATAAGCATACTCTCACACTGAAAATTGTAGAAAAATGCAACCTCAACTCAAGTGAATTTTTAGGCGGAAAAAAAATCCCTGACTAACTAATAATTATTTTTGATAAAATCACCTGTTCCACAATTATTGGCACCCCTAACAATTCAGAGGAAATAAATGTAACTGAAGTATTTCTGTCATTTCTACAGTAGTTAAAAAAGTTGATCAGCGTATCTAGGAACATTTAATTAGTAATTCAGCACTTCCTGTTTCCCTGGGTTATAAATATGATGTGACACAGAGGCCATTTCTCTTATCCACTCTTCAACATGGGAAAGACAAAGAAACACACCATTCAAGTAAGGCAGATGTGTGTCGACATTCACAAGTCAGGCAATGGCTACAAGAAAATAGCCACTCGCCTGCACCTGCCCATATCTGTCAGAGGAATCATTAAGAAGTTTAAAAGAACTGGAACAGTGGTAACCAAGCCTGGACGAGGACGCAAGGTTATTTTGCCACCAAGCACAGTGAGGGGAAATTAAAAGTTCTCCAAAGCTCACTGTTAAAGAATTGCAACAAATGGTAGCATCTTGGGGTCACAAAGTCTCCAAAACAACCATCAGGCGCTATCTATATGACAACAAGCTGTTTGGGAGGCACGCACAGAAAAAACCTTTTCTCACTCACAGTCATAAACGCAAACGTCTGGAGTTCGCCAAGCGGTACTAAGACTTCATCTGGGACCGTGTACTTAGGTCAGCTGAGGCAACAAACACTCTAAGTGGGTCTGGCAGAACACAAAAGATGAGTATTCAGAAAAGCACCTCATGCCCACAGTGAAGTATGGGGGAGGATTGGTGATGCTGTGGGCCTGTTTCTCTTCTAGAGACCCTGGGAACCTTGTTAGGGTGCATGGCATCATGAACGCTTTGAAATACCAGAACATTTTAAATCAAAATCTGGTGCCCTCTGCCCGAAAGCTGAAGATGGGTCATCATTGGGTCTTTCAGCAACATATTGACCCTAAAGATGTGGCCAAATCTACACAGAAGTGGTTCACCAGGCACAGAATCAAGCTCCTCCCATGGCCATCTCAGTTCCCAGACCTCAACCCCACTGAAAACCTGTGGAGTGAGCTGAAGAGGAGAGTGCAGAGGAGAGGACCCAGGTCGATGGATGATCTAGAGAGAATGTGCAAAGAGGAATTGTCAAAGATCCCTCTTTCTGTATTCTCCCCTCTTGTGAAACATTATAGAAGATTAGGTGCGGTTTTGTTGGCAAAAGGGGGTTGTACAAAGTATTAACATCAGGGGTACTAATAATTGTGGCACACATAATTTAGTGTAAAATAATTATTTCTTAGTGTGGGATTTTTTGCCCACTGAATAAATGCACTTGAATTTAAGGTTGGATTTTCCTCTCTTTTTCATTGTGTTCCTATATTATTTAGAAAATTTATTAGAAGCTAAAGAACACATTTTAACCGGGAGTGCCAATAAATATGCAGAGCGCTGTGTGTGTATGTATATATAAAGATCGTTTTGAATTTTTAATTCATCATTTCTCCACAACGCAAAAATGTACCTCTGATTATTTTTCCATTGTGGTCTTCAAATGTTTGGCCCATTCTTACAAAAAAAATTGCATTTTGGATGTTCAGGAACACTTGAAGGCCCAAAAGACCTTGAATGACAACTGTGGTAGATGACGGAGTAAATTTCCCTTGTGAACTGAAATCAATTCACAGCTGTGGTCAGGTCAAGATCAGACTCAAGGAGGTAGACATAGCAGAGTCAAAGCCAACAGTCAAGAGAAGACTTCACTAGGTGTAGGTTTACCAAAAGATGCAAAGCAGTGGTTGGCCTCACAAAAGAGAGGTAAATTTTGCCATGAAACTATCAAAAAATAACTATCCAAAATAACTCTGGAACAACATTCTATACACAAATGAGGGAAAAAAATCAGTTTGTCTGAAAATAATGGAAAGAGCAGTTCATGGAGAAAGGACGGAACTACACATGATCTGAAGCATGCCACCTAATCTGTGACGCATGGTGCAGGTAGTGTTTTTGCATGTTTTTGCTCCGTTTTTCTTTTTTTTGGGGGGTCTCAATTGTCCTGCTCATGCCCGCACACGGTTTCGCGATTGGTCCAAGCCTAGACCCGGCCCGAGTGCAAGCTCTGAGGAGCCTCTTGTTTTATTTTAAACGCATTATGAAGGCGTACAGAACCAGAATGAGCAAACCTGAATGTATATATCTATGATTTTGCTGACTGTAGTCACGAACACATCTAAGCATGCTGTTCAGCTTGCCCTTGCAGACTGCTGGATGTTTTGTGCAATTATTTTTTTTACTATTGGTCAGATCAGGCTTAAAGAGTCCCCTAATGTAATAAAAAGCACCTACCTCTGGTTTTTCTGACTCACTGGACAGCTATATGCTTCTGAATTTTCACCTCAAAGTATGGATTCACATCTTAAAGTATATTTTCTTAAAAGTACCAGCCAGGCCATAGCCATATGTACAAAATCCTGCAGTTCTTAAGTAAACTAGAAAATTTTGCATTCAGGGTGCTCAAGTTGCTGTCATGAGAAACAATCAGTATTCCGGTGTGCAGTCGATCATTGGTAGTATGTTTAGTGGAAAGTGGGAAGCTGTTTTTAGACAGGGTCCATGACAGCCTGACATCTTAGTGTTACTGACAAAATTTGATCAAGGCTCCAAACATGGTGGGGTACAAGAAGTCTGTCTATTCTATCACTAAAAATCACAGAAGTGGAAGTTGGGATACGGTCTAAATACAATCATGTAAAGGTACTTATTTATTTGTTCTTCTGAGACCATTAATGTCACCACATTAATTATGCGACTATTTAATACCCCAGTGCAGCACATTATGTATTGCATTTGCACAATTTCCAAGACTGCCCTGATCGTATTCATACTCAGGAAGGGAATCTAGTTATTTGACAACTTGAAAATTTTCCAAGACGTCTGGGGATCCCCCAGGGAGAGTTGATGGAAGTGGCTGGGGAGGGGAATGTCTGGGCCACTCTGCTTTGCTTGCAACCCGACTCTGAATAACCGAAAGAAAATGGTTGGATGGAGAATTTTCTAACCAGTTAACTTATCATTAAGAGGGTGAATTATCGAAAGGATTTTCTGCTTTCCTGGTGGCGCAAATCCCCAAATTATATCATTTTTAGCTAATTTTTTTGCAATATATTGAGTTTGGGGGGGATGGCTCTGTTCTGGGGCCTCCCCGCCCTATCACATGTATGTATGAAACGCCAGTAGGCAGGGAGAGCCAAAAACCTGCCCTTCCATGCATACGTGTGAATGCCACTGGCGGAGAGAGCAGCAGCAAACCCACAGGCTTACAGAACTGACCGAGCCGTCAATGACTGCATCGTCATTGACTCAAGTCAGAAAAACATGTAAAGGAGGAGCTGGGGATGGAGGCGGGTTACAAAATGAGCAGAGAGAGCAGCAATAGAGGGCAGACAAAGCATCTGTAAATAGGGGCCATGTTTAAGATTTACCAATTGAGTGCCTGAAAGGAATCAGCGGAGCTGGGCTTGCGATCTGTACCTTCACTAATGAAGGCAGGCTTTCCAGCTGGGCGTGACTCCGTGCCCTGCCTGAACTACCACTGTGCTTAATTAATAGTGTTGTAGTACTCAAGACAGGTCTTGGTCTCGAGACCACTTTTACATGGTCTTGGTCTTGTCTCGGCACTCTCTGGTCTTGGTATTGTCTTGGTCTCGGACATAACAGTCTTGAGGGGATTTCAAAATCCAGGCAAGCAGCTGATCCTGGTACAGCCTCATCATTACCACACAGCCTTCTTTAAATGCAGCCAATAAGAGGCATCTTTTTAAAAAACATGTTACAATGTTTTTGCATATTTTTCCCTGCCTCCGCGGTCTCCCGTGTCATCTCACAACGTTTGCGCAAAGAATTAGTCCAGTGAATCAGTGAAAATGTCAGCTAATTAATTTATTCAGGGTTCCCGCTGCCGCTCGACATTTTCCTCATTGACGAATATAATCCATGAGTGACGAGAAGAAAATTTCAAGCAGTAGTCACACTGGCGAATGTAATTGCTTCATGACAAATATAAATTCCACATAACTGAACGTCAGTAAAGCGAGTCCGCACACCGCTGTATTTTTTTAATCTTCAATGAACAGAGGCGGGAAAGACCAACTAGAGAAGGTTTATTAGTGGAAAAAACGTCCAAATGCTGCCTCATTCAGTCTCCGTGGGTTTGATATATCAAATCCAGTTCGCACAGTCAGTTAGTGTGAGAAAATAAATACGCGGATATCAGCAGGAGCTCAAACATACTCTAGTTGAGCGAGGAGAACAATGTGTGTGAATGTCTATATGAGTGCTAAGCTACGTGAACGTGATATTAGCAGAGCGTAAGGTATACGGTAAGCACTCGTTCACATAGCTCAAAAGGACCTCATTAAAATGCAAACCACGTGATTTCCTTTTGAGCTATGTGAACGAGTGCTTACCGTTTCTAATCCCTGAGTAAAGAGAAGCACGGGAATTCCGGAGTCATAATCGCTTTCCAATCTTACTTGTGATGAGGCGGACTACGGTGAATAAGCCTAACCCATGCGTAAGACCTACGCCGAATGTACCAGTTCATTGAAATCACGTGGTTTGCATTTTAATGAGGTCCTTCTGAGCATGTGAACGAGTGCTTACCAAGGTATACAGCGAACGTTCGGCGTGTGACTCCTTGGCTAGCGACACCAAACTAGCCTAGCCTCATGTTATATACTGTATAACATTTGGTAACAAAACTCACTTCCAATATAACGCTGGTTATTGTAAGATCCCCATCTACCAGACCGAATCGAAGCACGGATTTTCGAGCCTCATTTTAGTGTCCCATAACCAAGCTTTAAAATTCCAGAGTTGCCTATTTTTAAAAGATATTTTCTCATTGCTTTGAAACGGGATGTTACGTTACAGGCAAAAGAAACTAGTAGGCATGCAATAGGAATTCAGCGCGGTCATATTATTTCTGCGCTTTGTCGTCTCAAAAAATATGAAGCTGAACTCATGAATTACTTGCTAATTGTATAGTTTCATCTATCCTTTCCGACTTTTTCAGTGGGTATGCGACCTAACTTCAGCGGCCACATGTTCACTTATCTACTGACACACCTAACAGCCTATCTTTAGAGGTCATTTATAAGGTTGATAAGTCTTCCAGATGAAGACTGATCATTCACTCAATGCGTAAAATCAACCCATTTGCAACGCTACAACAGTACGGCAAATATAACAGATTAACAAAACGGTTATGAACAGTGCGACTCCAAGATATGAGATTTCCAGAAAAACCAACCCCTGTGCAAGCATCGATTTCTCTGGGAACTATCTGCCTGTGCATGAAAGTGATTACGAGGGCTAATACGGACGCACTTCCGAGCAACGATGCAACTTGACAGACGCTTCTACTACAGTGTGTACAATAAAGTTGGCTCAAGTCCTATGCTTAAGGCAAGCGAAGAAAATAAGCTATGCTCTTCAAGAACATCCCCCGTCACATCCAGCGACCTTTCTAGCGTAAATCAGCGAAGCTCAAGGTTGGGGTGAAGTGGATTTAAACAATGCAGAAAGTAGATGTGCAGTATTCATTGTGACCTTGCGTTCGCTGATTGCCCTCGGAAAATCATGCAGAAATAAACAGCGAATAAATGAAAACAAAATAACGGTTTTTCTTGAAGCCCAACTGCTTAATAGCCCATGGTGACTGAGGACAGTCCAGTAACCTGTAAGGCTCCCCTGTGAAAGAAGACTGGAGTGGATGAGGCTGCCACCACTGAGACCTTGTACGTTGTTAGATTCAGAATTGGTGGTAATCTGAAATGTTTAAGGTATGAAACCCTAAGTATGTGAGATTTCCATCTATTTTGATTCCAACTAATTATTTGTGCACACGACTTTGAGCACATCCAAAGTTCAATTTAGAATCAGAGTTGATGGAAATCTCAGAAGTTTAAGATTTTAAATAAACATTTGAGAATACCATTAATCCTGATTCCAACAGCACAAAATTTCTCACCCCAACTTTTTTTAACATTTTTTGTCCAGCCTCTTCATTACATAGTTGATACCCTTAAAGGGTGTGTCCCTTAATTATGGGATGCCTAAAATGGTTATATTAATAAAACTGTGAAGAGAAAAATCAAGAAATAAAAGGTTTAAAGGAATTCCTAACTCCACTCTTTAGAATAAATTCCACGTTAAAAGCTCAAAAGAGAATTAATTTATCTTTTAAAGAGCTCAGGGTGCTCACTATTCGAGGCTGGACGGGACTGGAACCTAAATCATATCAACAATCAAACGTATAATGGAGAGGCCTGTTTGTGCACAAATATTTGAGGTTTGACTTCTTCCTTGTACATTCTATCAGCACTTATTATGCTTTACATAACTTCAAAAAAAATCTTTAAAGTCCATGAGTGACTAATAAAAAATTAAGACTAAGGTAAAATGAAGAATATTTTTCAAAACCCAGGGGGAACCCTGTCTATTATAAAGTTCTCCAATACAGATTGCAAAGAAGCTATATGCAAAAGAAAAAAGAAAAAAAAAGTTTCTGCTGCATGCAGATTTTGTCAAATCTCCCTGACCGAGACTGCTGGTACCAGGGTTTGGTTCAATTACTTTTTTCAATTGCAATTACAGTAATTGTCATCAAATACTTTCATAATTGTGATTTAATTTTAATTGAAATTTTTATCGAAAAGTAATTGTAATTGAACATTCTGTCCAGAAAGTAATTGCAATTACAATTACAATCAATTGTAATTGAAAAAAGTAATTGAATCCTACCCTGGCTGGTACAATGTCAACATTCACCAGGCACTTGAAGGGGAAACACGCTGAGAAGTAGGCTCAGACTGGCTCTGCTCTTAAACTCTGTGAGGAAAAAAAACTCCCAAACGTCTCAAGACCAAACACAACTTGTAAATATTTAGTATATTAATGTAAAAATGTTGTACATGCATGCACGGTATGATCTGTTCAGGACTTGAAATTTAAGCTGTTTGCAAGCATCTGCTGACTAACCCTGGTAAACTGCAGTTAATCTCGCTAGCTCTAGCTCAGTTAACGGTCAGAGGTAAGGTCAGTTATCACTAGCACTTTATTAAGCAAATTTCCTTGTGAATTCACTGGATGAAGCATATTGCAACTCAGTCATAGCATTGGGGAGCTTGTGCTGTTTTACAAATGAATGGTTTTGAAGTTTTGAGGATAGCTATGTATGCAGGGTAACTACTGAGGAGCTTCTAAATGTCCTAGTGTCATGTTGAGTGTTCAGAACTTTCATGTCTTCAATGGCTTTATCTGAAGCCATCAGCCAGATGAAAATAGCTAAAAACGGCAGGTTTTCGACTGTTGGTGGTTGCCCCCTATTTGTCCAGTTTGTCATCATTACCGCCGATGTCAATCTTGCTGAGGAAAATTAGCTAGGCAGGCTATTCACCGGTTTCAGAAGATACCAAAATTCATGTAAGGGAACTTTCCTCATAGGCTATCTGTTTTCCAGCTTTGTGAACTTGGCACCTGATATGATGAAAATCTGAATGAAACCCATTACATTTGTTTCACCTTTGTTGATGCAGGCAACATGAGAATTCATCTCCTGCCGCTGCTATTCATTTTGGATGGAAATCTTAATGCCTCCGGAATGGTGACAATGGATTTTGGACTGTGTAACCATACCAATCCCTAATAGGAAAAAAATTTAAATGCGTATAAATTCTCAATCCTCTGAAATGGCAATAATAGCTGTTTTGCAGTTTCTACACACAATTATTTCACCCAAACACTGCTCATATTTACAGTGAAGTGAAACACTTTCTTTTGGTCTTGGTCTTGGTCTCGGTCTTGTCTTGGTCTCGGAATCCTTTGGTCTTGGTAGTGTCTTGGTCTCGGCTAAGGCGGTCTTGACTACATCACTATCAATTAATCTAAAAGTTTAAATTCATTCACACGAATGTCAAAACGGGCGCAGACACAGAATTTGTTCAGGCTATTTCCAAGTCACAGAAGGTGTTTATGCATACCTACAACACAATATTGACAAGGTCGCATCAATATGAGTGATGTATCAAAATAAATAAAAACATTAATTGACAAATAGAAATGTTGACAAATATCAATCAGATTGATTGATACAGGGGTCACGTTACATAGGACACAAAGGGATTTAGCAGAGACTCTTATTCATTCAAGTTCTCACACATAAGTGTATTTATTTTTTAAATACACTGCTTCAAAGATGTTGATATTTTTACATAAATTCAAATTTTATGCATACTGATAGCACCTTTGCTGGAAGCAAAACAGACTCTGTTCCTGGCTTGCAAGCCTGTTTTCCTAACCTGTATATTACAGTGGTAGCCCAAATTACAGTAAGCTGAGATACAGTACCCAGCTACAACAGATAAAACAAAGCAAAGCAGGACATATGGCATGGAGCACGCATGAGAGCTGAAAGAGCATCAGGAGTAAAAAAAAAAACATGCAAATTTTACCCGCACTGCACAGCTGGTCAACTTGGTTGTGGCGCAGAGCGGAACTTCCTTTGGCAGCAACACGCTTGGCATTAATCACTGCCTTCCCGGGCTCCACACTCTGGCCACTGAATCTTGCTGACCGTGAAACTGATACACATGAATGAGGCCTTCGCTCATCTACAGCCTTTGCTCTTTATTAAGGAAATGACAGATTTGCAGAATTCAAGTACAAGTCCCACAACCTTGTCTTTTTTTGACAAATTAAGCATCACATTTACTTTGTGTTACTTAAAAATGATTGATGAAATGGGTCATAGAATGAATTTTACATCCACTTTACTCACATATACTCATCTTTTTTACCCATATACTTATATAGGCAACATGAATCGGGAATTAAATTGCTGCATAAAGGAATGAAAAAATAAAACAGAAAACAAATGCCGGAATACTGGGAAATTTTGACTTGGCCTGTCAAAACACTGTGCAGAAAGGAGCCTGTTCTGGCCTGGCGGCAGATGTGAACAAGCTGCAAGACCCCATCCTGTAGCCGTGATCATACTTGATGCAGGCAGTGAATTTCCAATAATCAGTCAGCGAATTGTCTTTCTTGTCAAACCTTCAGTGTCCAAATGTAAAGTTCTTCTTGTGCACCAAAAGACAGATACAGAAAAAGAAAGAGGAAAAGAGAGAAGGTATACATTGAAGAAGAATAAACAAGTAGGAAAGGGGAGAATGGAAGAGATGTACTCTGATGGTGCAAAAGAGAGAGACAGAAAGAGAGAGACCGAGAGAGAGAGAGAGAGAGGTCTCTGCTCTCACTGGGGAAAACATGGTGCACAGCAAACATCTGGATTCTGCAGCAAATCATCAAGCGTTCCCTTCCGTGCTTTGAAAAATTTACGTATCAGCCCTTAACTAGTGAATGATACCCAAGGTACATTCAGATGCACTAGCACAAACACAAACAGGTTTACATGCAAATACAAACTTATGCACAAATACAAGACAAAACACAAAATCACACAAAATACACAAACACAGATGCCCAAAAACAAACATACACATGCCATATTGTCAGTCTAAGGAGATTTAAACATATATTTGAAGGGGTTGTTATTTTCAGAAACCGCAATCCATCAGGTTAAGACTGAATGGAACTACCAAGGTGTTAGCTCACCAGCAGCAAATAAGCGAGTAAAAATACCAAAACTTTTAAACACAAAAGTTGATGTTAATGGCTTTTGAAAAATAGTCACCAGTTTAACAACAGGGAAAATGCCCCATAATTACCTGCTGCTGGCTATATATTCATACGAACATTTGATTTTAGTAAGCCAGGCCAGTATCACACTATGGGAAACCTGTTAGAAATATTTTTTTAAAAATTGGCATGGGTTTCAGATTTGCAAGAGCTTTGGAGAAAGTGAGCACGGTCAGATGTAGAAGATATCCTCATGACTTTGCTCATGAATGACTAGATAAACAGAGTTGGCTATATAAGATAAAGTTGTTTTCAAAATAGACTGTCTTTCCCCAATGGAGAAGAAAGTTCTGAAATTCTGACTTTTTTTGACCTCCCATTAACAACTTTGGGGTTCATGTGTTCTTCCTTGCCTTTTGATAGATTGGGGGATATTGACTCTGCTTTGCTGAAACCAGCTGCTGAAAGCTTCAAGTGTTTCAAAGCAGTGGATTTTGATAGTAATGTAGAGGTCACAAAACAGCTAACATTGCAAAGATGCTTGCACATTGTGCCTGCATCAGTGTGAGCTGCAGTCAAACCATGAATTCCCTGAGCTCCCTGGTTTAAATTGCCCTTTGGCAAGCTAGGATATTGAGCTGTGAGATTGTTTTGGTGACCATGTATCTGAGGTTTATATGTATTTCCTGTGAAATAATTTAGCCCATTAACACCCAATCCTCAGTCATTCCCCCCTCTCCCACCCCAGCCCTATCCCCCTTGTAGTATATGACTATATGACTAACTCTAATCATTCAGGATATTTTATTCTTGGTCCATCAGACATTCGCTAAACCTTGTAACTTTATTCTAGAACTGCCCCGTTTAGATCACTCCTTATTGTGACATAGATGCAATTCTAGTTGGGGTGGTGGGGTCCTGTTATAATTAAATTGAAATTTCCCTTGCATGCAGTGACGGGAAAAGTCAGCACTAACAGAGGTTGCTATGTGTCTGCCTTTGCACTGGTTTAAGCAGCTGGAACCTCTGTCCAAAAAATAAAATAAGACAGATTTAGGCTTGGGCTCTCCGTTCATCCCAGGCAGCTGAGATTCTCATTCAGATGTGGAACAGTTTCTATGGTGACAAAAAAAAGTAGTTCTGTCTGATTGCAGTGGTCACAGATTACTGGGTTACCCCCCAACACCCCAACCCCCCTCTGCCCACATACCAGCTCTTTCATTTCGCTCCCTCATTATTGCACGGATTTATGTACGCTTTTCACATCCTGAAAACACAAAGCACATAAGAATTAGCTCTTCATATCAGCGCTATCCATCCCTATGTCTGTCATTGGCTGGTGCGGACACTCAAAAGAGCACAGCTTAATTAGCATGTGTCTTGTAAGAGAAACAAATATGGATGTAAGGTACAGTTCAGGAACCACTCGCGAGAGACAGGAATCCAAAAAATGTATGCCTTTAATGGGGTCCGGGTCAAAGCCAAAATACACAGGAATTGCCAAGCCACAATACGAAATCCAAAAACAGTATCTACTAGACAGGCAGGGGTCTGAACCAGTAAGACAGATGGGCAGAGGTACAAAAAAGATCGTAGTCGATAGGCAAAGCCAATGGTCATACACAGGGCATCCATACACAGAACTCGTGGTCATACAAAAGTAGGTCGAAATCCAGAAAGACAAAAATCAGTACAAAAGGGCAATGGCAAGAATCAAGGTCGGACGATCCAGAAGTAGTAAAACAATAATCTATGGCAGCGGTTCCCAACCTTTTTAGGACGCGCACCACCTTCTACTTCCCGACCGAGCTGACGCACCACCACGCCCAACACATAAAGGCACCGTCTATTTATAGTCTCATTGAGGGCATCAAGTATAATACAAGCAAATAAGAACCCACAACTGATCATTATTGAATGTGCAATAATACTCCAGTTGTGCTCTCACATTTGAAAGGTGAGGAGAATAATAGGAAAATAAGAAGTATGGTCGCTCAGCGAGCCCACAATTAACCGGCCAACAGACTACCGATCAAAAAAAAAAAGGCACAAAAAAAAATTTTTTTATAGCCTCATTGAGTGCATCAAGCTTAATACAAAAAATAATAAAAGAGAAATAACAGAGTGAATTTTAATTTAAATAAGAGTTTTGAATTAAAAGCCTACAGATGGTTTTCTTGAATTTTTCTAATGTGTGACACTGCCACATAAATTTTGTGTTCTCTTATTTGAATTATATTTTACGAGATATGGTTGTAATTGCATTTTACGAGTTTCCCGTTATTCTTACTCGAACTAATGTATGAATATGAAGGTATTATTGGTGAAAAAGGTTTGAGCACCTGTAACAGTGGAATTTGTTGTTGTGTACGGCAATTTGTATGTGTATCAGTAAATTTGAGGTCAGATACTCTAGTTGTGTACTTGTAGATTTTTTTCTCTGCACAGATACAACACAAAACTTACACATTCACAAATTCTTAATTACAGGTGCACAAATCCTATTTTACAAGTCACAGATTAAAAAACTGACACGCTCACATTTTTACTCCTATTGTTGCAGTATATTTGGTGCAAAACATATTTGTGCACCTGTATTAAACAATGTGAAGTTGTGGACAAAATTTGAATATGTGCAAATCTGAATGTGAATTTGTGCAATGAAAGTTCAAAGTATGTGAAATAATTTCTCACGAAAATATTTGTGTTCTTTTAAAACACAAATACAAATCGATAAATACAACTGCTCGAATCTTCCCCACGAGTCACAGATTCTGTTTCCTACAAGTCACAGATTAAGGTAATCTAAACGTGATGAGTTAAAAGCACAACGAGAGAAGCAAAAGAAAGCATAGGTTTAAACGCAGTGAAAGGGGACCTAATATGCTATTTTCCCAAGTTTATATTTTGGTCTTTAACTCCCCTAGAGTACTCCTGATAGCGCAAAGTAAAAAAAGGGTACTTATTTTGCTCGTACTGCCATCCTCAAAAAAACCCCATTTATAGTCCATAGTAGTCTCTGCCTGAAACTCCTCATTGGGGTGGCTCTTCCGCTATTGCCCCCACTCCCCGTGTGCCCACTTTCTTCTGACTGGCCAGCTCTAGGGAGGGTGGATTTAGGCGGGACGATGCAGTGTCACAGTGAAACGTGAGATGCGTCTGCCATTTGAGCTAAGGAATCAGGGAGGAAATTCTGCTAAAAACACAGTACATGTGTATAGATCTAATGAAATTCAATTGTTTTAATAAACGCAATGGCGAAAGTGGAGGACGCAGTGCGAAAGTCTGGCAGCTCAAGCACAAATTTGCTATTGGCTATAGTTTGCTACGGCAACAGGTGGTGAGTACAGTGGTTTTACTACTCCTAGCTAGGATGCAGGGGAAGCTAGAATCCACCCCATATAGACACATTTGTAGAACGGGTTGACATGCCCAACTGTAGACCAGAGACGGTAGAAATCCGGTGGGTCTGAGTTTAGAGGGAAACATGGACAGTGACAGTGATACAGCACCTCTCCAGTTAGCTTCAACTGTAGTGGCTACAATCAGGCAACGTTATGATGAAACTGCCACATTGAGCTTACCGAGTAACACAAGCATAGCGATCATAATTGCTGCATATAAGTTAACCAGGAGCATTTTTATTTAGCAGAGCATGCAAACTAACATGCAGTAGCTGATAAGCAGTCATGACTTTGAATGTAATCTGTCGCGCGAAAAATTTGTTTCGCGTCCGGTGTGAAAGATGCTTGACGTGCCCATAACGTGTATTCACGTCTTTGCATTGACTTTGAATGTAGGTTAATCTGTCCTGCGAAAAAAAATTTTTGTGTCTGATGTGAAAGCAGCTTTATGGATAGTACGCAACAGCTAGAGAGAGCTCGGTTATGTTATGAACATAATACAGGTTTTGCCGACCGTAAGTTCCGTTAGCGCGGACAAGTTGCCTATGTGGAGCTAACGAATTGATCACTTCTACAGGAAAGAATTACCCATTTAATCTCCACCTTTTTTGGCTTTTTATTAGACACAACAATTTGTTAAAGGGGGTGAAATTTTGTCAAGTTAGTGCAGAGAAATCATTTGTAAACCGGCAGAGGTTCTGCGTTTCGCATTGCTTTCATGGTAGCACCAGAGAGCTTGCTCAGACATTTGTGAAGTATCCGGCAGATCCCAGTCATGGATAAGTGAAGCGATCACTAACTGTAGTGGCTACAATCGGGCAACGTTATGATGAAACTGCCACATTGATGCTTACCGAAGTAACACAAGCATACCAATCAGAATTACTGAATATACGTTAACCAGGAGCATTTTTAATTAACACGACACGCAAACTGACATGCAGTAGCTGGTAACCGAACGGTCGTAACCACAGAGACAAACTCTTGCAATACAGGTTTTACAGACCGCAAGTTCTGTTACTGTGAACAGTTGTACCAAGCATCCAAATTACAAACAAGTATTAAAAGTTAGCTTCAAATGAGGTTAATGTTCACACACCTTCTGTAGAATTTCCCCTGATACCACTCTGGCATAATTAGGACACAAACATTAGCAACAGCAACTTGGTTACGTTACCCACTGTGCTACAGCCACAATCAACTGGCTATCACGTCAGGTTGGCTTATGCAGTAAAAGCAACTTACACCTTCTGTGTCTGTGAGTCACGGACAGTCGCGACAGATACAGGCTTTATCTTCAGATATTTTACAAAGCCTGAGTCTGAGGCCAGTTGTTAGTGCTAACTATCGCTAGCGGTCCTGCTAGCCACCCATTACACGTTAGCTTCAGTTACATTATTTGCTGTTATATGGTTACTAACAGCCTGTGACTCCAAGCACGTGATCGAGGCAACTGCTTCAGGTTTGAGAAGCAGCTGAAATGCTTATCCTGTCTCCAATTATCTTTTATTGACAAAGCTGTCTTTGATGAAATCCTGAGCACAAACAGCTAACGTTCCCTACGGCCGTGGCCGTTTGCTGCCAGCAAACAAAAAAAGCTACCCACTGATTTCTGGTGGCATCGTCTTTTGGAATAGAAATTGTTTTTTCACGTCCAAAAGTAAATGGACAAGTAGCTTTGGGAGAGATACTGACAAAATTGCACCTCAAATGATCTGCAGTTCTTCTTTTGTATTTCCTAAAGTGTAGATGCTACTTAGGCATAGTATGATCTGCCATTGCTAGTGCCTGCTAGAATTGTTTCCGGTGTGGGCAAGTCCAGCGCAGCGGTTGCCTCTGGCTAGGTCTGCGCTAATTGGACGGCACAACCTGACGTCAGGTTTTACCCAGATCTCGTGAAGATCTTGGGAGGAGCTGTTCAGACAGGAAATCACGCTCAAGAAATCAAGCGTATGCGGGAAAGACAGAGAGGATTATCTGGCTGGATTATCTAGCGCCATAATCATTACTCCAACAGTTTGACCCTTGTTGAGATACGTGCCCCATCATTACGCCAACAGTTTGACCCTTGTTGGGATACGTGCTCCAACGTTTAGCAGATGACCCCAGGGTCATGGGAATGGACTCAACCAGACTCTCGGGCGCCAATCTCATCTTGACACGGGTAATGATTAATGCAGATGCCTGGGAATCTACCAAAAAACTGCTGTCCGCAAACCTTTGGCCAGCGAGACTCATGCCGGAAAACTCCACAGTGCCATCCAATGGACTCTGACATAACTGCACCCGTACAATTTCAATACATTACAGTTTAGGTATATATTTCTAAAGACTTTTAATTTCCTGAGTAAAACACTAATCTCACTCACGATGTCACAGAATAATGTGTATTTTGAGTGGAATAATAGCCTTAATGCAGATTATTCTTGTAATTCGGTGTTGTGTCGGACGTTTCATGACCAACTCCAACGCAAGTAGGTTGTGTTTGGTATCATTTTAATCCTCGTAAATTCTGAAATCTCATAGGGAATATTTCGAAGGAATTGGACTTGTGCCATACCCTCCTTCAATAACTTTAAGGGAAAAATATGCTTCAGTTTTCCTTGTGGTCATGTCTCCCCCCAAGGCCCCTCCGGAATTCTTGGCTCAAATGACCCAAAACGACCTATGAACCCGCCATAGGACGCAGCCTAGAAATTGGGCATAAAAGAGGGGGAAACAGAGAAGTCGAGGAAGCTCGTATTCATCCTTCCCTCATATACGTTGTGTATATGTGTAGTTTTGGGCTGCGCCAGGGATGAATTGACTTTTCTTTTCTGTAACGATGTAATTAGGTCTTCTGATTTAAGCTTGTGCCTGCCTGGCGAAATAAATCAATATTCGCATCTGTGGTGTGTTTCTGGCTTTGGACAAACATATACTTTCCGGTTTTCGGACTCCTGGCTCTCAATCGAGTAACGTAGTCCGTAATTGCGTGCCTGATCAACGCGCTTGGCATCTGCGTTATAAGGTGAATTTTCCATGCGGTGTATGGTGCTATTAATATTGGCTTCGAGCAAGATTCCGTTTATATTTTTAGGCGGAAATCTTAAAAGACGCAAGGCCGCTGAACGATGTATTTCCGTTATGCCTTTGTAGTTGCTCGCTGTGGGCCTCGGTAATCCCTAGTCATGATGTATTCCCATGTCAAATTACTGCGCTTAATAGGCCGCAAGCCTCTGAGTTCTTTCGCCGGATTGAGTTGTTCAGATGGTCTTGGTCCGGCGGAGTAAGGTATAGACCTGTTATGAGTCCGATGCACAACGGAGCTCCAAATTGGGTAATAAATTGACGAATTAAAATCCGAACGTATTCATGCAAACGCATGATAACCGCAAAAGATTGCAACTACAATTTTGTATCCTAAATTTGATATGGAGTCAGATAGATTGTAACCACTAAGATATTAGGGCTGCAGCATCCACTCGGCACATCTCGGGCCACTTAAAAGCAGAACGTGAAAGACGTCATCACATGAGGCCTGGGGCAGGGGTCTAGTGCTGACGCTGTAGCCAGACCCCATTATTATAATGGAGACTGCGAGGACCATCTTTTAGCTGGCTGTTAGGGCAAACACGCTGAGACCTTCCGCCTCAGCTAGGACCCTCCTTGGCCTAGTTGCACGGTGTTTACACAAGTTCTTGGATCGTGGCAAAATCCCTGTATCTTATGTTTAGAAACTTTTCAGAGGTTGAGCATGGGCAACCAACATTATAACATTACTAATATGTATTAAAATAAGGATCAGCATGTTAGGTCCCCTTCAATCAGGGAAAGCTTAGGCAGGAATACAAAAGCTAGAAACGCTTGCACTTGCGAATGAGTTAATGAAGGTTAATACTACGTGACAAAATATTAACAATCACCCTCAAATAAGTGCTGGTAAGTACGGGTTAGTAATTATCCTATCAGAGAACGCATTCACTCAGAGTTTAGCGAGACCCAGAATTAAACACGGGTGGAAGCAATGAATGAAATACCATCGTCGAAACCGAAAGATGAAACGTGATTGGACAACGAGGCACAGGCAACTGAAGGCTGTCACACGACACCACTGGAGTTTGGGCAAGAGAGAATCGAACGTCAGACGGCGGGATGAAAAATAAACTGAAAAATAAAACGAAAGTAAAGCACAAGCACAAATAGGCAGAATCACCGCAAGACTACATATTTATTCTGTTACATGCATCACTGAAGTTAATGGAAGGAACGCCGAGCTAGCATGCCAAAGATTATGGCCTTTAGACCCACGCAAAGCACTACCATGATGGTCTTAAGGTTGTGAAAGTGAAGAGATTCAAGGAGTATCCAGCTACATAAGTGGATTGTGGGTGAAATGCAATCTGGTTCAGGAAATTCAATTTTACAATAGGCTTTGCGTCATTTAGCATGAGCTTTTAATCAAAGAGGCTTACAGTGCTTCATTTCATACATTCACAAATGGAAACGAATATGATGGTAACGAAACGCATAATTCTGTCTATGCAAACAATTTACCACCTTAGTCCAGTTTGGTCGTTTCATGGTGCACTTTGTGTCAAAGAACTCTCGTGTTTTGACTCACCCGTGCCTCTTTCTAATGCAAATACTTTCATCAATGGTATTTTTATGGAGCTATTTGCAAATAAACGCACATTGTTCATACAATTTTCTTATCCTTCTTGATTTTAACTTGCATCGTGTACCATATAAATAATTCTGACAAAACACTGGTTGGGTAAACTAGAAAGGGAAGTGAAGGGGTATTTTAACACGTGAATGTTTATTTGTTTGTTTATTTATTTATTTATTTATTTTCTGGGGAAAATACAAATGATTAACTTCAGTCCACACTTATTTTAATACCACGTATACCGTTTTCTATACAATTTAAGTGGACCACATTTTTTAACAAAAATTGTATTGCTTTTTTCTTTACCTGACATGATGAAATAACCAGTTGTCAATGGCATTAACATACTGGTTTCAAAGTAAATGTTGGCAGTTGATCTGATTTGCCTTAATAGAACCAAACCCTCGCCACACCTACAGTTATTTAATTTTTCTTTGGTCAACCATTTTAACACCCGTACCACAGTGGCATTATCACCTCCTGTCACAAAATCAATCAAATAGGCATGGCCATTTTTGATCTTTGATATCGCTACCAAATGCGTGTCCTAACTGCGTTTAGAATGTCAGTAAAGCGCAGACAGTGTTGGAGGACATAAGTGAATTTACTTGAATGCAGGAATAGAGACAGAGGCAGTCTTGAATGAGAAATAGTAATATCTTATGCCAGGGAGTGAGATAAAACCATGAACACATATTGTATGCTGCCTACATAAATGTACATATTAAGATGAACTTTATTTATTGATGGGATGAGGAAGAAGCTCCTGATGTGAAATTGTGTAGAAATTAAATAAAATTCCTGAGTATTGCAATTATGTGTGTATGCGCGTGTTTTTCCACATACAATTCAATGTACATCACATGGTTGCCTTGGCAACTTGCATTTCAGTCCTCTTATTTTCAAAGTAACTGACAGATAAGTCAGTGACTTGGGAAATGGGATTCAGCACACATAAAATACTGAGAACTGTTGCTTGATCGAAGCATTACAAGGAAATGATTCTATTATTTATTAAATGTGATATTCATATTCGTCATGTTTTATTGGAAATGATGTCTAATCTACAATTACTCTGTGAAATTGGAAAATTATCTCATATCTATATCCCTGACCTGCAAACATATAAGGGGCTTTTTAAAACTTGAATGCAGTTTAAATGGAGCCAGTGCAATAGAATCAGCCAGTTTTTATTTAAAGATGATGATATGAGCAGAATGGTAAAGACTTCCAATGGCCTGTAGTGCACATAAGGCCAGATTGTACTTATACTGGTTGAGATCAATAGCACATGGAGTTGTGCCTTCGTATTTCTATCTTTGTTAATGATGAAAATTTTACATTGGTGGATGTATGAACAAAAGAAGTCATGAACAATAACGTGGATCGAGTATGCGTTTTTTTTCCCCTAACATTATAATATTCTTTTCTCCTCAAAACAGTTGTTTATAAACATTTTAGAAAAAATAAAATCAAAATCCATGATTTCTAGGCCATTTGATTTCTGTCATTCCTAACCCTCTGAGTGGGAGTTCCCTCCATTCCCTCCATGCATTGCCCTCCAAGGTCTGGCATTAACAGCTTCGACTTTTAAAGAAATGCAGATTTTCACATTCTTCCATTTTCATCTTAGCATGAAATGCATATCAAGTAGTCAATACACTTCTTTGCATTTTAAGCGGTTAAATGCATCCAAATTGACCTGACTAATCAACACATCTCATCCTCAAAATTTAACTCCTCATCTCTACCTCTATTATCCACTGCCACTAACTTACCAAACAAAGACTGAGCCTCAAGTGAAAGATATCTGGCAAGTTTCTGGGCATCTCAAACTTTGGCAGCCTTGACACCCAACAGCTCAGTATACAGGGGTTTGTTGATAAGTAATGGCCCTGATTAGGATTTACAAGGCAGAACCTGGTTATGACTGGGACAAAATAGTTTCAGAACCTGCCATATCATTTCTGAAATCTGCTGAAAACTGAACATGGTGTATTTACAAACAGAGTGCTCGGATCGCTGCTGCTGCCACCCATCAACCAAGGCAGCATTTCCTCCTGCAGTGGCAGCAGGAAATAATGGTGTTTTGAATTCACCGTGTAAAATACATGATGAATTATAGCTGCTGCAAAGCAATGGTCGGGGCCAGGCAATTTTGGGCAAAATTTGGCAATTCTGAGCAACAAGCAGAGTGTAGGAAGATAAAAAGGTGGCATTCTAATGTGCATTTTACATCAGTTGAGGCTTGAACTCCTTTTCCTTTATTGATGCTAGGGCTGTTCGATTTTGCCCAAAAATAAAATCCCGATTTTCTTCTCTCAAAATCCGATTTTCGATAACGATTACGATTACGATTATTTTGTGAAATGACAAAAGGCAAAGAAATGATTTCAAATATGCTGTTTTTTGAACATTTTGCAAATAATTTCACCATAAGGATTTGAGTGCAAACCTTGCTCTTCTTACTACAGATTTTACAACGCGGAGTATTTTGCTCTTCATCCGAAGAGTCGAAGCCGAACTTCCACACAACAGACTTGCTCTTCCTCTTGTCCACTAAATCCACCGCCGACATGTTTGTTTACAACGAATGTGTAGGAAGACCGTGATGGGAGGACAGAGGCGGAAGTCACTACGGCAACACAGCACGGCCCAAACATGAACGGGGGCTGTACCGTAATTACCCTAGTTAAAGTGAAAAATCGATTTTATGAGTTTTACGTTTTTAACATTGTCCTAACTAAATAATCGCGATTACGATTTAAAATCGATTAATCGAACAGGCCTAATTGATGCATTTTCCAATTATCGCAATTGGCAACTGAAGACACGGTTTTTCTCCATATGCGATCTCACAGCGATGAAATCATGGGCTAAATTCAGTAGGCTACAGTGACGAAGTCAGAACAGAGAATTGGGGTGGACAAAACATCCGCTTAAAACAATTATTAGTCCTGAACTGTTCTCAGTCATTTTCATAATTAACAAAAGGTTCACTCCGAGAGCACTCCACACTTAACAGGTGCTGCTTGTTCTGCCCAATTAGGTAAGACGACAATCATCCATCTGGACATGTATTTGCTGTATTTTTTGTTCAAAATTGCACCCCTCTTCTTTTTAACACAGAGTGGAGGCGTCTGGGCATTGAGGAGACAAGTTTCTTGAGTTTAGCCACTGGAATTTGATTCCACTCTTGTTTAATACAGGTTTCTAGCTGCTGGAGAGTTTTGGGTCTCCTTTGACGGACTTTTCGTTTAATTATATGCCAAATGTTCTCAATCGGTGAAAGATCAGGACTGCAGGCAGGCCAGTTCAGCACACGGACTCTTCTACTATGAAGCCATGCTGTTGTAATAGCTGCAGTATGTGGGTTTGCATTGTTCTGCAGAAATACACAAGGCCTTCCCTGGAATAGATTTCGCCTGGAGAGGAGCATTTATTGCTCTAAAACCTTTATATATCTTTTAGCATTCATGGTGCTTTTTAAAACATGCAAGTGTCCCACACCATATGCACTAATGCATCCCCATACCATCAGAGATTCTGGCTTTTGAACTGAATACTGAAAACAGGAGGGGTGGTCTTTCTCCTCTTGAGCCCGGAGGAGATGATGCCCATGATTTCCAACGAGAATGTCAAATTTGGACTCATCTAACCGCAGGACACATTGGCACTTTGCTACAGACCATTTTAAATGAGCCTTGGCCCACAGAACACAGCGGCGCTTCTGGATCATGCTCAATAATGGCTTCCTTTCTGCATGATAGAGTTTTAGGTGGCATCTGTGGATGGCACGGCGGAGTGTATTTACAGACAGTGGTTTCTTGAAGTATTCCTGGGCCCATTTAATAATGTCAATGAGAAAATGTGGCATCTGAGGGCCCTAAGATCACTGACATCTAGTAAAGGTCTTCGGCCTTGTCCCTTACGCACAGAGATTTCTCCACTTTCTTTGAATCTTTTGATGATGATATGCACTGTCAATGATGAGACCGTTAAAGCCTTTGCAATTTGATGTTGAGGAACATTGTTTTAAAAGGACCAGTGTGTAATATTTGGCTGGGTTTATTGGCAAAATCTGAATATACTCCCCATTAATATGTTTATATAAGTCTATAATCACTGTAAAATAAAATTTGTTTGATTTTCGTAGCCTTAGAATTATGCGTTTATATATATACATACAGCAAGGGCCTTGCTTTAGAGACGTCACCATCTTGCGCCGCCATGTTGGTACAACAGCCCGACCGGGGAATCCAGCCAGCTAGAGAACGCGTTTCACATGTATAAATCCCAGTCGCGGAAGAAGCCATTTCCGCAAAAGTGTTTAGTTCCTGGGAGGCCACCGTCTTTTTGCCGACGGGAGGGGTGAGCGTGAGTGAGTGCTGCAGTCTAGAATCTGAATGCTGTATGTCACTTTTGCCCCCCATTTTACACACTGGTCCTTCAAAGTATTCCACACTTTCTTTACGCAAGCCTTTGCAGGTTGGAGAGCCTCTGGCCATCTTTACTTCTGAGAGACTTAGCCTTGCTAAGACATCCCTTTTATAGCCAATCATGTTACACACCTGATGACAGGTAACTTAATTGCTAGCTAAATGTTCTTTCAGCTGATTCTCTTATATATTAATTGCCTGTCCCCCAACTTTTTTGAGACTTATTTTTGCCAGAAAATTTGAAATAAGCTCATTATGCGGATAAAAATTTTAAATGTCCCAGTTTTAACATTTGAAATGTTGTATATGTTCTATTGTAAATAACATATTGGCTTATGTGATCTGAAAGTCATTGAATTTAGATTTTATTCACAATTTACACTTTGTCCCAGCTAATGCGGAATTCGGGTTGTATATGTTTACAATACCGTTTAAAGTCAAATATTTTGATGCACTGTAGGCTCAATTTTTGATAAATCAAAAATCTGTGTGGATCGTTTTTGTAGGACAGTTTGAACATGCTCTATAGCAAGTTTGGTGTCAACTGAGCAAAAATTGTGGGAGGAGATAGGTTTAATAAGTTATACAGTTTTTGAAAAAACAGAGTGATGGACTTCATAATTTGCAATAGGTTTGAATGTACAGAAGTTTATTCAGTATTTGGGCTACATTGTAGTGGAAATTGCAAATTTTTGGCACATATGGTTGATTTGTTGTGAATTTTCAAAATTTTGAGCTTTAGAGGCTTGTTGTAGCGCCACCTTCAGGACTTTTGGCCCATTTTTGCAGCTGAGGTAGTCTGGCATGGGTTTGGACTTTTTGCGCAAAGTTTGGTGATATTTCGCGCATGAGAAGTAGGATTTCCTCGGAAGAAGAAGAACATGCGGGATAACAATTGGATCCTGGCAGCTTAGGCTGCCCGGCCCCTAATAATCAGATTGATTCATAGCAGGTGGGACCGTCTAGAACACAAACAAAACCCTTGTCTCATGAAGAAAACAAAGTATGCAAAACCTGAATTTTGAAAAATGTGTGGAGCTGGGTCCTCACTAATTCAAATTTAAACCACCTCTTCTTTTTATCTTTTATTGCTGGCAAAAACTAAGACATTTCATGTCATGGAGGTCATTACAGTCAGTGACCGTGAGCTTGGTGCTTTTGCCAGAATAAACGTCAGTCTTTTGCAGTGATTTTATCCTGTGCGACAATCAGATGATCATATAAAGAAATTATCTCACTATGACATCACTCTGTAGCTAGCGGTCAAACCTGTGGGGAATCTCAGCTTTTGCTTACCGGCGCAGTTGTCATTTTCCCATCCAGCGCCGTTTGCATTAATAGCAAATAAAATTGCATCAAACTGAATGCTCATCGGCATGTTGGTCTTAAAATGAGGTGTGGTTAGGCACACTTGTGCCGCATTGCTATCTTGAGACTGCAAAAAGCGTTCACACATTTAACCAACAAAAACCTGGTCTTAAGTCAATGGTCAGTTTTTATGCCTCTGCCAGCTATGGCTGGGGGCCTATTGGTTTACCCTCCGTCCGTCCGTACGTCCGTCCATCCATACGTCCCGCTTTAGGGTGCCTTCACCTAATCCACTTCTCCTCAGAAAAGGCTGGACAGAATTCATTGATCTTTCACATGTGCTTTGCAAAGACCTTAAAGGTGTGCATCTCACAATTTGTTTTACGAAAATTTCATTTTTTAAGATTTGACAGGTCTGTTAACTTAGTCTAATTTTGCTGCATTTTGAGACAGGTAATCTCAAATCGGGGCTTCACCTAATCCACTTCTCCTCAGAAATGGCTGGACAGAATTCATTGATTTTTCACATGTGCTTTGTAGGGACCCTAAAAGCTTTTCGGTGTTGTAGTTTAGTCATGTTGTACCCTGCTTCTTATCTCTCACACTTGCATCTTCTAGCATTAGCCTCAAAAGTAACATGTATGTAGAATCCATATCCTCTCTTGCACTCCTATCCAGGCACTTCCCTAACCCTTTATAAAGGTCTTGGTGTCTTGCTTTTCATGGCTAAAGGGCTGTTGTTTAAAGGGATAGTTCGGGATTTTTCACATGAATCTGTATGGCATCACCGTCTTTAGTCTCGTGCACACACACTGACTTTCCCCCCGACAACTCCTGTGAGCCGAGTTCTGTCCAGTTTTGGTCAAAGCGAAAGTAGTTCCGGCAGGTTCCCTGGGGTCTGCAAAGTAAAACGTTTTTCTTCTCAAAACAGTATGTGTTCGAACGAGTGATTTATTTGCATAACAAAACCCTGGTAATCCAAAAAGTCACATTTTGTAATTGCTTGGGGCTACTTTCTCTCAATAGCGATCACTGCGCGCTGTCACTGCTAACAGCTGTGCGCACTAGCCAAATACTTTCATCAGTTGTTCGACAGTGTTTACCGACTACAGACCTACGACGCTAACGAGCTAGTTCGAGAGCTAGAGTGAGAAGTTCATCAGCTTCTCCAGAAAATACTTTCCACAAATAATAACAATGACAAATATGTTTATGTACAATTATTCCACTAAGAAACATTCTCTGTTATAGAATACCTAGGCAGAAAGCGTAAGCTTCGACTTTTCATGTCCTTTTTTGACTGATTTCCAAATGACACGGTCACTGACCATCCTCGTCATTTGAAAACTTCCATACAGCTTACATATTCCAGCCAGAGTAGGATGTCTCCTTACGGTCGAGGACGGCAGACTCGACAGAAACTATTACTTCTTAGCGAACTGACCCAGGAATAACCGGAGCACTCGGAGTAACTTTCCAAAGGATTTCATTATTATTTCGGGAAGACGCTGGTGCGTCAACACCTAAATAAATATGTATGCTGGGTGCCGTCCTCGACCGTAAGGAGACATCCTACTCTGGCTGGAATATGTAAGCTGTAAGGAAGTTTCCAAATGACGAGGATGGTCAGTGACCGTGTCATTTGGAAATCAGTCAAAAAAGGACATGAAAAGTCGAAGCTTACGCTTTCTGCCTAGGGATTCTATAACAGAGAATGTTTCTTAGTGGAATAATTGTACATAAACATATTTGTCATTGTTATTATTTGTGGAAAGTATTTTCTGGAGAAGCTGATGAACTTCTCACTCTAGCTCTCGAACTAGCTCGTTAGCGTCGTAGGTCTGTAGTAGGTAAACACTGTCGAACAACTGATGAAAGTATTTGGCTAGTGCGCACAGCTGTTAGCAGTGACAGCGCGCAGTGATCGCTATTGAGAGAAAGTAGCCCCAAGCAATTACAAAATGTGACTTTTTGGATTACCAGGGTTTTGTTATGCAAGTAAATCACTCGTTCGAACACATACTGTTTTGAGAAGAGAAACGTTTTACTTTGCAGACCCCAGGAAACCTGCCGGAACTACTTTCGCTTTGACCAAAACTGGACAGAACTCGGCTCACAGGACACTGTCGGGGGAAAGTCAGTGTGTGTGCACGAGACTAAAGACCGTGATGCCATACAGATTCATGTGAAAAATCCCGAACTATCCCTTTAATCTTTGCATGGTTTTAACTCTTGTAGCCGACCCCAGTGAATCTTCAACAACATGACAGGGTGGATGGAATTAACTCAGAATGCATGTTCTGTTCTTTGCATGTTTGTATGCGGGGGCATATGTGTCCACTGACACAATTTTCTAGTTGACTGCTAATTTTAGGGCGCATGGTCAGATAGTATGAAGTGTCCTCGTCGGTGAGTGCACAATGCACTTACACCCTACCTGATTCATTCTACATATCCAGTAATAAGCAGCAGCTCCCACTCATGCATAAGCTCACAAATAAAAAGATTGCGGTGAAAGATTATTGTCAAGATATTTTAAAAATTCCATGCCAGAATGGTTTGTGTGACCAATGTCCGCACACCAGAGCATGCTGTGATGCAGGCTATTTAATTTGTAAATGAACTTGTTCCATTTAGGAATTTGCGATTCAACATGTGAGCTTACACATGTAGCCATTTGCAAATTATTCTGGATAGACCCAGGACTCCCTGGTATGGGCAAGCTCTGTTATTTCTGCTGTTTTCCAGAAGATTCCTCCTGGAGGGGTAGCAGCTTGGGGAAAACGGTTAATTCATGCACATAAATAAATGGCATATCATGTCTAAAACAGTGCATGGACTTATCGTTCCATCACACAAAACAGACACTGCAACATAATACATTTTTGAAGTGCTGAAAATGCCCGTCAGATCTTTGGATAAGTCATGCATAGGACAACCTGTTGTCCGCAAATATCTGAAAAATCAATTTTGAACCAGACCTGATTTATCAATACAGCGCCTGCAACCAATTTGTCCCAATTCTGTTTTCAAATATTTATTACAAAACTCCACATTTCATTTTAAATGTCTTCAAATTTTTTTCAGTTTTGCTGACAAATGATGTTGCCTTCAAAAAGTGACCCTTTTAATAGCAGTAAAAGCAATGAATGATATTGTTGTCACTGTCGAAAATGAATCCAAATTTCTTCCATGTATGTGACTTGACCTTCAATTGTCAGCTAAGTGAAGGAGGTTCTTTTCATTCCTGTTGGATATTATTCAATGGGTTACTGTAGTGTCATCAAAATAACATTGTTATTGTTATTGTTAACATTGTAATAACATCGTCGACTGTTCTTACTTATTTGAATTGCTCTTGGTCGTTCCTCACCAGCGCATAATTATTTATTTCTTTTACTGGTGATTACTGGAGATTAAAACCGCAAGTTTTCTATTTTTCAACAAGTTTTATGCACTAGTTATAATGTAACGCAGCCCCGTGAATTCACTGTGATGATTTTTAACATCTGGGCATGAAGAAAATCATTTTGAATACTCTTTAGAAAATGTTTTTATTACATTTTTGGAGATCACTGAGTTCAGGTTTCTGTGCTTTCAAAAAATGGTTTGCTCACGAGCTTCACAGACCCTTTCATCTGCTGAGTAGTTTTTAGTTTTTGGTATTTTTCCCCTGCTACTAGGCAGATATGGGCATCTGGTTTTTAAAGGGAATGTAAGATGACACCGATTTGTTTATTTCAGAAAACTGAATGATTAATTAAGAGATTAAGTACCACTTTGAGCCATGTCTCACATTTGGCGCCCCAATAACCTGCCGCTAAACTAGCAAAATGGATTTGGACAAGCCCTAAATGCACTTGCACTACGCGTTTCAGATCTTGCACTTAGATTGTTAAAATAAGGCCCATTGTGTCTTTCCAGAAATGATGACTTCTTTTCACAAAATTATCTTCATAGCTGTGAGCAGTGTGATACAGTGACTATTTTCTCTCCACCAAACTTTCAACTGAACTAATTTCTCTCTACAATGCTACACCCACCAACCGTATCAACATCAGCGGAGTGAGAATGCACCAATCGTAGAGCGTCCACAGCATGAAATGTAATATGGCATTCTATTTAAAGACAGTCAAGCTCACTCACCTGTGCTGCCTAGTTTGCTGATCGATGCGTAAGGTGAGAAAAGTTCTGCTTAATTGCCGCCAGCCCCCACCCAGCCAATATGCCAGCCTCCACCTACTTAGTTCTTCTCTGTCTGACATTGGTTGGATTCAGAAGTTCTGCTACGTGTGTAATTTTTTGTTTTTGTTCAGTATGTTATTGCTGTCCCATGATGGGGAACACTGCCAGACCAAAACCTTATGCCAAAGTGAACACTACATCTTCATGTCAAAAAAATTGTAACCAAATGCAAAAACATGATGTTTCAACCAGCCAAACTAATTACACCACAAAGGACAAAACGTTTAGCATCTTATCACCGAAATGTAAGTGGACACGTACCCCAAACAGCCGTGATCGTTGCCTCCAGATGATTTTTCCACAACAGGTTGGCTAACTACAGCCTTTTGATAGATGTGCCTCATGTCAGGCACAGGTGTCCTACACCTGTAATCTCGAGAGAGTGAGTTGAGTGAAAACATAGGTCCTCTACTGGTGTATGGTGGTATAACAGCAACCCCTGATTACAATGAGTTGTCCTGGCAGAACTAGAATTCAGGCAGTAGCACCCTGTTCAGCTGCTTGGCTCTCAGTAGATATGATTATTAAACTTGTAGTATGAACATTGGTTGGAATGTTCATCTTCCACTTAATGTACGGGAAACAGACACCCTCTAGCTTTCCAAGTCTTTACTCCAAAAACCTACCTTTTTAACCAAGCCTGTTGCTAGGTTGTGGAGTGGAATATGTGGCCTTGTGCATGTTATGATGTCTGTGGTGAACTGATTTGTCTGTGCTGTTTCCCATCTGCAATTCTTGTTGTGGTTGTATTGCAGCTTTTCAGAGTGCCCTCATAATGGTGCAGGCCAATTAAACTCCATTTCTTACATATGCTGCTGAAGGCTAAGACCACCAGAGGTCTTCCTTGTGAGGCTCCAAGCCATTATTTATCTCAATATTTCTAAAAAGGCAACAGAGCATGGCTTATCACAGGCATTTTTCTCTCTCTTGATACCCCTTCCTACCCTCCTCCCCTTCTGTGTGGGAGCATATTCTCCGCCACTCTACCTGCCATCTCAATCAGCATGACCATGTAGCACCACTGTGGTCCCATAATGAACTGTTAACTGCCCTAAACCTTGCCTAACCCAGGACCTTCTACTACAGTCAGCCACATTTGAGTCTTGACTGATCCGATGGTGTCAATGATTGGACCCTGGATACAGTATTAACCACTGTTACCCCCAGCTCCTTTTGTCCCAGCCAACAAACCCAAACCCTTGTCTTAATCTGAAATGTTCCTTATATCTGTATTTTTAACTCTGTAAAATTTGTTTATGTCATATAATGCAATGGATGGTGTTGCTCTGCTTGCTCTGCAAGGCTCTGCTTGCCTTCTCCCCTTACCTGTAAAATATTGCCCCTGTTTCCTGTCTCTCCATCCCCCATTTGCCCTTTCTATTCTCCTGTCCTTTCCTCATTTCCCAAGGCTTGACCTCAAACAGTTGTGTTCCCGATTTTTTGAAGCCATATACTGGCCAAAATTTCTTTCCTGTTTGTGTCTCATGAGGTAGAAGTTGGCAGAGACCAAAAGCCACTACAAACTGATCTAAAAGCTGACGTTAAGAAAGGATCAGGCACTAAGGTCTCAATAGCGAAAGAGGAAAAATGAAAACAAAAAGAAAGAGAAATTCTTCTTAAGGAAGTAACCCTCCCAATTGACACCAAAATCGGGTGTTGGAAAAGGAAGAAACTAAGGAGAATAACTAATGCAAAGATTCTAAATATCCTTTCTCGAAATAAACGCAAGGACTTTGCGAACTAGGGCTCATATCCTCCAGCTATTACTGGCTCTCATGTATACACGACAATCAAGCAGAGAGTAGTTGCCACTTCAGAATATATATATATATATATATAGACAGAACGTAGGTGCTCTGAATCATCAATAAATGTGCTCTGGTAAGGCAGACAGCTGGAAATGAACTGAGATCCGAGTGGCCAAACCAATCAGTTACACCAAAAACAAGTAAAAATAGAAGTGTGCCCCTACCAGAACAAAGAAAATAAACAATCCCTCCAAAATCATGACAGGACCCCTTCTATATTAATATATAATTTGTTATTGTTATAAATAGATAGATGCATAAATCTGGATATTTGTGTTTTTGTACCGTGAGGCACCATGTAATGCACCATAGAATGAGTATGAAGTGTTTTGCTGAGCCTGAGAGGATAACATTTCTCTTGGACAATTCAAAAGGTTGATGACAAACCATTTTCTTGTCGTGTGCAACTGTTTTAAATGATTACTGTCACTTTTTTTTTTCCTCTGTTTAATGTGAATTCTGTATCTCAACATCATTGTAAATGAGGGAAACCTCAATGATTTTCGAGGCCTAAATAAATGTTAATAAACATAACCATATAAAACTAAGAATTCATCCTGCAGGTTTGCAAAGGAGAGGCTAACATCCACGTTTACTGCCCACTTTTTCTGAACTACCACGATAATTGGGTCACTTAAATCTTAAAACGTCCGAAAACCTGGTTGACATGGTTTTCATTTCAGGTGTTTCAGCACAGATTTCTTGCAATAATCATTTGGTTTCTTTGTGATTTTGATTACCGGGACATAATTAGCTGTTATATATAACCAAAAAAGTTTTGCTTGCCAGTTAGTTTTATGGACCTGAATTAATTTCATTCACACCACAATATTTGGGTCCTATACGCTATAAGTCAGCTAATAGCTACGTTGTTCCTGCGACGAATTTTGCATTGTTCAGAACAACAGCAAAAGTCACATGATCTTTACCTCTTCTGAACATGGATAAGTTCGCAGCTCCACATGTAAAATACAAGACCTAGACATACCGAGACAGTATCATTATTACTTGACTAAATGCAACTGATTGGATTTCGGATTCTCATTTGTGCTGAAAACAAAAATGTCGAGGACTTACTCTGATAATATCTTTCAGATATAGCCTTTCAAGTCTATTTTGCGCTGAATGAGTCAATGAGTGCGTTTACATTACGTTACAGAAAATCAAATTATTGCGCTAGTTCAACTATAAATGGACATTTAAAATGCACGTAATCATGTTAGTCCTACTGAAATTGCACTAAATGCAATTTCTCATAGTCAGACTAACACACTCAGATAATGCAGTTACTAGTCACATTATTTCTCTAAGCTTGAATCAAACCAAACTGGACAACGCGCTCTGCTCATGCTACATAGTTAATCGCCAGGGGCATTGACCCGCAAGTCTTGCAGACATGTAACCACCAAACTGATAAGCAGCAACTCTGTGCTCTGCCCAGCGAGCAAGTTTGTGCAAAGCAATAATAGCAACCCTCATTTGCAAGGGTATTAGTGCTTGAACAGTTACACCTTGGGGGCTCATAACTTCCTCCATTAATCTGCATATTTTTTCAAATGATTTGCGTATCATCCGAAAATGTGTCATCCGCTTGCCTTTGGAAAAACGATTCATTCCCACCAGTCTTTACTCCTAAACCGCGTTTAACATGCATGGAAAGTCCGAGGTGTATTCGCTGAAAGCATGGATGCTAATATACATAGCTGGAAGCACAGACTATGAACGGACAAACTATGTTAGTTACTAACTTAGTAGCTATGCTTCTGGGAAACACACTCTGAGGTAGTACAGAGGGCACAAAGTAGCCACTGTTGCTTATTGGGAAAAGTGAACTGCAAGAGGTTTAGGTTATTAAACAGGCATATCATGCTTGAGAAACCTGCAATGTGGATGAATCAAAACAGTGTTGCAAAAAAGTGCGGGCCAATTGTGTGGGCTCCAGAATTAGTTATTCTCCTCAGTTTCTCCCTTTCCTGGCAGCCAATTTTGGTGAATATTGGGAGGGTTACGCCCTATAGGACAATTTCTGTCGTTTTGTTTTCATTATTCCCGTCTCCATCGAGACCATAGTGGCTGATCGTTTTTGAGTGTCAGTTTTTAGATCAGTTCGTAATGGCTTTTGGTTTCCGCCAACTTTCTCCTCATCACACACCCACCCACACAGACACACATACACAGACACACGCGCGCGCACACACACACACACACACACACACATGAGGACATTACATTGACGTCCATTCATTCCTCTTGTGTCTCTACAGCCTTTCCCTAATCTTAACAATAAGCAATGTAAGTTATGATTCTGCCTTGTTCTGTTCATGTTTTGCCATGCCTTGATCCATGCCATGTTTTGTTTCTGTTTATTCCTGCATATTCTCCCATTGTCTATTCCCTCAGTCATATTCCGGTGCATGTTTTGTGCCATACCATGCATTGCACTTTGTCTCCCCCCGTCTGGTCGTATGTTATGTGCTCGCTCACTGCCCCAGCATTGTGTGCCACACTTTCGGGTGATTTAATGGTTTCTGGGATTTTAATCATTCCTTCCAATCTTGTTTACTTCCTTCACCTTGCTTTTCTATTTTGCTAACCAAGCTAACAGTTTATTATTTTAGTTAACTTACTTACCCAAACTAACACTGTTTATAGTACTAACTTACTAACGAGCACGAAGGAATTTGTATAGCTGCACTTACTAATTGGCTAACAAGCTCTCAGCAGTCGCCCTATTCTAGTCTCCACCCCTTTGGCTTTACTCAATCTACTGTGCTGCAGTTTCAGCGGAACCTCCGCGCTTGCTAAACTCTGTTCTCTCTCCTATTCTGTGCATGGTAGAACTCTCTAACCAGAGCCATATGTCTGTCTATAGGCTGTCTTGTGATCCCTGTCTGCGTTTTGGCTTTTGCCAAATTTCTTGTAATTAGGAACTTCTTCATGTTCATCCCTATCATAGCAAGTGACTTCCCCTACGTGTATTTAAGCAGTCATTTCACTCGCAGCTCTTGTCAGAAAGTTTTCCCTGTGCTGCGATCGTTTATGCCTTGTATTCATAGTGTTATACTTCTGACTGGAACGTCCCCGATTCTGATTTAGGCTTTTTCTTTGATATTTCTCTGCCCATGTACTGTACCTGTTTTGCCAGACCCTGAGTATAGTCTCTGCTGCCCTGTGACCGGTTTGGATTACGTCTACTCGATTTTGGCTCTAGATTCTCTGACATACCTGTACCTGTGTACCGAACCTGTTTGGCCCGACTGAGTTTTGTGTCTGCTGCCCTGTGTACAGTTTTGATTACGTCCCTGGGATTCTGATTTTTGGATTGTGGACTCTGTACTGTTGCCTCCTGCTCTGCAGGGGTTCGCCCCCTTACTTAATAAAATCCAGTTCTACTGCACTGCTTTGTTCTCGCGTCTGATTCCTGCACGCTACCTCACAATGTATGGCTAACCCAAAACCTTACCCTAACCTTAACCTATCCCTAATTCTAACCTTACCCCTAATCTTAACTAATAAGTCACAATTAGCCTTTGTAGCTGTGAGGACCGGCCAAAACGTCCTCACTTCCCAAAAATGTCCCCACTCTTTAGGAAAAGAACGTTATTTATATATTTTTTGGCTCTCACTTTGTCGCGAGTACAAGAATACACACAAGTGACCACTGCTCTGCTTGAACATGGGAAGTGTGAGTACAAGGACATGTCCAAGCAAAGAAAAAGGTGTGAAATATTTCCATTGGAGGATGATGGTCCTTTTAGTCAATGCGCCCTTTGGTCTACAAAAACTGCACATGCATTTTAGTGCTGACATCTATTGGATTAACATGGAACTACATCACTTCCTGTTTAAGCAAAGGCTGATTCTCTCCATGGAAGCACACCAATAAGTTTTTAACTTCCTCCTTTGCCTATGCAGTAGATGACTATTGATTTTCACTGATATTGCAAAGCCATCTGTCTGCCACTCAAAGATTGTATGGCTGTGTGTACGTGCATGTCCCACGTCTGCGTATTTGTGCGTGTGTGTTTTGATGTGCATGCAAATGAACGAGTGTGTGCAAGTGTGTGTGTGTGTTTGTGTGTGCATGCGTGCATGTATGTGTGCATGAGTGATTTAATGTACATGCATGCTCACGTGCGTGTGCTCATATCAGTGTCAATATGTGTGCGTGTGTGCATGTGCGTGCATGCATTAATGCGCCTGTGAATATGGATGCATGCATCCAGTTTTTTTTTGTTTGCTTGCATTTGCACTTAACAATGCCAGAGAGTTATTTCAGAGTGAAAATAGGCACAGAAGTTGGACTTAATTTAAATAATCTTAAAAAATATGCAGCGGCAATTTGATGCTAAGTGCTTCTCATTAGGGACCATTCAACAAAATTCTGCTAATTTAAATAGTTTTAATGAGTAAAATGCCTTGCATGCTGCAAATACTGACTGTGCTACTTTCATTGTCAATTTATTAATTTCCTTGAATGGCACTAATTTGCTTGTTATGAAATCAGACCACAGAGGAGGTTTTATTGTTACTGTAATGATAAGAACTTCTATTACAAGGAAAGAAAGGAAACAGGCCAACAGACATTGCCATTTAAGCAGTAATATCCACTTGCATTAATAAGATATTAGAGTTGTTTTGGAGACAGGTCAAAATTATGGGTGTCTTTTAAAGGCTTTTAGGGCACGTACAGAATTGGCTCTGTGAAGGATGCTTTCTGAGTAGAGCAAGCTGAAATTCACTGCGCCCATAAATCCACAGACAAAGACATCACTTCATGATGATGCCGTGCAGCCCAGAATAGTCACTCATAAGTTTGTCAAAAAAAAACAGTCTACAGCAAAATAAAATATGGGTCTGGCTGCAGAGTGAGGACAGAAGGAACAAAAATGAAGATAGTATGAATACATTAAAAAGATTAAAAAGTGAAGCATTGCAATGTACAGTCGTTTAGTGTCCTGTTGTAAATAAACTAAAACCCCTTAAGGCCAGTTTTCTTGCAACAATAAAGCATCCCATTGTTCACAATATTCAGCAGTTTGTTTAAGAGAGCCAAAGAGTCTATATGAAAAGAGGAAAAAGTCAATTTGTGTCAAATGCAAGCCTGGCCCAATCACTGCATCAATGGCGCCCATATAATTTCTCATGTTAATGTCAAGGTTTATTGTACACAAACTTATTTAATTTGAAAGGAGGGTTCTGGCAGTTTCTTTTCTTTAAGATTTAGTGGACAAAACCATGGCAAATCTATGAACACACACTATTCATTAATTTCATTCATGTGGTCATACCGTAAGTGCCAAAATATACCATATATCGTAAGTGCCTTTTTTTTTTTAAATAAAATTTGTATAATCAGGTGAAATTTGTGGCAGCAGAAAAAAATGACGGTGAAGTGCATCTAAAATAGGTTACTCAGTTGATTTTCAACATGGAAAACCGGAAGACGCAGGTTTCAGCATTATTGAAGTTTGCCATCCATTAATGCACTGTAGACTGGGTATTCTGCGCAATATAGGAAGAAGGTCATGGGGATGGATGTGCAGCTTTACCCCTCTGAGTTGTTACTCCTCTCCTTCACCAAGACCACAGGGGACCCATTGATTGACGGTGTTCTTGGACTTGGACAGTGACAATAAATTGGCCCTGTCATAGAATGCGCGTGAAAATGCAGTCAACTTTTGCAAGTGCTGATATCTGCAAAAAATAATAAAAAAATAAAATACACAATAGAGCCTCATTAATGTGACCAGTATTGGTCATTTTAAAAACAGTACAGCCTTTAGATTGACCTTATAAAGAGCAAATAACACTAAATAACACTAAGATGTTGCAATAGCTGTGTGACGGTGCGTGCAGGAACCACACCCAAGAGAGGGAAATCCAAAAAACGTATGCCTTTAATGAGGTCCGAATCAAAGCAAAAAAAAAACCACAAGAATTGCCAAGCCACAATACGAAATCCAAAAACAGTGTTGACTAGACAGGCAGGGGTCAGAACCAGGAAGACAGGTGAGCAAAGGTACATAAACGGTAGGCAAAAAGTTGTAGTCAAAGCCAAGGGTCATACACAGGGCATCCAAACACAAAAATTGTGGTCATACAAAAATGGGTCAAATGCAAAAGACAAAACAATACAACAAGGCCAATGGCAAAAATCTTAGTCGGACAAACCAGTAGAAGAAAAACAATACTCAGTGGCAAACACGGCGCTCTGCACAAAGAAATATTGATCAACGTTGTGACAAAGTCAGAACTGCAGTGAGGACTCCTAAAAAGACGGGAGGGAAGTCAAATGCTACGCAGGGAACAGGTGAGCTGGATCATACTAATTACAATGGGAGAATCACATGAGGGAAACCCTTACCACGAAAACTGGCGAAAGCCAAGACACGGGCGGGAATCACACAGACAGCCTGTGACATTTAAACAGATCCGGTCAGGGAGATCTAAGTGCACAGATAACGATTGCAGGAAAGTAATTAAGCACGTGCGAGAGATTTCGGAGAAACGCAGGGGGAGATCGGTAAAGCTAAGCAAGAGGCGGAGACTACAACAGGGTGATTGCTGAGAGGGAATTAGTATGAATTAGTAGCCGTGCAACTTTACAGATTAAACTAGAGTGCTCATTAGTAAGTTAGTAATCTATGTACATGGATTATTTGTCAGTAGACTATGATACAAAATACAAACCCAAAACCAGTGAAGTTGGCACGTTATGTAAATCGTTGATAAAAACAGAATACAATGATTTGCAAATCCTTTTCAACTTATATTCAATTGAATACACTGCAAAGACAAGATGTTTAATGTTCAAACTGAGAAACTTTTTTTTTTTTTTGCAAATAATAATTAACTTAGAATTTATAGGCAGCAACACATTAAAAAAAGTTGGCACAGGGGCCTTTTTACCACTGTGTTACATCGCCTCTCCTTTTAACGACTCTCAGTAAACGTTTGGGAATTGAAGAGACCAATTTTTGAAGCTTTTCAGGTGGAACTCTTTCCCATTCTTGCTTGATGTACAGCTTATATTGTTCAACAGTCCGGGGTCTCCATTGTCGTATTTTACACTTCATAATGCGCCACACATTTTCAATGGGAGACAGGTCTGGACTACAGGCAGGCCAGTCTAGTACTCGCACTCTTTTACTACGGAGCCATGCTGTTGTAACAATTGCAGAATGTGGCTTGGCATTGTCTTGCTGAAATAAGCAGGGGCGTCCATGAAAAAGACGTTGCTTGGATGGCAACATATGATGCTCCAAAACCTGTATGTACCTTTCAGCATTAATGGCGCCCTCACATATGTGTAAGTTTCCCATGCCTTGGACACTAATACTCCCCCATACCATCACAGATGCTGGCTTTTGATCTTTGCGCCTATAACAGTCCGGATGGTTCTTTTCCTCTTTGGTCCAGAGGACACGACGTCCACAGTTTCCAAAAACAATTTGAAATGTGGACTTGTCAGACCACAGAACACTTTTCCACTTTGCATCAGTCCATCTTAGATGAGCTTGGGCCCAGCGAAGCCGGTGGCATTTCTGGGTGCTGTTGATAAAACTCTACAATCCAAAGCGAAAGCCATTTAACTTGGACTTGCAGATGTAGCGACGAACAGTAGTTACTGACAGTGGTTTTCTGAAGTGTTCTTGAGCCCATGTGGTGATGTCCTTTACACGCTGATGTCGGTTTTGATGCAGTACCGCCTGAGGGATCGAAGGTCACGGGCATTCAATGATGGTTTTCGGCCTTGTCGCTCACAAGCAGTGATTTCTCCAGATTCTCTGAACTATTGACGATATTACGGACCGTAGATGATGAAATCCCTAAATTTCTTGAAATATCTAGTTGAGGAATGTTGTTTTTAAACTGTTCGACAATTTGTTAACTAAGTGGTGACCCTCGCCCCATCCTTGTTTGTGAATGACTGAGCATTTCCGGGAAGCTGCTTTAATACCAATCATGGCACCCACCTGTTCCCAATTAGCCCGTTCACCTGTGGGATGTTCCAAATAAGTGTTTGATGAGCATTCCTTAACTCTCTGTAATGAGAATAGAGGCCACTAGATGGCAGTATTTTCCTTTTTTTTGTTAAGCCCAGACTGGAGATAGGTTTGGGCATGTTTTAGGCATGTCTGGGACAAGTCCCAGAGAAAAATAAAAAAGGATTAAAGGTGGGAGGGGTCTGCAAAAGAGTATATAAGGGGGAGAATTGAGACAGTGAGGTAGTAGGAGAAATTGCAAGGAGAAGGATACATGTGACCAGACCTGTCATTCTGTTCAAGACCTGTGAAGTTTTTAGTGGATATTTGCCTGTGTTAGAGCATTTTCCTCACCCAGGACATCACCAAGCAACCTACCAAAGGGACTGTAAATATTGCTGTTTTTGTATATAATCAATCTTGGTCATTAGATTAGTCAGAAGATTAGTGAGTTGTTGATTGTCTTTGTTAATTAAATGTGTTTAAGTTTTAAAATTGTTTCTGTCATCCCTTGCTGTTGTGGATGTTGTAAATGTAATAACAAATTGGGGCCATAACATCTCTCAGTCTTTTTTGCCACTTGAGCCAGCTTTTTTGAAACATGTTGCAGGCATCAAATTCCAAATGAGCTAATATTTGCCAAAAATTATAAAGTTTACCTGTTCAAACATTAAGTAACTAGTCTTTGCAGTGTATTCAATGGAACATAGGTTGAAAAGGAGTTGCAAATCATTGTATTCTGTTTTTATTTACGATTTACACAACGTGGCAACTTCACTGGTTTTGGGTTTGTACAAATGTTAGTTTTGTGAGAAATCAGAACAGTTAGACGAAGGAAGTAATCGAGAATCTAAGGAATATATTAAATACCAGAATTCATGTAAATCACCCGAAGTAAGTACGCACACAGACCGGGAAGACGGACTGAACCAACTAGATCACAAGACAGGGGAGACAAGTGCAACGGAACTGAGAAATGGAATGAACTAAAACCTGAGAATTACAATAACCAAACAGAATAAATAAGACAAAATCATGAACACATATCCTGAACATAAATATGAACATAAACATGACAAAAAACCATAACCATGACAAGCTGTTCCTTCTTATCTGATTGCAGCACTGCTGGCAACAAGCCAATCAGTGAACAATCATTTTCCAATTTCATCAAGAGGCCCAGCCCTTCGGCCGAATAATGCAGGGCCAAATACATTTCGTATTGCATGGATTGAATTCAATGCTTTTGACTTCAATTATAGTTCACATCTAATTTTAATTCGATAAAGCAATTAAAAAAAAAAATAAAAATCAGCAGCTGACAATATTCAGCCTCATTTAAAAAAAAAAATAGTTTTGTGATTCAGGCTATCGTCCAGACAACAATGATGGTTGCAGATTCTTTTTTTATTGTTTACAAGCACATGAGACAACCATGTCTTCCAGGACAGCTCAGGAGGTCAATGGCCACTGTCAGTTTAATGCTAGAAACAACTGCTCACAGTTATGATGTTAGTCTGAAGAAGAATAATATTTAAAATGGTTTATATATATATTATACTTCTCTTGTCTTTAAATGAAGTGATGAAGGTCGACACACATCTGCCTTACTTGAATGGTGTGTTCCTTTGACTTTCCCATGTTGAAGAGTGGTTAAGAGAAATGGCCTCTGAGTCACGTAATATTTATACCCCAGGGAAACACCAAGTGATGAATTACTAATTAAGTGTTCCTAGATACTCTCATCAACTTTGTAAACTGCTGTAGAAATTATAGAAATACTTCAATGACATTTTTTGCCTAGAAATTGTTAGGGGCACCAATAATTGGGGAACAGGTGATTTTATGGAAAATAAATATTTCTTAGTCTGGCTATTTTTTTCTCTTAAAATTCACTTGAGTTGAAGGTTACATTTTTCTACAATTTTCAGTGTGAGAGTATGCTTCTGCAATAAAAATTGAATTTATATTAAGGCTTTTAACAAATCTTAACCAGGGGTGCCAATAATTATGGAGGGCACTGTAAATGTTCTATACTTTTAGTTATATGTTCAGCTAAATGTATGAAACATTTCATTAAATATTTAACTAAATGTATGAAACATTTACCTAAATGTATGAAACATTGTACCAAGAAATACCAATCTCATTAATGAGCTGAGTGCTCATTTTCTCCAGCTCAGTTTACGTGTAGCCTAATATAATCCTGCCCAAACTAAAATGTACAGTTTCACAAATTATAGACGAGAGCACCTGTCCCATAAACCGAGAAATCTCCATGCAGTGCAACACCAGTTATATGCAGATAGCATGAGAACTAGCACAAATTGGATACGATCCAGGACAGACACGTTCACAAACAGTGCAGCATTATCTACTGAGCCACAGGAAAACCTAGCCTGGAGGTTGAGCTCATTAACATGAGTTTCAAACATCTATAAATGTATAAATTATTTAGCTTAATATTTTAAAAAAATGTTTCATACATTTAGCTAAATATTTTAAGCATTTAGATATATATTTAGCTAAATATTCCATATATTTAGCTAAATGTTTCATACATTTACCTAAATGTTTTACGCATTTAGTTAAATATTTAGCTAAATGGTCCATATATTTAGCTAAATGTTTCATACATTTATTTAAATATTTCACTAAATGTTTCATACATTTAGATTAATGTTTTATACATTTAAGTAAATGTTTAGATACATTTTTCATACATTTTGTTACATATTTTGCTATATGTTTCACACATTTAGCTAAATTTTTTTGTGCATTCAACTAAACATAACTAAAAGTATAGGACATTTAGCTAAATGTTTCTTACATTAAGCTAAATATTTAGCGAATTGCTTAATACATTTAGTTGAATGTTTTTTATTATTAGTTATATATTTAGCTAAATGTTTCATACATTTAGTTAAATGTTTATACATTCAGCTAAATAATAGAAACCATTAAATAATGAAAATTTTAACCTATATATAATTTTGGAATAGCACATTTAACATTTACCCAGCACATTTAACATTTACACTTGCCACGTCAAAGTTTATAAATCTGGTGAAAATGAACATTTCTTTCGCTAAATGTAAGAAAAAAGGAAATTTTTTGTTAAATGTGGGAACAAATGCAGTGATAAATAACAGCATAAAATGTCCCATTCATCACCCCATTTGTTGCATGGAGAGGTTGCACATTAGAGGCCCTTACTGAGTGCAGCCCACCAACTGGAATGCCTTAACTTTGCCAAGCAGTTAAAAACTTTTGGCCAGAAAAACCTAGGGCATGTTTATTGGAAAAAGAGGGGTATATGCAGTGAAATGTAGTCAGTCAAGTACAGTGGCAGATAATTTCTGTTTTGTGGCTACTTTGTTCACCTGATCTCCTGTCCTTCCTCCCCTGAAGCTCCAACCTCCCGTTCATAACAGCTTAGGAAGACAGCCGCACTGTTAAGAGAATCCGAATGCATTTCTCTTGCCCACCATGTTCATTTACTTTTGTGATAGGCTGGATGGAAAGTTGCTGCTTTAAATAATGCTGTCGCAAGGAATTGTGAGATGGAGTTATCTTCTATCCTTTTGAAAAGGATGGTTCAATGTGCCCAATGCAAACGGTGATACGTTGGGGAGCACTAATGTACCTTTCCTTAACATACAGAGAATTCAAAAACACTTTATCATGGCTGCCACATAAATACTTCTGGGTCATTTTCTGGGAGTTAGGAACTTTTCTATGCAGAAAAGATTTCTTGAATGCTGCCATGGTTTAAGGGACATTTAAGGGACATTCAAGGGAAGATCAATATTGCAATTGTCATCTCAGTTTCTAGACATGAAAACTATTATCTGGCTTATAAATCGTGGTAATTTTGAAAATCACCCTCAGAGGTAGCGCACTTGTGGTCAAGGAGTTTATGATCCCAGCAATGTTTTGTTTTACCTCCCAGCCATCTTTCAGTTTGTTTTTTCATTGCTGAATTTCCATGATTTTTTGTGTTTGTGCCCTAAAATTATGAATAGAAACTAAAATATGATGTAATTTTAAATGATACAAGTGTCTTGTTTCATTTCAGCCATTTCCTCCTCCCTATAAAGCTCAAAATCTTAAAAAAAAGGCCTTAAAAAGGGTAATGCATCATAAATAGCCATGGGGTTAAGGATCTTGAAATGTTCAGCATGCTCAAAAAGATGCCTCAAAAAATAATCATCAACCTTCCTAGACATTTTTCTTTTACCATTGTGTAAAAATAAATGTGTGCTGTCCCTATTTCTTTCTTTTATTTATTTATTTATTTAGGTCAATTCCAAACAGTCGTACGTGCTGATTTTCATGAAGGGAACCAATAATACTTCAACTAAATAATCGCAAGATCACATAATGAGGCAGGAATAGACAGAGCTCTGAGTGAGGTTTTCTTTGCGACATCCAAATCGAATTCAAGTTTTCTTTGTTTATCCGAATCTAATTCAGGTAATTAATTAAATCTAGTTCAAGCATTTACAAAACCCAAAACCAGTGAAGTTGGCACGTTATGTAAATCGTAGATAAGAACAGAATACAATGATTTGCAAATCCTTTTCAACTTATATTCAATTGAATACACTACAAAGACAAGATGTTTAATGTTCAAACTGAGAAACTTTATTTTTTTTTGCAAATTATCATTAACTTTGAATTTAAAGGCAGCAACACACTGCAAAAAAGTTGGCACAGGGGCCTTTTTACCACTGTGTTACATCGCCTTTCCTTTTAACGACACTCAGTAAACGTTTTGGAACTGTGGAGACCAATTTTTGAAGCTTTTCAGGTGGAACTCTTTCCCATTCTTGCTTGATGTACAGCTTAAGTTGTTCAACAGTCCAGGGTCTCCGTTGTCGTATTTTACGCTTCATAATGCGCCACACATTTTCAATGGGAGACAGGTCTGGACTACAAGCAGGCCAGACTAGTACTCGCACTCTTTTACTACGGAGCCATACTGTTGTAACACGTGCAGAATGTGGTTTGGCATTGTCTTGCTGAAATAAGCAGGGGCGTCCATGAAAAAGAAGTTGCTTGGATGGCAACATATGATGCTCCGAAACCTGTATGTACCTTTCAGCATTAATGGTGCCTTCACATATGTGTAAGTTGCCCATGCCTTGGGCACTAATTTACCCCCATACCATCACAGATGCTGGCTTTTGAACTTTGCGCCTATAACAGTCCGGATGGTTCTTTTCCTCTTTGGTCCGGAGGACATGACGTCCACAGTTTCCAAAAACAATTTGAAATGTGGACTCGTCAGACCACAGAACACTTTTCCACTTTGCATGAGTCCATCTTAGATGAGCTTGGGCCCGGCGAAGCCGGCGGCGTTTCTGGGTGCTGTTGATAATTGGCTTTTGCTTTACAATGTAGAGTTTTAACTTGCACTTGCAGATGTAGCGACGAACTGTAGTTACTGATAGTGGTTTTCTGAAGTGTTCCTGAGCCCATGTGGTGATGTCCTTTACACACTGATGACGGTTTTTGATGCAGTACCGCCTGAGGGATCGAAGATCACGGGCATTCAATGTTGGTTTTCAGCCTTGTCGCTTACGTGCAGTGATTTCTCTAGATTTTCTGAACCTTTTGACGATATTATGGACCGTAGATGATGAAATCCCTAAATTTCTTGCAATAGCTCGTTGAGGAATGTTGTTTTTAAACTGTTCGACAATCAGGTCACGCATTTGTTCACTAAGTGGTGACCCTCGCCCCATCCTTGTTTGTGAATGACTGAGCATTTCAGGGAAGCTGCTTTTATACCCAATCATGGCACCCACCTGTTCCCAATTAGCCCGTTCACCTGTGGGATGTTCCAAAAAAGTGTTTGATGAGCATTTCTCAACTCTCTCAGTCCTTTTTGCCACTTGTGCCAGCTTTTTTGAAACATGTTGCAGGCATCAAATTCCAAATGAGCTAATATTTGCAAAAAATTACGAAGTTTACCTGTTCGAACATTAAGTAACTTGTCTTTGCAGTGTATTCAATAGGTTGAAAAGGATTTGCAAATCATTGTATTCTGTTTTTATTTACGATTTACACAACGTGCCAACTTTTGGGGTTTTTGGTTTTGGGGTTTGTATATTATTGTTTGTGCGCATAGCTCGGTAAGTGGAGAAAATCAGTGAGTAAATCTAAACTCAGCAACTTGCGTGACCTGCATAGAGGAAAAAAAAGATGACAATCGCCTTTACGTTCAAATCAGAGTTAAGGCCATAGGGTGATTCACTCAAGGCTACAGTGCATTGCAGTTGCTTTTTTTAAAAGAATATTTCTTATCACAATGAAAAGTCTGCTGCAATGTGATGTAAGAACCTCTCTTGAGGAACATTACTTTGTACCACATGAATGTCAGAGATGAAGAAAATGCTTGCTTGTAGATAAATGCAAATGTTTTGAAGTCTGTTCATCAGAAATGCAATCTGTCCATAAGATCCCTGTTTTTCTGGATAAAAGTATCCACTTGCTATTTAAATACTGTGAAATTCAATGTGTGTACTCAGTGATTGATGGAAGCAGTCATTTCAAAGGGCCCATTTATTGGTCTTCTGCACTTCAGAAGATAACAGGAAAGACAGAGGAGGCACACTTTCACAGTAAGGGTGAGACCACTTCATTAGAACCATGGGGCCCATTTGTCAAATTTCTTCATAATGGCCTCTTTATCTGTAAAACATTGCTGATGAACTGTAGCACTGGCATAAAATGTGCTCCTTGGCCACATGTTGCTCTTCCACACAGAGCAGCCATTTGTCTTTATCTTGCTATCCACCTGATTTTCCTGCATAACAGGGACCAGGAAATATGCAAAGAGAATCTGTCAGCTACAAAGCCAATTGGACCATCAATAAAGCAAGAATATGTTTAATCCTTTTCCATCTGGGTGTAACTGTGAAAATGGCTGACTTATAGCAGTGTCATTATCTAATCATTGCCATAATATAACTGTCAATTTGCAAAGCGTTTGGCTAGATTTGTATTGCGCCCTGACATTATGCATTGTGACGCAAGCTGGCAACATCATACAGATGGTTTACATTAAGGCTCGTTATCTATCACTATAATACTTTCAGTGACTTAGCTGTGACACTGAAAGCAAGGAGCGAGAGCAGGATCCAGGCACAAAGTTATAGGTTATTTATTAACGGCGCTCAGGCCCGAACACAGTTAAATACACCAACTTGGGGAATACAATCCCCAATACAAGTACACAGTAAGCACTGTTAGGCACACTAACATACTATCGGAATAACAACAGTAGATCAGTATGTCTACACAGGCTGAATGGTAAAGGGCCACTGAGACTTTGCACAGAGCCTATAAAGGTTTAATTGAATAATTATTCAATAAATTCAATGAAAGCTCAATTGAATTATTAAGCGGGAGCATAGTGAGGAATGTGGATTGGAATAAAAATTCAGGGGACGTGGTCCATTGTGGGCAAGGAATGACAATTGTCAAAAAAGTTTATTTTTTTAGCCAGTCATAAATTAGGTATTACCACCAAAAACTTATTGTTCTAGGACCTTTGTAAAGGTATTACTGAATGTGGAAAGAGCTGGAAAAGGGGGCTATTTGTTTTTCTACATACTGGGAAATGGGACCACACCTAAAATTGGGTGCCTAACCTTACAGCAATGTTCTATAATGGGCTGATAAATATTGACTGTAATGGGTAGCCCCTCTCATACTGGTGCCATTATATTTTATTATATCTTCACAGTTGAAGGTTTCTATTAGGTCTTTTGGTCAAAGTCTCAAATAAGGAGGGTTTATTTCACTGTTGGTCATAATCATCTCACATATCAGGTTGTAATTCAGAATCTCATAATTTCACTCAGAGCCTGCTGGGTGACACTCATCAAAATATTATTGAAAATTTCCCATTGCTTTTAATGCATGTTTGCTGTGCTGATTCTTAGATCTTCACACAGAATAGGCACATATGCCCTTTCACATTAATAACACACACACGCACAAACACACACACACACACACACACACACAAAAGGGAGTATTTTCAAATGGTTGATATATTGTACTCAATATTATGCTATCATACTGGAGAGAAATTACTTAGTTCGGCAGCCTCACCGATTTATGTGCGTGCGTGCACTGCAATAACTCTAGCTCCATCTACTGACGGATATTAAAATTTTACCTTTGTTGTAAACTTGAGGGAAAATATCACCATTGCCAGTGAACCATTTATGTTGGCTGATTCAAACTGATGCTTTATGGTTGTTTTTATTTACTTTGTGAATATGTCAACGAGCAGCATATTTTGTAGCTTTAATCTTTTTACTAAGTTTAAACACACAAATATCTGGGCCTGGAGGTATTGGCACCCATGATAAAAAGGATGTAAAAAAGGCTGCATGTAGTAACAGGTATTTACAGTATACCTGGATCACACTGAACACCGCTACTCCAGCAACCCTCCTTCTCCTTCTTGGGCAGCAGGTTGTGGTGGTGGCACAGGTTTACTTATCTCCCCCTCCTGGAAATTCTCTGTTCTTCTCACCTCTAACCTCTCCATCTCCACATTTGATTTCCTTTGTGTTTCAGTAACCTTTCCCATTAAATAGTGCACTATTGTTGTTTACTGCCCAACCAGGCCCTCTTGGAATCTTGATGAGCTGGACATTTTGCTCAGATCCTTCCCTGATGATGGCACTCCACTGATCCCCTTAAGTGTCTTCAGCATTGACCTTGAAGTCATCCAATCTGCTGCTTTCCAGTCTCTACTCCAGTCTTGTGACCTTTCACAGCTGCACTCGCCTCCAAAACATTAGGCTGGTAATCTACTTAGACCTTGTTATCTTAAGGAACTGCCCCTCCTCTGGGCTCATCATGACCCCACTTCACCAGTTTGACCTTCCCCCTCATCTCTTACTCCCTACTTCTGCCTCTCCATCCTGCCTTACCACCCATCCCCCACCATTACAGTCCACTGAAACGTCTACTCTCTCTCTCCTTCTGTGCTCACCTCTGTAGTCACTGTTTCCCTGCAACCTCTGGATTCCTGCTCTAAACTTCCCTCTAAATCTGCATCTTCCTCCAAGCTTTCGTCTAAGTCATCAGCGCTAGATTCACTCTGTCTAGCTGTTTACAGGCTTGCAAACGTTGCCAACACTGTTCTTCAATGTCTGAAACTCTGTACAAAGAGGGCAAGCTTGTGTGCTGCAGAGATGAAGCGGAGTAAGACCAGAGCCAAGTCTGACCTGTCTTCCTACCAGTACCTCCTCGTAGAATTCTCCTCTTTTGTTACCTCCCTTAAAATCAATCATTTTCTTTGAGAAAATGAGAGCGCTGCCACTAACCCTCATCAACTTTTCACCAGATTCTCTTCTCTCCTTTATTCTCCTCCCCCACCTCAGTTGCAGATTTCTTTGATGCAAAAGTAACATAGATTAGCTGATTCTTTACATCTATGACCCTGTCTCTCCTTCATCTATTCCCTCGCTGTTGTTCCAGTTTCTTTCCCTTAACTAATTTGGACGTCTCTCAGCTTCTGCTCGACCACTGCCTGACTATCTGTGCCCTTGACCCCATCTCTTCATCTCTCCTCTAAGCTATCACATTTAATATGCTTCCTTTTTTCACCTCCCTTGTTAACTCCTTATCTTCTGAATATTTCTCCTTTCCTTTAAAGTGTACCCAAGCCACCCCACTTCTTACGAAGCTCACCCTGGATCCCACCTGCTTGCAGAACTACGGTGGAAACATTCCAAGTGGAATGTTTTATCACTGTTCTGCAAATGACACACAACACTTCTCCTTGTCTCCATCTGACACGCTAGTCTCTGCCTGGATCTCTACTTGCCTGAGGGACATTCAGAGCTGGATGGCTGACTACCTTCTTAAGCTGGTCCAAGGGATAACAGAAGTGATATTTATCATAGCTCTCTACTTTTCTATCCTGGACTTCTGTGTCTCTGTAGGGGACACTATGGTATTCCTCTCATGTTATGTTAGACCTTGGAGTTGTGATGGATAGTAAATAGTCTCTCTCTCAGAACAACTCAGCAGTGAGCTAAGCATGTTGTTTTTCTCTGTATAAAATCAGGAGAATCCGCTCCCCTTTCTCCACCAATTCAACCCAGCTTCTGGTACAGGCATTGGTACTGTCCTGGCTAGACTACTGCAACTCACTTTTAGCTGGCTGTCTGGCATCCAACATCAGACCCTTGCAGCTGATCCAGACAGCTCGTCCGATCCACAACCTCCCCAGATACTCACAAGTAACTTCCCTTCTCGTCCTCCCCTAATAGTAACCTGTCATGGCTTGCATCAAGTTGAAAACATTAGTGCTACCATACCAGGTCACTAAAAGGACAGCCCCATCCTATCTTCAGGAAATCATTCGCCCCCATATGCCTAGAAGACCTCTATGTTCTGTTACTGCTGGTTGACTGGCGCTTGCCCCACTCCTTTCTGGTGCTGAATGGTCAGGTATTTGGTCTGGTCTGGTTCCCACATGGTGGAATGACCTTCTTACGGAGGTCAGAACAGCAAAGACACTGACCACCTAGAAACATTGTGTGAAGACTCGGCTGTTCTGACTTTCGCTCCCTCCCCCACCACCACCATACTGCGCTCTGTCATTAATTGATAATGTTTTTGCTTAATAAATTGTTTTATTGATTCCTCCATTCCACAGGTATTTCACTGAGCGGAGTCCTTTCTATGTATTATCACTGCTGGTATTTGAAATGCTCTTTTCTATTGGATTCTCTGCAGTCCTTGTCTATTCAAATGCACATTGTGTTGGTCATTACTCTGGATGAGGGCTTCTGCTAAATTATAATAATATAAAAGTATTTAACGATCCAGATGATTTGTACATAAGGGAAACTACATCCTGCCATGTTAAACCACATTAAAATCCCTTTAAATTATGTTTTATCAGCCACAGAAATGGGCAAATTAGCACAACATGAATTAGTTTTTCTTACATCATCAATTCTAAATGGGATTGATGAACATTTATGCTTGTTGTCATGCTGGAAAATTAATCTATGACTAATTTTCAACCTCCAAGCGCAGACAACCTGATTTTTAACTGCACAGTAGACATTTGCCTCCATTTCATCCTTTTTCAGGTCAGTTTGCCTTTCTTCGATGTATGTTCTTTTTATTCAGAGTGGTAAGTGGTTTTTCTAAACATTTGCCGTATGATTCCTTCGGAAACCATTACTTAACTCACTTTTGAAGGTCAATTACCAACAGCCTCGCTTCAGTTGACAGTTCTTTTGCTTTTTCCATGGTGATGAATGATAAAGGAATTGTGCATGCCTTTTACTTCATTTTTTTATGCCAGAGTGATGTTAGGAGTGATGCACTGATAACACGTAATTACTACAGCATGATTTGAAATTCAAAACCGAAAGAAATATGGCCAAATAAATGATTACTGTTGCAAATAGATATGACACTTAGATACTGTATCTTTTCATTTAAAAAAAAAATACTATTATTAATACAAGGAACAAGTAGTCCAAAGCACAATATATCTTCCTCGGTTTTTCAGTGTCCTTGATCTTGACCCAGTTTGTTCAAAAATTTAATCATGTGATCCTAGGACAATCTGTACATTTTTCCTGGAAATTTTGTATAAACTGAGTTGATTGCTTTTGCTCAAAACTGCTGACAGACATGCCAACAAACAGAAAGGCAAATGCCACACACACAAAAAAAGCACCTCTACTCTTCAAGCAGGGTAACAATGAAATAAGGAAGAAAAAATACATTGATTTAAAAGTATTTCATGAGAGAGGGCTATAATATTTCGTGTACTGTACTGTCCTGATGCGAGATCAGGGAGACACCAGGAGCGAGGTGAAGGGGAATAAGGAGTTTATTGAAATAAAACAAAACTGGCACGAGGGCCAACAAAAATCTTGGCCCAAAGGGTTGCAAAATACAAACTAAGGAAAGCTTCACAGAGTTATAAACTAAAGAGCAAAAAATGATAAAAAACAAAAGGCACTGGAAACTCCATAACCATAAACAGAAAAGAACAATGATTCTAGGAATACAAAACGCGATATACAAAACGACAAGAACTATGATCATGAAAAGCAGACTAGAACATGGACTTGGCAAAGAAACTAGGAATGAAACTCGAGACACTGTCTGCCAGCCAACTTCCACCGCATCCAGATAAAGGCTAAGAAATCAGAACACATGAGGGGAAACACCTGGAGAAGGAGAACAAGAAGCATGGCCAGATCATTGGACATGGACAGTGATTGGTGGACAAGACTTGCTCATTAAGAGAATGAGCGTGCTTAGCTTAAGTACCAATTAAGTATGCAGTTTGAAAGCAGCATGAATGTTTAGAACAGAAAAGCACAGCAAGACTTGAAATAGTAAAGCAGGAATCACGACAATAAACTCCCTGTCTAAATTAGTAGTATTAGTAATGTGCCTATCTAAGAATTACACCAACCCAGTGAATGTTAGTAAATGTTAGTAACTTAAAAACAGTTAATTGTCAATTAAGCTTAGACAGCCCCGAATCCAGCACAGCACAGAAGGAAGGGGGAAATACCAAAGCCAACCAGAGCTCTGAAATGTGCAACAACGAAGGCACGGGGCGGAACGCAGACAAGCGGTGGAGTGACTGGGCAAGAACAAAAACACGGAAAAGTAAAAACATGAACAATAAACATGAATAATGAACTGCAATGACTGGATACAAGAAACTGTTAAAACTGTCATGAGAAATGGACATGAACTATGAAATCTTGAACATGAAACTGTTAAAACCATAAGCAATACTGTCCTGGCCAAAGGCCAGGACCCCGGAACACAACATGTCCTGTAACATGGACCGCTATTACTGCAATTACTGTCCTGCTCCACTATGGGACTGGTCCGGACCACTGGTCTTTGGAGCATGGACCACTGCAGTTACTGTCCTGCTCCACTAGGGGACTGGTCCGGACCACTGGTCCGGGGTGTCTCGAAACAGTGAAATTTGCAGTCTTTGATGGCCTCCCACCGAGGTAAGGTCTCGGAATCACTGACTGAGCAGTCCATTCTTGAAATGCTGCGATTAGATGGTAAATGCCTGCCTTAAGCTCAGCATAACTGTTGGCCAAACTATTTTTCTAGCCTGCCATTTTCATAAATAAATTGCAATGAATGTGATTGTTCAAAATGTTTGAAGCCAGTAGTCCAACAATAAGCAGCTCGCTGCTTTTTCTATACTGCACTAATCTGGCAAATTAATTTTGCAGCTAGTGACACCTAAGAAAACCCAATGAATATAAAGTGAAATAACCGATATTGCGTCATCTTATTCTCGAAAATATGAATGCTCTGAACAGATTATTTTTATGTAGCCTAGCTGGGTAACATTAAAAATGATCGGCAGGTTTGGAAAGTAATGTTAATAAATTGCAGCCTGTTCACACATTGCTCTCGGCTGTTAATTTCGGTTAATTATTGTGCTTTGTTTCTCTACCGTACAAACATAATTTTAAATGGAAGGCTATACTCAGGCAGAGGGGTATGATACAGCCATATCATTGTATAACCTACTTGAAATGGAGCTTCTATTACAGCTCTGTGTAATTCATTTGAAAATGCGGTGGCCCCTTTCAGAAAATTGATTTCGCTTCTCAGAAAACACTAGAAAATGACTTAATGGTCTTACCATTTAATCCCTCCCAAAAACAAGTAATCTTTTAACATAGCGTAATTGCATAAAACGATTTACCGCAAATGGTACTAGGCTACAGTAATACATTGACCAAGATTAGCCATGAATAACTCGGGTCAGTGTTTATAGTGTGACTGTTGTTAGGCTACGGCCAAGCTTAGGCTATTATATTTATCACCGAGCTTTGTTTTCATGTATTTTTCCCTTCTCTTCGGAAACGGCCATCGCATTTTCAAATGAACGAGGCTTAAACAGTTTTATAATTAAAAGTCAAATTTAACTATAGGCTTTACAATCATTAGACTTTGATACATTTTACGCTTCTAACAGAATATAGTCACAGCCTCCTGCAATATAACATGTTTCTTTGCCGCAAAAAGAAACGCCTATACTGAGGTAAGGTAACCTGGAAAACGAGTGATTAGAATTCATTAACGTTAAGCCTACTGGTTATAACTTGCCGACTATTTTTATAAATATACTGCATAAATAAATCTATTAGAAGCATTATGATTTTAGTCCATAAGCTTGCGCAATTTGAACATTTATTTCATATTCATCTGGCTTTACTAAGTCATTCTCGTAAGTAGGTTACGTTAATGGACTCTTTTCACTCGGTGTTTATTTGGAGCTTCAAATCAGCAGCATAGAAACCATTTTACTGTGGAAGAAGTCATAATGATTTTACATTAAAATCGAGCTTTTATTTCAACTTGTGTTTAATTCATTTAAAAATGCGGTGGCTGTTTCCGGGAGGAAAATAATAAATAAATCAATAGACAAGAGGTTGTTCGCTTGTATATTATTTACACTTTGTTGATACAACAGTCACTATAAACACTGACCTGAGTTAATAAATTAGCCAGAGACACCCAACAAAACCCCATGAATATAGAGTAAAAAATAACCAATATTGCCTAGTTTATTCTCAAAAATATTAATGCTCTGAACACGTTATTTCTATCTAGTTTAGCTAGAGAATGATAAAAATGATTGGCAGGTTTGGAAAGTTGTGTCAATAAATTGCAGCCAGTTCACACATTGCTTTGTACTGTTAATCTCGGTTGAATATTGTGCCTTCTTTCTGCACAATAAAAGCAAAATTTTAAATAGAAGGCTATAGCTATAAGCTACTCAGGCAGGGGGGTATGATACAGCCTCTGATGTAGGCTAATACGCTCCGTGTAATTCTTTGAAAATGTGGTGGCCATTTCTGACAAGTAAATTAGCTTCACAGAAAACACTAGAAAATGACTTCATGGTTTTACCATTCAATCCTTCCGAGCAAAGAATAAAAGTGTTTAGTCTGTCAAGGGGATTAAAAGTTTTACTCATGCAGAGGGCTAGTGCCGCTGTCCATCAGGAATGGGACTGAAATCATCCCATGACTGTAATAACCTAGAACCTATTTTAATCGTTAAATCCAATTTACAGCAGATCGTAGTACAGTAGCAGCATCAACCGAGATGAGCTAGTTGTCATCAAAACTACACTTTAATGATGAAATCAGTCTATAGCCTATTTCACTCTTCTCGCCATGTACCTAAAAGTAGTATCCCTATCTGCAGAGTAAAAGCGCCACGATCTAGCCAACTGATATAATCGCCGACTGAAAAGACTTAGGCTACTAGAATCCATCAACGTAACCTAGCCTACTTTCGAGAATGTCTTTTGGTAAAACCCAATGAATATAAAACAATGACTCAAATTGTGTTAGGTTTTCATAATGTTCTGAATAGATTTATTTATGTAGGCTATTTAGCCTGTAAAAAAAGTCGGCAAGTTATTATCAGTAATGGTAATGAATTCTAATCACACGTTTTCCAGCTTAGATTACCTCAGTAGGCGCTTCTTTTTACTCAAAAGAAAAATGAATTATGAAAGGAGGCCATGACTACGCCTATCAGAAATTAAATTCCAAATGTAATACAAAAATGTATTTGAGTCTAATAATTGTACTGTTGAAATTTCCACTTTACACGGCCGGCGCCAGAATTATCTCACCCCCGTGCGATCTAACAGCAACAATACAATGGGCTACATTCAGTAGCGTACATAAATATAATTTAATAATAATAAATTTTTTTTTTCTCCAGTGAGAGCGACATTTCAGAATTCTTCTGCGAATGAAGATAATTTCGGTGACAAGTGTGGTGTCCTTCATTTATGTTTTCTAATCAGACAGTTGTTCCAACTGGACAGCTGACTGCGCAGTAAAAAGCGGTGAGCTGCATATTGTCAGGCCACATTGATTGTTACTAGCTTATTTTACTGGCTTCAAATATTTTGAGCAATTAGATCTACAGTGCTAACAATTTAATTATCCAAATAGCAGACAAATAAATGATTTGCCCAACAGTAATGCAGAGGGTAAAGCAGCCACTTACAATGTAATTGCAATACTTCTAGCATGGACTGTACAGTCAGTGGTTCCGAGACCGTACCTCTACAAGGCCACTGAAAGCAAAATTTCACTGTCTCGAGACGCCATGGACCAGTCCCCTAGTGGAGCAGTACAGTTACTGCAGTGGTCCGTGCTCCAAAGACCAGAGGTCAGGACCAGTCCTCTAGTGGAGCAGAACAGGTACTGCAGTGGTCCATGGTCCAAAGATCAGTGGTCCGGACCAGTCCCCTAGCGGAGCAGGACAGTAATTACAGCGGTCCGTGTTACAGGACAGTACAGTGCACAAAATGTTACAGCCCCTGCAGTATTTAGTTTTGTTTCACCCGAAAGTATAAACGTTAATGGTGATTTTTTAATATTATGTCTAATTTTTTATTTCATCAGGGGTGCCAATAATTCTTGACTGAACTACAGTATACTGTACATTTCCCCATAAGGGAACACAGACCCTCAGTATAAATAAGGAATCATGTGACTACCTATCCCCCTGAATTGCTGTGGCATTATGAGGCTCAGAGAGCAGCCTCTGGAAGGAGTCTCCCAGGATACATAAAATGAGATGCCTTACTGATCTAGAAGATAATCCTATAACCCTGATGGGGGATCTACCAGCTAGTAAAAACACCAGGATTTGACAAGTAAGAGCATTTTTAAATAATGCACAGTATGGAGGATAAGGCTGGCTCATGTACATGAAACCGGCAGGGGAACCTTCTGAAAGCAAGTTTGACAAGCCCCTGCATTAATTCATAGAGGATTACGTGCAATGTGTTCACCTGGGCTCATATACATGAGCCAGGCAGTACATATTTTATTCATATTACTGTTGCTAGGTTTTTGAACGTCTGTCAATTTTATGTGATTCCCATGATGACCTTGCATGGTATTAATGAGGTGTGATTTAGATAATGGTGAGACTAATTGGGTTGAATTTGAATTACTGACTCATTTGGATAGGTAATCTAAGCATTCCTTTCATGAACAGTTTAATATTACTGAGGGATTGCAGATGCAATATAATTTTATAATTTATCACAACCACACAATGCCATAGAACCTTTATTTTGAAGCTTTGTTAATGTTCAACATTCCAATGAACAGTGTTTAAATTGTTGGAAATAAAAATGAATAGCTCACACTGGATACTTAAATCAAGGTAATTGCAGTATTTATTGACATGTGCATTGATTGGGTTTTGTCTGTTTTCTTTACAGACAGCAGGTGAATTTTAATAGGATTTTTTTGTATTAAAGAGTTAAAATATGTTTTTGCCTAATATGTCACATTATCCTCCTTGCAAAACAGAACACTGACTCACTTGATGGCGATGGCTGTTCTCATTCTCTGTCTCATGAGCTTCTCACAATGTCACAGCAAGTCTTTGTTCAGCATCATGAATCCCACATCAATATAACATCATGGAAATCAGGGAGCAGACAAATCCTGCAGAAAATTTGACTCGACTGTCAGTGAACTGTCGGCATTGATGTCACATCCCGAGTCTGTTCTTAATCATTTTTCACACAACACTGCCATCTTTGTCAGTTTTGCTTTCAGTTTTCCCAGTTACAAACTTCCCCAGTTGTATTAAACTTAGGAAAAAAAAAAAAAAACAGAATACAATGATTTCCAAATCCTTTTTGACTTATATTAAATTAAGTACACTACAATAACAATATTTAATGTTCAAACTGATAAACTATTATTTTTTGGGAAATATTCACTAATTTTGAATTTGATGCCTGCAACACCTTCCAACAAAAGCTGGGACAGGGGCATGTTTACCACTGTGTTACACCATCATTCCTTTGAACAACACTCAGTTAGCGTTTGGGAACTGAGGACACTATTTGTAGAGGGTTTGTTGGTGGAATTCTCTCCCATTTTTGCTTGATGTATGACTTCAGTTGCTCAACAGTCAGGGTCTCCACACATTTTCAATGGGAGACAGGTCTGGACTGCAGGCAGGCCAGTCCATTACCTGCACTTTTAGTACGAAGCCACGCTGTTGTAACATGTCCAAGATGTGGTTTGGCATTGTCTTGCTGAAATAAGCAGGGACGTCCCTGAAAAAGACGTCGCTTGGATGGCAGTATATGCTGCTCCAAAACCTATATGTGCCTTTCAGCATTTGCTTTCTCAGATGTGCAAGTTACCCATGCCATGGGCACTAAACCATCCCCATACCATCACAGATGCTGGCTTTTGAACTTTGAGCTGATAACAATCTGGATGTTCCTGAGCCCACATGATAATATTCGGAATCATGTCGGTTTATAATGCATTGCCGCCTGAGGAACGTACAGTCACAGGCATTGCTGCATTACAGTCTTTGGCCTTGCCGCTTACGTGGAGAGGTTTCTCTGGATTCTCTGAATCTTTTGATGATATTATGGACTGTAGATGTCCCTAAATTCCTTGCAATTGTACATTGAGAAATTTTGTTCATAAAGTGTTGAAATATTTGCCCACGCAGTTGTTCACAAAGTGGTGAACCTCACTCCATCCTTGCTTGTGATCGACTGAGCCTTTCGGGGATGCTCCTTTTATACCTAATCATGACACTCACCTGTTACCAATGAACCTGTTCACCTATGGAATGTTCCAAACAGGAGTTTTTTGAGCATTCCTCACTTTTCCAAGTCTTTTGTGGCAGCTTTTTTGGAATCAGTTGCAGGCATCAAATTCAAACTGAGTGAATATTTCCAAAAAACAATAAAGTTTTAGTTTGAACGTTAAATATCTTGTCTTTTTAGTGTACTCAATTGAATATAAGTCAAAAAGGAATTGGGGTTCATAGTTCTCATATTTTATTGTCTCTTGCTTCGCCCTGCCTTTTGTGCTCTCACTCTAACTTGTTCCCTGTTTACTGCCTAAAGTATTTTAGTTCCTGGCCTATGTGTCTCTTTGCTGTATTGTTCTCTTCAGTTCTCAGTTGGAATGTCTAAGAATATAAGGAAGCAATTTAATAGGGAATCTCTTCCTAGTGTTTGTGGTTCAGACAAATGGTTTCTTGCAGTCTCTCCTACACCCCAGTGCGAGGGTGAGTGTGAGGTATCGTGCAGGAACCAAACGCGAGGCCCAAAAGATCCAGTAAAAAGGTGTTCTATTGAAGCTGGGGGGGGGGGGAACCCCACAGAGCAGAAGGCAACAGTACAGAGTCCAATCCAAAAATCAGTGCCCCAGGGACGTAATCCAGATCGTACACAGGGCAGCAGAGACAAAACTCAGGGTCGGGCAAAGCAGGTACGGTACATGGGCACAGGAATATCAAAGGTAAAGCCAAAATCAGAATCCGGGACATTCCGTTCCAGTCAGAAATATAACACTAAGAGTACAGGGCATCAACAATTGCAGCACAGGGAAAATGTTCTGACATGTTTGTTTATTTGTGAAATGACTGCTTTTATACACATAGGGTTCACATGCTATAATAGGGAACAGGTGAGCTGGATCAGATTAATTAACAAAGGAATGAACAAGAGGAAGTTCCTAACCACATGAAATTGGCAAAAGCCAAAACGCGGCCAGGGATTACACAGACAGCCTATGACAAACTAACGGCTCCGGTTAGGGAGTTCTAAAGTGCACAGAGTGAGAGGCAGAACAGTGATTAACAAGGTGCAGAGAATCTGCTGAAGCACAGCAAAGTAAATTGAGTGAAGGCAAGGGGTGGAGACTAGAGCAGAGCGAGTGCTGAGAGCTCGTTAGTCAATCAGTAACGTGCAGCTATACAATCCCTAGTGCTTGTTAGAAAGTTTGTACTATAAATGTTATGATTCTGATCTGCCTTGCCATGTTCATGCTCTGCTTTTGATGATATGTCTTATTTGGTTTTGGATCTTTGCTATGTCTGACTATTCTTTGATGTGTGTATTGTGATTTAGTAACATAGATTCGTTTATGTATTATCTTAGTTTTAGTTTTCCATATTTTGCAATTTACAATAGCTTTATTCCAGTCCATGTTTTACTTTCTCCCATGCATTGCACTCTGTCTTTCCCTGTCTGGTCTCTTGTCTTGTCGTTGCTCACAGCCCCAGTACTGCGTGCCACTCTTTCGGGTGATTTGATGGTTTCTGGATTTCAACCTTCCTTCCCATCTCGTTTACTACTTTCACTCTACTTTTCTATTTTTACTAACCAATACTAACAGTTTGTTGTTTTCGCTAAGATTACTAATCGAATTAACGTTGCATATAATACTAACTTACTAACAAGCAGTAGGGATTGTATAGCTGCAGTTACTAATTGATTAACAAGCTCTCAGCACTCCCCCTATTCTAGTCTCCGCCTCTTGTCTTTCCCTAATCTTCTCTGCAGCATTTCTGCGGATCTTCCACACCTGAATCTCGCAGTCCTTTCTCTCATTATCTATGCACGTTAGAACTCCTTGACTGGAGCCGTATGATTGTCTATAGGATTATCCTGTGATCCCTGTCCGCGTTTTGGCTTTTGCCTACTTTATTTGATTAGGTCCTCCCTCTTGTTCCACGCTTTGTAATTAGTCTGATTTCCTGTACCTGTGTTCTATCTACAAAAGTACCATGTGATCTCCCTGGAGTGTATATTAGGTGTCTCTTCACAGAACTTCCTTGTCAGAACGTCTCTCGTGTTTACCTGTGCTGCTCATTATTCCGCTTTGTACTCATTGCGTCTCTCTTCTGACTGGACCGTCCGACTTTTGATTTTTTTTTTTCACATTTTGAGGTTTACATGACATTTAAACAAAGACAAAACAAAAACCCCATTCCCATCCCAAAACAAACATCCCCTACCTCCTGCTGTCACTCAGAAGTATAAAACTTGTTTTGTTTACTGAAGCTTTTCAACATGATATGCGTATACGATAAAGTGTGCATAATTAATATTGGACACTTCATAAAACAAAATAAATTTGATGACTGAAAAACATTTGCAAACATTTAAGAAATTAAAGAGAAGCAGCATGTCTAGGCCTAAAATGTCAGGAGCCTTCTATAGTAAGTATGTTAAAGGTTCCAATAAGACGGCTCGGTTATCTATTCTTGTAACTTTGTAGAGGGTTCATCAAAGAATGTAAGATAAGGTTTCCACACTTTGAAAAACTTCTTCTCGGAACCCCGTAGAGTGTATCTTATTTTCTCAAGCCCCAAATTCAACAACACATCCCTTATCCAGTGGGAGACTGAGGGTGGGGCAGCCTCCCTCCACCTCAAGAGAATCAGGCGACGTGCCAAGAGAGTGACGAAGGCAACCACCTTGTGACTACCTACAGGTAAATGCAGCCCTACAGGGATGATTCCAAATATCGACATTAAGGGATTTGGGTTAATTTTAACTGTTAAAGCTGTAGAGAGCGCTTCAAAAATAGCCTTCCAATACCCCTCTAGGTTAGGGCAGAGCCAAAACATATGAATCAGAGTTGCTTCCGCCGATTTACATCTATCACATATTGGATTGATTTGTGGATATATTTTGGCCAGTTTGGACTTGGAAAGGTGCACCCGATGTACAATTTTAAATTGAATCAGGGTTTGACGAGCACACATTGAGGACGAGTGAACTTTTTCTACAATCTTGGACCAAGTTCCATCATCTATTGATGTTTGGAGATCCTGTTCCCATGCAGTTCTAATTCTCAACAAAGAAGGGCAGTCTAGTTTTGAAAACAATTGTAACATATATGAAATCGCTTTTTTAGCTGTTGGGTTAAAAGACATTATATCATCTATAATTGTATGTGCAGGTTTAGTAGGAAATTGTGGAAGAACACTCTTAACATAATCCCTAATCTGAAAATATCTAAAACAATGATAGCTGGTTAAATTGAATTTTTTGGACAACTGGGTGAAAGAAGCAAATGTGTTATTTATAAAAAGGTCTCTGAAGCACTTCAGGCCACTCCAATACCATGAATTGAAAGTTGTGTCAAGTTTTGAAGGTGGAAAGTAATGATTAGATGCCACTGGACTAGAAAAACACATATCTTTCAGGTTAAAATGTTTTCTGAATTGGGAATATATCCTGAGTGAGTGGGTGACAACTGGGTTATCATAGGACTTGATAAAAGATAGAGGCAATGATGCACCGATTAGAGCTGACAGAGAAACAGAGCCACAAGAATGTGTCTCCATTATTACCCAGGTAGGACACTTCTTATCTAGATGGTGATGCGTCCAGTACGAGATACAGTACAGGTTGGCAGCCCAATAATAATACCGGAAGTTCGGGAGGGCCATACCTCCTTCAGATTTTGCTCTTTGCAAGAAATCTTTACGCAGACGGGGCTGTTTGCGATTCCAGATGTAAGATGATATTATTGAGTCCAACTTTTTAAAAAATTTACCGGAAATTCAGGCAAACACTGAAACAGGTACAAGTATTTTGGAAGCACAGTCATCTTAATTGCATTAATTCTGCTTATAAGTGAAATAAAGAGAGGAGACCAATTAGCCAAATCCTGTTTAGTTTTTTCTAACAGTTTTCCAAAGTTTTGCTTAAAGAGGTTTTTGAAATTCTTTGTTACTGTGACTCCAAGATAACTGAAACTGTCCATAGTCACTTTAAAAGGTAACCTAATGTTCTCAAGTGATGAAACGTCTAGATTCAAAGGCATCAACTCACTTTTATGTAAGTTTAATTTATAACCAGAGAACTCACCAAATCGTTGTAAAAGGTCAAGAATTAATGGAATAACAGTCTCAGCATTAGATACATATAAGAGGAGGTCATCTGCGTAAAGGGACACCTTATGCTCCATGTTCCCTCTATTTATACCCAGTATGGAGTGACTGGATCTTATAGCAAGAGCCAGGGGTTTGATGGCCAAAACAAAAAGAAGTGGACTGAGAGGGCACCCTTGGCGAGATCCGCGGTGTAAATCGAAAGGTTTAGAATATATATTGTTTGTCAGGATCATAGCTGAGGGACTAGAATATAATAATTTGATCAAGGATATAAACGTTGTCCCAAATCCAAATTTCTCTAATGCCACAAAAAGGTAACTCCATTCTACTCTGTCGAATGCCTTCTCTGCATCCATTGAGAGAAGGCATTCTGAAGCGGCTTGGCAGGGAGAGTACATTATATTAAACAGGCGACGGATATTAAAAAAGGAGCGTCTGTGTTTAACAAAGCCCGTTTGGTCCGGAGATATAATACTAGGCAACACACCTTCCAGGCGATGGGCCAGTACTTTGGCCAATATTTTGTAATCTGTATTTAACAGAGAAATAGGTCTGTATGATCCACAGTCTAAAGGTTCCTTATTTTTTTTTACTAATAGTGTTATACACGCCTGATTTAACGTAGTTGGAAGGGATCCTGATTTCAGTGATTCAGAATACATGGCAGCCAAAATGGGAGTTAACTGTTTGGAAAATTTCACGTAAAATTCACTCGGATAACCATCCGGACCTGGCGATTTACGATTTTGTAAAGATTTAATGGCATCTGTTATTTCCTGTTGTGTTATTGATTTATCCAAATCTGAGACCTGATCTGGAGACAGAGACGGAATATGTAAATCCTTAAAAAAATCCTGCATAGATTGGATCCTGTATGGATTTACATATTCCAACTTTTGATTTTTTGACTTGCCCTTCTTGTATAACCATTGCATCTGTGTTTACGAACCCTTTTTGCCCGACTACGATTTTTGTGATTGCTGCCCTGGTAATGATTCAGATGGTTTTTGATTGTTGCTTCTTTGACAAACCTGAGCCTGTGTACCGACTCTGTTTTGCCTGACTACGAATTCTGGGTTTGCTGCCCTGGTTACGACTCTGATTCTGCCTCACTGGATTTTGACTCTTGGATTGTGGACTCTGTTCTTTTGCCTTCTGCCCTGCGGGGGTTACCCCCCTTGCTCAATAAAATCTCCTCATCTGCAATCCTGTGTTCTCGCGATTGGTTCCAGAACGATACCTCACAGTAAACAATGTCAGTTGAAAATAAAGAAATTTATCTAATGTGAACTGTTAGTAAAGAGAGAACAGTAAGGTGAAGGAAGCAAATGAGATTGGAAGGAATGTTTGGGAAACCATGAAATTACCTGAAACTGTGGCACACAAGACTGGGGAAATAAAACTCTCAGAACACAAGACTGGGAAGACAATGTGCAATGCAGGGTATGAGAAACAAAAACCAGAATGATGACTAAACAGTGAATATGGTAAACAGCAGGAAAAAGACATGGCAAGACAGGCAAAATACAAAACACGGCATCACTCAAAACATGGCATGGAGTCAGCAGACCTGCCAACATGTACGCATTTTGCGTACAACGTACGCATTTTGACATCAAAGTACGCTGGTACGAGTTGATACTATTTGAGTACGCATATCGCTGGATCTCTCCAGTTTCTGTTTATGCGTCAGTTTAAGTTGACACACTCATCAGTTGATGTCCGGTGAGCAGAGGCGCGTATGCATAACGATAATATTTCGACCAATCAGCGAGTACGTGTGCCTCACCTGCCCTCCCAACCACGACCCTCTCGGAAAAAACCTTGCTTCGAATTTAGTTTAGTCTCATTCCCAAGTTATAGGCTGCAAACCCTCTTCGCCACACCTCTGGGTCATCATATGTTGAAAATACACCCAATTCAAACATCGGTGAAATGGTAAATTCTACCATGGATGCAGCGAATCCTGTATTTTGATTAGTAGAATACCTACGGCAGAATACCCGGCGCTGCTTGAAGAGCTGACGTTCGATTATAATGCCGTTTCACTGCGTATTAATCTCATTGTCACGAAAAGCGAACGCCATTTACTTTAGTTTGAGATAATTTCGCTTTTATTTGGGTTTTTGCTTGCAGAAATACTGTGAAACGGCCTAAAACAATGAAATGTAATAACGAAGTTCGCAAAAGGCTTTCTGACATTCAGTGTAATGTTCCACATGATCGCCTCCAAAGGCAGCGTTTGATACGCTGTTTCAAATGCACCACTAATGGCGCTTTTCCACTACTTTGTACGGGCTCTACGCCACTCCACTCGGTACCGAATATTTTTCTGGGAGGTTGTTTGCCTTGAGTGGATAGTAACTTACTGCCTCTGTGAAACTGGTCATCATAGTGGCGCAGCACGAAACTTCCGCGATGTCATCCTCAATACGACACACAATGTAGCTACAGTTATATCAAGTTTACATTTATTCCATCGATTTTGTTAAAGATTTTTGTGTTCAAATCCGGTATTGTATTTTCTGAATTGAATTGCATTTTCTATTTGACATTGTCGTGTCCAATTCAGTTGCCCGTAAAATTGCGTGCCACCCCACAACGCAAAGCAGTGAAATCCGTAAAAGGCATGGAAAGCGAATGTATATTTCACTCTAAAGTTCACGGCAAAACAAACGAATTGTTAAAGTATGGGATATTTAAGTGATCATTGCAGAGCAGAGTTCCTCGTTGCAAATCGCAGGACAAGGCAGCCATCAGAATTAATCGCTTATGCGTCATCTCATTTGTGATAACTTTAAGAGAAAAATGATTCGTTGACATCCGTCATGTTTTTTTCTATGCGATTTTATTAAAACGAGGCTTGATAGCGGAACTTTCTTAAGGGGAATTAGTTAGGGAACATAACTGGACACAAGACCGTCACTTCATTTCGCCATGAACGGGCCACAAGCATAGAGAAACACATTTCATGAATGTAGCTTTGATAAATAAGCGAAACCGTGTTTGAAAGGTAAGGCAACGCACAGTGTACCGAACAAGATGCCTATAACGGAATAATTCGATGATTATTATAACTGTGCTTATCTTAAAACTCCTCAATCTAACTTGAATGAGAGGTCGACGACAGAGTCGTCTTTCGCAGTGACGATACACTCTGACCAATCAGTAGGCCTTACTGTGTCACATCACTTTTTAGTACCTAGTACCCGGTTGGCTTTTTTGGAACCCCGGGAGAGCAGGTACCAGAAAAGGTGGTACCAGTAGGTACTTTTTTCTAATGGAAAAGCAAAAGAGGCGAGTAGAGTAGAGCCGGTACCGCATAGTGGAAAGGGCCATAAGATGAGAATGATGGAAAGTTAAACAGTGCAAGTGTTTAATGCATGGCTAATTGTATTTGTTTTGGTATTTTTGCCCATTTATTTAATTAATTAATTGATTGATTTGCAATGAATGTCCTCTGTTGACTTGCTTTTCTGGCAACATTTACGTTATTATTGACTATTACGCAGTTATTTTATGTGTAACTAAGAAAAGCAAAGTACTACATTTCAAATTCATTTTTACTGCTGTTCTGACAATAAATTTGCTGGCTGTTTGAAGTAAATTGTATCTCTATGCAATTTTATTTACCAGTAGGGTGGGAGGTGATGGGGGGGGGGGGGGGGGGGGGGGGCAGGTAGTACTCATAAATTTTCTTCAAGGTTGGCAGGTCTGAGTCAGGGTAATAACAAAAACACGAATAGGCAAAAGCAGAATCATACCAGTGATTAATTAGGTTTGCCATCCTGATTACTGACCTTGGACCAATTCCTTCCACTACACCTTGCCTGACCCCCAAGTATGCTGTTTGCCCTGGCCTGACTTTGGACTGTTCCCAGACAAAGCTTCCTCTTCTGTGTTGTTAAAGTAATATAATCTTCACAGAATAAGAAAGCCAGTGGCTTCACCTGTGATCTGTCTGACTCTACTCCTGAAATTAATGACAGTTGCATGATTCCTAACATGGAAAATCTGATACCCTAGGGTTTCTATGGTGGCAAATCAGTTGGGATTCTGTTCAATTGCTGAGAGGGTCAAGTAATTTATCTGGGAGATGGAGTGGGGCACATATGCTTGTTTCTTATGCGTGATAGTTGCTCTAGTGTCGGCATTAAGGACTGTGGCACTTCTCTTCAGAAGTCTGCGAATATTAAAAACACTCAACACAGGTCCTCAGAGCTGTCCCCGTTCTTTAACCCTTTGACACCCAGCTTTTACAAAACTAGACATGACTGCTCTGCCCAAATTAATCAAGACCAGATAGCAGATATGCTTAAAGTTTTTATCAAATTCTGAGTTAAACATAGCATTTCATGTTATGAAATAGTACAATTAAATGTTGCTTATACATTTCAACACAAGTTTGATGCATTTTTTTTTTTTGCAAAATGTTGCCGATTTTTCATATCAAGCGCAAATATTTAGGGGTACACGATCAGTTTGAATTTGAATTTTTGCTAAAGGCCTTTGTGAGTAGAATATGGTGTGTCAGTACTTGGTTGCAATGAAAGCCTGCACCCACACTGGCCCTTTCTGGATAAGACTGACCCCAAGGCAATTGTAACATAGGAAAAAAATCTGTATTCGGGCAGCGGAGTCAATTCGCATGATATGAAAATTTCTGTTTGCGGGCACAAAAGGGTTAAATTGCGAGAGTCAAATCTCCAGTTTAACCTGTTTAAAGTTGTTGGCAAAGCTTCACAAAACAATGTCAATGCATTATCATGAACATGTCCTCAACGAACCGACATGATTTCAATCACAAAGACATCGGATTTAAGAAAAGGAGATTTATTAACAATGCAATGACATGAAATGAAATAAATTCAGTATTTGGCAATGACTCCATCCTCGAGGACCCTCAAGCGAGGTGGGGCGCTGATCTGCCTGGGTAGCAGGCAGAGGCAAAGCCATCCCCGATACAGAATCTGTTGGATGGAATCATCATCAAGCTGAACAGCCCTGGAAGACAAAAATAAGCATTAGAATAAACAAACAAGCATTTGCGCAAGCTAAGTGTGGATGAGTAGTGACACAACTATAAGATGAGAGGCAGACACTAGCGTAGTATTTCAGAAGCGCTACTACGAGTCATGCTCCTATACCAAGGTGCTAGCTTAGAGCCATGAAATGACCGCTGTGCAGTGGGTAAGTCGCATGTATTAGCGGATACTAATCCATCTAGACACTTAACGCTGGAGCAATGGCTAAGCGAGAACTGCAGAGATGCCAAGGCTTACGACTTAGGCGTGAGTCTCTCCTCTGAGAGGCATTCAAGTTTCTGAGCCGTTGTCAGCAATTCAATAAAAGCGCACTGAAGAAATTCACTCACAGAATTTAAGTCATTGTGCATCAAGTTAATCAGTTTCACATCCATTACGGTGGATTTCCACACTAATGACAGGGAAATCGATTATGACTCGGGAATTCTCAGGCTTGTCTTTATTGAGGGATTAAAAGCAATGGCATTACCTAAAAATGTTTCAAATGTTTTCTTATTTCATTAAAACAATTTAAACAGTCATGAAACGCGTGCATTGTTTCCAATCCCTGAGTAAAGAGAAGCACGGGAAGCCTGGAGTCATAATCGGTTTTCGTGTTACTTGTGATGAGGTGCACCTTTACGCAAGTGAAATGGAAACTTCAATGCACAAGCATTTTAATTCCACATGAGAATCTTATTAAGCAATGAATAATGAATGAATGAATAATTGCGGACTACGGTGTATAAGCCTAAAAGATGCGTAAGACTTACGCCGAATGTGTGGACTTGGCATCTCTGGAACTGTGCCACTGCGAGTGGCCGTGAAGTGGAGACATGTACTATCCGAGAATGTTTGCCGACGAGGCAAAGTGCACCCATAACCTAAGCGCTATCAAAGCACTAGTGAGATGCGCCACTGCAAGTGGCCATGAGGTGGATGCGCGTGAAGAATCCATGAATGTTTGCCAGTGAGGCAAAGTGAACCCATGACCGAAGCGCTAGTGAGCTGCGCCACTGCGAGTGGCCATGAGGTGGATACATGTGAAGTATCTGTGAATGTTTGCCAGTGAGGCAAAGTGAACCCATGACTGAAGCGCTAGTGAGCTGCGCCACTGCGAGTGGCCATGAGGCGGATATGAGTGAAGTATCCGTGAATGATTGCCGGCAAGGCGAAATGCACCCATGACTGAAGCACTAGTGAAGCGCTAATGAGCTGCACCATTGCAAGTGGCCATGAGGTGGATACACGTGAAGAATCCGTGAATGTGCGCTGGCGAGGCAAAGGACACCCAAAACTACAGCACGAGTGAAGGGCTAGACTAGTAAGCTGCGCAACTGCGAGTGCCCATGAGGTGGATATGCATGCAGTATCCGTGACGGCAGGGCAGTGAGGCAGCCCGTGAGGTGAGCATTGCCACAATTAGTCAGAACACATTACAACAATACTTATGGAACAAACATCAAACCCAGATGACGCTCATAAACACGCCAACCAGGAGTCCGTTCTCATGCACGCATCACTCAACGCCAATTATGCTGATGATTCAAGACATAACGCATGAAAAACTACCACCAACCTGGAAGCAAGTGGAACGTCATTTTAATGATGCCATGGAGAGCTGCACATTGATTATGCTGGAGGCGGACGGCCGTACATACGTTGTAAATGCGGATGATGACCAGCGCCCCTGAACTTGCAGAGTTGGGGAGTTCAATCCACGTTGGGCTGCCGTAGTTGCTGCTCCAATCCTAAACAAGTGTCCAGAGAAGCGTCCCGGAGGAATTCCACATTTCTTGAGAACAGCACTGAGGTGGTAGGTAAACCAGAGTGGCGGCTGACTAGTGATCCGGATGATGGCAAAAACAAAGGCTTATTTTTAACTGTAGGAGGTCTTATACAGAGATAAGCAATCATGGTCAAATTCGGGCAGAATGCAAAATCAATACGAGCTATGATAACATAGACCCCATTACCTGCAGCATCAGCTTTGGAGTCGGAAATGGCGGTAGTGATTGGAATAAACGATATGTCTGAAAATCAGAGGTCACGTAAAGAAAAAAAGGGGTTTCAATAGGCAGTGAGTTCCCCACAATGTAGAAATCCATAAAATGCCAGCAAAAACAGACTCCAGTAAAGTGTCCGTGTAGTTCGAAAAACACCCAGCACGAAGAACAGTTAAAAGACGGTATAACATGTCAAGGGAAATTGGGAGTCAAGGCAAGTTGGGCCCATAACCAAACCACTAGCCAAGTGCTCGTGTGCTGTGCCACTGGGAGTGGACGTGACATGCCAACGCGAAGAATCATAGATTATTTACCAATACAGATACTTACACAACCATCATCTAAATGCATGAGCATTGCTGCTGCTAGTGGACGTGAGGAAGATATTTGCGACTGTGACTATCTGTGACTGCTTGCCAGCTAGGCAGTGTGCATCCATAACCAAAACGCTAGCCAAGCGCTCGTGAGCTGTGCCACTGCAAGTGAACGTGATGTGGATACCTGCGTAGTTTCCATAAAGGCTGGCCAGCGAGGCAGCAGGTGACCTTGGGGCTAGCGTAACGCACCATGCCACTGCGAGTGGACGTGAGGTGGATACATTCATATTATCCCTGATGGGTTTGAGAGATTGCCGCTGCGAGTGGACAAGAAACAGGCATAGCATTTGTAATGATTTGACAACTTCGGAATAAACACTGCAATCATTTAACAGCACCATTATTGGATAACAGTTATTTTTCAACGAAAATTTTCCTTGCACATTTAACATTTGAAAACCATGCTATTCAGGCATTAATTATTAATATCCAACAATAGTTCACATCTCATCCCTCAATCGAACCACAAGCATGGCACGCATGCAAGCAAGACCACCCACTTGTGTAAACTTAGGACGCTGCTTTGGTGAGACCATGAGAACTGCACGTGGATTATCTTTGAGGCTGAGAGCTGCATTTATGAAGTGCCCACAGATGACCAACACCCATGCTTGTAAATTGGAATGTCCCATCTGCATTGAGCTGTGGATGTAGCGCTCCTAACTTCAATGATGTCCCACGTAGGTAGAATGTGACAAAGACATTAGATTACCACTCGCAAGCTGAGCCATATCTAGTGAAGGTACAATTGGTAACTTGAATTGGATTGCTGCTTTAGAAAAAGCACCATCATTGGATGACAATTCATTCGCAAACTGCAACACATGCCATGCACATTCATAACTTGTAAACCATCCAAATTCAGGTGTCAATGACTTATGTAATTATGCATCACCCAACTCCTAGTTCAGACTTTAATGGAGTATGAACACTGAATGGATACAAGCAAACCACCACCAACCTTTAAGTAAGGTACAGATACCAATTTGATGAGGCCACTAAGAGCTGCACATTGACTATGGTTGAGGCAGAAGGCCATGCGCAAAGACCAATGCCCATTTCCAAATTTAGCGCATATAGGGCCGGATCTACAAAAGCTTTGTGTGTATAAAAACGTGTGCAAACTCATTGCACACGCAAAAAAATGTACAAAGTGATTTACTAACAGTGCACAGTAAGGGTTGCCTCTTTCAAAGGTGCAAAATAGCACGTCTGCATCCAGTTAGTACGTCTGCCACAATGAATATGCAATATGGGGCGTTTACACGCAATTGTGCGTGTGTTGGGAGGAGAAAATGTAAATATATTAATTTAGCACGCGCCAATTGATTTATCAAATCTGAAAGAAATTTTGCTTATAAAATCTGTGTCTATATTTTAACACGTGTCAAAAGGAGGTGCAAACGGTTTGTATACGTAATTACGCACACATGGCTACGGTTATTGTCGCGAGACATCGAAATCATGAAAGGAGACGCAGAGAACGCATTTTTCACCCTCGTGTGAACGTTTTTGGAATGAACGAGGAAAAAAAATCATTAAGACATATCGCCTATCCAGCACTGCCATTTTGGAGCTGTTGGAGGAACTGAGAGGATTTGGAGCCAGCCACGAGAAGGAGTCACGCAATACCTGCAATGACATAACTCCTTGCAAGTTTGCATTTTTTTGCATCTGGGTCATTCCAGCGTACGGTAGCTAGTACGACAGCTGGGATCTCCCAATCCCGTTTTTCAGATGTGCTGTCTGAAGTCCTAAATGCCATGTCGCGCCGGATGGCCAAGTTCATTAGGTTTCCACACACTTAGCACTTATTGAATGAGACCAAACAAGGTTTTTTTGCAGTAGCTGGATTTCCCAGAGTTATAGGGGCGATTGACTGCACCCATGTGCAGCTTGTGCCCCCCGCAGACACTGAGCACGTGTACAGAAATCGCAAACACACGCATTCATTGAATGTGCAGTGCTTTTGTGATGCCAAAGGCATCATTTCCAACGTTGTGGCAAAATATCCCGGGTCAGTACATGATTCTTATATTCTGAGAAACAGTTCTCGGTTTTCCAAGTTGATGGCGAGTTTGGAGATGCCTGGCTTGTCAGCGAAATTTATTTCATTAAAAGCAAGAGCATGTTTCACATTGATTCATATGTTTTTTAAGGTGACAGTGCATACCTCCTACACCCCTTCCTCCTGACACCTGTTCTCGACCCGACCACTGCCGGAGAAAAGATACGAGGCCCATATCCGTACACGGAATATTGTGGAGCGCACCTTCGGAATCCTGAAGAGCAGGTTCCGTTGTTTGGATCGCACTGGTGGAGCACTGCTGTACAGGCCAGAAAAAGTGGCCCAGATTGTAGTGACCTGCTGCATGCTACATAACATCGCCAAGCAACACGGGCTGGAGCATGAGGCCATGCCGGAGGAGAACGCCGACCTGCCCCCCTGTATGGAGCAACAACCCAATGCTGCAGGGATGCAGACACGCAGCAATCTCATTCGAAGTCACTTCTTGTGAGCTGTTTGGTATGTGCATTTTTCTATTTTCATTCAATAATGCGTTGTAGATTGCAATACAATGCCGTTCCCTCTCGCTAGTGTGACCCAAACTGCAGAACATTGTAAAGTTAAGCAAATCAACATTTATTGAAAAAAGACTGAAATCACTTTCTGAATTCCAAACATTATCAAACGAAATACTCATTCACATCTAATTATGTTAAGTCCCGCAAAATCATATTAAAGACACATTGTTTCAGTCAGAAAATGTATTAGGCTATAGTCTTAACATTTATGGTGGAAAAAAAAAAAAAAAAAAAGCAGTTCATCATATAGCCCTCCCTCTCCGGTACCCGGCTGCCTAGCTGTCGCTGTGGGACTCGGTCGGCCCGCTTCTCCACCTGGATTGAGGGCAGTCATTGCCTGCATCCCTTCCCGTAGCCCTCTTGCCACAGAATTGACGGCCATCGTCAGGGCAGATACTGCGCTGCCCATCTGTCTGCAGTGCGTGGCAATGGCCTGAGTATCGCGCCTTGCCGCCCGTGCCAACGATGACGCCGCTTGCATCTCCCGTGCAATTGTCTGAATGTCTGCAGACTGTCTTTTGTTCCTCCAGCAACTCCAGATCAATGTCCTCTGGACCCTTTCGAGGCTCTGCAGGGGTGGCGGCTGCTCTGGGGGGGATTTGAGGTGGATGGCTGGACTTCTGCTGAAGATTCTACATGTAAAAAAGAAATGTTTTTGTTTGGGATTTGAGTTAAAGGACAGCAAAATGTAACCACAGGAGGTACATTCATTTTTCACTTACTAAATATCTTTTCAGAAAAAGTGTTTATACAGTATTATTGTGCACCTACCTTGTTCTGCTGTTTGGTCCAGTGTGTCATACCCGGCAATTCCAGTGACTTGCGTCTCGCAGAACGTTAATTGCACCTGTTCCTCAATGCTGGTCAGAGGAATCTCATCCACTGTGCCCCCTCCTGTTTTCTTTGCAGATGTTTTATTACACGCCAATTTCTCTTTTGTTTGTCGACGGATATCTTGATATCGTCTTTTCACTTCATTCACTGTTCGCATCGTTTTACCCACAGCATTTACTTTTCTACAGATTTCCGCCCATATGGCGTTCCTTTGTGCAACAGTCAGATTTCTTTGCTGTAGCTCATTCACGCGTTCATTGGCTTCATCTACCAACACCTCTAATTCCATAGGGTCGAATTTCATTTTGCGCTTTCTTCTCTCCAAACTCTCCATGCTGCAAACCATGAAACACGCAAAGCCCTCATTTAAATAGGGTGTGTCCAACACGTTTGCACCTGTTGCCATTTGCGCAATCACTCTTAGTAAATCACCTGCAAACCGCGGTTCAGCCCCACACGCAAAATTCTAGATTGCACGCGCAAATTAGTACACGCAAATTGGGATCTTAGTAGATCCGGCCCTTAATACGCTTTGGAAAAGTTTTAAATTAAATTTGCTTCATGCACAAACAATGAAACGCAATGACAGATTGGGAGTCTCCCAACAAGTGACGATGAACTGATTCTTTGTCTCAATTCTGAAGCAGAATAGAAACCAGACCCCCAGAATGAGGGACAAACCCCAAAACTAGATTCTCACCCCAAGCTGTTCGATAAGGTGGCACATGACAAATGCAACAGTGGAAATTAAGACTGGACACAATAGATATATTAGAAAAACAAACAAAATTTAGAAATGATGTAAAAGCTGAATCAAAAGCTTTGAATATTAAGGAGCCCCCCCAACTGCTTAATTTCCATAAAATACTGATCATACACCAATAAAGCCAAGTCGACCTGTTCTTGATGCTTGGACTAAATTTGCAATTTAAAAAAAATTTTTTTATAGTGAACAGAACTATTGACTTCTGAGCGATTAGAGCCGATTTTGACTCGCAAGCAGCTTGTTTAACCATTGATTTGTAACAAAATGCGCAATGAAACAACACAACACTTATCCTTACTTACAGATCAATCCCATAGAAGCAAAGTGCTCAAAATAATGTGTAATTTTATCAAGAAATTGCAGACGTTCTGTGGAAAAGCATTTGTTTTAATTTTTTTTAGTTAATTTTATTTCCCTCCCCCCATTCACATAGGCCTCCCTAGATATTGCAATAAGAATGATACGATTTACCTACCTTTAAGGAAGAGGTAAGTTTGTATGAAATGATTCCATATTTTTTCCTCCACAAAGTGCATTTTAATAATGAATGAATGATATGGCTTCACACACGACTTCTTACAGTGCTATAGACACTCGAAGCGCCTTAAGAGTGAATTGCAGTAAACTGATCTCTAAACCGCTACTGTGGCGCGCCGACCTGATGATGCGATATGATGGTTCAATGAAAGATAAATTATTTGACTAAAAATTGATGAGTCTGCAGCTGTGATCATTTAATTTTCTGACCTCCAAAGACAGAATCCCACGTAACCTGGGAGATATGTAACAAGCTTCAGCTTGTTCTTCAAGCTTCAGATTTCATGTCCGTATTACAGTCCTCCACTGAACGTAGCTGTCAATAGCAATTAAGGGAGATTATGTTCAACTCTTGATGACACTCGAAATAAACAAATAATATCTCGATAAACTCCAAAGCCACAGCGACCTTTGCCATTGTTAAACACCTAATGATACGGAATTCACTCTACAGAAAAGTAGACCACACCTGTTCCCATTTGGAAAACAGCAATAGAAAATAAAGACACAGCAAATTCCTAACTTGTAGTACTTGATAAAGAATGAGGATAAATTGATGTAGCTTGTAAAGTGTAACCCACCGCTCGATGTCAGGAATAGTGAAAGCCGATGAAGGATAGAGATACTTAGGAACACCGTGGAGTTCCGAATTTGATGCGATGGAACCAGCTGGCTGAATGCTGTAGCTTGTACTGCCAGACCCCCTTTCCAATGCTTCCTCGATTTTCAAGAGGGTTTGGGCGGCTGGCATCCAGAACCAGGATACGACAAGGAGGGGATGCTTCCTGCAGTAGGCTGCTGAACTGTTTCGAACTTAGAACTTTGTTGAAATGAAGAGGATTCGCGTTTGCAATGGACAGAGCTAGTAACACCAGAACTCTGAATGAAGAAGTTTGAGGTTGATACAAACTTGTAGTTCTTCTTGAACGAACTTGCTAAATACAGCTCGAAATCATGAGCGGACTTACATGCCGGAAGTGAAAATCATCACTTCCTGTTTCCCTGGGGTATAAATATGACATGACACAGAGGCCATTTCTCTTATCCACTCTTCAATGTGGGAAAGACAAAGGAACACACCATTCAAGTAAGGCAAATGTGTGTCGACCTTCACAAGTCAGCCAATGGCTACAAGAAAATAGCCACTCGCCTGCACCTCCCCATATCTACTGTCAGAGGAATCATTAAAAAGTTTAAAACAACTGGAACAGTGGTAAACTAGCCTGAACGAGGACGCAAGGTTATTTTGCCACCATGCAAAGTGAGGAGGATGGTAAGAGAAATAAAAAGTTCTTCAAAGCTCAGTGTAAAAGAATTGCAACAAATGGTAGCATGTTAGGGTCACAAAGTCTCCAAAACAACCATCAGGCGATATCTACAGGCCAACAAGCTGTTTGGGAGGCATTCACAGAAAAAAACCTTTTCTCACTCACAATCATAAACGCAAACATCTGGAGTTCGCTAAGCAATACTGGGACTTCAACTGGGACCGTGTGCTTACGTCAGATGAGACCAAGATAGAGCTTTTTGGCAACAAACACTCTAACTGGGTCTTGTGGAACACAAAAGATGAGTATGCAGAAAAGCACCTCATGCCCACTGTGAAGTATGGGGGAGGATTGGTAATGCTGTGGGCCTGTTTCTCTTCCAGAGGCCCTAGGGACCTTGTAAGGGTGCCTGGCAACATGAACGCTTTGAAATACCAGTACATTTAAATCAAAATCTGGTGACCTCTGTCCGAAAGCTGAAGATGGGTCGTCACTGGGTCTTTCAACAAGATAATGACCCTAAACATGTGGCCAAATCTACACAGAAATGGTTCACCAGACACAGAATCAAGCTCTACCCATAGTCATCTCAGTCCCCAGACCTCAACCCCATTGAAAACCTGTTGAGTGAGCTGAAGAGGAGAGTGCAGAGGAGAGGACCCAGGTTGCTGGATGATTTAGAGAGATGTGAACGATTTTAGAGAGATTTGCAGTGGTCGAAGATCCCTCTTTCTGTATTCTCCCATTAAACATTATAGGAGAACATTAGGTGCTGTTTTGTTTGCAAAAAGGGGTTGTACAAAGTATTAACATCAGGGGTGCTAATAATTGTGTTACATATGATTTGATGTAAAATAATTATTTCGTAATGTGAGGTTATTCAGTTAGGTCCCACTGAATAAATACACTTGAATTAATGGTTGGATTTTCTTCTTTTTTTTCATTGTGGTCCAATATTATTAAGAAAAAAACTGAATTTTTTAGAAGCTTAAAAACAGATCTTAACCAGGGGTGCCAATAATTATGGAGGGCGCTGCATATAAAGAAGACCGAAGGCGCCGATTGAGTAAGTGCAAATAATTGGGAATCCTACAACTCGTGATTGAACTTTCGTTTACACTCCCATTTGATGAATTCAGTGATGTTGCCTTGTTTCACTGGACTTGTTAGAGTGTGAAATGTTCACTGTGTACAAGTGACGACGAATGTGACATTATACAAACATGTTATTTTGAAATGTTATTTTCACAAATGGCATAGTTACTTGTGTCTAAGAGAGCATTATACTCATTGGGCTGTGACTTATTTTTGTTATTTTATTCTGAAGTAACAGATCTGAATCCAACTGAACATGTACTGTTCATACTGAAGAGGAGACTGGAGGCAAAAAAAGTACCCAAAACAGAGAAGAACTGAAGAAACTGCAGTACAAGCCTGACAGAGGGTCGCAAGGGAAGATTCTCAGTATCAGGTGATGTTGATGCATCACAGACTTCAAGCAGTCATTTCATTCAATGGAGTTGTGACCAAATGTTAAAAATGAGCACTAAACTCCACATTGTTTTAAATTGTTCAATAATTTCAAACTCAAAGTGCAAGGTTTCAGAAATGAAATAAAAATGTCCCACTGTTGAATAAATTATGATGCTCACTATACATGTGAATGTGTTATATGTCAAAATAGCCTGATAAAATACCCATGCCAAAAGCATATGGGAGTTTTTTTTTTTTTTTCATATGAATGGTCAAACAAGTGGTGTTAATGCCATGAACAGGTACAGTTGACATAGTAGATATGCAATACATTTACAGAAGACTGGCACGGCTCCAGCTGAAGCCAAGAGAAAAGGCAAGTCTGTGATTCTCTACTGAACAAAAAAAATAGATATCACACCACTTTAGAGGTGCCTGTAGCACCACCTGCTGGCCATTATCTTCACTAATAGGTTTATAATAGAGTACAGAGGTGACAAGGTGATTGCTAGTTCATGACTGGTCAGAAGTGAAATCCTTATGCAAATTGATAATGGGGTTCAGACACTATCTGTCATTATTCAAATAAAAAAAAAATAGCTGAGAAAATAAAACACAGCTGGTTACTCGTGGATATAATGCTGAATCGTATAATTAATGGAGGCCCCAAAATGATATAGTACTTTAAAGATTAGTTTTAAAAAATTTTATGTATGACTGAAATGAACGGACATTTCACCTCCGGTACCAGTGTGACATGGTTACCATGGCACTCTAAAGATATCTACATTTACACTGTTTGCATGCAAGCTTTTTTGTGCCTCTTCTGCAAATGTAAGTGCGTTTGCACATCTGTTACGACCTTTACTGTCGATGCATACACATTATATATGTTGTGTGTTTGTGTGCACCCATTTGCTTTCTTGTGCTTTCTCAAGCTTACTTTTTCTGAGACTAATTCCTCCCATAATTTTAGTTTTATGAACATTTTCTTATATCCATGAATATATCCCTCTCATGGAAAAAAAAACAGACCCAAACCACCATGTAGGCTATGATGACATCCTAAAAAGAGTGAAAGGAAGGTTCAGTATAGCTGTCAAGTTAGTAAGTGTGTCACCAATAAGTCTGACGGTTATGTTAAAAAATATTTCTGCAACCATTTTGTTTCGCTTTGAAGCACAAAATGTACTCCACACATGTATTATGCCTTCCATAACAAATTTAGTAAGCTGAATGAAATTCAGTGAAAGCTGCCTGATTGGAAAATGTAAATGGATGAAACCACTTATTAGTCACCAAAATTACCTCAATTCACTGAAGAGTTTGGAAATGCGGTCGCCGAGTGCCAGTGCATAGACCTCACTATAAATAAATCATTTTTCTGAATGTACTGAATGTAGCTTATTATTTTGTCGCTCTTAGTTCGGCTGGCACAATCCTCTTAAGCCGTATACAAATGAAATATTCTATGCGAAGTGTAGCATACGTAGTGACAGCCCAGCGGCTGGCACAATTTCTCTTGAAGCCAAATACAAGAGAAATATTCTATGTGAGGTGTATCATGTGCAGTGACAGCCCGGCGGCTGGTACAATCTTTTTTGAAAGCCTAATACAAGAAAAATATTCTAATTGTAGTGACAGTCCTCTCAAAGCAGATCCATGAGAATTATACTATATGATTTGAAGAGTAGAACAAGAAGGCTGGTACCTTTAAAAATTGAAATATACATTGTGGTGAATGACATTGCATGGCTGCTGAGGAGTGACGTTTTGTGCCTCATCTATGTGTATAGAAAAGTGTTCTGAATGATGCGTGAAACAGTTACAAGTACAAGAGGGTTTCATTTAATATACAAAACATTTTAACAATTTACACAACCTTACTCATTCATCTTTAGCTTCGACAATGTCCTTAATTCGTGGGCAAAGGTAACGTTCGTGGGCTGAAGATGTCCAAAATCCCATTGCCTTTAATATCGTCATATGGCCACGAAGGTGCCAGTTGTTGCTGCTCAAATTCACAGTGAGAGAGGAGTGTAGAACTGAGATAGAAGCCATAATACTGACAAATGAGGCGGAGCTGAGCAGCAAACCAGGAATGGGTTTCCCAGCCTCTGAGATGAACCAAAGAACTCAATATGAGAGAAAAATTGATTTGTCAGAACTGCGCATAAAAAAGAAATATATATATAAAACAAATTTATTGAAAATTAAGAGGCAATTCCTGTGCCAAACATACAGCGCCCTCCATAATTATTGACACCCCTGGTTAAGATGTGATCTTTAGCTTCTAATAAGGGCCTCTGGAAGAGAAACAGGCCCACAGCATCACCAATCCTCTCCCATACTTCACAGTGGGCATGAGGTGCTTTTCTGCGTACTCATCTTTTCTTTTTCGCCAGACCCACTTAGAGTGTTTGTTGCCAAAAAGCTCTATTTTGGCCTCTGACCAAAGCACACGGTCCCAGTTGAAGTCCCAGTATCGCTAAGTGAACTCCAGACGTTTGCATTTATGATTGTGAGTGAGAAAAGTTTTTTTTCCGTGCATGCCTCCCAAACAGCTTGTTGGCATGTAGATAGTGCCTGATGGTCATTTTGGAGACTTTGTGACCCCAAGATGTTGCCATTTGTTGCAATTCTTTAACAGTGAGCTTTGGAGAACTCTTAATTTCTCTTACCATCCTCCTCACTGTGCGTGGTGGCAAAATAACTTTGCGTCCTCGTCCAGGCTTGTTTACTACTGTTCCAGTTGTTTTAAACTTCTTAATGATTCCTCTGACAGTAGATATGGGCAGGTGCAGGCGAGTAGCTATTTTCTCGTAGCCATTGCCTGACTTGTGAAGGTCGACACACATCTGCCTTACTTGAATGGTGTGTTCCTTTGTCTTTCCCATGTTGAAGAGTGGATAAGAGAAATGGCCTCTGTGTCACGTTACACTTATACCCCAGGGAAACAGGAAGTGATGATTCACTAATTAAATGTTCCTAGATACCCTGATCAACTTTATAAACTACTGTAGAAATGATAGAAATACTTCAATTACATTTCATTCCTAAGAATTGTTAGGGGTGCCAATAATTGTGGAACAGGGGATTTTATGAAAAACAACTGAAGCACCTATTACTAAAATCCCATAAGTCACACTTGACTTGACTTGTGAGGTTTTAGTAATCAGTGCTTCGATTATTTCTTCGTCAGGGATTTTTTTTTTCCCCTTAAAATTCACTTGAGTTGAAGTTTACATTTTTCTGCAATGGTCAGTGTGAGAGTATGCTTCTGCAATAGAAATTGAATTTATTTTAAGGCTTTTAACACATCTTAACCAGGGGTACCAATAATTATGGAGGGCGCTGTACCGTTGCTGAAGCATTTCTGAAGAGCCTATTGCTTTAAAGCTATTCTTTCCTTTCTGGAATTTTTACACTTTTCTTTTGTAAATCTTAAAATGCTCCTAATAAGCGTACGGCACACTAAAATGTAAAAGAAATCCACCAGGTGTTGAAACTCATCGATATTAAATTCTCATATATTTCTGATAAAAGTCTGACCAATCATTTTCTTTGGTCTGCATAAAATGATTTGCCAAGCTTCCTGTCTGTCATCCGTTGCTGTGCCCCTTCCAGCTGCCTACCGCTGTCACTGCTTGCGAGTTGCACACCTCTCTGGAAGAGCAGCAGAGCGGTAGAGACAGAACAGGTCCTCAACGAACTTAGCCTGCAAACAAAGCAGCTGCAGCTGCTCTTGATTTAATGACTGACATTACCGAGACAATTCTGTTGAGTTAAGACGTTATGACAGCAGTTTTTCAAGAAAATATGTATGAATTCTGCCGAAACACGAAGCATCTGACTGTAAACAAACAGGCACTGAAATGCTGTAATTACTAACTTTACTGGTAGTTTGTCAGACATTATGAGGACATTTTATTTTATACCACATATAGAATTGAATATTATGTAATTACTGTTGCTTAGTTTTCACTAACCGGTGCCTCTGAATGTTACGAAACAACACGGGTGGAACATGAACGTGGAAACGTGAGCGTGAACTTGGAAACATGAGCTAGAAAGGAAGGGAGACACAAGAGGGGAGTGAGACGCCATAAGCGGGAATCCAAAATAAATTTTATTAACATAAACACAGAAATAAACCGGGGGGAAAAAGGGGCACTCAGGCCAACAAAAACACCGTGCCTAGCACTGACGCAGGAGAACTCAAGAATCCAAAACACAACATACCAGGGGAACAGACTCCGAACAAGACATGGAACGAGACTAGACACATGGAACGAGACTTGAGACAAACAGAACTCTGGAAGCTAGACATACTCACAAGACAAGACAGTTGGCACAGCTGGCAGATGGCTAACTCGGGTGGCACAGCTGGCCAGGAGAAGGGTAAGGGAGAACATCAGGAGGGGGACAGACAGGACACAAAGCTCAGGGCAGGCAGGAATGCTGGGGCTATGGCTTGGGCTATGACAATGGCTATGGCATGGCTTGGCTTGGGCTTGGGACTGTGGCTATGGCTTGGCTTGGCAGGTGCTCAGGACAGGCAGGGCTTGGCTGGTGCTCAGGACAGGCAGGGCTTGGCTGGTGCTCAGGACAGGCAGGGCTTGGCTGGTGCGCAGGACAGGCAGGGCTTGGCTGGTGCGCAGGACAGGCAGGGCTTGGCTGGTGCGCAGGACAGGCAGGGCTTGGCTGGTGCTCAGGACAACTCGAGACAGGAGGAAGACTGGCACAAGGACACAAGACGCTGGAGGAGACAGGGGGCACCAGGGGCTTGAATGCAGAAGGGCAGGCTGGACAGGGAAGGAGGCTGAACTCGAGACACAGAAAAACCTGAGGGGACCAGAGGAGAAGTGCACGAGGCAGAGGGAGGGGGAATGCGTGCGAGCGTGATACGTGGGTGATGCGTGTGTGGGTGAAGTCAGATCTGCTGACGTGCAGAAATTGCTCAAACATATAGGGCAGGGGCACACACAGACACAGGTTTTGAAACTTAATCCAATTAACAAGGGGTGGAACATGAGGGAAACCAATTACTTGAAAACATTAACATTAACACACAGACAAGGATCACAAGACAATCCCAAAGATGGGATAAATAAACTGGATAAAAGACTCCTAAGTGTACAGTAAAAGAGCCAGAACAGATTATAAGAATGCAGAGATCCTGCGGGAAAACTTTAGCAAAGCCAGTGAACAGTAAAGCGAGGGGCGGAGACTAGAACAGAGCGACTGCTGAGAGATAATTAGTCAATTAGTAAGTGCAGCTTTACAATCCCGGGTGCTCGTTAGTAGATTAGTATTATATACAAGGTTAGTTTGGTTAGTAATTTTAGAAAACAACAATCTGTTAGTAATGTTAGTATGAATAGAAAAGCAAGGGGAAACTAGCAAACGAGAACAGAAGGAAGGATGAAACCCAGAATCCATTAAATCACCCGAAATAGTGTCACAATCAATTAAGACAGAAACTGCTACAAACAATGATGCGACCGGGGAGAAAGCAAAGACAGTACATGGGTAAAACGTGGACTGGACTACACAGGAGAGGAATGAAATGTGAACACTAAGACATGGACTAAAAACTGACATACCAAAATGATAGAAACCTAAAATTGACTAACCAGACAGACACTCAGACCACGGAACACAACACTGAATTTGACTCCATTGCCCTGTTTTAAGATGCTTTCACACTCGACACGGAACAAATTTTTGCGTACGACAGATTACATTCAAAGTCAATGCAAAGACGCGAATACGCGCGAGATTCGCGTCTTTGCATTTACTTTGAATGTAATCTGTTATGCTTAAAATTTGGTTCGCGTCCGGTGTGAAAGTAGCTTCATTTGCGCTGCTCACTTTCTCACCGCACGCGTCAGGGGAGGAGGGGAGCCTCAGAGGTCAGGCAGGGGGAAGGGGATGCGACTTTGGAGGGAGGCAGAGTTGTTCATGTTCAAATTTCTACTAAGTGCTGTGCCGCATGCCAGAAAGGTAAGAATAGCTTTAAACTAACATGATCAAGACATTGCATTAACACCTCCCCCCCATACATCTGACGGTTATGTTTCAAAAATAAAATGCTGCAACCATTTTGTTTCACTTCTGACAATGAGAGCACTGCCTTGCGAGTGAGAGCTGGGATCAAGCATTTGTGGCTGCATCTGGATTAGCATACGTTGCTTTAAATTTATGGTTTAACAAATGACACACCAATTATGAAAGGTTCCTTCAGCAAACACAAAGCCACAAAAATTTGGCTCAATGTTTTTATCTGAGCCACATTTGTAAAACAAGAAGTTTCTGTGCGCTGGTTATCTTGCATGACCGATAGACGACTTGAAAATCACAACAAAGAAAACCAGCAACGAAAACTTACACCAAATTCATTCTTCACTGATTAGGTCCACATTTTTTTTTTCCAAATAATCCACTGTGCAATCTTATAATAACAGTCTAATGCCACTATGTAACTCTGTTGCCAAAACAAAAAAAAACTCTCCAACTGAAAAAAATCACTGCATTTATATAGACTAGGAACATTCTTGAAAGATCTACAGCAGTCCTGGGTGATCCGGCCCCATCCAGGCAAGAAGAAGCCAGAAACTTGTCAAAAACACTATTTCATCACAAACTAGGGGTATTGTGTCAGATCATGTTTTTCTACAGACATACCACCAGAGGGTGCTAAATGATGAACAAAATAAAAATTAAAAAATAGCTGACCAGCAAGGTAGCAAAACCAGTATGTAATAAATCTCCATTTACAAATGATATACAGTGCTTTACATAAAACACTCATACATAACAATGTCATCAAAAGCCGCATCAATTCCGCCAAAGTGCGGTAACCAAAAATAAACATGATGTAGAAGTAGCAGCGATAACGAAAACCACAAATCTTGTAGCAGGTTGCTCTGCTTCCTGGGAAAGTGGTGTTAAGCGTACATGCCCAGCATATTTGAAAAGTTTGAGTGCCTGGATCTCATCTGTTATTCTGGACTGAAACCAGCATATTGGTCAAGCAATCATGTGACAGCAAATCAGATGACATTCATGAGCACTCAGGTGATTATCCAGTGAGAGAAGCAGCTTCTCCATGTTAGCAAGCTTGACTCCGTGGCCTATCAGAATTTACGTCAAAGCTCCATATGCCACCCAGCAATACAGAGTCGCTATGCCAACTTGATCTCAATATAGGCATGACTGTGAATACCGATAGAAAGTTTTAAGTGAATTGAGATTGGGCGTAACACCCCATGTCCTGTTCAGGTTGTTTGCCTCCAATTTGTCTGTATTGGACACACTGTTTCAAAAATTGAAAATCAATCTTACAACTTCTTACGGTTAAGTCTGTCTGAGGATTATCTTTAGCAAACTTTGTGAAAATTTGAGAAATTTTGTGGCCACTGAGAATGTACGAATCCTTCGTTAAAATCTAAAATGGCAGTCGCATCAACTTGGTTGACATGAAAAGTTACCATGTCTTAGCCTTCAAACCTCTCATGATATTACTAGCCGCAAGAATTGTTTTATTAAGTTAACACAACCACAGTTATTAGCCAGAACACATTTATAATAATTATTGCCGTGCCCCCTAGTTGTGAAATTCCATGTTTGTGCTTCAGTAAAATGGAGTCCACTTGCTTTTGCTCCACAAACATTAGTTAGCCTACTTAATATATGTGCAGAAAAGTCATAGTGTTTACATTTTGCTTTTCTTTTAGCCAAAATCTAATCAAACTTTTAGCAATCTGTTCATGCTAAATCAGTCGTCCCTGCCTGGTCCCAGGCCCAACAGACACAGCCTCAGGTGCAGCAGCCCTGTCTCCCACCCACAAACCCCAACAGTGCACCAGCCCTACTCACAGCTGAGGGAGGTGAGCAGCATTATGTTTACTGATATGGAAGTTGGCATAATTGTAGAGTGTCTGTGGGAATATATTTTTAATTATTATGAAAAAATAACGATGATTAAATAATTTTTCACTTTAAAGAATTCAAACTTAAAAACATTTTTTCCCCACATAATAATCATTATATGAAGTAAAAGCAGCAGTGTGGACAGTTTTGAAGCTTTGAACTGCAGATAATTTGGGTCAATGCTCTGCAAGATTTGGTTATGTTTATTTTATTAATTATTTATTTTTCCATGGCTCATGCAGTTTGTTTAAGTCAACATAATGGTAGAAACTGAGATATTGGTTCAGATGTTATTACAAATGGTGTTATATTACACGATTATTTAATTTCTGTTTCCTTTATCTTTTCCATTTCAATTTTGTTTCCCATTTCCTATTTCCACTTTTTTATGGCTGCTTATTTTTTAGTAGGGATGTATACTTTATTCAAAAATCTGCCACAGATTTTTTGATCTTTTGGTTGTTACATCATTCATTAAATGATCAACTCTATTTGATCAAGTCTAGTTAAAATGCCATTAGGAAGACCCTTTTGACCCACACATCAGCTAAATGATGTCCGTAACTTTAGTTAGCTCGCACAGTTGTCAAAAAAGGATGTGACTTGTAAACGTAAGAACCTGTTTGCGTCGGTAATTAATTGATGTATTTTACAAATGTCCTTGTCCCGGTAGAGTGAGCGGAGCAGTGAGATCACTTTCCTTCTCCGCGACAGACAGGTTGAAAATGACTTCAATAGGTGACAGCAAAGACCTTATTCGTGAGCACAATGTATTGTGCACACTACTGACCATTTGTGCAGATAAGATAAAGTTATACTATATTGAAGTCTATGGGAAATTTGTCCTCTGTATTTGACCCCCCATAGTTACCCAAGGACTTGATCCAGTTCTAAAGCTTGAGGTTCACAGGGAAGTTCCTACAGAACATGTTTTTTGGTGTGGCAGGAAACCAAAAGTCCTGGCGTAAACCCACACAAACAAGGGGAGATCATGCAAAGACCGAGCACCCATAAGGCTTCTTTAGCCAGATGACGGCACATACCACTTGTGCCAACATGCTACATATGTGCTCTAAAATAAGATGAATAATTCTTGCTATTGGGACAAGGAATACATGGTAAAACATTTTGTGACAACTGATGTAAACCAAGAAAGGCAGGGCACATTTTTCAACCATACACAACTCAGGATCATTACCTTGCTCTCAGGAAAACCCTGACAAAGCAAACAGTTGGCATTTATACCCTGAGTATAAATACCCTGTCTCGGGGCTGAGACGTGACTTGTTCTGAGAAAGAGTTTTGTTTGAAATTTTAAAAAAAAAAACAAAACATTAATTCTTATATTTACATGTTCTATACGCAGTTGAGACCCCATGTAAAAATGTAAAACATATTTCAGCCCAATGAACTGACTTTTGTGGAAAACTAAATGAAACAAGGACTAACGTAATAGCATAATTTAAGTGGGGGTCATTGTGGCCAGGCTGATGAAGCAAACACTGGAAAGTTCAGTACTGCATACTTAATCCGCTTTCACACTGGATGCGAAACAAATTTTTCGCACTACAGATTACATTCAAAGTCAATGCAAAAACGCGAATACATGCATTTCATGTGTATTCATACCTTTGCATTGACTTTGAATGTAATCTGTCGTGCGAAAAATTTCACGTCCGGTGTGAAAGCAGTGTAAGAAGGATTGGCAGTGACTTTGTATTCTCGAGGCGCAGAACCATTGGGTGTATTAGCCCAGTTCTGTTTCCCTGAGGATTGCAACGTAACGCGCAGGTTTTACATTGCGCATTCTTTGTTTGTATTGCAGCATCCGCCTTTAAACATTTTTGGACATTTTAACAGCCGTGAAAGTAAGGCATGTACGGATATAGACCTCAATGCTGTGAAACAGTGTTTAAATGTTTCAGATCATCAAAATAATTTTCATATTCAACAAAAATAATCTGCGTTAACACAAAATGCACTTTTTAAAAGATTTCATTTATTAACCCCTTACAAATAATGAATACAAATAATGCTTTTTTTCCTGTAATGCACAAACTTATTTAGGAATGATAACTCAGTATTTGTGTCACAGAGACTTTGGAAAATTATTTCAGTGGAGCAAGAAATGTAGAAATTCAATTACAGAATTATTTAGGAATTAAATATCGGAAATTTAGAACGCCAGCGTCTGTATCTGCGCAAAGGGGTTAAGGAATCAAATAACTGATGCCTTAAACTCAAACTTCTCATTAAAATTTTAGTAGGTCCAAAGTTAGAAAAAGCTATTTTATAATGTTGTGGGGCAATGACACAAACATATTTGTATCTACTGTTTGCAGCGCTTCACTGGAGCTTCATCACACTTATATTGAGAGAAATAATCAAATACTGGATGCCATGTTTTTATGGCCACAGCACTACATCAAATTGAAAATGCCTAGATCTTTTATATTATTTTATACACATTTCCCGGTATTGTATGGGACATATTTGGGCTTGTTGGAAACCGTGGGATCTCCACAAGAATTTAAAATAGCCTCGAAGTTTCACAGGTTTGAATTCAGCAGTTCCATTTAACTGACCATAGGTTTTATGGGGTTAAATAAATTTAACCTCTAAAGCCCCGAGCCTCTGGCTCGAAAATGACATGCTGAAAATGAAATGGTAACACTTTATAATAAAGGGACATGAATCATGTAGTTATTATGCATTACTTCATGCATGATTCACTCATGAGTTTATCATGATTCATGCATGATTTCATGCATACATTCATCATGACACATCATGAGTTAAAATTAATTCTTGCTGACTCATGTCTGAATTCATGCAATGACATTATATCAAGTAAGGCATTACTTACTGTAATGAATTTATCATGAATCAAAAGTAATTATGCATGATCATGATGAGTTCATTACATGGTTGATTAAAGACAGTCATTTCACTTTTGGCAGAATCCAAATAGACATTTTAATCCAATACTTCATTTTTACTTCATGTATTAGCTTCCCATGAATTAACTAAGGCGGTAGGCATATTAGCTTGAAGCAGAAAAATGGACGCACATCCAGACCAAAAGTCATAGGTGCTCGACTCAAAGGGACAGTGTAGAAAAAAGAACAGAAGTCCGCACACTGTTCAGATAGCTCCCCAAGTGAGTTTATTTACATAAACAGTGTGCGGACTTTTGTTCTTTTTTCTACAGGTATATTAGCTTGTCATTTTTGCCATGAATTAAAGCGTAATTTCTCATGAATTCATCATGTTTGTGCCCCTCAACTAAAGAGGTGGCTATACGCGCTTTTTTCACAACAGATGTGAGAAATGCTATTGCTAAAGAATCATTGAATGTCATGAATTAAAGCTTACTATCTCATGAGTTCATCATGTTTGTGGCCCCTCAACTAAAGTGGTGGACAAACGGTAGTTTTCATTGCAACAGATGTTCGATTCTGCCAAAAGTGAAACGACTGTCTTCAATTAACCATGAACTCATCATGATCATGCTTAATTATTAAGTACTGCCATACTTGATATGATGTCAATGTATGAATTCGGACATGAGTAAGCGTGAATTAATTTTGACTCATGATAAGTCATGATAAATTCATGTATAAAATCATGCAAGAATCATGATGAACTCATGAGTGAATCATGTATGAAGTAATGCATGATAACTACGTGATTCATGTCCCCTTATTATAAAGTGTTACCAATGAGGTGAATAAATCTTTGCAACTACTTGATCCATTTGAATAATATTGGAATCAAAATAAAGATAACATTTTGGGGATTTTTGTAATGGTGTAAAATCAGTATATATGTCCCTAAGTCAGAGTAAATTAAGATGGAACAAATGAATGAAAGGTCTAATTTCCACCAAACAAAATGTAACTTTTATCTCTTAAAATTATTGAGTTGAAGTCTGAAACCTCTAAAAATGCACAGCACAGAATCTCACCATTATCTGTGCCAAAGTTTATTCTAATCAAGTAAATCAGAGCGAAATTAGAGAGGTTTTAGTTCAGGAATGTCTTGGTGGCATCTGAAAAATGGCAATTTGACTGTCTGTTTGGCACTGTGTGCAATTTGGGATTTCTCAGGTGGCAAACTGTAAAACTTTTTCATTTCATTTCACTTGTCATCAAAGGCATACATTCTATTTTTTAGATATTTATTTTTCTTTATTGCAGCCAGTCCTGGATACATTTTCCCATTCAAAGAAAATACATACAAAGGAAATGAAGTTTGACTCCACTGGACCAGATTAATTTTCAATAAAACAGGAAAATAAACAAGCAATTATTTATACAAGAACTATGTTTCCACAGTTCAAAAAAGAACACACACTTAATTAAGGTTTGCGCCCACATCTCCTACAGCAGAGCACACAACCTTAGCCACTATGCTAGCTCTATGGAAGGACTCATCCCTGTTTCATGGCAAATATGAAGAGTGAGTCAACAAAAACATCACACACCCCGATTTAGAGCTTGTATTGCTGCACTCTCTTCGTACATGCGCATGATGGCGCAAGGATTCTCCGTCAGAAAACAACTTGAAAATGACTGTTGAATAATTAGCGGATAATTACTGCGATAATGCTAAAATCCAACCAGTCAAGTGTTTATATTGTGTTGCTCTTTGAGTACATGTGTGTAATGGCACATGGACTCTCAGGTAAAAGCACTGGGAACGCAAGGCTCTATCTCAGGCTAGATTTGAGTGATTATGGTGGTTAAGGGCTCGCTGGAAATTTCAGAGCCCAAAAAATCAAATGGCCACATGCAAAGTCAAACTGACAGCATCACAAGCCAATCACTGAGAAGAAAATACATTGTGTGCAAGCGAAATGCTCAGGGCCTTATCTCATTTGAAGCAGTGCCCCACCAAAAACATGTATGGAGACTGGAGGATCTAGTTTCAATAAAACACAAACACATTAGGTTAATCTTAGCCAGTGCAGATGTACCTTTTGACACAGTTTTTTTTAACAAAATATCAAAAGTACAGAAAAATATTTTCTTATCGCTGTAGAATGTAAAGTGGATTCGTAATGTTCTATGATTGTGGTGTCGGTTTAAAATGACATGGCTTATATCATTGTATTCTATGGGATTTCCTCTTTCATTTGATGTATGGTTTATATGCATTACACAAACTCAGTCGAAACGCTAGCTTTCTTGCACTGATATAATTTTATTTTATGTTTGCGACCTGCTTATTTACTTGCTTTGTGCTTGAATCCTGACCTTTTCGCGGAGTTTCTTCCCTTTAAGGGGATATGCCACACGACAATGTTGCTATTAAGAAACATGTTGTATTTATGGTGTTTATTTATTACCCCTGGTACCGGGAACATACGACTTTAATAGGTTAATTGATAACTGGGCTCAGTTTCTACTAGTCCAGTTGTTCCCAACCCAGTCCTCAGGGACCCCCTGCCGTGCAGGTTTTTGTACTCTTTCACACCTGATCCATTTAAGGGCTTCATGCTGATTAGTTGAAAAAACATCTACCTGAACAGGGTATGCAAGAAAGTGCGTTGGATCTTAAATGGATAAGGTGTTCAAAAGTAAAACTGCAACAAAAGCCTGCGGGACAGGGGGTCCTTGAGAACTGGGTTGGGAACCATTGCACTAGTCGCAGCCAGACAGGAGCTGTGGAATCAAAACATCCCTAATATAGGACCTGCCTAAAAGTGAGTCGGCAAAAAGCAGCACATGGTTCCACAATCTAAAGAAAATTAATTGCTTCATTAAAAGCAAGTGTTGAAGATTCCACAATAAGAAAGAGACAAATCATATTCATGAAAAAGTTGCAAGGCAAAAGCCACTGCTGACCTATAAGAATACAAAGGGCCATCTCACATTTTTTCATTTCAAGTTATTTGAAACGTTTGATTACAGTTGAAGACCACAATAGAAAAATGATCAGAGTCACATTTCCATGTTGTGGAGAAATGATGAATTAGAAATTCAAAATGATCTTAGAAACAAAGCACTGAAAAAAATCTGCAAATAATATAAAATATATTAAATAAGATAATAATAATAATAATAATAATAATAATAATAATAATAACTAGGGCTGTCGGAGACAGCACTTACGGTCTCCAAGACTTTCCGCCGAACACCGCTACGTTCCCTGGGAAATAGTCCTTGCATACTTTCCGCAAATGAGAATAAAGTTGTTCAATATCACACAGCGTTAGTGAGAAAATGGATAATTCTTTTTACGTAAAAGTATTTGTTTCTGTCTATTCTGAGTGGCTTTGATTAAAGTTAATATGTAACTAATTATGGCCACAAAATGATCATCTTTGGAGCATTAATGCAAATACATAAAAATTGTATGTAATTGTTTTATTTTAGTTATTTTAGTTATTTCAGCTATTAAAGTAGTCACATAATTCTGTCGAAAAATATCTAAATGATCATAAATAACGATACCAAACATAGAAATCAGAGAGCAAAAGTTCAACATATACAGATATCTAAAAGTTATCAGTGAGTCTAAGTCCAATATATACATATGAATCTTAGTTTAAGACACGCTTGGATCATTTGTTAATGAGTTATGATCCTTCGAAGTTCCCTTAAAACTGCGATTTGCGGTTTTAGGGGTTCTTCAAGCTCATCCAAGAGTTGAATCGTTTGGTTTATTTATTTTTGAATATTTTTTCTGAAACTATATATGTATATTTTTTAAAATGAGGTACAGAACACACAATTCTCTTGATCCTTAGTTGCAGTAGAAATTTCCAAAGACAACCACCCTCGGAAAACCTGAAAATCGAAAAATGTAAAATATTTTACTTTTTTTTGCAATTACGGCTAAAGTATGCATATTTATATGATAAAGTGTATCAGATAAAATATAGATCTATGTATTAGGAACATACTGGTACCATTATTTTCGAAATATCTCGTTTCCTTACTGATCTATACGCATTTGAAAATGACGACTAAAATTTCACTTTCTGGAAAGCACCATTTTCAAAGGGAGATAACTCAAGTTCTAAAACGAGAATGGAAACGTTGATCTCAAACTTTGTAGAGAATTCAATTTCTGTTCATTTGAGATATTACACATGTTTGTCAGTATTGCCGTTCAGGTGAAGAAGATTTTTGAAAATAACCACCGTCAAAATGTGAAAATGTCGAACGATTTTCAGTTTTTTCGAAATAGAAAAAAATCTATATATACGGCCTAAAATCGCAATAGGTCCATTCGACGCGGAATAGTTTTGCGCACATTTTGGTGCAATCAGAATTAAATTATCTCAAATAGTATTTGAGTTATTGCGGTTTGAAATTTTCCGATTTTCTGACTTTGAGGAGTTATTGTCCTTGATTGAGAACGTAAATTGAAATTCTGTGCGGCACGTTTCCAGATCTTGAGGCACTCTATCATCCCTGAAAATTTCATCAAAATCGATCCATGCGTTTTGCAGAAATCCGTTGCACAAAATCGTACAAATAATAATAATAATTAAAGCTGCAAGCAGCGTTGAAAGGGCCCTCGCACCCCTCGTGCACAGTGGGGTGGCAGCAAGACCTTGATGGGTGCAGTTGTCCATTAACAGCCATTGGACACTGCTAGCCTGTGTACAATGTGTTTTCCTGATGGGATTGCAAAAATCTTCTGGATGGCGCTATGATACCATTTTGTTATGCCTGTGCGCAAAATCTACAACATAGTCATTGGAATACCGGGCATCATGTGTGTGTTGACTTTCGTAAATTTTTAAGCACGCTTCAAGCCCCAAAAAAGCAATTGTTTAAAGAATCTGACTGGGGGCGCTATAGAGCCATTATGCCACATTTAGTCCCAGTTGATGTATCAAATTCAAGGCAATAAGACAATGATAATTTTTGCCACGTTTTTGCAAGTTTTGGACCATTCTAAGGCCTTAATACGTGTATTCGTAAAATTTGGAAAAACGCAGGAAATAGCTCATAGCTCACTTCCTGTTTGGCCAAAAAATTTCAAAAAATTAAGCATTGCCCGGAATGACTAATGCAATGATGACACTAAATTTTATGAACATTCAAGCACTTTTATCTTAACATGGTAGTATCTAGAGGGCGCTGTGGAGCTACATGGCCATTTCCGATCTAATATTAGCATATATTTATACTTGGGAAGACAAGTTTATCAAGTTTGGAAAGTTTTAGACTAATCCCACAAAGTATGTGGGAGTTATACCAACTTCCTGTTTCATGGCGGGATGCCGAAATTCGCCGCAATGCCACGGATACATCGTTCGATATATCCAAAAAAGCTTCGCAATTTAACATCAGCAAGGTCTTAAGATATTATTTGCCAAATTTTGAGTTGATTGGATAAAGTCTCTAGGAGGAGTTCGTTAAAGTACGACACCTGCGAATGGCGAAAAATCGAAAAAAGTTGAAATTTCAATTAAAAATGGCAAACTTCCTGTTGGGTCTACGTCATGGCTCCAAGAGACTTTTTTTTAGGTCTCAGGATATTCCACTTGTTCACAGAAGTTCATACATGCTGATCAACCATGATGCAAGGGCTGCTTATTTGAAATTTTCCAGGGGGCGCTATAATGCCATTTTTGCCACGCCTATATAAAAATTTTTTATTATTGTAATAGGAATGATAGGCTTTAGAGTTGTACAAAATTTTGTGAGTTTTTGAGCATGCTGAGACCCTCAAAAGGGCAATTCTTTTAAAAATCTGATTGGGGGCGCTATAGAGCCATTATGTCACATTTACTGCCAAATTCTGTCTCAAATTGAAGACAATCAGACAAATAAAATTTTTGCAAAGTTTTGCAAGTTTTTGAGTATGGTAATACCTCCAAACCTGTGTTCGTAATATTTGGAATAACGCAGGAAATGGCTCATAGCTCACTTCCTGTTTGGTCAAAAAATTTCAAAAAAATAATTACAGCCCAAAAAAACACATGCAATTGTCACGCCAAATTTCATGAACATTCAAGCACTTTTATCTCAACATGGCCGTGTCAAGAGGGCGCTGTGGAGCCACCTGACCACACCCAATCTAATATCAACATATAGGTATACTTGGAAGTAGACTCTTATCAAGCCTGTGAAGTTTCGCGCAAATCTCACAAAGCGTGTGCGCGTAAAACCAACTTCCTGTTTCATGGCGGAACATCGAAATTCGCCGCGACGCCATGGATACAAAGTTCGATGAATCCAAAAAAGCTTCGCAATTTAACATCGACCAGGTCTTAAAAAGTCATATGCGAAATTGTAAGTTGATCGGATAAAATCTCTAGGAGGAGTTCGTTAAAGTACGACGCCTGTGAATGGCAAAAAATAACAAAAAATTGCAAATTCAATTAAAAATGGCGGACTTCCTGTTGAGTCTAGGTCATGGCACCAGGAGACTTTTTTTTAGGTCTTGGCATAGTACACATGTCCACCGAATTTTGTACATGCAGGTTAAACACACTGCGAGGGCTGCTTCATTGAAATTTTCTAGGTGGCGCTGTAATGCAATTTTGCCATATTATCCGTGAACCCCACTTTCCAGTAAAAAGTATGACCAGCTTAATATGATTGCAAAGTTTCGTGAGTTTTCGAGCATGCTGATGCCCTCAAAAATTCAATTATGTATTAGGGGGCGCTATAGAGCCACCATAACACACCCAGTGCCAAATGAGATATTGAATCAAAGAACTTCATATTTTTAATCTATGAGCCAAGTTAGGTGTGTTTTCGAGAATGATAAGGCCCTCAAAAATGTGTTCGTAAAATCTGAAAAAACGCAGGAAATGGCTCATAGCTCACTTCCTGTGAGGCAAAAAAATGTCAAAAAAATTGACAAAAAAATTTATGATGACTACTATGACCCTATCGAATTTCGTGAGAATCCGAGCAAGTGCTTTCCAAAATGGCCGCGTGTTTGGTGGCGCTTTAGAGCCACTGGGGCATGTCTAAGCACAAACATAATAATACTTTGCAATTTTCACCACGACTGACGTGTCCGCAAATTTTTGTGAGTTTTCGTGCATGGCAAAGCCCTCAGAAATGCGTTCTCGTAGCAGAATAAAAAGAAGAAGAAGAAGAAGAAGAATAATTAAAGCTGCAAGCAGCGTTGAAAGGGCCCTCGCACCCCTCTTGCACGTTGGGGAGGCAGCAAAATCTTGATGGGTGCAGGTGTGCATTCACAGCCATTGGACACAGCTAGACTGTGAACAATGTGGTTTCCTGTGGAGAGTGCAAAAATTTTCTGGAGGGGTGCTTTGATATCATTTTGACATGCCCGTGCGCTAAATATCCAGCATAGTAATTGTAATACCAGGCTCCTTGAGCATGTTGATTTTTGTAATTTTTACAGCACGTTTAAACCCACAAAAGAGATTTCTTTTAAAAATCTGATTGGGGGCGCTATCGAGCCATTACGCCACATTTAGTGCCAATTGATGGATGACATTGAAGAGAATAAGACAATTATAAATTGTGCAAGGTTCTGCAAGCTTTGGAGTATTCTTAGGCCTTCAAACGTATGTTCGTGAAATTTGGAAAAACGCAGGAAATAGCTAATAGCTCATACCTGTTTTGCCAAAGTAATAAACCATAACCCGGAATTACTAATGCAATGATCACACCAAATTTCATGAACATTCAAGCACATTTATCTTAACATGGACGTATCTAGAGGGCGCTGTGGAGCCTTCTGGCCACACTTGATCTAATATTAGCATATATTGATACTTGGGAGGACCATTTTATAAAGCTTGGACAGTTTCAGGGAAAACCCATGAAGTCTGTGGGAGTAAAACCAACTTCCTGTTTCATGGCGGGACATCGAAATTTGCTGCAACGCCATGGAGACAAAATTCGATGAATCCAAAAAAGCTTCGCAATTTAACATCGGCAATGTCTTTAGATACTATTAGCCAAATTTCAAGTTGTTCGGATGAAATCTCTAGGAGGAGTTTGTTAAAGTACGACACCTGTGAATGGCGAAAAATCCAAAAAAGTTGCAATTTCAATTAAAAATGGCGGACTTCCTGTTTAGTCTAGGTCATGGCACCAAGAGTCTTTTTTGTAGGTCTAGTCATATTCCTAACGTCTACTGAATTTCATACATGTAGGTTTACCAGGCTGCGAGGGCTGCTTATTTAAAAATTTCCAGGGGGCGCTATAGTGACATTTTTGCCATGTCTAGATATACGTTTTTTGTCGAGTAATACGAATGATGGTCTTTATACATTTACAAAATTTTGTGAGTTTTAGAACATGCTGAGACCCTCAAAATGGCAATTCTTTTAAAAATCTGATTGGGGCGCTATAGAGCCATTGTGCCAAATTTAGTGTAAATTGATATATAAAATTGAAGATAATAAGACAATTATAATTTGTGCAACTTTTTGCAAGATTTCGAGTATTCTTAAGCATCCAAACATGTGTTTATAAAATTTGGAAAAACGCAGGAAATGGCGCATAGCTCACTTCCTGTTTAGCCAAAAAATTTCAAAAAAATTAATATAACCCGACATGAACAAAGCAATGATCACACCAAATTTCATGAACATTCAAGCACTTTTATCTCAACATGGCCATTTCAAGAGGGCGCTGTGGAGCCACCTGACCACACCCAATCTAATATCAACATATAGGTCTACTTGGAAGTGGACTCCTATAAAGCCTGTAAAGTTTCGCGCAAATTTCACAAAGCATGTGCGCGTAAAACCAACTTCCTGTTTCATGGCGGAACATCGAAATTCGCCGCGACGCCACGGATACAAAGTTCGATGAATCCAAAAAAGCTTCGCAATTTAACATCGAGAAGGTCTTAAGATGTTAAATTCAAAATTTTAAGTTGATCGGATAAAATCTCTAGGAGGAGTTCGTTAAAGTACGAAGCCTGTGAATGGCAAAAAATTTAAAAAATTTGCAAATTCAATTAAAAATGGCGGACTTCCTGTGGAGTCTAGGTCATGGCACCTAGGGACTTTTTTTTAGGTCATGGCATAGTACACATGTCCACCGAATTTTGTACATGTAGGTCAAACACGCTGCGAGGGCTGCTTCATTGAAATTTTCTAGGTGGCGCTGTAATGCAATTTTGCCACATCCATCTGTAAACCGTAAATTCTCGTAAAAACTAAGACCAGCTTAATATGTTTGCAAAGTTTTGTGAGTTTTTAAGCATGCTGAGGCCCTCAAAAATGCAATTATGTATTAGGGGGCGCTATAGAGCTACCATGTCACATCCAGTGCCAAATGAGATATTGAATCAAAGAACGTAATATTTATAGTCTATCAGCCAAGTTTGGTGAGTTTTCGAGTATGATAAAACCCTCAAAAATGTGTTCGTAAAATCTGAAAAAACGCAGGAAATGGCTCATAGCTCACTTCCTGTGAGGCAAAAAAATTTCAAAAAAATTTACAAAAAAATTTATGATGACTACTATGACTCTATAAAATTTCGTGAGAATCCGAGCAAGTGCGTTCCAAAATGGCCGCGTGTTTGGTGGCGCTATAGAGCCACTGGGGCATGTCCAAGCACAAAAATAATATTAATTTGCAATTTTCACGACGACTGACGTGTGGGCAAATTTTTGTGAGTTTTCGTGCATGGCAAAGCCCTCAAAAATGCGTTCTCGCAGCAGAATAAAAAGAAGAAGAAGAAGAAGAAGAAGAAGAATAATAAAAATCCCATCAAAAACAATAGGTTCCTCGCACCTTCGGTGCCAGGACCCGTTCCGGGCCCTGGCACCGGTCGGTGCTCGGGCCCTAATTAAAGCTGCAAGCAGCGTTGAAAGGGCCCTCGCCCCCCCTGTGCACATTGGGGTGGCAGCAAGATCTTGATGGCTGCAGGTGTCCATTCAGAGCCATTGGACACAGTTGGACCGCGTACAATGTGGTTTCCTGATGGGAGTGCAAAAATTTTCTGGAGGGCGCTATGATACCATTTTGACTTGCCTGTGCACAAAATCTACAACACAGTAATCGTAATACGGGGCTCCATGAGTGTTTTGATTTTTGTAAATTTTCCAGCATGTTTAGACTTTCAAAAGAGCAATTCTTTTATAAATATTATTGGGGGCGCTATAGAGCCATTATGCCCCATTTAGTGCCAATTGATGGATGTATTGAAGAGAATAAGACAGTTCTAATTTTTGGATGGTTTTGCAAGTTTTGGAGCATTCTAAGGCCTTAAAACGTGTGTTCATAAAATTTGGAAAAACGCAGGAAATAGCTCATAGCTGTGTTCCTGTTTGGCAAAAAAATTTCAAAAAATTAACAATTGCGGAGAATGACGAATGCAATGATCATGCCAAATTTCATGAACTTTCAAGCACTTTTATTTTAACATGGCCATATCTAGAGGGCGCTGTGGAGCCACTTGGCACCTCCCGATCTAATATTCGCATATATTAATACTTGGGAGGACAATTTTATCAGGCTTGGAAAGTTTCAGGCAAATACCAAAAAGTATGTGGGAGTAAAACCAACTTCCTGTTTCATGGCGGGACATTGAAATTCGCCGCGCTGCCACGGGTACATCGTTCGATGAATCCAAATATGCTTCGCAATTTAACATTGGCAAGGTCTTTCGATATTCCTCGCCATATTTTTAGTTGATCGGATAAAATCTCTAGGAGGAGTTCGTTAAAGTACGATGCCTCTGAATGGGAAAAAATCCAAAAAAGTTGCAATTTCAATTAAAAATGGCGGACTTCCTGTTGAGTCTAGGTCATGGCACCAGGAGACTTTTTTTTAGGTCTCAGGATATTCCACATGTCCACTGAACTTCATACATTCAGGTCAACCATGATGCGAGGGCTGCTTATTTGAAATTTTCCAGGGGGCGCTATAATGACATTTTTGCCACGCCTATTTATAAATTTTTTATTATTATTACAGGGATGATGGGCTTTAGACTAGTACAAAATTTTGTGAGTTTTTGAGCATGCTGAGACCCTCAAAAGGGCAATTTTTTTAAAAATCTGATTGGGGGCGCTATAGAGCCATTATGCCACATTTACTGCCAAATTCTGTCTCAAATTGAAGGCAATCAGACAAATAAAATTTTTGCAAAGTTTTGCAACTTTTCGAGTATGGTAAGGCCTTCAAACGTGTGTTCGTAAAATTTGGAATAACGCAGGAAATGGCTCATAGCTCACTTCCTGTTTGGCCAAAAAATTTCAAAAAAAAAAAAATACGCCCAGAAAAACAAATGCATTGATCACGCCAAATTTCATGAACATTGAAGCACTTTTATCTCAACATGGCCGTGTCAAGAGGGCGCTGTGGAGTCACATGACCACACCCAATCTAATATCAACATACACTTATACTTGGAAGTAGACTCTTGTCAAGCCTGTGAAGTTTCGAGCAAATCTCACAAAGCATGTGCGCATAAAACCAACTTCTTGTTTCATGGCGGAACATCAAAATTCGCCGCGACGCCACGGATACAAAGTTCGATGAATCCAAAAAAGCTTCGCAATTTAACTTCGACAACATCTTCAGAAGTCATATGCGAAATTTTAAGTTGATCGGATAAAATCTCTAGGAGGAGTTCGTTAAAATACGACGCCTGTAAATGGCAAAAAAAAAAAAAATTTGCAAATTCAATTAAAAATGGCGGACTTCCTGTGGAGTCTGGGACATGGCACCAACCAGACTTTTTTTTAGGTCTTGGCATAGTACACAAGTCCACCGAATTTTTTACATGTAGGTTAAACACACTGCGAGGGCTGCTTCATTGAAATTTTCTAGGTGGCGCTGTAATGCAATTTTGCCACATCCATCTGTAAACCCCACATTCTAGTTAAAAGTATGACCAGCTTAATATGTTTGCAAAGTTTCGTGAGTTTTCGAGCATGCTGATGCCCTCAAAAATGCAATTATGTATTAGGGGGCGCTATAGAGCCACCATGTCACATTCCGTGCCAAATGAGATATCGAATCAAAGAACTAAAGATTAACCATTGCCCGGAATGACTAATGCAATGATCACACCAAATTTCATGAACATACAAGCACGTTTATCTTAACATGGCCATATCTAGAGGGGGCTGTGGAGCCACCTGGCACCTCCTGATCCAATATCAGCATATATTTATATTTGGGAGGACACTTTCATGAAGCTTGGAAAGTTTCAGGCAAATCCCACCAAGTATGTTGGAGTAAAACCAACTTCCTGTTTCAGGGCGGAACATCGAAATTCGCCGCGTCGCCTTGGATTCATCGTTCAATGAATCCAAAAAAGCTTCGCAATTTAACATCGGCAATGTCTCGTAATATCAGTTGCCAAATTGTAAGTTGATCGGATAAAACCACTAGGAGGAGTTCGTTAAAGTACGACACTTGTGAATGGCGAAAAATCCAAAAAAGTTGCAATTTCAATTAAAAATGGCGGACTTCCTGCTGAGTCTAGGTCATGGCACCAAGAGACTTTTTTTCAGGTCTCGGCATATTCCACATGTATACCAAATTTCATAGATGTAGGTTTACCGGGCTGCGAGGGCTGCTTATTTGAAATTTTCCAGGGGGCGCTATAATGAAATTTTTGCCATGCCTATAAGTAAGTTTCTTGTCAAAGTAATACAATTGATGGTCTTTATACATTTAAAGAATTTTGTGAGTTTTTGAACATGTTGAGACCCTCAAAAGGGCAATTCTTTCAAAAATTTGATTGGGGGCGCTAAAGAGCCATTGTGCCTAATTTAGTGAAAATTGATATATAAAATTGAAGACAATAAGGCAATTAAAATTTGTGCAACTTTTTGCAAGATTTCGAGTATTCTAAGGCTTCCAAACGTGTTTCTAAAATTTGGAAAAACACAGGAAATGGCTCATAGCTGACTTCCTGTTTGGCCAAAAAATTTCAAAAAAATTATCATTCCCTGACATGACACATGCAATGATCACACTAAATTTCATGAACAATCAAGCACTTTTATCTCAATATGGCCGTGTCAAGAGGGCGCTGTGGAGCCACCTGACCACACCCAATCTAATATCAACATATAGGTATACTTGAAAGTAGACTCTTATCAAGCCTTTGAAGTTTCGCGCAAATCTCACAAAGCATGTGCGCGTAAAACCAACTACCTGTTTCAGGGCGGAACATCGAAATTCGCCGCGACGCCACAGATACATAGTTCGATTGATACAAAGAAGCTTCGCAATTTAACATCGAAAAGGTCTTTAGACGTCATATGCGAAATTTTAAGTTGATCGGATAAAATCTCTAGGAGGAGTTCGTTAAAGTACGACACCTGCGAATGGCGAAAAATCTAAAAAAGTTGAAATTTCAATTAAAAATGGCAAACTTCCTGTTGGGTCTAGGTCATGGCTCCAAGACACTTTTTTTTTAGGTCTTAAGATATTCCACATGTCCACCAAAGTTCATATATGCAGGTCAACCACGATGCAAGGGCTGCTTATTTGAAATTTTCCAGGGGGCGCTATAATGCCATTTTTGCCACGCCTATATGTAAATGTTTTATCAGTGTAATAGGAATGATGGTCTTTAGAATTGTACAAAAATTTTGTGAGTTTTTGAGCGTGCTGAGACCCTCAAAAGGGCAATTCTTTCAAAAATCTGATTGGGGGCGCTATAGGGCCATTATGCCACAGTTACTGCCAATTTCTGCCTCAAATTGAAGACAATCAGACAAATATGATTTGTGCATAGTTTTGCAAGTTTTCGAGTATGCTAAGGCCTTCAAACGTGTGTTCGCAAAATTTGGAATAACGCAGGAAATTGTTCATAGCTCACTTCCTGTTTGGCCGAAAAATTTCAAAAAAATAGGCATAGCCCCAAAAAACAAATGTAATGATCAGACCAAATTTCATGAACATTCAAGCACTTTTAACTCAACATGTCCGTGGCAAGAGGGCGCTGTGGAGCCACCTGACCACACCCAATCCAATATGAAAATAAAGGTATGTTAAGAAGTCGACTGTTATGAAGCCTGTAAAGTTTCGGGAAAATTTCACAAAGCATACGCGCATAAAACCAACTTCCTGTGTCGTGGCGGAACATCAAAATTCGCCGCGACGCCACGGATACAAAGTTCGATGAATCCAAAAAAACTTCGCAATTTAACATCGACAAGGTCTTTAGATGTCATATGCAAAATTTTAAGTTGATCGGATAAAATCTCTAGGAGGAGTTCGTTAAAGTACGACGCCTGTGAATGGCAAAAAATTAAAAAAATTTGCAAATTCAATTAAAAATGGCGGAATTCCTGTTAAGTTTAGGTGATGGCACCACGAGACTTTTTTTTAGGTCTTGGGATAGTACACATGTCCACCGAATTTTGTACATGTAGGTTAAACACTCTGTGAGGGCTGCTTCATTGAAATTTTCTAGGTGGCGCTGTAATGCAATTTTGCCACATCCATCTAGAAACCCTATATCCTAGTAAAGAGTATGACCAGCTTAATATGTTTGCAAAGTTTTGTGAGTTTTCGAGCATGTTGATGTCCTCAAAAATGCAATTATGTATTAGGGGGCGCTATAGAGCTACCATGTCTAACCTACTGCCAAATGAGATATCAAATTAAAGAACTTAATATTTTTAGTCAATAAGCCAAGTTTGGTCTGTTTTCGAGTATGATAAGGCCCTCAAAAATGTGTTCGTAAAATCTGAAAAAACGCAGGAAATGGCTCATAGCTCACTTCGTGTGAGGTAAAAAAATTTTTAAAAAATTGACAAAAAAATGTATGATGCCTACTACAACCCTATCCAATTTCGTGAGAATCCATGCAAGTGCGTTCCAAAATGGCCGTGTGTTTGGTGGCGCTATAGAGCCACCGGGGCATGTCCAAGCACAAAATTAACAATACTTTGCAATTTTCACCACGACTGACGTGTGGGCAAATTTTTGTGAGTTTTCGTGCATGGCAAAGGCTTCAAAAATGCGTTCTCGCAGCAGAATAAAAAGAAGAAGAAGAAGAAGAAGAAGAAGAAGAAGAATTAAAGCTGCAAGCAGCGTTGAAAGGGCCCTCGCCCCCCCTGTGCACATTGGGGTGGCAGCAAGATCTTGATGGCTGCAGGTGTCCATTCAGAGCCATTGGACACAGCTGGACCGCGTACAATGTGGTTTCCTGATGGGAGTGCAAAAATTTTCTGGAGGGCGCTATGATACCATTTTGACTTGCCTGTGCACAAAATCCACAACACAGTAATCGTAATACAGGGTTCCATGAGTGTTTCGATTTTTGTAAATTTTCCAGCATGTAAAGACTTTCAAAAGAGCAATTCTTTTATAAATATTATTGGGGGCGCTATAGAGCCATTATGCCCCATTTAGTGCCAATTGATGGATGTATTGAAGAGAATAAGACAGTTCTAATTTTTGGATGGTTTTGCAAGTTTTGGAGCATTCTAAGGCCTTAAAACGTGTGTTCGTAAAATTTGGAAAAACGCAGGAAATAGCTCATAGCTCTCTTCCTGTTTGGCAAAAAAATTTCAAAAAATTAACAATTGCGGAGAATGACTAATGCAATGATCATACCAAATTTCATGAACTTTCAAGCACTTTTATCTGAACATGGCCATATCTAGAGGGCGCTGTGGAGCCACCTGGTACCTCTCGATATAAAATAAGCATATATCTATACTTGGGCGGACAATTTTATCACCTTGGAAAGTTTCAGGTAAATCCCACAAAGTATGTGGAATTGAAAGCAACTTCCTGTTTCATGGCAGGACATCAAAATTCGCCGTGACGCCACAGATGCATCGTTCGATGAAATCAAAAAAGCTTCGCAATTTAACGTCAGCAAGGTTTTTAGATATTATATGCCAAATTTTAAGTTGATCGGATAAAATCTCTAGGAGGAGTTCGTTAAAGTACGACACCTGTGAATGGCAAAAAAAATTTTAAAAAGTTGCAATTTCAATTAAAAATGGCAGCCTTCCTGTTGGGTCTAGGTCATGGCACCAAGAAACTTTTTTGTAGGTCTCGGCATATTCCACATGTCTACCGAATTTCATACATGTGGGTTTATCGGGCTGCGAGGGCTGCTTATTTGAAATTTTCCAGGGGGCGCTATAATGCCATTTTTGCCACGCCTATTTGTAAATTTTTTATCAGTGTAATAGGAATGATGGTCTTTAAAATTGTACAAAATTTTGTGAGTTTTTGAGCATGCTGAAACCCTCAAAAGGGTAATTCTTTTAAAAATCGTATTGGGGGCGCTATAGAGCCATGATGCCTCATTTACTGCCAATTTTTGTTTCAAATTGAAGACAATGTGACAACTAAAATTTTAGCTAAGTTTTGCAAGTTTTTGAGTATGCTAAGGCCTTCAAATGTGTGTTCATAAAATTTGGAATAACGCAGGAAATGACTCATAGCTCACTTCCTGTTTGGCTGAAAAATTTCAAAAAAATCCGCACAGCCCAGAAAACCAAATGCAATGATCTGACCAAATTTCATGAACATTCAAGCACTTTTATATCAACATGGCTGTGTCAAGAGGGCGCTGTAGAGCCACCTGACCACACCCACTCCAAAATCAACATATAGGTATATTTGGAATTAGACTATCATTAAGCCTGTAAAGTTTCAGGTAAATCTCCCAAAGCATATGCTCATAAAATAAACTTCCATTTTCATGGCGGAACATCGAAATTCGCCGCGACGCCACGGATACAAAGTTCGATGAATCCAAAAAAGCTTCGCAATTTAACATCGACGACGTCTTTCAATGTCATATGCCAAATTTTAAGTTGATCAGATAAAATCTCTAGGAGGAGTTCGTTAAAGTACGACACCTGTGAATGGCCAACAATCCAAAAAAGTTGCAATTTCAATTAAAAATGGTGGACTTCCTGTTGAGTGTAGGTCATGGCACCAAGAGAATTTTTTGTAGGTCTCGGCATATTCCACATGTCTACCGAATTTCATACATGGAGGTTTACCAGGCTGCGAGGGCTGCTTATTTAAAATTTTCCAGGGGGCACTATAGTGACATTTTTGCCATGTATATATATAAGTTTTTTGTCAGAGTAATACGAATGATGGTCTTTATACATTTACAAAATTTTGCGAGTTTTAGAACATGCTGAGACCCTCAAAATGGCAATTCTTTTAAAAATCTGATTGGGGGCGCTATAGAGCCATTGTGCCAAATTTAGTGTGAATTGATATATAAAATTGAAGATAATAAGACAATTATAATTTGTGCAACTTTTTGCAAGATTTCGAGTATTCTAAAGCATCCAAACATGTGTTTATAAAATTTGGAAAAACGCAGGAAATGGCGCATAGCTCACTTCCTGTTTGGCCAAAAAATTTCAAAAAAATTAAAATATCTCGACATGAACAATGCAATGATCACACCAAATTTCATGAACATTCAAGCACTTTTATCTCAACATGGCCGTTTCAAGAGGGCGCTGTGGAGTCACCTGACCACACCCAATCTAATATCAACATATAGGTCTACTTGGAAGTGGACTCCTATAAAGCCTGTAAAGTTTCGCGCAAATTTCACAAAGCATGTGCGCGTAAAACCAACTTCCTGTTTCATGGCGGAACATCCAAATTCGCCGCGACGCCACGGATACAAAGTTCAATGAATCCAAAAAAGCTTCGCAATTTAACATCGACAAAGTCTTAAGATGTTAAATTCAAAATTTTAAGTTAATCAGATAAAATCTCTAGGAGGAGTTCGTTAAAGTACGAAGCCTGTGAATGGCAAAAAATGTAAAAAATTTGCAAATTCAATTAAAAATGGCGGACTTCCTGTTGAGTCTAGGTCATGGCACCTGGAGACTTTTTTTTAGGTCTTGGCATAGTACACATGTCCACCGAATTTTGTACATGTAGGTCAAACACGCTGCGAGGGCTGCTTCATTGAAATTTTCTAGGTGGCGCTGTAATGCAATTTTGCCACATCCATCTGTAAACCCTAAATCCTAGTTAAAAGTAAGACCTGCTTAATATGGTTGCAAAGTTTTGTGAGTTTTCAAGCATGCTGAGGCCCTCAAAAATGCAATTATGTATTAGGGGGCGCTATAGAGCTACCATATCACACCCAGTACCAAATGAGATATCGAATCAAAGAACGTAATATTTCTAGTCTATGAGCCAAGTCTGGTGAGTTTTCGAGTATAATAAAACCCTCAAAAATGTGTTCGTAAAATCTAAAAAAACGCAGGAAATGGCTCATAGCTCACTTCCTGTGAGGCAAAAAAATTTCAAAAAAATTTACAAAAAAATTTATGATGACTACTATGACTCTATCAAATTTCGTGAGAATCCGAGCAAGTGCGTTCCAAAATGGCCGCGTGTTTGGTGGCGCTATAGAGCCACCGGGGCATGTCCCAGCACAAAAATAATAATACTTTGCAATTTTCATCACGACTGACGTGTGGGCAAATTTTTGTGAGTTTTCATGCATGGCAAAGCCCTCAAAAATGCGTTCTCGCAGCAGAATAAAAAGAAGAAGAAGAAGAAGAAGAAGAAGAAGAATAATAAAAATCCCATCAAAAACAATAGGTTCCTCGCACCTTCGGTGCCAGGATTCGTTCCGGGCCCTGGCACCGGTCGGTGCTCGGGCCCTAATAAAAATCCCATCAAAAACAATAGGTTCCTCGCACCTTCGGTGCCAGGACCTGTTCCGGGCCCTGGCACCGGTCGGTGCTCGGGCCCTAATTAAAGCTGCAAGCAGCGTTGAAAGGGCCCTCGCCCCCCCTGTGCACATTGGGGTGGCAGCAAGATCTTGATGGCTGCAGGTGTCCATTCAGAGCCATTGGACAGGGCTCGACCGCGTACAATGTGGTTTCCTGATGGGAGTGCAAAAATTTTCTGGAGGGCGCTATGATACCATTTTGACTTGCCTGTGCACAAAATCTACAACACAGTAATCGTAATACGGGGCTCCATGAGTGTTTTGATTTTTGTAAATTTTCCAGCATGTTTAGACTTTCAAAAGAGCAATTCTTTTATAAATATTATTGGGGGCGCTATAGAGCCATTATGCCCCATTTAGTGCCAATTGATGGATGTATTGAAGAGAATAAGACAGTTCTAATTTTTGGATGGTTTTGCAAGTTTTGGAGCATTCTAAGGCCTTAAAACGTGTGTTCATAAAATTTGGAAAAACACAGGAAATAGCTCATAGCTCACTTCCTGTTTGGCAAAAAAATTTCAAAAAATTAACAATTGCGGAGAATGACTAATGCAATGATCATTTCAAATTTCATGAACTTTCAAGCACTTTTATCTGAACATGCCCATATCTAGAGGGCGCTGTGGAGCCACCTGGCACCTCTCGATATAAAATAAGCATATATCTATACTTGGGCGGACAATTTTATCAAGCTTGGAAAGTTTCAGGCAAATCCCACAAAGTATGTGGAATTGAAAGCAACTTCTTGTTTCATGGCAGGACATCAAAATTCGCCATGACGCCACGGATGCATCGTTCGATTAAATCAAAAAAGCTTCGCAATTTAACGTCAGCAAGGTTTTTAGATATTAAATGCCAAATTTTAAGTTGATCGGATAAAATCTCTAGGAGGAGTTTGTTAAAGTACGACACCTGTGAATGGCAAAAAAAAAAAAAAAAGTTGCAATTTCAATTAAAAATGGCAGCCTTCCTGTTGAGTCTAGGTCATGGCACCAAGAGACTTTTTTGTAGGTCTTGGCATAGTACACATGTCTACCGAATTTCATACATGTGGGTTTACCGGGCTGCGAGGGCTGCTTATTTGAAATTTTCCAGGGGGCGCTATAATGCCATTTTTGCCATGTCGATTTGTAAGTTTTTTGTCAGAGTAATACGAATGATGGTTTTTATACATTTACAAAATTTTGTGAGTTTTCGAACATGCTGAGACCCTCAAAAGGGCAATTCTTTTAAAAATCAGATTGGGGGTGCTAAAGAGCCATTGTGCCAAATTTAGTGTAAATTGATGTATAAAATTGAAGACAATAAGACAATTATAATTTGTGCAACTTTTTGCAAGATTTTGAGTATTCTAAGGCTTCCAAACATGTGTTTCTAAAATTTGGAAAAACGCAGGAAATGGCTCATAGCTCACTTCCTGTTTGGCCAAAAAACTTCAAAAAAATTACCATCACTCGACATGACAAACGCAATGACCACACCAAATTTCAAGAACATTAAAGCACTTTTATCTCAACATGGCCGTGTCAAGAGGGCGCTGTGGAGCCACCTGACCACACCCAATCCAATATCAACATGTGGGTATACTTGGAAGTAGACTATTATCAAGCCTGTGAAGTTTCGCGCAACTCTCACAAAGCATGTGTGCGTAAAACCAACTTCCTGTTTCATGGCGGAACATCAAAATTCGCCGCGACGCCACGGATACAAAGTTCGATGAATCAAAAAAAGCTTCGCAATTTAACATTGCCAAGGTCTTAAGATGTCATATGCGAAATTTTACGTTGATCGGATAAAATCTCTAGGAGGAGTTCGTTAAAGTACGATGCCTGTAAATGGCAAAAAATTAAAAAAATTTGCAAATTCAATTAAAAATGGCGGACTTCCTGTTGAGTCTAGGTCATGGCACCACGAGACTTTTTTTTAGGTCTTGGCCTAGTTCACATGTCCATCGAATTTTGTACATGTAGGTCAAACACGCTGCGAGGGCTGCTTCATTGAAATTTTCTAGGTGGCGCTGTAATGCAATTTAGCCACATCTATCTGTGAACCCTATATCCTAGTAAATAGTATGACCAGCTTAATGTGTTTGCAAAGTTTCGTGAGTTTTCGAGCATGCTGATGCCCTCAAAAATGCAATTATGTATTGGGGGGCGCTATAGAGCCACCATAACACACCCAGTGCCAAATGAGATATTGAATCAAAGAACTTCATATTTTTAATCTATAAGCCAAGTTTGGTGTCTTTTCGAGTATGATTAGGCCCTAAAAAATGTGTTCGTAAAATCTGAAAAAATGCAGGAAATGGCTCATAGCTCACTTCCTGTGTGGCAAAAAAATTTCAAAAAAATTGACAAAAAAAAATAAGATTACTTCTATGACCCTATCAAATTTCGTGAGAATCCGAGCAAGTGCGTTCCAAAATGGCCGTGTGTTTGGTGGCACTATAGAGCCACCGGGGCATGACCAAGCACAAAAATAATAATACTTTGCAATTTTATCCACGACTGACATGTGGGCAAATTTTTGTGAGTTTACGTGCATGGCAAAGCCCTCAAAAATGCGTTCTCGTAGCAGAATAAAAAGAAGAAGAAGAAGAAGAAGAAGAAGAATAATAAAAATCCCATCAAAAACAATAGGTTCCTCGCACCTTCGGTGCCAGGACCCGTTCCGGGCCCTGGCACCGGTCGGTGCTCGGGCCCTAATTAGGAATGGAGCAAATACTTTTTTGCAACACTGTATTTGTTGGTATCGGCACAATATTCTTGCGAGTAAATGTACTGATTATTATTTTATTTATTTATTTATTTTTAATTGAGGTCGCTGTACTACACAATCTGTGATGTCGCAATGATTTGACAGACAGTAGGTTAAATTCTTGCAGCCAGAAGAAAATATCAGTCCAAAATATCAAGGCCTGCGGGGTCCTTCCAGTCAGCGGTCGTCAGTGCCTACCAACTGTGGCCCAAGAAGGGACATCCACACACCAGGGACAAGGTTGTTGGGCACACAAGACTCATCAAAACCTGGAGACAGCAAAGGGCTCCAGAATTACTGGCACCTCTGACTGGAAATGACTTAAAACGTAAAAAAAATAAAATATTAAAGAAAAACTCAAAATGCTTACAAGTGAGAAATACTGTACTTTACTAATGTTTCAATGGAACCGATCAAAATTAATGATATATTCAATCCAATGTTTATTTTTTCCAAATCAAAGCTCCACAATCAATAGCACCCCTAGACAAGTCTTTGATGCAGCAACTAAACAGCATGGTGTCTTTTCCTGTGCTGTTTGACTGCGTTAGGGCTCACATCTTCAGGGCTTTTGGACCATTCTTCCATCAGTCACATTACTCGATATGCACTTCTCAATTGCCCTCTTTAGTTCAGTCCACAGGTTTTTACCCTCAGCCCAACTTCTGTCATCAGTACGTCGTCTGTCTGTCCGTCTGTCTGTCTGTCCGTGTGTGCACCATCAGGCCGAGGGTGTTCAAGCGCGGGCGTTTTCGGTTTTCATTATTATTGTTTTAATTTAATTTATTATTATTTTTTTAAATCAGATTGAGGTCAAGATGCTGAGATTTCCACTGCAGAACACTGTTTTTGTCTTCATGGAAGCAATCCTGCATGAATGCAGATGTTCTTTTGGTCATTGCTTCTTTGTAAGGTCCACAAATGGCTTAGTCTTCAGGCAGAGGCAACCAGATCTCCAGATCTGCCCTGATGCTCAGAGGAATCCATTAAGCCATTAATCTTAACCAGTGCCCCTTGACCTCAATTAAAACAGCTCCAAAATATAATTCAACAACAAACATGCCAATGCTGTATCTGACCAAACTGTCCAATTTTGGTCTCATCAGATCATAGCACCTTGTGTGATGATTGCAGTTGATTGTGGTCAGATGAGGCAAAAATGGCTATATCTTGGTCAAATGCAGTATTGGCATGCTTTAGTACTTCATCCTGTTATCTTCGCCAGAGGTGGTTTCACCAAACACACTTAACATTTCTATGGTTGTCATTAATGGTGAGACCTTGATTTGGAATAAAACGGCATGCTCAGTCAGGCGTGCCAGTAATTACGAAGCCCACACTTTATCTGTTTCAAAGCGAAAGAAAGGCTTTTGTAGCAGAAATGCCTGAAAATTTGAGTGACGGTTACAGAGGGAATGAGCCACAACACACAGCACATCACGCCATGCTATGCATGGGGCTGCACAGCCACAGAATATTCAAAGTGCCAATGTTCAGTCCTGTCCAGAATGAAAAGCACCTACTGTGGGCACATAAGCCTTGTAACAGGTCCTCTGAGCAATGGAGGAAGGTTGCCTGGTCTAATGAGTCCTGTTTTTCTTTCACATCACATGGATGGCTGCGTACGTGTTTTCCATTACCCAGAGGAATAGATGGCACAAGGATGCACTGTAGGAATTAGGCAAGCTAGAGCATAGAGTGTCATGCTCTGAGCAATGTTCTGCGGGGAAATCCTGGATTCTTGTACTCATTCAGGCTAATTTGGCATCCGCCGTGCACCTAAACATCCTTTCACACCAGGAGCTCTCCTTCATGTCAGCAGTATTTTCTGACTGCAGAGGCCTCTTTCCTCAGGATAATTTGCCGCGCTTCACTGCATTACTTGCCTTGGAATGGTTTACATGGTGTTTGCATGTCCTCCCCATGGTTGCATACGTTTCCTCCCCCACAGCGCAAAACTATGCGTGCTATAGGTTAATCAGAAATTCTGAATTGCCCATAGGTATGAGTCTGTGGGGAATGGTGTGTTAGCTCTGCAGTGGATTGGCGAGCTGTCCGGGTGCATTCCTGCCTTTAGCCCATAGTCAGCTGGGATGAATTCTGACTCCCGCCCAACTTGAAGAGGAAGAAGTGGCATAGATAAAGGATGGATGGGTGCACAAATAGATGGACAGTTGGACAGTTTTGGGAACATGATGAAGAGTTTAAAAGTGCTGCTCTGACCTCAGAAATTTCCCAGATCTCAATTCGACTGAGCATCTGTGGGAAGTGCCAGGACACTAAGCCTAATGTGGGGCAGCTCCACCTTGCGATTGACAAGACTTTAAGGGTCTGCTGGTAACATTTTGGTGTCAGATACCATCGGTCACCTTCTGAGTTGCTGTAGAGTCCATGAGTCGGAAATGTTTTAGCAGCAATTGGAGAACAAAAAGCACATGGGGTGATACTGTTTTGGCGTCCTTCTGTATATTTACAACAATAACATAAAATACTGTATAAACTAATAACATCACAGGACAGCTCGCATACCTATATCTCCATTACCAAATGAAGTGCAATACTTACCTTCCGGTCGCCGGGTGGTGCTACAGGATATTACATGGGCTCCGAACGAGCACCCTATTCATACTTCGAAAAAATTGTAGGTTCATTATTCAAATTTATGAAGAAATAACGTTTCATAAACCAGCATGTTACATTTTAAAAGACGTGGCAAATTTGAGTCAGTACCATTTCCTCGGAGAATGTTTAAGAGACGTAAACCTTCATTCAGAATTTTTTTTTCTTTGCACGAGTTTGACTCGTTCCATTTACTTTTTTACAATAGCTAAAAAATTTATCCTAAAATGTCTAATATACTGCATACTCCGAAATATCAATAGTTTGCATAATTGATCTAAATGAAAAACCCCGCCGTGAGTATTAAAATATTGGCATTGTTTGCAGAATGTCAGTTTCATATTCCTCAGACGAATCCTCGGAAAACCAGGCGTACGTCCTTTCCGAACCAAAAAAAAAAAGAAAAAAAAAAGAATAAAAGTCAACATGGAATTACTCTCCTGTGAAGACTGACTGACAGGGAGAAGCTCGAGGGCAGTTCATGCGCTCTGATGGGGAGTGCTTGAGGTAAGCCCATGGTATTTTGTTTCGGACTAAGCTGTTAACTTAGAGCTAAACTTCCATAAAATACGAAACAGAAAATGATAACCCGGCTATATCCTTCTCTTTCATTTGACAAATTCAGAGATCTCACCGGAGATGTTCCGGAGATTATTTTTTACGAGACGTCAATTGATTCTGCGAATCGATCTATCTTAAGAATGATATCATGCAAGATGTTGCGCTATTTCCCTTAGTTGCACGAACGGTTGCCAGGTTCATAGATACGTTTGTTTATTTATTTATTCGTTCATTCTTCCGTCGGTTTATTTATTTAGCAGATTGTGATCAGTATTTATTTAATTATTTGACATTTGAGGTTTGTGGTACATGCACATCAAGTATGAGTTAAGCAATGATAATGTTCTGTTTACTTGCCGGGACATAACATGCAAGTTCAGTGAAGACCATCCTGTTTCCAGTTGAACTGCAGAAAACGTGTGTGCGTCGGTGTGTGTGTGTGTGTGTGTGTGTGTGTGTGAGAGAGAGAGAGAGAGAGAGAGAGAGAGAGAAAGAGAGAGGAGGGGGTAGGGGAGAGTAGCTATGTGTGAGTGAGTGAGAGAGACGAAGAGAAAGAGACAGGATTACAGTAGTTGGAGCAGGTGATCTTGCCATAAACCTCCAAGGGGCTGATCGTTAAGATCATTGAGCACAGGATTTTTGTCCCGACCATGGCGCCAGCAAGTTGCCCGGCACTGCGTGTCACGCTGCCGATGTTACTTCTCCTGGGATGTGGCATTACTTTTTCGCTGGGACAGAATGACACTGAACCGATCGTTTTGGAGGGAAAGTGTTTGGTGGTTTGCGATTCGAACCCCTCGGCAGACGGAGGGGTCACCTCCTCGCTCGGAATATCTGTCCGATCTGGAAGCGCAAAGGTGGCTTTCTCCGCGGTCCGAGGAACAAATCACGAGCCTTCAGAAATGAGCAATAAATCTATGACCATCTACTTCGACCAGGTCAGTGGCCCAACTGTGTTAATTATTTATTTGATCCTCCATGTATTGCTTCAACTTCATCACCGCTAAACCTGACCTGATTTCACAAAAGACTTCCGCTCATTTAATTCTCCGAACTTAAAATTTACAAGGCTACTGACGACGTCAGTTAAATCAGCTTACACTATACCAGATTCATACAGAGTAAAAACTTATTGTAGAAGTTTATTAATGTTAGATTTACTTACTCGGCTACATTGCTTTTGTGAGGGGTATCATCCATCCATGCTTATCCATCTGTGGAAATGACTTTCCCAATTACAGTTTATTTGCAATTCCCGGCAAAGTACACTCTGGGGGGTATTATCTGTGGGGTATCTGCAAGTACACTTTAAAAAAAAAAAAAAAAAACAGTCGAGTAAGACCGCGCGCGAGCTTTGATCCAACTTTCCGTGTAGAAAATTCCATGCTCCATACACTCATGACAACGCTTTCCCCTGTTTTAAGTTAAACTGCATTGCGCGTCAGGCACACAACGGGTCGAAAATTGTTTCGCTGACTGACGCGTGTTTCAGAATGGACAAATGAAGCGAATATATTAATTTATTTTTTCATAACTGAAGTATTTGCTTTGCCTCATGATCGACAACTCGCTTCAGTCTGTTACGACGTACGTGGGCACACGCAATAACATTAATAGACCGAGTTTATTACAACCGCATGAATCACTAATTATCGCTTCCGAAGTGGCTGTTGCATTACACGATCGTGGAAAATTCTCTGACAAACAATGGCAGTCCCCGCAAACAATGGAATGAAATCTTCGCATCACTACTAACCTCAGACAGGCGCATGGCGGATATTATTTAATTTTTAGATAGTTGACTCGTGGACAATGAGCTTTAGAGGTCGAGATATTACATAGATGTCCACATTTTTAGTGGTAGTCAGTGTGCAGTGATCAGCAAAATGCATTGAACCATTCCAAAAGCAACAACAAAAGAAAGGCCTACGTTCATGCACTGATAATCAATTATGCGACTTTAAAGTGAAATGAATCCAAACTAGGTTTCTTGCTTGAGTGAATCCTAGCAGAAGAAATTTTAACCTAGTTAATATTTCAATCCAAATGTTCATTTAGCAGTGTAAATATCAACGCCTATTTAACTGAGGCTTGTCAGAAATTGTGGCTAAAATGCGCATGATTTCTAATCTAAAATCACTGTGGATTCATTGGACGACAACACACTTATAGCACGGCATCCATGGTTGTGTGTGCTCTAATGAACTTCGCTGAAACGGCGCACATTTTCACTGCGTAATAACTGTGCGCTTCTTTCTGTTACTGTTGTTCTTTCAGGTATTAGTTAACATAGGCAACCATTTCGACCTCAAAGCGAGCGTGTTCCAGGCCCCAAGGAGAGGAATTTACAGTTTCAGCTTTCATGTGGTCAAGGTATATAACAGACAAACAATACAGGTGAGCACTGCCACCGCGCATGAGCATGATATAAACAAATTTATAGTGAAATTCCCACCCTCGCTTACTTACTACCCAAAGCAATAATCCATATAAATGACAACCTGTCTCATTACTTAGGTGAACCTGATGCAAAATGAATATCCTGTGATATCAGCGTTCGCCGGAGACCAGGATGTCACCCGCGAGGCCGCCAGTAATGGAGTTCTGTTGCATCTGGAGCGCGAGGACAAACTGTATCTGAAGCTGGAAAGGGGAAACCTGATGGGCGGATGGAAATATTCTACATTTTCTGGTTTCTTAGTGTTCCCTCTATAAACATCGACTTTGTTTCAATCGACTCTTCTATGGCTGAAGGTCAAGTACATATAGCCTACTATTCATTTGAAAAGAAACAACAGAAAAAACCACAAAAACTGCAAGAGAAGCAGGACGATATCGACATAAATATTTACGTTGAATAGAGGCATTTCTTTGGAGCCCGCTCTTCGAAACAATTTCAGATTTTTGTTATGGCTTGGATAATGAACCTGCGCGCACTTACAAACGGCGAAGCTCGATATTCGTGCTCGGGATTGCATTGATGGGGAATCGATTACATTCCTGCCAACAGACAATACGGCTAAAAGATGAATGAACAAGTGTGTGCACCAAGCAGACAAGTTACAACCCAGAACCGTCACCTCTTTGTCACCATGCTTTCTTTTTTTGTGTCTGTGCAGTCCTAATGAAAAACGGCCTCCGTCAAGTAAAATGTGTGGATATCTGGGCGTTCACGTGAAAAGAAGTGCTTTATTAACAAAAGCAAAGTTTGCACGAATGGAAGATGTTTTGCTTTGTTCTGTGTTGTTGTTCCCGGCGTTTCTCCTGGATGCCAAGCATAATGGAAATAATCAAAATGTTGATATGACGCATATTTAAAGTTATTGTTTAAAAAAAGATATTTAAAAAATCCTGCGTCACATTTATGGAGACATATTAAATATTGGAAAACAACTATTTTGCTAAAACATTAATCTAATTTATAAAACATATACAAATATCGTCAACGGTACGTTTCGGATATGCGTAGCTAGCTTTGATTTATTTGTTCAGTAACCTTGCTCTTAAATGTTTAACTATGTTGTGAAAGAGCTCCAGAAAACCCTCTGATAGCATTAGGCCTACATGATAATAAAATATCGTATTGTTATGCGGATCTACCTCCTTTCGTTTTTTCCCTGCACTCATTTTCAAAGGAGAGCTAAATTTATACTGTAAATAAACGTAATTATTTAAGGGCGCTTCCTCGCTGAAATCGTTCACTTTGAGAATCAAAGATATTTGTCTTCATAGTTCCACACAAATAGCACTGGTATTATATAAATATTTATTGAACTGTTAGGACGATATTTATGAATTATATTAAATTTTTGCAAACCCACAACTCTTCACTTCAGAGTTGGCCGCTCCAAGAAGCGGAAGAACGCAGATTGTCTTCCGAGGCCTTGTCCATGGTCCTGAAGCAGCAACATTTGCGTTCCGGTAGCCATTAGAGCACGAGAAATTCATACATGGCGCAATATACAACAAACACATTATTATTATTATTATTATTATTATTATTATTGTATACAAGGCAGAACATTTAAAGTTCACGCGCGACCACAAATTCTGGAGCATGCCTGATTCTAATCAAAATCCTAGATCAATTTACCATGAAAAAAGTTTAAAGTTAGGAACATTTAAAACCCTTTGGACAACCTTTCTGGACAATATTGGGCAATGAAGATGTCCTGTATGAACTGCAAAAAGTCAACTCGGGGGACTCGTATTGATAATTTTGGGCACAATGCTTTTTGTCACAATGCACCCCTGTTCAGGGCTCAGAGTGTTTCATTGGTACTACTAAGTCACATTGAAGAAGGGTCTTGAAAAGGAATGTGTATGTCATGAGAATAACTTTTTTCTGCTTCGTATGTGTGTGTTTGTGTGTGAGAGAGAGAGAGAGAGACAGAGAGAGAGAGAGAGAGAGAGAGCAGTTTTAGCAGTCTGCTAAAAATGTAATTAACAATGAACGCCTTATAAAATATATCCATAGAAATCAGGGTAGCCAGTCAAACTAGGATTCCCGCATTTTTAGATATTTTTTATGCTATTTACATATTACTTCAACTGACATTTACTTAAATTTATGATATAATTTCAGATATGATGATTGGTACAGTGTAAACAACAGTTGTACATGCCAATCGGTAAACTATTATGGAAAATCTTTTCCGATATCATGTATTGAGCAATTCAGTCATAGTCTTTCAAAGCACTAGTGTTCATCCAAATTTTACAACAAAACGCATTTACTTTACCTTAAATTTGTTTTGGCGGACATTTTTAGCCCAAGTTATATTTATTTATTTCATCCAGAAGCAAAGTAAATAAATAATTCTGAAGGATGCAGACATAGGCTGCTCTGAAATCTCAAAAGCAGAAAAATTTGAAACACATTTGTTAAAGTAGAATGAATGATAGATATGTGCAGTGAACGAAGACTTCACAAGGCATGCAGCCAAATACAGTGTCAGCCAGGAGAACGACGTGAGTTATGTATTCATGTTCCCTCTCGCTGCAGATTCTCCATCATGAAGTTTTCGTAGTGAGACTGCAAAATGTAATTACCTAATCATGTTGCCTGTTGCCAAACAACGTACCAGCAGCAGTAGAATGAACTGTTTCTGAGCCGGCTGGTCCTGAACAAAGTTTAAAATAAGGATTGTAACCTCAAACTTCACATTGAGATTGAACCATTTACAGTATTCACTGTGGTCTCATAGTAAGGTTTATATTGTCACTGTTTTTCAGTATAATGTTGAAGAATATTGTTAAAAACCTATTTCTCAGCTACTACCAGTGGGGTTAATGGTGGTGAGGTGTCCTAGGGGCATACAGCTTCAGGTGCCCACAGCCACATGCTTGACCAGACAAATGTTTGTTTAGGGCCAAAATTTTGCTGGAAAATTCACATAATCAGGGTAAGAGCTGGGAAAGCACGTGAGCGTACAGGGATGCTGGTTTTGGCAAGAAGCCAAATTTCTGGTTGGGGATTTTTTTTTTAAAATGTAATGATGCTTTTGAAATTCAAGATAAAAAACTGCAGGAATTTCAAATAAACTTTCTTCCTATAATGTCATCAGGGAATTTCAGTTTAACCACCAGAGCAGGAGAAAATGACAAAAGAATATGAGAGTCCATTATTGCATGCAGATAATGCAGCTAATTTTACAAAATGGGAGCACTTGAAGAATGAGCCTGTAAAATGCAGGGTTCTTCAGAGAGTACGCAAAGAGTATGAAAGAGAGTATGATGTTCTCCCATTCTGTGATGAAGGCATCAAAAATTAAAATCAAGTATCCATTCTCCTTTGCCTAAAAGCTGGTCCCATATCCATTGTATCTGTGCCCTTATTTCAGCTTGACCATTCCAAGACATGAAAGGTGACAATAGAATGAACCCCATTGTGCCTGGAGCCATTACGTGTTATCAAAGAGTCACTGAGTTTAACCAATCACAATGTTCTCTGGAGGTTGTAGAGTTTTCTGATTGCATATTTGGAGTAAGAGATTGATTGTTCATGTTTGAAACGGTCATGTTAGGAGTCCTAGTCTACCATCTACTGGTGTTTTTTTTTTTTTTCAGCTTACAACGACCAGCAACTGTTTGTTTTTTGGCCTACTTTGTAAATATACAGTGTCAGAAGCCAAAGCTGATATAGATGGACAAATTTCACCGCATGTTCATTTGCAACTAGAAAGCTTGGCACTACTTCTGTGGGGAAACTATGTTTATGTTCTTTGCTTGGTGAACACAGAGAGTAAATCTGTTCAGTGAATCATTGTGAAGAGGTCTGCATGCATTCTCTCCAGCATATTTCAGCGCTACAGTGGAAGGTGTTTTATTTGACTGTATTTCATGGGCAAAGACTGCTGTGAAAATATTTTTAATTTATGCTTTGGATAGAGAAAAAAATTCCCAGCAACAGTATACCATTTTCTTATTACATAACAATCTTTCACAACAGCAAGGAGTTCTGTGTCAACACTTCTAGGTAAATGGCAGCTAAAGAATTTCCTATGTTTATGAGTTGTAAGCAGTTAGACAACAGAACTGCGATGAAAATCACAAGGGTGCAGGGAGGATGTTCAGCAAGAAGAAAATGAAACTGCGGGAACCACAGAGAAACGATAAAAGCGTTGCGTATGACCCAGGGATTGCCATCTGTTTATTTTTAAATGATGCTTGGCATAACCTGAAGTAAGTTCTCTCAACAACAAACAAAAAATATTGAATTACTACTTCATAGCTAACATCTTTTCACTGATCTTTTTCATGATTACAGGCTGCAATCTGTACTGGCGAGATTCCTTGTTTAACTATTTACAATAGGCCTCTCTACAAGCTCTCCACCATCTAGTGGCCAGGCTGCAATACTGTCTTTGACTACTGAGGGAGCTCTCAGAAGAGACCAGCTTAAAATTTTGTAAATAGCAAATGGTCAATTTTAGTTTGCTCTGATGCACGATAACACGGAATATTAGCATCCTCTCTCTTTTTCTCAGTGATCACAGTAATTCCATGAGAATACTCAAGTACATTATGCTGAAGGATGGACTGAGGATCAGTATAATATGACCCTGAAATTCTTCTCTCTAAAACATTGTCCTAAATTGAGAATTAAAAGACTGCAGAGGCAGAGAAAGTGGCATTCTCCACTAGAAACAGCACTTTGCCTCAATGATCTCTTGTAGGAGTATCAACTTCTTCAATTCTGATGGGCAGTCACAATATTTTCTCACAGATGGAGAAAGGTTTGCATAAAAGCGCAATGTGCATAGTTATACAACTACTATCTTCAAATAAGTTCTTTAAAGACATACCTGCTGCATAGCTTCCAGATTGTATGTGGCTAGCTGTGTTTTTCATTGTCCATCTGTTTGCACACTTAATGTCAAGCTGAAAATCATTCAACAATAAACAGATGGTAGTCATTGGTTGACAAAAAAAAAAAAAAACCACCAGAAGATGTTGAGAGGATTTTATAGAGAAGGATTTCAATGAGAGAAAGATAAATCAACCAAATGAAATCTCATGAGAAACATGCTTGGGCTTAGTTTAAATAAACACAAGAAGCTATGCTTTCAAAATGCATTGGGAAACTTTTATAACACTTTTTTTCAATGCTGGAGCAGGTGAAACCGACATGCAATGATGAAGCTTTAGGTTGGAAAAAATTTGCCTTGTTTTGGTTGTATGAAGACCTCTGGTGGAATCATTAAATCCTGTATATATAAACACCCAGCAGGACCAGATATACCTGCTGTTTCCTCACAGCACAATGCACTGAAAAACGATGTATACAGGTCAGTGTTTAATCTCAAACCAGGCCCTGTGAGATCATACCTGCATTAAGATTTTACATCTGTTGCAGCTGTTCATTAATCCACAGCATGCTGTCTTCAGCATAACCTCTCTCTGGGACAGCCTATTGTGTAATGGAGCCTTAATGCTCACTCATTTCACACACACACAACACACACACTCGTACTCTTGCACACACACACACACACACACACACACACACACGCACACAAACATCAACACACACAAACACAGTTAGTAAGCACTAGAAATATGATAATGAAGCTCTGTAATAAAGCTGGTTTTTTGTTATCAAACTAAATTCCACCATTACCACCTCTTCTGCCTATAAGATTTGTCATTGAGAGTGCTCTAATTGAAAAGACTTGCCACATTTAAAATGGTTTGCGTAGATTTTCCCCCAGTTTTACATGAAATGATGAAATTAACTTTGTACTTTGTTTTTCTTTATTTTTTTCCCTTTTGTGATAAGTTAAGAGGGAGAGCAGAGGGCTGACTGAAATGTTGAGCAGTAAAAAGTGGGCACTGCATCAAAAACTAAACCACAGCAGGGATGTGAGCACAGATCAATGGAATGTATCATCAATTCTTCATTTTTGGAAAGAGCCAATTATACACTCATTCCATGAATCAGTGTATCTCTAGTTCCTTCCAAATGCCTCGCTCATCTCATCTGCCAGGATGACAGTAGCGAATGGGACTTGATTCCGACTGTACATAGCACAGATTTTATTCTAGGATGTCACAACATGGACCACATTAAATGGAGATTATGACCATGGAAAACCCAGTGATTTATGGCTTTCATGCTGGATTGGTGCAGATTTGGTGCTTGACCAAATGGTTAGTCGGTTTATGAAATGAATGTGTGCTTCTGCTGGAACGAGGGTTTGGTGACTGTGGACACACAGTCTGGACAAACCTCTGCGTCAGACTAGAGGACCATTGAAGCTGAAATAATGCAGCCAAGAGAATATATATAAGAAAAGTAATACGTATTAGAAAAGTAGAAGGACTCACAGAGATGCAGACTCTACTTAGACCAAAGGACGGTTCTTCTAATCTAGCATAGTTTTGTAATTATGGAACTTTAACTGGATTTTATGATATATGGCATTTATTTTCGCAATGTTAACAAAAGTGAAAAATAATTTGTGTATCAGCCGTGTGACTCAGATCTGCTCCAAAATGTAATGGGTTCTTTCTTTGTCCCTGCCTCGCCCGGTTTTATGAAAATCAAGCCATTTGTTTTTCAGTAAACCAACTGAGACACAGACAAATGAATCAGTTGCATCGAGAGCTTGACAAAAATTTTGTTAAGGGGGTCATACTGAGCTCTTTTGGTTTTTCACTTTCCTTTAGTGTATTATATAGTGTTTTGTGCATATTAAATGTATACAAAGTTTCAAAGCCCTAAGTCCATGCCAAAGGGAGTTCTCTCTGATGAAAAAAAAGCTCCTGAACTGCCTGAAATGCCTAGTTTGTAGTCCTGCTTTTTCTTCTGAAACATGTCTACATAACGATGTAATATATTTGTATAATTTCTGACCAGTGGCTACTTTGGCACACTCTCGAGAAAAGCTAGATAGAGCGGAGGCTGGGAAGAGTTTAGTTTGTGCGTATTGCCAAGTCGAGAAGATGCTGCTTTTTTTCAGTGCAAAGGCTTATTAATTTCAAATGGACATTCATAGGCAGCTGAAGCGAAGAATCAGCAAACCCAGCATTTTATTGTGGTTCCTTGATTTTACTGACAAATGTTTCCTGAACTGCGCTTAGCCAATCACAACATAGTGGGCATTCAAGCAAAGGAGCCTTAAAGAGACAAGGGCCTAAACAGCGATTTCAGGCTAAGTGAGTCTGAGGGTGCTTTCTCGTCAGGGACATGGGCCTGGATCCAAGTGCACTTGACCCCAAAGTTCAGTTTGCTTGATTAGTGTGAACACAAGCGCAACGTACTCCGTGCCCGGGTTCTCTTGAAAAGGTGGCCGCAAGTATGGTTCATGTGCACTCACATTAGGAGTGAAAGCAACTGTATCAAAACAAGGACATGACTGCTATGTGACATCTTAACTATTAACTTAACTATTTTACTTAACAAATGCCCTGTTCTAACTTATATGGCCGTAAAAAGATCTTTTTGGTCTAATGAACACATTAACTGCTGCTTCTCGCCTTATGGATGAACGCAATTGGCAGTCACCAAAATAATGTCAGCAGGTATAGTGCAAGGGAGGCGCCATTGTCTACTTGGGCATTGAGATCTTCATGATTTAAGTGTTCACTTCTTCTTCGTCTATTTTTATTGAATAGTAAGCCAAATAGGTGCTTAGTGCAGCATATTGTGTCGGACTGTATACCTACGCTAGTGTGCTCTTGAACTAAACAACATTACTAATATTAAAACTGAATGGCGGTGGGGGGGTACAATGACACTCTGACATGGTACAAAATAATTGCACCTGATGTGAAAACACCGTGAGGGGCTGTACCCACAGCTTGTACTGCTTTGACTGGGTGCTTTTTTTACCATAAAACATGCAAATCTTGGCGAACAGACCACAAAAATGAAAATATTAAACTGGGAAACAAGCATAATGTCATCCCTCTTCCTAAAATGCAGATCTTCTAACAAAAGAATTCAATACTCAGCATCATAAGCTAAGTTTCAAGCCAATATTACCATTTTTTGAGTAAGTTATAGTTTCCTATTTTTGGCAACCTTGACCATGGCAAGGTTGCAGAGCCACTCACCGTTTTCAGATGTCACTAATGCCTATCATTCAATTTACAGGAAAATACCTCCTCAACTGTAGCCTTAGTGAATGCTGGATTTCGATATCCTTGATAAAAACGTATCAAATTTGAAAATAATCTGTTAGATATTGACAATTTTGTGGCCATTTGAATCTTTTCGCCTGACCCAGCATGATTTGCCCCCCTGCCACCAAGAGCGTAGTGATCCCCTAATATTAAGTTTCTGATAATAATGATGCAGCATTGTCACCACTATCAGCTGTGTTAGTTTCATGTCAATCTGACCATTTCTACAGGAACATATTTTTGAACTTTTTTCAATTTCTTTGTTAAAATTTGACCCATATTCACGAAAAACAAAATTTTCTATTCTAGACCAAGGCATACTTTTACGCAAATTTTACTTAGGATTAATTAAAGCTATTGAGCAGGTAAAAGCAAGCACATAAACAGGCAAACAAAGAAACAAATTCAACTGACAAATACGTCCATTGAAAATGGAAAATTTCAGCAAGCAAATGCCCGAATAATAAACCAAACTGAAAACATCACCTCCTTGGCGAAGGTTACAAAGATACGAGAGATAAGGAAATAAAGAATCAGAAAAGATGTAAAGTGGGAATGCTGATATCAAAAAAGAAAAGTTGAATATTAATTTTGAGGGATCACAAAGCTTAATACAAAAACGGCAACTGAAAATTAACAAACATTGGTTTCCAAAAAATGAAAGTCTAGTAATCAATTTGTTGAAGGAAGATAAAGCCAAGAAAGCTGGAAACACACAATGGGGAATGACAGGATCGGACCAACCAAAGCATGGAAATGCTGACATCTATAAAGTGCAACAGAGGGAGAACCGGAGTCTAACTGACACAACACCAGGAATGCTGAAATTAAAAAAAAAAAACAAATAAATTTAAAAAACACAAATCCAGGGACACTGGCATATGAATAACACAAACCCTCCAACACTTGTGTCTGAGGCACTCAGAGTCAGGAATACCGAGATCTGAGGAATACAAGGCCTGGAATGCTGCCATTGACAGAAAGCAGTGATGGGATCACTGGTTTCACAAGAACTCAAAGATACAAAGAACTGGTAATGAAAAAAAAGAGCACAAAGAGGACTCCTGCTGTTTGGAGAATGACAGGAACACTGGTGTCTCCAGAAAATAAGGGCATGAATGTTGGTGTCTAAGATATCAAATGTAAACTTGATTCTTTCATACATTTCATTGTGCCTCACTAACTAGGTCAGTGCAATGCATGGTGAAAAACGTGCCGGCACAGAGAAAGGAAGGAAAGATCAGCAGCATGTGAAACCAAATAACTGAGGTATAGCATTATCAATGTTACTATTGTTACTACTTGTACGACTACAGCAACTATAGCAGAAATATAGCAGAAACCACTGCTATTCTTTTAAGGGCTTTAGACCACCTGCAACAGTCCTTGCAATGTCCTTGAGTATGAATAGTAGAACCAGTCGTGCTAGTAATACTATTAATAGCAGTAGTTATAGAAGTTATGGTCACAATAATTACAACCGCAGCTGGAGCAATTGCCAATCCAAAATGTCCCCCCAGCAAGTAAACTGCAGTTTTTTTTAAAGATTATTCATAGAAGACTACGGACGCTATGAATATGCAGGACAACACCTGAGTCAGTGTCATTGCAAGAGGCATGCTGTGGGCATGTCACAGTGTGCAGAGTGCCAGGGAAAAGGACTGCAAATACAAGTGCAAGCACATGTGGACACTGATCCATTCCTGCCATATTAGAACTGAAAGAGAAGAACATTCCCTCTGGTGGGGATCAAAGAAGATCAGACCTTCTGACATCATCATGTCTGCCGCACTGCTAAATTCGGAAGACAAATGTAGTGCATGAAGATTCAATAAGCAATTACTGACAGAAGGATGCGCATCAGTTTCAATACAATAACCCTAACAGTACTCTCTGTGCACTACAGGGGTACTGAGGGGGGCTTGCAGGAGGGTATTATGCACTTTCAAAGTTTCATTAACTGGAAATATTTTGCTGATGGGAACAGGAAGTGGAGCTATGGTGCTCTAAAGCAGACGGGTTAATATTTGTAAATACTGGCACTTTTTGCAGAAGCCATCGACAGTTCCGGCCAAGGACTCCACTTGCTCTGAGCCTCCCATCTGGTTTGGCAATCTGTTGTGATTACATAGCAACTCTTCCTCCCGCCCTAACAGGGCTCACTTCTTCTTCAGTGGTGCTCCATTTCTGGGTGAAAACACTTCTGAAACACCCTCGACCTTGGCGCGAGAGGGAGCACGGGCCAGCGGTGCCGCGGGGGCCACGACCGACCGAGCCGCCAACATAATCATAGCTATTAAAGGGAACTGGAGTCCAACCAGGAATCCTTTGCAGCGAGATTGATTCTGATAATCGCCTCCTTTTCGGTGGAAACACGCTCCAGTTGCATCAACTTCCCTCTCTGTTTTCCAGGCGAGACCGACACCCATCAAGAAAGTAGTCGCAGCTCGCCCACCGGCGCGGAGAGCGAGGTTAATGGAGCTGGGCATCGGACGCCAGCTCTTCTGGCTCCTTCTCTCGCCTTCCGCACCGAAAGGGGCCACAAGTACTGTGAAAAAGGGGGAAGGGAGCATTTGAAAAGCCAACTATTTCGCTAAACCAGCTGAGTGCTAGCTGAGCAATGCATTTGATTTTTAATCAGCACCCAGAGCACTTCCTTTCCCATGTAAATGTGCGCGCGGTTATCTTATGTTATCTCAGGGATAACCTTTCTCCTCCTCCTGCATAATCAATAAATAAATACTAATGCCTGCAGGGTAAAGCAGGGCCCGCTGAGGCTCTGAAAAGCGCACAATGGATGATCGCCTCACTTTGACTCGCGCTGAACAGCCAGCAGCAGGAATATGATAAAAATGCCGCTCCAACACTGCGCTAATACTCAATCTGCTTATATTCCCTGCAGATCACAGTACTGGAAGCATTACTGGAGAGGTAGGCCTGCATCAAGCTAAATTTACAACAATCTTGGCATCGTCTACGCTGTTATGAAGGTTTGGGAGCTATATGGCAAATTACTTTTCTTTATAGCACACACACATTCACACAAACACACACACACACACACACACAAATACACAAACACGCACACACACGCATGCTCACGTACGTGCTAGAACTTTAATGAACATTATTTCCTCAACCCTTTATCAACCACACCATGACAGTTCCCTTTATGAAGAATGTACAATCAGATGAACAGCCCGTTCAAGGGATGTAGGAGTGAACTACTAGGCAGGGGGAACATTTCTGCTTATATTTTTATAATTCTCAAAAATCAATTAAATAAAGCAAAAAAGGATTCAAAAATTAATAAAAATCTGAGCAACAGCTTTACAGAGCAGCTTCCCTACCTGTAGGCTCATAGGTACACCCTCCCCCCAACACTACATTTTTGCGGCTGCTTAGCACATCCATCATGCGCTTCTGCGAATGCTGCTACTTAAGCACGAGCTCCACCCCCCCCAATGTCTCTCAACACCAACCTGAGATTCAGAACAGCTGTTACAGCCTTTGAAGCCATATATTATCAAGACATTTAAGTGTTTGCTTTATTCTCAATTAACAAGAACTTTCTCAACAATACTGCTCTCCAGCTGCCTTCCTGTCCTTTATTAAATAAAACTCATTTGTGTACCAAGGTAGGTTAAGGGAGTGGGTGATGCGGCTAGTAATCAGGTCATTCAGATCCAGGGTTTGAGCGGGCAAAAATACAGAGCCAAATTGAATTTGAGTATCAATGAGGGCAACACTGTGACACTCCTGACATGAGTTACTGGCCCTTGTTAGGCCATGTAATACTGAATGTTAAGTGTCATGGTTTTGGCGTGTGTATGTTGGACTTTTCTGTGTTCTATCGTCCGGAACGATATTGAGTTTCTTTTTCATCGAATTCCTGGCCCAGCTGGCTGATGGAGCTGGGGCGGAGTTTTCCGGACTCTATATATATGGCCTGGGGTTCGCCACGCCTATTGCTAGAGTGGCTGATTGTTTCTAGCACTTCGGCCGGAGAAAATCTCTAGTCTGATTTCCTAGTGTTTTGTAATATTATATTTATTGTTAGGAATTGCTTCTTTTAGATATTTTCTGTTTTCTCTCTTGTTGTTTTTTCTCTGGCACTGTTTCCGTGTTGCGGACATTTATTTGTCCTTGGAAGTGTGAGCTTTTACCAGAGGTGTGTACCTCTGTGTTTGTGTCCAAGCTGAGCTGGTCTTTGTCTTCTCTCACTGATCGCGGCACCTGGCGTCCTATCACCACCCATCACAGTAAACTCTAGCCGAACATGGAGTCGTCAGCCGCGTCTACGTTAGAAAAAGTGTTTGCTGATCAGGGCTATGGCAAGGGCTTGTGTACCCTGAACAATCGACAGGCTGAGTTAGCGGAGCGATCAGGACGAGGCTTTACAAAAACAAGAGAGCATCCTGTTAAGTCTCACCGAGAGTATTCGAGCCTTGTCCACTCAAATTACACAGAATGTTGCACAAACACTACACTCCCCCCGAGAGCCTAAGCTCCAGCTACCTCCACGATATGGAGGCGAGGCAGGGAAATGTAAAGACTTCATCGCCCCGTGTGAAATATTTTTCAATGCTCAGCCGTTTTGTAAATGAAGAGTCGTGGGTTTCATTTATTTTATCTCTGTTGACTGACACAGCCCTTACTTGGGTGGGGCCACTTATTCAATCTAATTCACCGGTCGTGAGTTCAGTGGAGACTCTCGTGAGGGAGATGGTGTCTGTGTTTGATCAAAATGTGTGAGGGCAGGATGCAGCTACGTGTCTGATGTAGCTTAGACAGGGTTCCAAGTGCTTTGCTGAGTTTTTATAGCCTTTCGCTGTCTAGCTACTGAGACGGGCTGGCCAGAGGCGCCTCTGATGACTTTGCTCATGCTTTGGCGGAGGAGGTGAAGGACGCTATGGCTACGTTAGAACCCTGTATTTCTCTGGATTTGTTGGCTCACACTGCTGTGCGAATCGATAATCGAATTTGTGAACGCATCAGAGAAAAAAGCTCTTGCTGACAACGGGGCTAATATTCCTCGTAGTATGCTTATACCTCTTATCTTACCCACTAAAAATTCCACTCCTGGGGAACCTATGCAGGTCGATGGCTCACATGTGAGCCGGGCTCTTAAGCCCATTTGTAAACCAATTGTCTGCCATAACTGCTACAAACAGGGACATATTCACCCACACTGCCCTGATCTTAAGGGAAATGGTAAGGCCCCTCTAGCTGTATGGGGAGCGCAAGAGGTACAGACCCAAACTCCCTTCTGAAACTTGATTCCTGTAGAATTAACTGTGGGTAGGCAGATAATTCCTGTTGAGGTTTTTTTGGACTCGGGGGCCGTGGATTGTTTTATGGATGCGGAGTGGGCTGAGAAGCATTCTATTCCTATACGGCCTCTGGTACACTCACGTACTGTTAAATCTTTGGATGGTCGTCCGCTAGGTTCTGGAATTATAACTGAGGTCTCTGAAGCACTAACCATGTTCATTCCCTTTGGTTTCCATTCTGAGAAGGTCTGATTTTTTGTTATTTGTTTCCCTTTTTTTCCTGTTGAGTAAGGGTATTCATGGTTACGGAAACATGAGCCTCACATTCGATGGGGTAGTCAGACTAGCCCTATTGTCCAGTGGGGCGCTAATTGCAGATCTCACTGTAGGGACAGTTTGACGGGTTGTTCTAGACATCAACCTAGGTGGGAGGCGGATGTTGCGAGTGATTCTGCTGAGTTTGTCTCATACAGCCCTCCTAGTCGGGAAGAGGAGGTGGAGGAAGGGTTGGAGTGGGATCCTCAATATGACTGGCAGCAGCCAGAGGATGACTGTGATTTGGAGGATCTCTCTGACTGTGATTCAGTCATTGATATGGCCGGTCCCGAACATGTGGAGAGTTTGTGGGCCACTTTGAATTTTGATTTGCCTCCTAACGTTCCTAGTGATTATGCTGATCTCACCAAGGTTTGTAGCAAACAACGAGCCTTGACTTTACCCCCTCGTGGCCTGTACAATTGCGAGGGGTCAATCTCCTCAATTGTACTGCACCCCATTGGGGTTCGCCATACTCGCTGTCAGGGCCCGAGCGTAAGGCCATGCGAGAGTATATTCAAGAGGCTCTTGCTAATGGTTTTATTTGGCCATCCACGTCTCCTGCCAGAGTGTTTTTCTTTTTTTTGTGGGGAAAAAAGATGCTGGTCTGAGACCCTGTATTGATTATAGGGGTTTGAATAAGATCACCATTATAAACCAACACCCCCTTCCATTGATGAATTCTGCATTTGAATGTCTGTAGGAGGCGTCATTCTTTACCAAGCTAGATCTCTGAAATTCTTATCACTTAGTTCGCATTTGGTAGGGGGACGAATGGAAAACGGCGCTTAATACCCATGACGAATATTTGGTCTTACTGTTTGGATTGGGTGACGCCCCCTCGGTGTTTCATGCACTTGTTAATGACATCCTCCAATGGATGTTGGAGAGATTCGTCTTCGTTTATCTTGACGATATTCTGATTTTTTCTTCAATGCCCTCAGAGCATAAACAACACGTCAGTCAGCTGCTTGTGGCCCTCCTTAATGCCAAGCTTTTTGTCAAGGCTGAGAAATGTGTTTTTCATGCCAAGACTGTCTCGTTTCTTGGTTTTATTGTGTCGGAGCTTTCGGTCCATATGGACCCTGTTAAGGTGGCTGTGGTCAGGAATTGGCCTGCCGCTCAAAACGTTAAGGAGGTGCAACGGATTTTGGGGTTTGCCAATTTTTATAGGAGGTTTATTCGTAATTTTAGCATAGTAGCTGCCCCCATTATTGTGCTTAAAAAGAAGAATGCCTCATTGCCTTTTGATTGGTCCCCAGCAGCTGAGGCTGCTTTTCCGGAGTTAAAGATACGTTTTAGCTCACAACCCATTCTTGTTTTACCCGATCACTCCCTCCTATTCATTGTTGAGGTAGATGCCTCTGAAGTCGACGTAATTCCCGGCAGACACGGAGGTCATTATTTTTTAATCGCTTTAACTGTATGTTAACCTACCGCCCGGGGTCTAAAAACACCAAGCCTGACGCCTTGTTGCGGATTTACGACCGCTCTGGTCACGACATCCATATCAAGCTTTGGTCTCTCCCAACGGTCACTTGCTTACATGTCTGGCCTCAGTGGGTAGGCCAGCGTTTGACTTTCAAATATTCACACAAAATCCATACGATATCTGTGATTGGCTCACAGTGCCCCGCCCCTTTAAACAGACTTAAAAATAAATAAAATACCACAGTTCTGCATTCAGTGGAAGTCCCGCCTCCCAGCTTGTGTTTATACCAGTATTCATCTGATTGGCAGCAGAGTCTCTGGGCAATGAACGAACCAGGAGGCGGGACTTCCGTTGAATGCAAGCTTACTTGAAGAATAACTGTGGTATTTTATTATTTTTCACGAAAAATAACCGTGTGTCTAGAATTCCGAGGACGCGGGTGGATAAAGCAGACTTGGATTATACTGGACGATGCATCGGACGATGGTTTGAAAGTTTGTCAACAGGCGTTTTGTGCAGTTTTCCCATTGCTACTCGGTGACCCCATTTGCTTCCAGCAAAAAAGGAATTTGGATAATTTTTCAAAACTCTCCAGTGGCCATAAAGTTGCGCCAAGTGAAGAACAACTTCATCCATTCAGGACATCTAATGGTGAGTAATTGATTTTTGGGTGGGGTATCACTTTAATCTAGCTGATGCAATCATGCCCTTTGAGCTATAGCTAATGCCAATTACAGTGAAATACGTTCTGTAATTTGAGTATTATTTAATTTAGCCTTCATTATACTGGAAAATCCCATTAAAATAAACAAAATGCAGATATGCATTTCCGGGGGAACTTCTGGTGCTGTCCCTTAGAGGGGGGGTCCTGTCATGGTTTAGGCGTGCGTTTGTTGGGACCTTTCTTCATTCTATCATCCGGGACGATATTGAGTTCCATCGAATTCCTGGCCCATCTGGCTGATTGAGCTGGGGCGGAGTTTTCCGGACTTTATATATTGTCCCTTGAGAATCAGCTGGCTGTATGTCCACTTTTCGCGGAAATGGAATTCAGAATACCATGACATTCTAAAATCAGTTTATGTCACTTAGTGCTTAGCTCCAACCTAAAGTCTACACCATATTAACACGTAGAAACATTTAGTTCTACAGTGTATATCCTGTGTGGGGCTCGTTTCAAATCAGGTGGTTCTATGTCCAAGGAACCAATCAGGGTCCGTACCTGGATCATGTGACATTTGCTCAAAATGGCCAAGGAGCACATGTAAAGTTGTTCATGTTCAAATTTGGCATTTTTGGACGGGCAAGACTGTCCCGGTGTCAGGTCTAAATAAGAAAGGTGGCCCATTTATAAACTTGTGTATTCGATATACATGTAGTTATTTTATATGTGAGTGTATGAAGCGTTATGATGCCAAATTTATCATTTCATATACACTGACCAAAACTTCCAACGCAGCACATACAATTTTGAAATATTTGGTGTACATAAAATGGGATATTGGTTTTGAGCCATGATACATCAACTGCAACTTAAAAGCTCAAAAAATTGTTTTGATTTTGTCGTGTTGGCAGCTTGTTCCGCTTGATTGCACATTGTTTAGAAATTTGCCTATCCCGTCAGGTTGAAAAGAACTCATTGACCAATCCTTCGAGAATTTGGTCAATAAATAGCCGCAGCAATGGGAAACTTAAATATTCCTTTGCATTATCCTGGGTCAACGTGTAACCATGCCGCGCCTAGGTCAAAATCAGCAAGAGCGAGCCATTGGTATGTTCACTGGTGGAATGTCGCAAAGACGGGTTGCAAGGAAACTGGACATCCACGTATTGACCATATCACGTCTCTGGAGCCGGTATAATGAAACAGGAAGCACCGGTGATCGACCACGTGCCCTCAGACCACGTGTCACCACCCCTCAGCAGGATTGCCATATTCGCCTCCACCACTTGCGCCATCACTTCCTGCCAGCTACAGTCACTGCTGCTCAGACCAGAGGTCGTTACCAGAACTGGATTAGCGACCAAACCGTACGCAACCACCTGCGTGAAGCCGACTTGCATAACCGACGTCCCCGCCGTGGTTTGGTGTTGACTCCTGCATGTCGCCGCGTCCGTCTGTGATGGTCAAAGGCACATTTGGGCTAGAATGCTCTCAGGTGGAACAGGATGCTCTGCTCTGATGAATCGAGGTTTAAGTGGAGTGTGTCTGACGGAAGACTGCGTATATGGAGTAGGCGATGGGAACGCTATACTGACGCTACCATCCTGCAGTGTGACCGCTGGGGTGGACCCAGTGTGATGGTTTGGGCTGGAATAAGCAGTAGACACAAGACGGCCCTCATTTTCATCGATGGAAACCTCAGAGCGGCCCATTACCGTGATGACATCCTTACCCCTGTCGCAGTTCCACTCGTCCATCGCCATCGCCTAACGCTGCAACAGTATAACGCAAGACCACATGTCGCCAGAGTCTGTCAGGACTACCTGAGGCAGAATAATGTTCAGTGTCTTGATTGGCCTGCGTATTCCCCAGATTTAAACCCTATAGAACATCTATGGGATATTCTGGATCGCCGGGTGAGAAGGCGTGATCCAGAACCAGCCACAGTCCAACAGTTGCGTCAAGCACTCCAGAAGGAATGGGACTGCATCACACAGGCTGAGATTCGGCATTTGATTGACTCGCATCGCAGAATCCAGGCTGTGTGTGACGCCAGAGGAGGCCATACAAGATACTGACTTTGGTGATCCAGAATTGCGCCTTCAACTGATGCAATGAATTGGAAACCAGGAAAAATCTGTTCTTCATTCCTGACTCTGAAACTGTGTTTTTGATTTGAATCTTAATATTTGTTATGTATTGTTAAATTTATCGAAAGAAAATTACAAGTGTTGCAATAAATCCAAGTGTTGCGTTGGAAGTTTTGGTCAGTATATATACTTAATTTTTCTAATTTTTAGTTTTCATGGTATTGATTCTGGTCAGTGGGCAATGCTGTCCGGTGTCACAGGTTCAAATGGAAGGTGGCTCATTCATCAATCTGTTAATTTGATGCATTACTTTTATCTATGAGTGTACGAAGCATTTTCAATACTCATTAATCCTCAAAAACGTCGTTCATGGTGTCCCAGTACATTTTTTGTGAAATAAGTATAAAATACAGGTAACCATTCATTGACTAAAACGTTCTTAGTTTGTTCATAACTTTTTTAATACAACTCTGATGGACTTAGAACTTCCTGATTTCGATCATACGTAAAACCAGTAAAGGCACCAGGTCCTATGTTGGACATAAAACTTGTTGACCAAGGGCAACTTACGTTCCTCGGAATCAGAAGGGTCTATATTTTTGACTGCTTATATCTCTAAGCCTATGCACATGTTCGCAATATGTTTAGGGTACCTTCCACAGTCAACAATTTTCCACACAAAATAGATTTTGATAACTCTCTAAAAATCAGAGATAAGACAGTTGAAATTTTCTTTCTTTTCTTTTTTTTTTTTTTACATTTTTTTTCTTTTTAAAATTTGGCATCTCCAATCCCACCCGAATCTGGAATGCCCCACTGGTGAACTATGTACAAAGCTTGCTCGTATGCGACCCCTTGCTGCCAACTCGGGATAGTGAAGACAGTTCACGACTCTCCTCCGAAGCACGTGCCCGTCAGCCACTGATTCTTATACACTCATTGGTTGAATCCTCGTAAGTTCAGAACGCGGGCAGAGGATACCTGGACATGAACAAACCCAGAGTCTTCCTGACGAGCGCCCGTCTGGCCAGCAGGAGGCGCTGGAGCAACAAACAAAGCTACTATTGTGTCCCCAAATCCAGCAGTCCCTTCCCAATTTGGAACCCTGTAGCGCGATGGCCAAGTGTGCGTTACTCTGAAAAAGCTGCCGACCCCTGCCGGTGGGTTAGCCGGGGCTCGAACCCGCGACGTGATAGTCACCTCTGCACTGCAGCGCAGTGCCTTAACTGAGTGAGCTATCCGGCAGTCCACGAGTGTGTCTAATTGTTTCTAGCACTTCAGCCGGAGAAATTCTTCAGTCTGATTTCCTAGTGAATTTGTTTTATTCTATTTATTGTTAGGAATTGCTTCTTTTAGAAATGTTCTCGCTTGTTGTTTTTTCTCTCGCACTGCTTCCGTGTTGTGGACATTTATTCGTCCTTTCCAAGTGCGAGCTTTTTCTGGAGGTGTGTACCTCTCCTGTGTTTGTGTCTAAGCTGAGCTGCTCTTTGTTTATCTCTCACTGGTCACAGCACCTGGCGTCATGTCACCACCCATCACATTAAGTTAGTGCTTGAAATGGAAAACTGTTATCTTCGACAGCATAGTGACCCCAAAACTGACCTGAGGTGATGAATTTCCATTCATTTCAGAGGATAGTGCACTCCCAACTGGTACATCAATACTCCTCATTGAGGTTTACACAGAAGTGTCTTTTCAAAAAGCAAGATCATTAAGCAAGTTAGGTAATTGGAGATAAAACCTGGAGCAGCATTTTATTTCAGTACACATCCATAATTTAGTGGGTTTATTTAGTGTCGTTATGAGGCTATCCCAGAAATCCTAGTTTGTGAGATACCAACATGCCTCTCTACAGCTGTTTCATACACAAAAGGCGTGGTATTTATTTATTTATTTATTTATTTATTGATTGAGCCAAGTAAATCATGGTATGGAAAAGGTTGGGTACCCTTGCACAAAAATATCCAATTGACAGGAGATTACCCTGACCACTCAAACCATCTGAAGGTAAAAATGACTCTTTCCTTCAAACATTTTGAATGTATGATCGTACACTACTGGCTAAAAGTTTGAAAGCAAAATTCAATTTGTACTAAAAAGGTCATAGTTTCATTGGCATACTTTGCAACAAAATAAACATGATTATTATATAGAGTCACTTATCAGAATACATTTTACTCAAATTATCAGGCTCATATTACTAGGCCCATGGTCCTAGTGCTCGCCAGATTGCCATGAGCATCCGGTGGTCTGTAAACCATGACATAAAGTGAATAATGTAAACTGTGATATGTTTTTTACTTTTTCACTGAAGTTGTGACTCTGGCAAATTATCTCAACCCAAAACTAAGCCCCTCCTTTCATTTGTTAACATTATTCAGCAATGGTCTGTTAACAAGAATGTATACCAGGGGTGGGCAATCACGGTCCTGGAGGGCCGGTGTGTATGCAGGTTTTTATTCCTATCAATTACCCTGACTAATTGAGTTAATTGATTGCATGCACAAATATAGGTTTTCGCAATGATTCGATCAAAGGAAAATGTTTTATGAAGGGAGACAAGACTAGTCTTTGTAGTTTCATGATAATTTAAAGAAATGCGCATGAAACGTCAGATTTCATACATGGTTTGGCTATTTGAGACAATCAACTAATTGAAGACCAGACGTTGGTGTGAAAACCAGGGACAGATAAGGCCCTCGCTGCCCACCTCTGATGTATACAGTCAGTATGTAAAGGTAAATAGAGGAAAACTGTGCATATCAATGAAAGAGAAGCCTCATCATGCGGTAGATTCATCCCAAAATCCATAATGGATTTCATAATGGTTTTTAGGAAAGATATTGTGAACAGAAACTTGAAGTTGCTTCCAAATTTTTGACCTGTATTGGCCTTGCTTCCAAACTTCAGGCCTGTAGAGTATGCTATAGTTCCAAAATGCAAGCAAAAGGGGTAGTTAATGCCCTAAATTTTGTCTACTGATTTTCAAAAGATAATTACAAATTCCCAAGTACAGGGTATTTGCTTGTTAGACATTCTTTGCCTTGTAAATGTAATTCATTTGGTGTCCTCTTTAGTTCCGGTGCCCCCTGAATCAAGATGTTGTTGGTGCTCCTCTAAATTGAACAAGCACAGCACCCTCAAAAAGTTATCTCAGAACAATGAAATGAAAACAATTCACTTCAACCACCTGGAAGGCAGCAACAAAAAAAAGAAAAAAAATCTACAAACTTATGAATGTGCCCGTTTCCAAAATAAGAAATGTTATCAAAAAATGGATCAGCAGAGTTCTAACTGAGGTCCGCAAGGCCACAGAAGATCCCCATTCACCTGCCCCATAGATATGAGAGAAATGCAAAAAGGAAAAAAAAAAAAAGGACCCACATACTTCTTCAAAGGAGCTCCAGAATATAGCAATGTTTGCAGCTGTGTGCATTCATGGATTAACAATACAACTCACCTTAGTTGGGTAACAGAGCTGCCCAAACCTTTTCTCAGACCTGAAAAAAAGACGCATCTGAAGTATGCCAAAGGCAATGTAGACAAGTCTGCTGCCTTTGGTGCAATGCGCTTTGGACCAATGAAGCAAAAATAGAACTTTTTTAGACAACCATAGACGGTATATGTGTGAAAAAAAGACAAAGCCTTTGCAGAAAAGATCTTGCCTACAGTTAAATATGGGGTCCATGCATTCTGTTTTGGGGCTGTGTGGCACTGGCAGCCACAGGTACAATTTTGCAGGCAGAAGCAAGAATGAATTATTAGAGCAGCAACTAACAATTCGTCACTGTGGGGCGCAAACCTGCTATGTCCAAAACATAGACTGTATAAAAAGATCGACGAAGCTTTTGTGACGTCATCCATCATTGAACCCATTGAATTGCGCCATATTGTCATTTTCAAACTGGATGTGATTTCTGTTGGGCGAGAGTGTGTATTGAAGATCCGGGGAGGACCGTGGCTCTGGATCTGACCGTATCAGACGAGGACCAGAGGATAGCCACGCCCCTAAAGCATATTCTGGCTTTATCCTTTATTCTAGTCTTTAAAGGAAAATAATTGGCAAAAATGAACATCATGGTATATCGAAGGAGACTTGAAACTTGCTATAGCTACCATAAAATAATGTTAAAAATCATTATTTAAATGAAAAATCATGTGGGAAAGTAGGGTCATTTTCTCATAGACTTCTTTAGCTTTGAACTTCTTTCTGCAATCACCGACATCGCCATCTGCTGGCAATTAAATAAAATGCCATTTTACGGTTCTTCAGCACGAGCTTCATTTTTCAGACCAGGGTGCGGTGTCCATCTTTTTATACAGTCTATGGTCAAGAACTGTTACTTTTCAGGAAATTAAAAAAAATATGGTTTTGTAATACCTGGACATGACGTCATCAAACTTGGTATTCTGTCTTTACATATAGACAGATTTTTGAATGTGTCAATACTTTATTAATATTTTACCCAAATCAAGCTCACGTGGAGTTAGGAGGTTTGTGACCAACGAAAGTGGAGATAGAAAGTTTTTGCCATCACTGATTATGATGGTTGTATTGGCTGCGGTAGCTCATTGCATTACGTTATCATCAACTTAGAGATAGGAGCGCTTTTGGAAACTCTTAGATCCAGAACAAATCTTGAAAAAATGATGAAAAAAAAAAACGAGGAACTCATCTTTAGAAAAATAGATAAAATATCTTATTCTATCGCAAGTTTTCACAGCAGAACTATTACTTCATGGGCTGCCAGATGGCTCACTTGGAAAAGCATTGAGTTGCAAAGCAGAAGTGGCCATCATGGTGCGCGGTCGCTCCCCGACTTGTACCAACCAGCAGTGGTCTGCAGCTCTCTTCTGAAGTAGCGCACAGTCGGCCAATACGCTGCAGGGATGCAAATTGGTAAAGGTCTGCTGAGAAGGGTTATGTAGATTAGTATTCCCCTCGGTGCCTCCTGTTGACCAGACAGTTGCTCATTAGAAAGATTCCGCGTTGGTTTACGTTCGGGTGTCCTCCGCCCTCGTTTGGATCTTGCAAAAGCTCGACTAGTGTAAGTATGACAAGCTATGGCGAACGGGCGCATATGTTAGAGGAGAGGTGTGAGCTGTGAAACAGTCTCCTGAGTTGGCAACAGGGGGCCGCCCATGCAAAAAAGCTGAAGTATTTGCTCACGGTTCCCTTACAGGACATACCAGATTTGGGTGGGATTGGACATGCCAAATTTAAAAAAAAAAAAGAAAAAGAAAAAACTATTACTTCAACACGTTTCGGCGTCCAGCCGTCAGACCGGTGTACTCTGATTCCTGAACGCTTCCACCTGCTAATGACTCACTGTGTAGAAGTTTGTTTCTTGAGGAAGGCTGGACACCCAAATAACAGTTTTGATTATGTTTGCCGTGGAATAAGTGTGCCTTTGTTTTTTTTTTTGTTTTTTTTTTTTAATAAGTATAACTTTCAATGAAGTATCAATCTGAAGTTAACTAGCGAGAGACAGGCTGTGAATAACGTTACTCTGGTAATTTCTTATGACATCGCTAGCTAGCACAGCACTTCGACATGTAGTTAAAATCGATCAATCAGGTACACTAAATGCTTTTTAACTGAATTTGCAATCACCTAAGCCTTACATGAAAACACTTTGAGCTGTTTATCATTGTGAAATCCAACAGTATTGTATCTGCTCCTCATGTTGACGTCCTTTGAAATATAGTGGAACCGGGGGGGGGGGGGGGGGGGGTGGAGTTTGGTCGACAGTTTCAGGATCCAATGGAGTTAGGAGGTTTAGTCACAAGCAGTTTTAAATACTTTTCATTGGTCAAATATTTGTAAAACCACAGTCAGACATAAGGGTGACCAATAGCACTGATTTATGGAAAAAAATAAAAATCATGATTTCCCCCTTTCTTTTTTCTGTGTCTCTTTCCGAGGATATTTCCCTCCACTCCCCTGAGTCCTGAGCCGTCCAAGACCTGTACCTCACCATGAGTGCTGGCTGCTGCTGTCCTGATCCAGTCCTGATCCAGTTCTGCACCATCCTCGACATGCCACTTCCTGGAGTTACAGACCCCACTGTTTAGATGGACTTTAAATGAACTCGTACCAATTTATTCTAGTGCTACTTTATTTTGTTATTAATTAGCTAGCCAGCAGAGGATAGGCTTCCCCACTATAGCCAGGTTCCTCCTGAGATTTCTTCCCACTGGGGAGTTTTTTCTCACCACTGTTTGAGGATTTTTCTCCCTACTGGGAGTTTTTTTTTTTTTTTTTTTGCCCCATTTGCTGTAGTGGGGAATAGGCTGGGCAATGCCCTTTCAGTTACTTCATCTCTCACTGTAATGCGTCTTTGTGACAGTCTATCTGTGAAAAGCGCTACACAAATAAATTGAATTGAATTGGGCCAGATGGCACATAGCTGGTTGTGTCACCAGAGTCCAGAGGGCAAAATCTGAGTTCAAGCAGAGCTCATTCAAAATGAAAAATAATGCAAACTCATCCTCATAGACTCTTGTTCACTAATGCATGCCGATGAAATAGTTCTCCATTGCACAGTATATGCCATACTCCAAAATATATCAGTTCCATAGTGGTGGCAGGATATTTTTCATGTCACTTTTATCAATCAGTACACAACCAAATTAACGTTCATTTTGGATACAACATGAGTTCAAAGTATTTCTATAATACTATCGGTGCAATGTTGGCCTTGCTGCATACCAGGAAAAATAGGCTAATAAAGCAACAGCTCCGAGTTGTCATTTCTGATCACCGTGAACATTAAAATGCGGAAAATATAACAGAATGCAAAGAATTAAAATATAACAAGCAGTAAACCATCCCATTTGCCTCATTCTTAAGCATCTTACCCAAGCTGTATAATTGCCCTTAAAATACAATTCAACTACCAAAAAATGACAAATTTAACTTCGGAATAGTTAGACTAATGGTGAAGTAGCATTGAGATATGGATATTCTGCCCACACTACCTCTTATAAATTGTATTATCTGTGCGTAGTAATGTGTAGGTACAAGACAAAGGTCTCTTTTTTTAAAATCATTATTTTTGGGGGGAATTTTTCCTTTATTTGCCAGTTGCACAGTGTAGAGAGACAGGAAGGTTGGGGAAAAGAATGGGGGAAGACATGCAGCAAATGACCTGAGCCGGTGTCGAACCCAGGTCACTGCAGAGAGGACACCGCTTTTATAGTCCGCATACTTAGACCAATGAGCCACTGGGGCAAGGTCTCTTTATGCATTAGACTACAACACTGCAAGAATGAAATCACAATGAAAGGAATAACCATTTGAAAGGAAATGGTCTCTCCATTTGTTTTTAACAGCTATAAATCTTACTAGAACCATGAGAAAGATGTAAAGGGAGAAAAAGTACTGAAAGAGAAATGTTCATATTTGGCTTTGCTTTCTATGTATGAAGCGCTGACAAATGGTGGAAAAAAATGACTACTGAATTTTGAGAGGGACCTCTATGAGTTGACCATGGTACCATTGATTATTTATGTGAATATGAAATTGGTGATTTTGATAGTTTGCTGACAAAACAGGAATTTATAATGCACATTTTGTTATTCCCTAAGCAGTGTTTAACTTCTGTATTCATCTTCATTTAATTATATATTACTTGATGTTTTCGCTATGTGTTTTGACACTGTTTTCGGTGGTAAGTATCCATCCATTTCCTATACCCGCTTATTCCTCACTAGGGTCACGGGGCAAGCTGGAGCCTATCCCAGCTGACTACGGGCAAAGGCAGGGACCCACCCTGAACAGCTTGCCAATCCATTTCAGGGCGCACACACCATTCACACACCATTTCCTCATGAATATTCTATATGTAGTCATGGATTTCCAGCACAATTACAATTACGGCATCATTTAGATATCTGCGTCTAATATTATTTCTTCATCTGAAGAAATAATTGAAGGGATATTTAGATTAAGCAGGGCTGGCAGTATAGGCATCGTCAGCATCGGGCTTCAGGGGGTTTAACAATGAATGTTTTTTGACTAACATCAAATCTTACTGGCAGAGGAAAAAAATCTATAATCAAAACAAAATATAAATAATTTAATTCCTGTCCCAAGCACCCTTAAGCCTTGCCGCTGCCTGTGTGTGAATTTAGTGAGATTGAGGGGGTGGGTGGGGCTGAGTAAGGTCCTCTCCTGTCCATCTGCACTCTCTTTACCTGTGGGTGCAGTACATATGCGCATGTTACCACTGGTATACCACAAAGGCAAGTCCTGTTAGCAACCCTGCAGCCTCTGAATTTCGGAACCACTGGTTTATTGACTACTGTGGCTACTCAAACGCTAACTACAGATCTGTCATATCTGCTGCTGGGTCATTCTGACATTTTGCCAGAGAATGTGGCTGAGCGACACACATGCAAACAAGCAAATAAACTTCGAGAAACAGTGCTGCCAGGATAGTTCTGATGGTTAGCCAGATAGCTAATATTAGCTGCTGCATTGTTTATCTCCTGGTATGTGAGTGTTTAAATATGTAACATTATGCTAATGGTCACCATGTGCAGCCCATTCTATTTCAATGCGTTCACCTTAATAGATGTATATACATATTAAACAGATTCATGGTTTATTTTATTTGTTCAACAAAAATTGCCAAACATTACAGCAGTCAAATAAACATTTAAAAACAAAACAAAAAGTACAGATACATTTAAACACTCGTCCCATAGGTTTGAGAATTCTCAGCTGCCCGACAGATGAACATTTTGTGTAGAGCAATTATTTTAACATTACTGTTAAAATAACATTTCAAATGAAATGTAATGCTTGCAATAGTGATACAGTATCGTAAAATTCAAAGAAATGAAGGCAGTATTGCTCCAAGCCGAACAACCGGAACCAACCGGAAAAAAGATGTGCGCTATTATGACCCAGACAAGGAACTAGATGCAGAGACAGTAAAATCCAATAGTCAGATTCACTGTTGGCAATACAGTAATGACTATAAGGGATGAATCCCAGAGTCGAATGGCACGGCTCAGTTCAGATGGAGTGGGCTTAACCAGACCCACCAGACGTCACTAGACCTAATACTGTACTAATGCACAAAGAACACGAGCGCGCAAAGCGCTCAAAAAAAAGCATAAATAGTGCTTCAAATTATACATTCGTGTCAGATTATCTTGTTGTCTGGATTTATGATTAACCACCTGAAATGGACATTACTATATCAACAGTTTGGAATCAAGGCACAAAGTGTGCAAAGCTACACCAAAAAATGGGCTGCTGGCCTGAAGGCCTTGTGTCCCCCGTCGCACAAGTGACCAGAAAAATGTGGCAAAAACTGTTTTGATGGCTGAAAATAATGTGGTGCACTGTACCACTAATAATGTGAAGTACAATGACACTGTAGCTCATTGGTCATTGGTTGAACAGAGAGATGGATGAGGGATGGATCATTGTGATATGAGCTAAATATAACCATAGGTCATGAGAGAGATTATAATTTTCATGACTTGTGGATGATGGACGCATCGCCAAGGCATAGTTTTGTGCCGATGGCTGAGATCTACCTAACAAACCAATAAGAATGTCATATGAATTTGGTGAGCCTCCATCAAAGGTGTCAAAAGTTATTGCGAGTACAGTGTTCTTCACATGTTTTTGCTCAGTGACCTTGAGAACTAGGTCAAGGTCAATCATCACTGAACTTGAGCAAGGCCTTCACGAGAGGCATATGTGGTGTGAATTTGGTGATCCTTTATCAAAGCTGTCAAAAGTTATTGCGAGTACAGTGTTCCTCACATCTTTTTGCTCAGTGACCTTGAGAACTAGGTCAAGGTCACTCATCATTGAACTTGAGCAAGGCCTTCACGAGAGGCATATGTGGTGTGAATTTGGTGATCCTCCATCAAAGCTGTCAAAAGTTATTCCGAGTACATTGTTCCCGGACGGACGGACGGACGGACGGACGGACGAACAGCATTTCTATATCCCCCGTCCCGCCGGGGCGACGGGGGACAACAACTGACTCACATTCAAATCACATTTCATTTTCACTGCAGTATTAATTGTAGGCTAAACATTCATTGTGTAATTCAAATAAACCATTTCATCATCGTATCAATTACTGCAATCATTAAACTGTATCTTATATGTTCTATTCTAATCAGTGCATCTTTACTAAACGTAAAACTGTATTCACTAGTGTCGGCTATAACAGTAGGCTATCTTTAAGTCCTTACCAAAACTGAATACTCTCCTTTGTTATCCTCAGTGTCTCATAACCAAAGTACTCGATGATCCCGATTCTCTGTTCATACAGAACCCATGTTTTAACATGAAATAGTTCATATATGCTCATCAAACATTGATAGCAATCTCCAGAAACCGAGTTGACAGTGCTAGGCTAACCATTATGAATCAACGTTATGCCTATGATGAGCCAGTTAGCTATAAGGCAGCAGCTAACGTCTGCACTAGGCTACTTCAATTTACAGCCAGAGCTGGCAAGACGGCAGCTGAAAGTTTAAGCAAAGTTGTGACATTTAAATTCCCTTGGAAATGGCGACACAGAGGAGAAAACAAACAATAAGGACAGGCAGTTGCCCAGCACTAACCTGAAGACAGGTGGAAAGAATGACGGCGAGAGCAGTCAGCACTGACAGACACCGTTGTGTGTGACTTTGTGTTCCGAGTTCTGAAGTGAGCACTAGCCGAATCACAGCCAAAGCCACGTGAATATTAAGTAGCCACATGCCATTGTGTACAACACGGAGTGAAGTGAATAAAGTAGCAATGAGTTACAGTTATCATATTTAGTAGTTGTGTGTCTATGCTCTTTCTGTTACTGTAGATTCTCTGACTGAAGATTATGAGGACATGTAGACTTAAAACATGATTTTTTTTTTTTAATTACTGGGGCACTGCAGACCAATAAAAATATGTCTGGTTCTGCCGCTGGGCTTGACTGAAAGGCATGTCTGCAGCCAGCCAGTGACATCCTGGGGACGTATCCAGATAGAGAACAGTCTCGCTAGAGCAGAACTGTCAGATGGCAGGACCAGTGTTTAGCAGAAATGCAGACCAAATCCCAATGATCCCAATGATCGCAGAAGGCTTAGAAGAGGTCCCTAATAACATGGACAGAGGAACAGACTGATGAGGGATTAAAACAACCTGTCCTCCGACCATACGCTCAAATAGGTTGATTATTCTCATTTTCTCTGATTTACGACCCATTGGAGCGTTTCCTAAAATTGTGCCCTTACTGGCAGCAGGAAGGTACTGTTAGAGTTACAGGTTCACTTCCAGAAACAGCTTCAGTCATATTTACACTTAAAATAACGGTTTGGGTAAGGATTAGGGTTGGGGTTAGGGTTAGTTAGAATTAGGGTTAGGATTAGGTTTAGGTTAGGGATTTACTGACAGCGATGCTGACGATGGAAACCAGATTGTAGTTATTTAAATGACCACAAAAGGTCACTTAACTCCTAAGTGTAACTTTAAGTCATAATAAGCTGCTACCAATGACCTTTCTGGGCATATTTTCTTGGAGGACAGGCTCATTTAAAAGGAATGCGGTCCCAATCCTGAAGACTGAGAGAAACGCTTGGGAGCTTGTTTCTATCAACAAGACTAAGAGTACCTCAGTATTTAACTATCATTAAAGGTTACAAATATTTTCCAACGAAACTGACTGATTGTGAAAGGAAAAATAGCAAGTAACAATGCTAGCAACTTGCACACTCAAAGGAAAGGGAATTATACACCACACACATAAGGGAGGGGGAAACTCAAATGCATAAGACCCCACATGGTGGAGGCGCCCAAGACGTCAACCAATCTAAGGGGAGAATGTGTCTAAAAGACACTCAAGGTGCTGGATGGAGGAGACATGATAGGGACTCACACGAAAGTTGTGACAGCACGCACTCCGCTCCAGCACACGCCCCGACCACAGCCCCAGATCGTATGAGCTTAGCCCCAGACCTTGTCCGTTCCTACAGAGTCTCTGACAAGCAGTAATTATGCCTGGGTATGTCTAATGAAATTGAACCAAATGAACAGTTTAATCTCTTTAAATGGTTGATTTAGAAACTAAGGAGGTGCTTGCTTTGTCACTTGGGACCAGGTAGGGATGGAAAGCTTTTTTCTTTGATAAATAAAATCATTCAAAAATGAAATTTGTGTTTACTTGGGTTACCTTTACCTATTATTAAAATGAAATGTTTCAGATCATCAAACTATAAGTGTGAAGCATATACAAAATTATAAGAAATTTGGAAGGGAAAAATGTTTTCTGCTGCACTGTACATACAATGATAGTTTGCAGTCTAGGCTCTGACTCTGACAAGCACAATGCAGCTAACTGAGTTTGAGGAGAAGAGAGCGAGGGTAATTGGGGGTGGAATTCTGAGCCCACAGGTGGATGCTGGGAAAATTGGGGGTGGAATTCTGAGCCCACAGGTGGATGCTGGGAAGAAAGGGGGATGTTGACTTGCAGTGAGCACAAGCATGTTACTGGGAGCAGGGGAAAATAATGCAACGCAGCAGCAGGCAGTGGCTCGTTTTGTGTGTCTGTGAGAATAAAGGCATGCCTCCAGTTATCTGCCTGAAATAGCTCCTGAAGCTGTTGCCCATATCATGGCTCCCAACTAATGCCAATTTTCCCCATCTTCAAAAATCACCATTATCCCACCAGGAAAAAAAACCACCATATATGATTAAACCAAAATCTATATTTCAAAAATCTACTTTTGAAAAGTTCCTCAGAATAGCGTAAAACTGTAGTAAATCGGGAGACGAGATGAAGGAAGGGGATTTTTTGACGACATCCGGACTTCCGGTAATAGGACCAGCTTCACCAAGTCAATGCATACTTTACAAAATGCGATGAGCATTGCGCAGATTCGTAGTCAAATCTAATACACAGATATGAATATGAAAATATCGCAAAATTCAAATAAACTTAAATAAATTCAAATTCTAATCCAAGCCAGAGTTCACTTCCTGAAACGAAACGTTAAAAATCGCCATTATATTAGCTAGCACGCGACCATGCGCGGATATCAGCAGAAATTCACTCGTCAACATTTTGACCGTTGAGCTGTCATAATCGGCAAACATATCCGCCTTGCCAAGTGCCGAATTGTCCTACCCCAATTTCTAAATAGTTGGGATGAAGTTTAAAGTGTGAATAAAATCCAAATGCAATGACTTTCAGATCACATGAGCCAATATGTTATTTTCAATAGAACATAGATTACATTTCAAATGTTGAAACTGAGACATTTTACACTTTTATCCACAAAATGAGCTTATTTCAAATTTTCTGGCTGCGACGCATCTTTAAAAAGTTGGGACAGAGGCAAAAAAGGGCTGGAAAAGCAATACATATATAAGAGAATCAGCTGAAAGAATATTTGGCAAGTAATTAAGTTAACTGGCATCAGGTGTGTAACATGATTGGCTAAGAAAGGGACGTCTTAGAGAGACTGAGTCTCTCAGAAGTAAAGATGGCCAGAGGCTCTCCTACCTGTGAAGGCTTGCATAAAAAAATTGTGGAATACTTTAAAAACAATGTTCCTCAACGTCAAATTGCAAAGGCTTTAAAGGTCTCATCATCGACAGTGCATAACATCATCAAAAGATTCAAAGAACCAGGAAAAATCTTTGTGAGTCAGGGACAAGGCCGAAGACCTTTACTGGATTCCCGTGATCTTTGGGCCCTCAGACGTACTGCATCACTCACTGGCATGATTCTGTCATTGAAATTACTAAATAGGCCCAGGAATACTTCAAGAAACCACGGTCTGTAAACGCAGTCCGCCGTGCCATCCACAGATGCCACCTAAAACTCGATCATGCAAAAAGGAAGCCATTGTTAAGCATGATCCAAAAGCGCCACCATATTCTGTGGGCCAAGTCTCATTTAAAATGGACTGTATCAAAAAGGCAAAGAGTCCTGTGGTCAGATGAGTCCAAATTTGACGTTCTTCTTGGAAATCATGGGCGTCTTGTCCTCCGGGCTAAAGAGGATAAAGACCACACCTCCTGTTATCAGCGTTCAGTTCTAAAGCCAGCTTCTCTGATCATATGGGGAGGCCTTAGTGCATATGGTGTGGGACATTTGCATGTTTTGAAAAGCACCATGAATGCTGAAAGATATATAAACGTTTTAGAGCAACATATGCTCTCCTCCAGATGACATCTATCCCAGGGAAGGCCTTGTGTATTTCAGCAGGACAATGCAAAATCAGATACTGTGGCTATTACAACAGCATGGCTTCATAGTAGAAGAGTCCGTGTACTGAACTGGCCTGCCTGCAGTCTTGATCTTTCACCGATTGAGAACATTTGGGGCATAATTAAATGAAAAGTCCGTCAAAGGAGACCCAAAACTCTCCAGCAGCTGGAAGCCTGTATTAAACATGGGTGGGATCAAATTCCAATGGCGAAACTCAAACTTTTCTCCTCAATGCCCAGACGCCTCCACTCTGTGTTAAAAAGAAGAGGGGATCCTACACCATGGTAAACAGGCCCCTGTGTCAACTTTTTTGAGAAATGTAGCAGCCATCAAATTTGAAATGAGCTCATTTTGTGGATAAAATTTTAACATTTCTCAGTTTCAACATTTGCTATATTATCTCTGTTCTATTGTGAATAAAATACTGGCTGGTGTGATTTGAAAGTCATTGCATTTTGATTTTATTCACAATTTACACTTTGTCCCAACTATTTTGGAATTGGGGTTGTAAATCAGATCTTTCCTATTAAGCAGGTCAGTTGACTTACTTTACGTAAAACAAAAATTTATTTCAAATTGCTTGAAAAATGTCTGAACTTGCAAAACTAGTTGTGCAGTAAAAAAGTTAAAAAGCACAAGTCAGTCAAAAAAAAAAATGGCTGAAATCATGTACTGCAGCACTTGAAATTAATGTCACATCAACTGGTGGCCATAACGCTGAAAAGCACTGCTTTGACTATACGGTCTCGGTGGAAACATTCCGACATTTTCAGGACAGATCCCAATATGGATAAGTTTCCCACTTTTGGCAAATCAGCCTCCGCTGTACTATTTTTCAACTTGCGCGACTTTGACAAAACAACTCGGCATCTCTCTCTCTCTCTCTCTCTCTTCCTCTCCCTCTCTCTCTCTCTCGCTCTCTCTCTCTGTCTCTCCCAGACAGGTGGGAAGAAAAGATTTTCTCTGGCATGTGTATACCCTTTGTATTCCATGTTTCAACTGCGCCTTTCATTTGCTGGAGTTTGAGAGGAAATGTTTTAAACAATGCCGTTTTTGTGAATATATCTCCCTGCAGAGAGTGCTGCCACGAGCCACATTTGCTTTACCCCTCACTTTCTCCAGACTGTTCTCTTTCTCTTGCCACGTACTCATCCTGGATAGTTTCTCCAAACTTTACTTCCTTTTCTTCAGACTGTGCATCACTGAAGGGAGGGATGAGGTTGAAAAGGTAAAAACTTACTTTCCTTGTTATTAAATCATTGATTTTTGACTACATGCCTGTTGCAGTTTGGGCCAAATCAAGATCTTTTCCCCTCCAAAGGTGCACCAAACACAGACCCCGGATTAGGTGGGATTTCCTCTCCTGACCACTGGCTTTATCAAATGGATGGTAATAGATGGTAGAATGAATTTGGATGAGCCACGGGACAGAACGCAGTTTGTAAAAGTTCCTTTCTTAACTCTTTTCCCCATGATGATGATATATGACACCTATAGTATACTGTATGTATATCAATGGACCTTTTCCCTATCCTCCCCATTGTTTGAAAACGGGGGTATCCCCAAGGCATCTAATGTCGTCTTCCTCGATATGACCAGGGTTGCCATTTGCCGTCATAATGGGGGAGGGAGGGAGGAGTCAATGGGAAGAAGAGTTAAGCTGCTGGTTCCAATGGACCAAATTTCCAGTGTGTGCATCCACAGATGCTGTGAGAATCATAACTGATCAATAATTTTGCCTTGATTTATTAAATGACCAATCAAGGCAAATTACAATGAAATATTTTAATAGGCCAGATAGTTACCATATAAGTAATTCAATCATTCACACATATTGTGGAAGTAATTCATGACATGAGCAAACAGATTGATTTATTGCAAGAACAAAATGTTTATTGCCATAATGTTCCATTTTGTACCTTTTGCTTTAATACTTGCCCTGCGTGGGCAAGCCTGTGAGTGATTTCATCATTCTCTCCTTGACAAAACACATTCCAACCAGCAACTGTCCCTAGCTGATCAAATCAGAAAACAAACACATGTAAACATTTCAAATTGGCTTGGAGAGAATTGGTGAAGTGCGGAACCAATCTATAATTGAAAAATGCAAAAAAGGAAAGCCTTGGGATGTGCTGGAAAAAATAAAATGGTTTTTGACCAAATAAATTAATAAATACATTTTAAAAAATGGAGAAAAAAAAAACAGAACATAAAATATCACAAGACTAAATGAAAGAACTTTACACACAAGATTCTGAAGTCATTGGGGGGAGACTGACATAACGGTTAATAAAAAATCCAGTGTTTTTTAGGATCTCATATCTCAATAACTCTTAACCACAGAGGCTTTTATTGAACTCATTCTTAAAGCGTTTATTTTGTATTTTGTAAAAAAATGTGTACAGTTACAGTAAATATTGTTTTCGGTCATTTCATTTTCAGTGTATTCTTTTCCTCAACTTCATCACTACGACCTACTTGCTCTAAGAAGTGAAATTCTGCTTTAATAAAATTAAATATAATGGTATTTTTCTGTCAGAGTGCTTCTTTCTCTCCTTCTGACTGACCTGCCTTCACTTTCAATACTGACCAGGGAAATTCTCTTTAGTTTTTGTACAAAAGCAACGCAGTAAAACTTTGACTGTGGGCTTCAGTATATTGTCACTCCCTGCCTTTCAGGGTCAAGATAGTGGAACAAATACATAATGTAATGATAAAAATTTAACGCCAGCGCTGCAGATAGAAAAGAAGCATGTAACACAACATTAATTACTCACGGACTGCCTCAAACTTTTAATTATTTCTTTGATATTAATATTAAAAAAACAGGATAATACAGTTGAAACAGAAGTGCTTAATGGTTGAATTATTACACAAAACATCTTCAATTTATATTCAAATTTGCTCTCGAAGTTGGCTTTCCAATTCAGATCAATTCTCAAAAAGAAGAAAAATAATCATGATATTAATTGCGAGGCTGCATTTACAGTCCCACAGTGTTGACATCAAGAGATTTAGATCAATATTTTAGATATAAATTATGCGGCATTTCACAACGCCAAGTTTGCCATAACTGAATGATCACATATGTAAATTATTTCAGTGAATGACTTGCTTGTTTTTACATTATCTATTTACTTATTTATCTTTTTTTTTTTTTCTAAAGGGAAACCTAACTAGAAAGCCCCCCCAAAAAAGTGCCTTCTTGGTCCAATATGGATAAAACATTTTTGAGCGGAGGCTATAAAAATCTGAAAAATATGCAGTTTTGTGAGCAGGCGTTCACACGGAGCAGGTGCTACTCTGCACATCTTATGCACAACAGTAATCCACTGCACAGCTGCCAGCCCTGAATTTCAGACACGGAGTCTGCGAAGAGCACTGAATTTTCAGGGGATATTTCTCACTTGTAATTTTTAACCCTGACTGTGCAACCAGGAAGGAGGGACAATGCTAAGACAGCGAGAGCATAGGACGTCTACCAACACTGTTACCTGCAAAACACAATGGATACATAGATACTGCCCCTCTCAAGGAGAATCCTCATGAAACTATATGGTAGAAATGCAGCTGTAAACTGCTTGTATTTACTGGTGCTGTGCATTGGCTGTATGGATAGAAGTCTTCTACTCAGCCTCTCAAACAAGACTGCTTACCACATCTTACTCATAGCTTACTACTTCTGTGTCATCATCACTCAGTGCGTGGGTGGGAATTGTATTTCTAACAACTCTGCCGTCCTTGCTTCTCTTTACCAATGGACCGACCACATAGTAACCAAACCACGTTTCATCTGATTTGTACCATCTCCCAAAGCTTCCGCTTATATTGAAATCCACCAGAAGATGGCTAGATGTCTGAGTAACCAAAGGATCACAAGGCTAATGCTAGCTTGCGCGCAAACACAAGCCCCTGATAAACCACAGGAATCATTATGCCTGTCGCTGTTACCAGCAGGCTGGCACGATAAGTGACGTAGCTCATATTCTCAGCGGTCCGGCCAAGTGTTCTTATACAGGTTTCTGCCACTGTTGCTTATATCCGAGTTGAATTCACGTTAGACCTGAGCAAAATGACGGAAATGCAGTGTAATGAAATGCATCGTAAACTGAGTGGGGGAATATCCTATTAATCGAGCCTTCTTAGCCAGCAGTCACAAGATGCCATTACAGGTGACTCCATCAGACTTCCATACTTCACTCGGAATTCATTTGGGGCCCTTGGCAGATTCAAATTAATACTGCAACGCTGCCAGCCAGGTTCACAACAAACGCAGCCCTAATTATACAAGCGGAGGACATGTCAGTGTGCATGTGCTGCATGCTATCAACACAAGTGGCACATCCCATGTCTAAGGGGAATAAAAGTAGTAATTTTCGATAAGAATCCTGCTTACATGCAGCCTCTGTCAGCGCTATGGGACTCTTCCATGGGACAGCTTCACTGTCCCTGAGCTCACTCTGATTTCTGACACGAGGTGAGCTCTATTCAGAGGTGAAGGGGGGGTAGGGGGGGTCAATCAGTAGGCGCGCATGCGCCATGAAAGACAAAGCAGGGCGGGCCACCAAATGTTCAGCGCAGCAAACCGAGTGCAGCACTCAGCCAAGAACAAGAGCAGAGGAAAACTGAACCAGGTGTCTTTTATTGTCCGGCTGAAGCGGCCGTAATATGGATTTACTGGAAGTGCTGTGGCTCTGTGAAGACCCGCCACAGCTGAAGTAGGGGGTGTATGTTGAGGTTTTTTTTCCCCCCTTTAACTCTAGCCATCAGAAAAGATATAACAAGCAATAGCATCATCCGCTCTCCCTCCCCCAGTTGTTTGGTGCAGCAAGTTGTTCATAATAACTCTCCCATATTACCCAGGTGTGGGTCTCGCCTTTTATATTTGAAGCCCACGTCGGGAAGCAGTTTATGAGATTTCAGTCCCAGAGGAAGTGGGGATGGATCTGGAGTGGGCTGTCATCCAGAGCTGGGTAATACCGTCGGTCAGGAAGCGGCGAGGCCGTCCTGGGTTATTGATAGAACCTCATACGCTCCTTCACTGACAAATATGATGGTTCCCCAGCAAGGACTCGTAATCCTGAAAAATATCTGTGATAATAAGCTCCCTCCGTGTGTGTGTGTGTGTGTGTGTGTGTGTGTGTGTGTGTGTGCAAGTGCGCGTGTGTGCGTCTGTGCAGATTTTCTCTTTGAGTTCATTTCCAGAGATATCCTTTATTTATGTAGTGATAAACGATCTCAATCTCCGTGACCTAAGTGACAAAGCAAAGATTGATAAATGCAATGGACCCTTCATAAGCTCCCCTCTGCCCCACTGCAGCACACTGGACTCCATCTACAGCAGCGAAATCCTCCAGTCTTCAATATCATCACAGAACTTGGCCCAGTTTCCTTACAATAATTTCACTGCAGTCTTTTATCAAAAACATAAAACCAAAACACTGCAGACAGCATTTCAATTAAGCAAGGAAAGTGAGGTTCATAAAATCGCATCTTACTTTTGATGTTGTTTTCTCATTGTTTTCTGCTGTACTTACTTGTCAGGTTCTATTACTGTTCAAATGAGGGAATTACCCTTTATTGAAAATTTATATATTGTCAGTTTGAGAGACAGAGCAAAATCTGCTGGACCTTAATTGTTTGAAATGATAAAAACTATCTTCTCATGCTCTACATGCAGATAAAAAAGCACCCCTGAAATAAAGAGGTGGGTATGACATGAGTCTCTCCCTGTGGGCAGATTTAGAAGGTATCCAAATTCTCTGAAGGCTAAAGAATCTTCCAAGCTGACAGACGAAAACCAGAAATAGTTTAGTTGGTAACCATGACAAGGAGCATTCAAATAGTAAAATTCATGAATGAAATGAAGCAATTACCACCTCTGATGCTTCCTTTCAGCAAGGAAACACAAGACCTACCTAAGGAGAAATTGAATATTGTCAAAAAGCCTTTGCCGCTGTAGCAATTAGTTATGTCATTCATGCCTGAAGTATGCCAATGAATTGCAAGTACCACCACCGTCAAAGTGATCCAAATTTCCGCAAACATTTCCTGAGATACCTTGAAAATCTCCCACCAACTCTACCTTGGCGTTTTCAAGCAAGGTCAAGGAAAAGTTAAATGGAAAGAAAAATGGGTCCCTATATTCAGATAATTCGGATACAGCCATTTGATGAAAAGCACAAATGCATCCCAGATAGATGCCATTGACTTTCAACCCCCAACCAGAAGCTGTTCATCTAAATGCATGATAAGACTCACTAAGGATTAAAGCATTACTGACTGGCTAGTTTCAAATGATGAGTTGTTTAAGAGGCTGGCACACTCTTCGGAAGTAATCAGAAAGTGAACTGTTTTATCTACGCTGAGCCTAATTTAATAAACATGTCTCCTGGACTGACTTGACGACATGCCTCTGGTAATGCATAAAATGAGGTTTTTGCAAAACTCACCTACCGCTGATGTTATACTAGGGGACATCTCCAATGAAATATAGAGATGGCGATATGCCTGAGCAGAATTAGCGAATATTATACAGCAACGGCATACTTTGATGAATAATTTTGATGGGTGCTAAAATAATCTTTCATAAAGATGCGACCTGATTTTATGGGCTAAGTCCAAGAAACAAAGTGCTTGGACCCTGCACAACATTAGCGATAGGTGAGTTTTGAATAACCCTCATTTTTAGCATAAGTAGAGTCATGTCGCCAAGTCAATCAAGGCGACATGATTATCTGATCTAAGCTGGGCCATACTCACATTAGCCAATGGCTTTGTGACATGGAAATCAATAAAATGTCATCTAAATTGACTTTAATGGGAAATCATATTTAGTTCATCCTGTCTGTATTTGTTTTTCAGAGGATCACGTAGTACTTATTGGGGTGAATGAAATCTGAAGTCTGTCACATGAATGCGAGGCACAGCAATTCGCATGGATAGAGGACAGCTTAGCCTATATTAAAAGTGCACCTATTATAATTTTTTTTATGAAATTGTGTGAATCATACAGTATTTTGTGCATGTAAAAGGTCTGCATATGAAAATAACTGAAAGTCACCACCAGAGGAAGTTCTTTCTTCCACACAACACACTTCTACAGAGCTGTGTGAAACGCCTCAGTTGCATTCCATCATTTTGTCCTTCAATTAGTAACGTCAACAATTGAATTTTTGTGCCAGGCAGCAAGTTTGGAATGCCCTTGAATCAAGTAGGTTATGCCCACAAATATGAAGGTAAATATGTTGCAAAATGGGAGAGCGTGCACACTTGATTTGAGAACTTGTAGAATAGAATGTGAGAATGTGTAGAACGAAAATGTGAACTTGTAAATGCCTATTTTCATGTTCGTGTGGGTTAAATTTGCAGTCACGGGGGGGGGGGGGAACACACGGGTGCTTGAAAAAAATATGTGAACTTGCAGATTGAAATATTCACTTGTGGAAAATATTCACACACACGGGAGAAAAATATTAATAAATGTGTAGACCACTGATCTATATATAAGAACTGGATAGCTGATGATGTCATAATGTTGAAGTAACCGTGCCGCCATATTGGTATGCCCAACTATAATCTCTCAGAACATTACTCACATCGAACACGTTGCAGCCAACGATATAATTAATTGAGAAGATATATTTTCACAGACACGGAAGAGGCGGTATTTTATATTTCCTCCTCAGATCGACCTGACTGTATGAAAAATGCCTCAAGGACCGCAGATTTAACTACAGTTGGCAGCAGTTGTACGAGCCTTTTACATTTTCACTGGACAATATCAGCATTTGACAGCGCGACCAATGAGTGCGTTCCATAGGAAATCTATACAGATTTTTATACATCTCGCCTGAGTGGGACAGCGGTACAACGAAAAGGAAGTCCAAAGTCATTGAGACTGAAGAAGACAAGACGTCAATCCTGCACGTATTATTATGCGAGGGGGGATTTAAAAACTTAATGAAAAAATAAAGTAGCCGTGAGCTCGCATCTTGTCAACTGTTGTCTTTATTTTAGAAACACTGGCTGTGAGATTCAATCGCGCTAAACACATATGTAACTCCCGACAGATGTTTTATATTGAGTTTTCTCTTGCGATGTCTTCAGTCACTAGCTGCCACGAAGCTCTAGGCTAATTTTCCTATGAAGCGAAAGTGGGTTCGCTGAAGAGAACGCAATTCAAACTTATCAAGGTCGCTAAATCAGCGCTCACATGAGAAGTGAAGTGAGTTGTTCGTTGTGGAGATGTATGTAAAACTGCCTGTTATTTATTATCGAGTGTGAATCACATTATCTGTTTAAGTAGCTCTAACGTTACATCCTCATTGATAACCTGGCAGAATTAAATTTGTCCGTCAACGGTAATTGAGTGTCAGCAGAACATTAGCCTTTTTTAGTGCTGGAATAGATTTGCCTTAATTATTAGACCAGTCAGCACCGGTTTTGTTGTCTAGTTAGTCTGGTCTAATATTATAGACAGCGTTACACGGCAGTTTTACTGGATTATCTCATTTATGCCGTGTGACATTGATTGATCTGGTTAACTTCAGTTCGGTAATCTAAGTAGCTTTAGGCTAACCTGATGGATCACGTTTGCGAACATTAATTTGAACTGTTCCAATAATAACCGTTAGCAGGGCTAACACTGACACATTATCTGCCGTGAAGGTAGATCGCCAGTGGCTAATAATAAGCAATATATTCCTTGAAATTCATTTATGTGTATCTGTCTTCACTACAGCCAGTACATTGTCTCGCCACATCCCCCAAAAACGTCGCTCCACATTGCAAGGCTGCACATCAGCGCTTCTCTGCCATAGAATACTATACTTACTACCTGGCATAGTAAGATGGCCGCTCGACCACTTCCGCTTGCTTCAACCTCCCAACACAGTTCCGCATCACGTCAGCAATCCAGTTATTCTATAGAGATCAGTGGTGTAGACTGATATTTGCATGAATAGAGTGACAGCTACATCCATAAGGACAGATACAACCGCAACTCAGCGACTGCAACTTCTCAAATGTGTCCCGGCAGTTTCAAATCTGTGCACCTTGACTTTTGCAACACATCTTGCAATGTGTCTGTAGCAAAACCAATTTGCACTTGGAGAGAGAGGGGTAGGGGAGGGGGAGGGGTTTGCCCAGAGCCATGTAGAGAGAGAGTCGCGTCAACTCCGTTCACTCCAATGGACCAATTTTTTACAGTAATGGCGGGTCGTGGAGTCTCGCAATAGTACCCGGAAGTTAGTGACGAACACTAGTCCAGCAGCTGAGATGAAGCGGTATGGACCGTTCGTGATGATCTTTCCAAAGGTAAGCCGATTTAAGAATTAGACTGTGTTTTGTCAGCACATTAGTGATGGCAAAGTGAAGCTTTCTGAACCAGCGAAGCTTTCCAGCCAATTGTATCGGAAAAAGGTTCATTCATTCAATGCCTCAAACTCTATGATGACCTCTGCTGTTCAAAACTTGTAGTGCAGTATGTTTGAAATAGCCTACCGGTATATTTTGGCCCAGTCTCTGTGGGATGAACATGGTTATGAAAATTTATTGGTTCAAGTTATCTAATAAATACGCGGATTCCTGTATAAATAAAACAGTTGTTTTTCCTGTTTGAATTGTGTCCATATTTGCGTAATAAAAATTATGGCCAGTCTATTGCCAACCTTGTTAGGGGAAATCAAATTAAAGTGCTCCCACATCTCAGAGTGACCACTCTTTGCTACAGGTTCCAATGTAATTTTTTGCTCTTTGCTGCGACTAACTCGATATGAACTCTCCTGACTCGCAACATCGCTTTCGACTACTTCAAACCCACAAGCGCGCGCCCTATTTCGCGCACCTTTGAATCAAATCGAAGCGGTCACGTGAATGTGAGCTGGAGCGAAGCTTCGGAAGTCGCTGATCACGTGATCAGCGGCAAACGAACCAAGCACCGATACATTTGCTTCGCCTTGAACTGGTTCATACTTTGACACAAGCTTCGAAGCAGGAGGGTCGGAGGTAACAACACTACAGCATATCTGAATTAAATTAACACGTACAGTAAAGCGTTTTCCTGGATTATCCCTTGTAGAATTTGAGATATATTGAACGTTTAAGGGCAGAAAATTAGGCTAGGATACTAGCTAGGCACAGTTAGCGACACAGTTACTTGCGCTAACTATGAGCAGCAGCATAATGGAAAACTTTCATCCAACGACGCGATATTAGAGAAAAGGGCTTCTTAAAGTGATTTTTTGCGGAGTGGGGTGGAGGAGTGAAATGTTAGAAAATTAACGTAAATATCAGACTGGCTACAGTAGAGGAGGTGGTGAAGTAAGGTTCTCTTTGAGTACAAGGTAGCTAACGTTAGCTATTATAATAAAAGTTACACAATGTTAAAGCAGAAAGCCATCGGTTGCTGATACATCGCTATTAATATTGATCGTTAGACCTATTTTTTTACTGCTATTGAATGAACTAAAACGTTATCTATAGTTATAGTTTTTAGGATTTGATATTCAATTGACAATTACTTGTCAATACTATGTCGCTGCTCATTTTTGGATTGATGGTTTAGGGAGAGGGAAGCTGGAGGACCAAATAGAAAATTGAGAACAGAAAGTATTGGCCAAACAATTTGGAAAATAATACATAGAAGAATAAGTGGGGAATCATACTGAATAGTATAAATATTGAGTTGTACTGCATTACTTGTCTTAAAGACTGCAAAGAACATGATCCATCTTTATACTAATTCCTGTTACATGTTACTGATGCCACTCACCATACTTCCTTAAACATCAGCAGCATAGCTGATTACAACTACTTAAGTTCCAAAGCGAAGTTGGGAAACAAAGACCACACCTCATCTCTCAGCATCATTTCCCATCCAAGCCCGTATAGGTGTGTCTAACCCTTTCTCCTGTCTTTTTCTCCCCCTCCCCTCTTTCAGCGGAAGAACTGCAGACGATTCAATTAGAGCCAAAGAAATCCCTGCAATGAGACAGACGACACCCACTCTGCACCCTGAGTCTTAACTCCCTGAGCTGTGCAAGCCTTTCCCTGTTCCTTAATTTTAATAAACTGGACAATGAGCTTCCAAATCGTGTGGTCTTTGGTTGTGAAAAAATGCATGTGCAGTGTTTGAATACGATCACCTTACATCTTTGTTGTTGTAATTTTGAATGATTGTTAGATTTCTCCTGTTGAATTGAGCCTCCAAACTTAAAATTTGTACTCATTGTTCATTGTGTTGGATGTTCCAGTTCCGGTATCAGCAACTGAAGTAGTTCATTGAAAGTGTTTTTGGAGAATCGGAATCTTTTTAAGAACGGTATCTTCGTACTCTTCCAATGGATTTCTCCTGTCCCTGAATATCCTTGGTGCACGCAATCTATTAGCATTCTGACGTTCATCTGCCTCCTCTTGAGCAAGTTCAAGTATTTGCAGCGTGTTCATAATGCTCGCTCTGCGATCGACAAGCAGGACATGTCAGTGAAACGCATGCAAAACAACCCCACTCCCATGTTTAAGGGTTTCCATTGTTCATTTTAGACAGTCTTTGATCGTGGTTTATTTTGTTGTCCGTGTGTAAACCTAAAACCGCTTCATAGTGTGTGACTAAAGTGAAGCGCAAATTTTAGTCTGCGCTTAACCGATTTATACGTGTACAGGAGATAAGCAACTTTCGTAGTTACGGCCCATAGTGTTTAATGAGCCCTTTCTGAAAATGTTACTATACATGCAAGCCTAGATAAATGTATACCTTCTGCATGCAAAAAGTCAATGAAAAAGTTGTTCTGAGCTTATGTATTGGTGTTTAGTGATAAGTGCAGATGTGAGCAGATAAATTATAATTATTACCAGTGGATTTTCTCAGATGCCACACTGAACATTAGCCTATGCTGCTTTTAATAATGCAGGGACTAATTGTGCTGTGTTACGACCCGGTCTAGGGCAGACAGCAACAGGTAAAGAAAGTAAGGGAAGGACGGGCGGGGAGAACTGTAAAAGGCACAAATAGTACGCTGCTCAGTTACTCTGGTCCCTATCTGCCTAACCAAAGCTAAACTATTCCTATGGCTAATCTTCGAAGGTTCGCCGGGCTCGGGGCGGCTTTTAAACACTTAACTCCCGAACTCCCAGTCCGCAAATAAGGACTGAGGGAACGAATAGTGTACCCCCTGTGGAAACAAGTTTCCGCCCAGAATCACCTTTAAAAATAATAAAGGAAAAACAACAAAGCAAAACAACAAAGAAGTGCCCCGATGGAAGGACTGTGAGATCCAGCTGGGACCACGCTGACTAACCAGAGTAGACCTAACAGCGTACCGGAAAGGGCAAGACGAGAGGGATAGTCAGATACAGAAGCCGAGGTCAAAACACCGGGAATTCACCAAGCAACCAAACCAAAACGCAAGGGCTAGAATTCTAGTCTAATGGGACAAGCCAAGGGTCAGCCACCACAATTCAAACAAACCAATTAAAGGGAACGGCAAGAATCGTAAATCCAGAGGCAATCCGAGTCAAAGAAGGCAGAAAAAATTAATCTCACAGGACGTTAACGCAATTAATAGATCGGAAGAGCTAGTCTCCGCGGTTGACACTAGACCGCGCCTTTTAAAGGGGTAAACCGGAAACGGAAGTATCAGACCTAGGCGAACCAAAAAAAAAAGATAACAGATTTCAAGCGCAGATTCACAAATGCACGACAGGGGTCGTAACAGCTGTCAGTTGATAATCATAGATAGTCACCTGACAGTCCTCTGTCCTTTCTGAAAGTCATGAATGTTAACTAATTAACATTAGTTAATTACTGAATTGATAATTTAGATTCTTAATTTCCATGGGATGATTAAAACCCCAAGCAAATGAAGAAATGGTAGAAAATTAAACAATTTTGAAACGTTCCTTCCCCTCCCTCTGCATAATAAATATTAGAATGGGATTAAACAAGCATTGTATTCAAAAGCAAAAACCAAGAATTCAAAGCAATCGAGAACAGGAACACGCTCTTTATACTGACTAAATGGCAGCGGCGTGCCGTCAGATGTGAGGAAGGCCTTCAGTAATATCACCTTTCCCGCATAATTGCTCTAGTTTGCCTGATTAACAATCAAACAATTTATTAACTGAACAACCACCACCAATGCATGACACGTAATGATATCGAAATGCTAATTACAAAGCGATTGCCTGTTGGCAATGTTGATATAATTGATGTGACTCTGCAAGGTTGACAATCTGCAAGTAAATCAGAAACATTTGCGGACTTCGCAGGAATTATTTTCGGCATCACTCAGCTGTGCATCATAGGCCTACCTAACTACGCACTTTAGTTGTCACTACATTCAGACAATAGAACGGATTCTCATGGCTTATTGCTCAAAGAGCGCAAATCTGTGGTTTCCCGTGCTACATGAGCGCAGAAATTATAAGGACGAATTGATATTTTTCGTAGTAATTGATGTGCGGAAGAAAAATCCGTATAATTTCGTAGTGCAATGTATGACAAGGCTTTCAAAAATAAATTAGACTCTCGTCGGTTCTGCCTATCAGTCTGAGCAACTGTCGCTAATTGGGAGAGGTAAACTGCGAGAGGTGTAGGTCATTAAGTAGTGAAAGGCGAGGTTATTGCTGGCCCTGTGTTTCTGCCGACTGACCGCCGCTGTGTTTTAGTCATCTTAATTATTTAAATAATTCGAAGGCACTAAAACTGCTCAAATACTGCCTGTATTGAGTGTAAATTCTGCCGTTTAATGTTGCTTTTTCGCGGTTGTTTAACGTTATGGTCACTTAAGTGAGACGGCGACATTCATTCAAGCCTAAAATATGTAAAGAAGGCAGAAATAATGCTACTTATTGACTAGTAATTACCGAGAATTGCAGGTATGTCTCTCTGCAGCCTGTTTGACAGACGCATTTAAATTGGCAGCCAGCGATTTCCGAGAACTATTCGCCGTCTCCACGAACCACGTGACGATCGAGAATTCTGGACCTCCGTTGACGCGACTCTCTCTCTCTGCATGGCTCTGGGTGTAACTACCTCCGCCGACAGATGGTCACGCTGGCTCAAAAAACTGATGTCAAAGCGGTATTTATTGAAATCAAACGAAATAAAGGACTAAAACTTTACATAAACCATGAACTTAGAGACGAAACAAATGATAAAACATATAATATCGCCTGACAACGTAAGAGCTTTGTGCCCTATCAGCGAGGCATTCAAAACTTCTTCTCAGCCTTAGCTTTGCCTCTGCAAGTTCTTCCTTTTTTGTGCACAGTTCAACACAGTTTACTTTTTCAAAATAAAAGTCCTTTCGTAGTGCAAGGCAAAATCAGTAAAGCTCCTTCTTTAAATGCATTAAATGTCCATGAATGAATCAGATAAAGTCCAAGCTCAAACAATAACAATAATCAGATCCAAATAATCAAGGTCAAAAGTAAACATTCAACAAATTCAAAGGTAAAATAGACAGGGTCAGCTACACTGGGTAAACCCCTCCCCTTTCCCTTCCCCATCACCCTCCCCTACCCCTCTCTCTACAAGTGCACATTGGTTTTGCTACAGACACATCGCAAGATGTGTTGCAAAAGTCAAGGCGCGCAGATTTGAAAATGCTGGGACACATTTGAGAATTTGCAGTCGCTGAGTTGTGGTTGGTCTGTCCTTATGGATGTAGCTGTCACTCTATTCATGCAAATATCAATCTACACATTTATTAATATTTTTCTCCCATGTGTGTGAATATTTTCCTCAAGTGAATATTTCAATCCGCAAGTTCACTTTTTTTTTCCATGCACCCGTGTGTTTTTTCCCCTGTGACTGCAAATTTAACCCACACGAACATGAAAATAGGCATTTACAAGTTCACATTTTCGTTCTACACATTCTCACATTCTATCCTACAAGTTCTCAAATCAAGTGTACACGCTCTCCCATTTTGCAATATATTTACCTTCATACACAAACGCCGCAAATTTGAGTGATTGATAAAAAGTCCAATTTATATGGACTTCCAGAGGAAGAAAAAGTGAAGAGGCAGTGGCCGTTTTGGGTTACCCATCATTATACTGGGGACTGCTTAATGAAATGTACACAGTTCAATACTGGATATTCTCAGTGGTTACTCCTGAACACAGAGCTGTGCCCACTTTGTCGGGCCCTGGAGCTTCGGGTTGTTTTGGAGTACGTAATGTAATGAAGCCACAACGGTAAGGCCACACTAGCGTAGCTCATCGTGTGTTCGACAGTTATGCTGGCTAATTTATGCCTGTCATGTCTAATGCCAAAGCTCCCTAGCTCTTTTGCTTGTTTAAGGCTCCTGTACATCCTTTGAAGTAAGTATGAGTTCACTGGGATGGTCTGCTCCCATATTCAGTTCTTATTACGATATAAAAACTGGAATGTTAACTCTGCTAGTGATGCTGTTTTCCGATGAGATTTCCCATTGGATTCTTTTAGCATCATGCTAATCGAAGATTAGCATCCTCCGGGCCAGTTAAACTGGAAACCACTTTGCACAGTATTGCATTTGTAAGAAGTTCTGGAGCAGCACACTAACTAAGTTGGGAGACGAATATATTTTTATTTATCTATGAAATGCACATGACAGTTTTAGTTGTAGTTTTTCTAGAATTATGCATTCATATTATTTTGAGAGGTGATGAAATTGTAATTCTGAGAAAAAGATTTGGGATTTGAAATACAGATAAAGTGCAACTGAATACATATTTTTTGTTATGAATAATGACGGGCAGAAGCGAGAGAAGGAAAAACACAACCTGTTGCCTGTCTCATTTCTGTCCTGTTTTTCGCAGAAAAAAAATATAATCTGGCTACTGTCTTCACATCTGGAGCTGAAATCCATTATGGTAAGAGGTGTAAAATGTCCGACACACACGTAGAGAGGTTGACCAATCAGAAGTCAGTGGTCCAGATGACCAATCACAGCAGACTGTGCTTTTTGGGAGTGGGTGGGAGGCAAGAGCTCAAACAGAGTGTTTCAAACAGAGGTGCTGCAGAAATGGCCATTATGAGAGAAATAAAGTGTTTTTTGAACCCTGAAGCATGTATGCCTATTCTAGTATACCCCAGTAATATGGTCAAAAATGACCATAAAATGGAGCATAATAGGTGCACTTTAATGGCTGTTAACTGTGAGCGGTCCATAACATGAGAAGTGCAATGCAGCTGCATATAATTTGTCTCCTCAATGCTAGAACAGCATGGAATCCCAAAGTCAGGATGTTTTGCTGCAGCAGTCCATATTTGACAGTAACAAGGCACCACTAGTATTTAAACATGTCTGGGACATGCATCGAGAATCGCAGGCAAGCTGGTTTTCAAAGGTGACCTGAGTGAGAAGTTCAACTCCATGGCCTACACATTCCCAGCTTGTGCTGAGTCGGTCTTGGCTTTCATAAACGCATTCCAGTGACACTATTATTTTTTTAGGCAGAATATTTCCACCATCCACATGGAAATATCTGTATACACAAAGAACTGTTCAGCATGTGTCGGTCGAATGCTAAGAATATTAAAGAGTCATGTTCCCGGAAACCATGCATGGCTCTCAGCATGGACTCAGAATTAACTTCCCCCAGTGAGATGCAAGCAGCTGGAGAAATGCTGTTCCATATCCGGCTATGTGTAAAATAATTCAAAAAACAGAGCGTAGGCTATCATTACCTTGGGTACAATTAAAAACTCTGTAGATGGCACTTTTGTGATTTTAAAATGTAAATTGGATAACATGTTGAGATGATGTGGGCGTAATTTTTGCTGGGATCACGCTGGTTGAAAAATTAAAGGGCCAGTTTCCTGTTCATTTAAACAAAATAGGAAGGGATTCATGTAGAAAAAAAACAGTTTCAAAGAATGATACGTTTGTCATTTTTTAAGCATTTACTAACCATGTTGATTCAGTATTATTATTACACAGGGGGTGTTTCAAGAAAACTTGCCATTTTGCTAAAATGCCTGTTACAGGGGTCAATCTCCTACATGTTGAAGTATAATGACTCAATATTCCATTGCCCTTTTATCAAAGGTTTGCCTAGGATGTACATCCATGAGAAACTCAAATTGGTTGGCTCAGTTTTTCAAAATCGCTGATTTTGTGTCCCGTTCATAACCATTTATGACCATTTTTGCGTCAACCTGGAGAGGAAGGTAAAATTTAATCCTTCACTGTAGTTTATTCATCAAACATTGGGTTGTGAAATGCCTAATTTTGTATTCTATGGCTAAAGGGCTATGGGTTGCACTGTTCATTCACTCTTACATGGGTTTATATTATCACAGCTCGTTTTTTTAAAAGGGTGTTTTCGTAACACCGAAACCATAATTACAGTGTTTTTTGATCTGGACTGTGTAGCTAAGTAAATATAGAGGTCCTCCTGGGTCTTTCTTGCCTAAAATACATTAATATCCATTCAAAATGGAAAGAAACATGTCCAGTACTCATGTAGGGTCTGATTCCTGAATACCAAACATTTTGAGGGAGACTTCTGCACTGTCCCATGCATAATCAATATTTTCCCCTGACTTCAGAATGACATTTGTAAAACAGATGAATAAGGTGATAATAGACTGAGTTAAACACTCCATGTGATCTTGGAAACTGGGCTGTAAAAGGAAACATGCACGGGTGTTGAAATGTAGCACCAAGAAAGCTACAGCCTACAGCCCCATCTTGGTGTGAATGTCCCATACATTCTATGTAGCTCTGGTGCTAACTGCCTGACTCAGTATTTTAGGAATGTGCTGTCTTCTCTCATGTAAGTACAGTTTATTTCAAGGTCTGTTGCAGGGTTTTGGGCGGAGGACAGTCTTTGGTGTGCCTTTGATATCCTACTACTGCTAATTTAACGCCATAATAGGATGTCCCATACATAACCCATAAATATTTTACGATGTTGAGATAATTTTCTTTCACATTTAGATAGCAAGAGACTGTGCTTTTATACATGTAGTTTACATGACCCCCACATAATACTGACAAAGCATTACACATCAGGAATCAGGAGAATTATTTCGTCTTATACATAACTAGATGTCCCATACCTCATGGGCAGTGGTTTAACAAATCAAAAAGTGCTCTCTGCAACAGGCGGTACAGGGGCAACCCTCTTTCTACTTTGAATAGACATATATCTGAACAAATTAATTTATTATTCAAAGCTATTTATTGGCTCTTTCAAAAATTTGGATGAATGAGTATTGCCTGATCTCGAAAATTGATATACTCTAAAGTAAGCAAGCCACTGCAGTTGAACAAATGTACAAAATTGTTAGTAAATGCTGAATAGACAGTCTGGCAGATCTGATGAACAGATTGCAGTCTGTTATGAGGACAGGTTTCACTACTTTCATCACCATCACAGGCCTACCTTTAGGGTTTGCCCGTACATAACTGCGGCAAATCGAATGTTTGGAACTCCCACCATTAAAATTAAATTAATTAAATCGATTAAATTTAAAAAGTATTTGAATACCATTGTTTCTTTGTTAACTCCTTGGTACTAAGTAAAAAATTATTTGGACAATTATGAGCATTTTCATGATGGTTGAAATTTCTTCCTTCTGGTCGACACTGATGGCAAGTTTTCTTGAAACACCCCACATTGTTATTCTTTGTTTTTCTACAAATTATGACTAATAAAACACTATTGGCCAGTTCACTGCAATGTTAAATTTGCTGTACTTGCCAAAACAGTTAGGTCAATGTGAATTGTTGATTTTTAGTACATACCAAATGCTTCAAGCTAATCGAAAACAGTTTGTGATTTAAGCCCAACTTACTCATCAACTCAGACATTATTCAGTATCCTTGACATTTTTTTTTTGTAAGAATATTCATTAATTATAAAGAATGGTGTGTTACAGCTCAAGTTTTAATTCACCGATTTTAATTCAAATTGTAATTCTGTACCAGGACCAATTTGGCTAATTGAACTCGAATTTACATATTTTTAACGTTAAACCACATGCCAATGTAAATGTGTAAATAAAAGCAATACAGAAATGTGCTCATAAATCCAACAGTACCTTGAAATGATTGGTGACAGGCAAGATTTTGTTCATTAAAAAAATGAGCTGCCCAACTTCATCCATCATTCTTGAGAACACACATGAATAAAGATGGCAGGAGGCTACTAGACTCCTTAAAGAACCTCCTCCAGCCCGTAGGCTGGTGTCAGTTAAACTGAAGAGCAGTCTGTTTATCAGGCAGTGGTAGAATGATTAAAAAGAGGGCAGTGAAAGTGGAGTGTAGTGCTGAATAGGGATTTTTGTAGGGAGGAGGGAGGGAGGGGATGTTCTAAGAGCTGGTTGGAAAGAATAAACAGACTGCAGGTTCTAGAATGGCTTGCTCATTATGAAATCGTTTTGAGCAGTGCTCCATAAGAGACATTTGATTACTAACAAACCCCTCATTACCCAGGCAACAGTCTTCAGCTCGCGTTCTCAATTTTAAATTGCATCACAGCAGTGGAAAGCTGGAGAGTTGTAGCCAAAATGTACCACACTCACCTCAAACTCCCTGATGTGGAGCTAATATGTATTGCCACAAATTAGGCACATTGAAATTAAATTGGGGAATAGAATCAGGAAAGCTAGAATGTGTGTAAGCGAAAACCATGTGAAGACATCATCTTCGCTGGAAATGTCAAAACAACAACTAAATACTCCACCATTGATAGTCATGCAGCGAGCAACAAAGGAATCTGTATTGGCAGCATTAAGTGAAGGTATCCGCTATCTTCAAGTCAACAGTATGTGGCTTCCCTTCAGGCCTGAAATTTAGTCACACTAAAATACAAATAATGAACAATTGTATAATATGCAATAGGCAAGGTAATCAGCCACTTACGTTTACCGTTAGACGCCAATCTTCGCATCCATTAAGCTTCACAGTGGGTATACACCAAGACAATAACTTTAAACTTCACAAACTCTGTTTATGAAATGAATACAACATTTTAAGAGATATTGCCCTGGGGGGTATTCCACAAAGCTGGGTAACTGAGTAAGCCTGGCTTTTTCACAAAGTAAAACCTGGAAATTATGCATATCTGGAACATGGACTGAAATAAATACAGCTTTCCGGGTTTTACTTTGTGAAAAAGCCAAGCTTACTCAGTTACCCAGCTTTGTGGAATACCCCCCAGTTCTAACACACTTTATTGTTGGGTGGATTATCAATGTAAATGCTACAATAAAGCATACAAATGGCAGGAGTTGAAATCCAAACTACTGTAATTTTGTCCTTAACCAGAGGGGGGGAAAAAAACAGTGTCTTGACATTTGAAGGGTGAGAAATTGAAATTTTTTGAGACATTGCAAAGTAATCTGATGAGGCCCCTCAACAAAAGTAAGGTTTCACAAGGAAAAGCCATGCCTCATCTTAAACGGTGTAAAAACTTTCACTTTTCAAACAAATGCATCAGGGTGTTAAATGAACGCCAGGAGCACTACCAACTGTTTTAGTCTTTTGGAATTGACAAACATTATTTCCATAAAATAAAATTTTGTCAGGCACATTGTTGCCGCAATCAATTTTTTGTAACAACTGAAAGGTGTCGCAAATGGTATTTTTTTAAACTTTTGCATAGGCCGAATGCATGTTTGAAGGCTTTTATTATTATTTGTTTATGGATGCTAAAAAGTCTGGGGCTTCATTATTCTGCCAAATGACCTCTGATGTTCAGTTGGTCCAGTATATTGGGAGACATGAACTTTGACCAGTGTCACAGAGTTAAACATAATAGTACAACGGAGGGAGTGCCCTGATATTGTTGATATCCTCATTGTGACCTTACACGACGTTGAAGATATCAAATACTGTCATGGCACTGTAAGAAACACTATCAAGCACTTCAAAGCGATCGGTTTGCTGATCGGTGCCTTTGATGTTCATTATCCGTGCATGACAAGCAAAAAGTAAACAGCAGTTGACGTCGCGAGAATTCCGTGATGATATTAATAGCACCTGGGATGCAGAGATGAATGTATCAAAATCTTCTATTTCCAGACACCTGTGTGAAAATGGTCAGATTGGTCGTGTTGCTGCCAAGAGCTGACAATATCAAAAAATAAAGAATTAAATAAGAATTGAGTATACTAATATATTCAAGGATCGAACGCCAATGGACTTGGAACAAGTCCTTTTGTTTTAACATGATAAAGGAAGTTTTATGGCACTCTTTGCCAATGTCTGGATATAAGGGGACGAAAGTTCAAAAATTTATCAGTGTGGGGGGCGATGTTACCAATATTTCTGATCTGACAAAACCAGACATGTGCCATGGGGAAATTTCTTGAAATGGATTATGCATTTTATGTACATGGCAAAAACACTGATTTTGTTTTGGCACCATGTTGGTTTTACTAGTAATGCCAATTTGTGGCGCTCCGCCATACCACCTATTTAGATCTTGCAAAACCAGACATGTGCCACAGAACAATCTCTTGAAATGAAATACGTGCTATGTATACGTAGTGAAAACACTGAATTTGGTTTGGCAGTTCGCTGGTTTAACTAATTACAGAGATGGGTGTATTTCACGCAATAACTTATTAACCCCTTTGCGCAGAAGCCAAATCTGGCTTTTTAGGTGTTACCTGATTTAAGGCTTTATAATTCAAGATTGCAGCTTCACCGACAGAAAAACTTACGCTCAATTGAGTCTAGACACTTGAAACATTTAGACTCCCATCGTATTTCAGTTTATTTTTATGATTTTGGTGGAGAAAAGGGGCTGCAAACATAAACAAGAGTCATCAGAAGATGACATATCCCTCCAGTTCCACATAATTCGTGATTTACTCATTGCAGGAGAATTGTATCCTCTTAATATGATCACTGTAGTAATCCTATACTCATTAAATAGATGGATTGATTAGATTGTTATCAAGGCAAGCATGTAATGATAAATGTATTGATTCAGAACTAGGATCTTGTGTCATGAAGTATGGGGAATACAATAATGTGAGATTTGCTATTACCACTGAATGAAATGGAACAACTAAATATGTTAACATATACTTACCTTTATAAATAATCAATGATGTAACTACCATAGTGATATCTTGTCTACCACAAACTTGACAGAGCTCTGTAACCCACACTCTTTCAATAGCGATGGCTGGTGTGCTACTGATGTCCTAGGTAATTGACAGTTCTGTGTCATTCCATGGCTCGGATGTGAGATACCACAAGGACATTTCACTCTATTTCACTTGGCCTGTGTGAGCCAGGACTTTTGGAGTTTTTGAAGTTTCTAAGTGCCATAGTTTTTGAGTTCAGCTCCGGAAATGAAAATAATTACGGACGGATGGACGGACGGATAAATTTTGGGCACCATGATTTCAAAATGCCCAAAAGGCACAATGGGATCACTAGAATAACATACGTACAAAATATGAAGTTTGTAAGTGGCAGAGTTTTTGAATTCGGCTCTAGAAAATGGAAAAAGTCCAATTTTAGGGCTGTTTTTAGAATAAAAATCAAAAATTTTGGGCAGAATGGAACTGAAACCCCCAAAAGGCACAACTACACCATAAGGGTAAGTTCCATACCAAATTCGAAGTTTCTAAGTGGCATAGTTTTGGAAATCTGTCCCGGAAACGAGACAAAGTCCGATTTTAGGGCTGATTTTGGTGAAAATTTCAAAAATTATGGGCAGCATGGAACTGAAACCCCCAATAGGCACACCTACACCATAAGAGTGAGTTCCATAGCAAATTTGAAGTTTGAAATTTTTTTTGAAATTTGAAGCAAATTTGAATCACAAACTTCTTGACTACAAGTACAGTTCATCTTCAACATTACATTCTAGATTACCCGCTTGTTATGAGCCAAATTAGACAGGTGCTATCCAGGTGTCTCCCCAAAGTCTGAGATCCATCAAAGTGATTCACTGTCAAATCATACATTAATCATATATTTAACACAAATTAACTTTTGGGGCATGAAATTCAGCATGAACTAATGATTTTCTGGTTGAGTTTAGCATGAATCTATCAATATCAGTGCAGTTGAACATCATGGGTCACCAGTAACTTCTCCAAACACAAAACATGCCTTTTCTCCATAATAAAGTGAACTATATTGTCCATTTTTCTTCGAAGTCCCCCAAGCATTAAATTAAGTGCTGATTAAACAGCTATAACATTCACGCTGCAATGAAAAGCTAACTCTCACATCTGAGCTCATAACCTTACACCTTATAAGGGTAAAAAAAAAAAGGGGGGTGCCATCTCGTGGTCGAGTACCGTAACTAAGTGCTTAAATTTGCATATGCATAGACGCAAGCGTCTACATCTGCAGAAAGGGGTTAATCACATGTGATCACGTGAAATTGGCATTTGATCCTAAATACATGTTGACATGAGACAATGGCATGTAATGTGTAAACCAGTCATTATTAACTATGGCAGGTGAGAGGAGACAAAAAGCTACATCGACACAAATATCTAATACTATTTGTTACATTGTTTCTCTAAAACATTAACAATAATAAGGTTATCAATTATTTCTTGACCATACTTATTTCCATTCTATGGAGATTGAGTTGTGTATTGTGGAAGAGAAGGAAATGTATGTTAAAAAAAAGGTTTGATTATGTTTATTTCATCGAATAAGCATTTTTTCAAGTTTATGTCACTGCCAGATTCATCACAGGAGATAAAATTGGATTCACATCATTACAGCTCATACACATCCACTGAAATGTTATACACTACACTGTTACATCCACCATATACAATGTTTTCTATCTTGTCTGTAATGCAGTTTCCAGATAAAAATGGCTCAGAGGTCCTTAGTATAAATGTAGCTAAATAAAACAAAAATAACAAAATAAAAGTACACAGAAGAACATACACTCAAGTAAACATGCCTTTTAAAAGTCATTTTCATCCCGACATTTGAGCATTTCACTGTGGTTAATGAATTTGAAGACAAAGTCTACATTTCTGTTCACAGTTTTGATGAACAGACACGTGCCTTTTATCTGAGATGCTTGTATCACAACTAAAGGTCCCAGACTTTTTACTGCAGGGATGAAATAACAAGGATTCTCAAATTCCCACACGGAAAGAACCTATATAAACATATAGGTTTTAATCCCCGCCTTGTATAAACCAGCAGTGGTCGGCAGCTCTTTTCAGAAGTAGCGCGCAATTGGCCAATGCGCTACAGGGATGCAAATTGCAAAGGGCTTGCTTGGAAGGGTTATGAAGATGAGAGTTCCCCATAGGCACAACCTGTTGGCTTGACAGGCGCTCATGAATAAGATTCTGACCACTCATATATCTGACTATCCTTCGCCCTCGTTCTGAGCCTGCAAAGTTTCAACCAGCAAATGTATAAAAGCAATTGCTAAAGCCCGCGGGCTGTGTACACTCTACTGAATTGTAAACAGGAAGATGCATATGTGAATAAGCCTAAGAACTTACACGTAGTTCCCTAATTGGATATCCCAGATTCGGGTGGGATTGGAAATGCAGAATAAAAAAAACACGTTGAAGTTTTAATTGGCCGTTTTCATATATTATAGGTACATATACGTACCTATATTTACCTATAATATATGGAAATGGCCAATTTTATATATATGCAAAACCTATATGCGGTATGTGGCCCTATATTAAAACCTAAATATATAATATAGGTATATATTAATATAGGTTCTCTCCGTGTGGGAAGCCGCTTGCACACTGGACCCGAAACAAATTTTTTGCACGGCAGATTACATTCAAACTCAATGCAAAGACGGGAATACACGTGTGTGTTTGCATCTTTGCATTGAATTTGCATGTATTCAGTCGTGCAAAAAATTTGTTTCGTGTCCGGTGTGAAAGCAGCTGAAGGACATATACCCACATAGCCTACTCACGCACCCACATGCAGATCTCTCCCTCTCTCTCTCTTTGATCTGACATCAGGACAATTGATATGGATACTACAATTTATGTGCTGATTCAGATAGTTACATTAAATAGTGGTTGCTCTAATTATTTATTGCATTGAAATGTGCCTGACATTCTGGAAACCTGCATGTGAGGTTGCGGTGATGTGTGCGCACTGTGCGCCGGTCAGCCAAATGACCACTGCACAGAAAGTAAACCAGGTTGGGGCTGGCAAGCTCTCTGCGCACTTATGGCAGACCCTTTATCCACGAAATTGTCACTGCATCATGAAGAATATGTGACACCTCCCCCTACTGTGCCGCCACACCCATCTCTGTATACGTCTGTCTACCTTATTGCCAAAGTGGCTGCGCAAGGTGTTGCACCGAACGAAATTACCACTGCGCGGGCTGCACCGGATAAAATTACCACTGCGTGGGCTACGGCCCGCTGTGTCACCCTGCGCTGCACCAAGAAATTAGAGCCCTTTGAATCTACAGTACATAAAGTCATCAAAAGATTCAGAGAATCTGGAGAAATCCCTGTGCACAAGGGACAAGTTTGAAGGTAAATACTGGATGTTCGCAATCTTTGGGCCCTCAGGCGGCACTGCATTAAAAACAGGCATGATTCTGCACTGGAATGCTCTGCGTGGGCTCAGGGACACTTCCAGAAATCACAGTTTGTGAACACAGACAAAGCATTTTATACAGTACCGCAATCACAGTTTGTGAACACAGACAAAGCATTTTATACAGTACCGCATGAGAGGCTAACTTTTAAAATGAAGGCCGTTAAAATTATCGGAGGTATTCTCGAGTGGATTTGGAACTGGTTACATGACAGAACACAAAGATTTCTGGTCAGAGAGATGTGCTAGGCATTGTGGGAATTGGAGTCCCTCAGGGGTTAGTGTTGGGACCCCTGCTCCTCCTCATCTACACCCCCAATTCCAAAATGGTTGGGACAAAGTGTAAATTGTGAATAAAATCAAAACGCGATGACTTTCAAATCACACCAGCCAGTATTTTATTCTCAATAGAACAGAGCTAACATAGGCAGCAAATGTTGAAACTGAGAAATTTTACAATTTCACCCACAAAATGAGCTCATTTCAAATTTGATGGCTGCTACAGGTCTCAAAAAAGTTGGGACAGGGGGCTGTTTACCGTGGTGTAGCATCCCCTCTTCTTTTTAACACAGAGTGGAGGTCTCTGGCCATTGAGGAGACAATTTTTTTGAGTAGCCATTGGAATTTGATCGCACTCTTGTTAAATACAGGCTTCCAGCTGCTAGAGAGTTTTGAGTCTCCTTTGACGGACTTTTGGTTTAATTATGTGCCAAATGTACTCTATTGGTGAAAGATCAGGACTTCAGACTCTTCTACTACGAAGCCATGCTGTTGTAAAAGCTGCGGTATGTGGTTTTGCATTGTCCTGCTGAAATACACAAGGTCTTCCATGGAATAGATTCATCGAGAGGGGAGCATATGTTGCTCCAAAAACTTTATATACCTTTCAGCATTCATGGTGCTTTTTAGAACATGCAAGTATCTCACACCATATGCACTAATACATCCCCATACCATCAGAGATGCTGGCTTTTGAACTGAACGCTGATTACAGGTGGGGTGGTCTTTCTCCTCTTTAGCCCGGAGGACACGACACCCATGATTTCCAACAAGAATGTCAAATTTGGACTTGTCTGACCACCGGACTCTTTGCCACTTTGCTACAGTCCATTTTAAATGAGCCTTGGCCCACAGAACACGGCGGCGCTTCTGGATCATGCTCAAAAATGGCTTCCTTTTTGCATCATAGAGTTTTAGGTGGCATATGTGGATGGCATGGCAGACTGTGTTTACAGACAGTGGTTTCTTGAAGTATTCCTGGGCCCATAATAAGGCAGAAAAAGAGGGCGCAATCCAAGGCAATCTGTCAATATAAAAAGACTTTATTCACACAACTAAGTTCATAATGGAACAAGAAAATGACAACATGAATTGACCCCCATCGGCCTTCATCAGGGCAAATATCCAGGGCAAAAAACTCCCAGTAGAGAGAAAAAAACCTTAAACAGTGGTGAGAAAAAACTCCTCAGTGGGAAGAAATCTCAGAAGCAACCAGACTATATTGGGGAAGCCCATCCTCGGCGAGCTAGCTAAATATTAACAAATAAAGTCAAATACAGTAAAATAGCAAAAGAGTTCCATTTAAGTCCATCTGAACAGTGGCGTCTGTAGCACCAGGAAGTGGCGTGTCGAGGATGGTGCAGAACTGGATCAGGACTGGATCAGGACAGCAGCAGCCAGCGCTCTGAATGAGATGAATGACAATACAGTTTACAAACACTGCCGTAACCATACAAAACAATGCCAATACCATATGAAGACAAGAGTACGAGTACAAGTACTGCCAAAGACCATGCCATTGGAAAGGAGGAGGCTGCGAAGGTGGAGGGGATGTTTGCGCGGATCTGTAACGGGTCTTGGTGGGAATGATAGAGCTTGGTTAGTTGAGATGGAGAGCGCCGCCTTATTTAAAAAGACGCGCAAATTAAGTACGTGACGCTGAAGTCCAATGCAATTGGACAAGGGGTGGAGCCAAGACTGACTTCCATGCATGTCTGAACTAACACTGACGCTCCATAAGTCAGAACTGGGCTGAGAAGTGGCAAATTAAATCCAAATCATGTAAAGTTCTACATGTAGGGAATAAAAACATTAGACAGGATTACTTCATTAAAGGTTTCAAACAGGAATATGCTCCACGTGAAAAAAGGTTCAGTGAGTGACTGTTGACCAAACCCTTACAGGTTCTAGCCACTGCGCCTTAACAATTTAAAAGGCCAACGGGATTCTGGGATATTTAGCCAAAAGTGGTTTTAACTCTCCTCGGCAACACATTCATCAGATCATACTGAAAGTATTATGTTCAGTTCTTGGGATCATACTACAAGAAAGATATAGAGGCTTTAGGAAGAGTTCAAAGAAGAGCCATAAAGTTAATTCCTGGCATAATAGATGAAAGCCATGAGGAGAGGCTGATAGTCCTAAATCTCCTCGGCCTTTGGAAAAGGAGACTTTGGGATGATCTGATGGAGGTCTTTAAATGTGTTAAAGGGATTAACAAAGTTAACTATGCAGGATTACTTAGGCCAAGTTCTCGAACTCGGGGGTCACAAATTGAGGTGAGTCAAGGGTAAATTTAACACTTATATTAGGAAATATTAATTCTTGTAGAGGGTAATTTCAGTGTGGGATAGCTTGCCTGGCCATATTGTTGAGGCAGAAATCAAGTGTCTTACAGTAAGTGTTAGATTCACTTTAGTGATTGGAAAATGGCGAGCCTAATTGGGCTGAACGGCCTGTTGTTGCCACTAATGTCATGTAGTGTTACAATTGTGATGTCATCACAGCAAAGCTGCTATTCATTGGTGGACTGTAACATTACTCATGGACAAGCATTAATTTTTGATCCCAGAACAGTATTTACATGGCGATACCAGATTGTGCTAGTATCAGAACAGTGACAACAAAATATTTGCTTTTGTTACGTAATTATTGCCGTAGCAAATCCATCCAATCAATCCACTCTCATTCCTACTTTTGAGGGGATAGGGTGGGGTGCTAATTCCATAATCCAGCATGAAATAATTGAGAAGTAGAAAAACACTCTGGGGTGCGTTTCCAGAAATCACAGATGCTAACTTACATAGTTGGACCCATTGAGTGTGAATGGACGCTTTTGTGAAATGCGCCCCTGCATGGTTAAAAAAATCCATTCCAAGGAATTCTTGTGCATGCAATTAGAAAAGTATAAATTTGAGATCTACAGACTGGAAGTATGTTTAATTTTTGCAGGAATTAACACTTGCATACCATGAGCACCATTTAGGACTTGCAGCCCTTTCTGAACTGCATTACTGCATGTAAGGACCGCCATTAATTTTGTTCAACTATAAGCATATTTACTTTTCTCTTGCATATTATTTCACTCATACTGCTGTTTGATTATTTTAAGGACAAAAGTGGAGCCATGGAAAATCTCCCCATTTCTGAAATCAACATCAAACATGATGGTTAAAATTATGTTATGTAAGAATCTATATACATGACATCTGATGTATGTATATGTGTGCATGTGTGAAACCAAATCAGGCACACAACAAGTTGACTGCACTCCTCTTATGATTTGGGCTATTCTTGACTACGTTCCAAAGAGAAACATTCTGAGATGCAATTTATGCAAAGCCTTCTTTTATTTACCCTTTTTTTCCAAGATACATATTTTCCCCAATTCCAGCTTTTGATGTTCTTTCGTTGAGCCGTGGCAACCTGCGGGGGAACTCTGGTGGGAGTACTCCAGGCTCTCTCCAGTGATTGCTCACCATGTGACAAACACAAGTGCAGCAGATGCTCCGCTCTGAGCCACCGCACCTCCCAGCCACCTCCGCCACGTCAGATCGAGATGTCACAGTCGGTTAAATATACCGACGGGTAGCCGCACCACCGCATGTAGCCGCTGCTCTTTAAGAGACACGCAGATAAATTAACAAATGCTCCAACAAGGACAAGGCCAGAGGTATGGCATGTCGCCTTTTCATCAAGGTCTTGTTCATTGTTTGGATAGGGGAGTGATTTTGTCTTTTTTTTTATTTTAGCTCTCGAAATGTTGATGGAAGAATGAAAAGTCATTAAAAAACCCAAGCCAAGGCCGTAAAGCAGTTATGACATTTATTAAATTGTGATGCAGTGCTCTGTGAAAAATGCCAACATTTGCAGCCTGCATCTTATGTGATCAAGAAAGAGGCCACATAGTCAATACTTCAATACTTTAAGCGGCATGTAGCCTACATTATGATATTATTACTTCTACTTTTGCCCCTTTTCAAATGGAAATGCACATGGCGGTTATTCCCATGTTAATATTATTCCTAATTTTGTCATTCACTAATGGCATATTGATCACCTAAGCCCAGTTTGACGGTTTTGTTGTGCAATAGAGGCGTTTGTATCACACAGGGTTGAACAGCATATTAGGGGCTGTCAATGAATACAGCTGACACTGTACAAGCTTTGAATCAAATAAACTATTTGCATTTTGACTCACGCAGGCCACTTTTTGATGCAAATGCTGTCACTCTGTAGTAGTTTCATGGGAATGAATCCCAGCCAGCAGAGCTGTTTTCAAAGAGGGCATATTTTTGTCTTTGTCTTCTTAATTTTCACTATTGTTATGTGCTGTATGAATAATGCCTACAAAATGGTGGTGGGGTCTAATGGGAAGGGAGGGTGAGGGCTTGTGTTTACATGTGAATATTTCCTTTGAGGGGGTAGGTGAGGGAATGCAAACAACTAAATTCAGGCTTACCCTTGCTTTAATACCATGAGTACCGTTTTGTGTACAGTTTATGATTTACATCTTTTCATGCAAAAAGCTATACTTGGTGAACCAAGCTCTATCCCGCCAAAAAAGTTCCTGTAATTTGTTGCTCCAATCCTAATTCAGTACAGCTGATTCAGCTTATTTGCTGAATCAAGATCTCTAACAGGTGCGTTTGCAAATGAGGTGTGCTTTGCTTTGGTTGGAGTGAAAACTTTCAGGATGCTAGCACTGCAAGAACAGCATTGGAGAGCAGTGGTTTAAATCATCAATTCAGGGTCCTTGATGTTTTGAAAATGGTGACTTCTTGACTTCCAAGGCCTCACCCCATCTGAGAAAAACTGAAAAGAAGACAAAGGGAAAAAGGTGGTAATGGATCAGTGGAGACAGGCCAGATCAACTGGTGCGAGAGAATGTTGGCTTGTGATCATTCTTGTACAGAAAAGAGCTTTAGCTACTTAAACTAATGTTAATGTAATGTAGCACCATATACAACTCCTCCCTCGGGTTTGAGTTAATTTAGGACTGAATAAAGAACTATAATTTCATGGTTTGGGAGAAGTCTGATTTATAGAAGAACTAGGGCTAGCCCCCGGTTAGTTAGTCAGCATACCAGACTCTAGTAAGCAGGCAGGTTTTTTGCAGAGTGGGTGCTCACTCTCGCTGAAGTAAAGAAGTGGTGTTTTTTCTGACCAGCGACTGCGTTTGGGCTGATTAAAGAGACGCCAGGGGCTGGGAAATGTCCACATTCCTCCATCTGACCTTTCCCTTCCACGATGCTGATGAAGAATGAAGACCCGGCGCACCGTGACATGTTGCCAGGTCAGAAGACATGACTTTGGCGATGACAGAAAATCTGACTTTATTTTCAACAACGAAGACTTCATCCTTTGAGAGGAAAAACAAACCCCTGGACAATTTCCGCATTTCTTATTGTTGTTTTTCCCCCTCTTTTAACTTTGTACTTCAAGTGAATTTTTGGTGGCAGAAAAACAAAAAGGCAAGTCTGGATTTGGACAGGTATAGCAGTAGAGACAGCGCACAGTGGTGTTCTCTTGATTCCCATTGCCTTTGAACTGCCTCACACTCTCAAGTACATTTGTTTTTCTTGCCGATGCAGTCAGGTAGCAATTCCTGGGAGAAAATGAAAACATGAGGAGCTTGGTCTTTATGTAAGTTTGGCACCACGTTCTGTCACCGCGAGATGCTATATACTGTGGGCCTTATGCCTTTGTTATAGGTACAGACACGGCACATATAGTCCTATGGCACTAAACACAGAGTTCCGCCCACTTGCTGATATTTCTTGCCAACAGCATCACTGGGCACTCAGGCAACAATCTGTCCCTCTAATGCTACCTGATCGCTTTATTTATTTTGCTCTTTCTGAGATATACTGCAGTTGTTCTTTGGATGAAATTGATCTCTGTTCCATATTTATAGTGTATGGAGGGAAATCGTTGCAGTATTCAGTGAGTAACTGTCAACCAGATGTCCTCCAGAGAGAGGGGTATGATTCAGAAAGCTTAAAAATATATGAATAATAATAGAAGCTGAATGTGTTATTTTGAAAACCAAACAAAGTTATTGTGTCTATCGAGTGCTCCAATTTTCCACAGTGTTGAATTAAAAAGAGCTCACAGTACTGTAGCTTTCAGAAAAGCTTGAGTGTTAAACATCCGTATGCTATCAGAAGCCAAATGTCCATCAGCATCTTTATCCTCTCCAGACATGGTGGGCTTTACAAAGGGATCTTACAGTTTTTACATCAATGTAAGTTCATGAATCCACTAACATACACATTCGCTCAGCTAAAAAGGAGTTCACCATGTTATCATTTATTTTAAACCTTGCTCAGTTGTTATACATATACTTTTTTAATGGTAAACCAGTCATTGGGCCAAATTTTGCGAATACAGTTTCAACAATATACTGCATATAGTTTAGCCATAAAAACTGCAAGGAGCTATTATCATTCATGTGGAAATTACAATAGTAGCAAGTCAATGATGTGTTAACCATGCAAAGGGACATCTATCTGAGGGCTTAAAACAAAAAGAAATTCTGCCGGTGGTTCTGATATTTGCCTTTGCGTTTGTGTGTCCGTGCGTGCGAGCGCGCGGTCGGGTCAGTTCAAAATCAATTCAGTTAATTATGAGAAATTAACAGAAAATAATTTGATGAATGTACAGAGCCTGATTAATTTAATTTCAACTTGAATTTCCTGGATGGATTAAAAGTCATTGAAAAGGGAGTGACAACATTCCTGAAAAGTGAGGCCTCATCTGATGGTGGTCTGCATCATGCACATACCTATAAGAAGACATCATCTGTCTTCAAATATCAATACTGACAGACTAGCTGTTTAATATAAACACAGCTAGAATGTTCCATGTTTAAATATACAAAGTTGGACCCTATTTCAAAACAAATAAAAGAAGAAATGTCCCAGGCCGCTGTCATCAATTTTCTCTCCTGCACCACAAACAGGTCAGCACAAATTCATTCATTAAAAAAATGTGTCCTCGATATTCATATTTAAAAGAAATTATACTTTGTTCAATTGAAATATTTACTTTGACCTTGAAGATCATTATTATTTCAGCTGTCTATAAAATAAAAAGCACCTCTGACTCTGAATCGGTTGAAGCAGGATGCCAGATAACATACCTCTGGTTTCCGGCAGGCGTAGAATAAGACACGAACCGTAGGAAGTATCCTGGAGTGCTGCTGTAAAAGAAAGGGAATTTAAAAATTCATAACCCAGGGGAGAACATTAAGTTGGACACATCTCAAGTAATCGCTCTTGCACCTCTTAATTACCAATGTTTGCTGTGTCTAGCCAAGCATTTTCCTTGATGTTTAATATTTATTTATTTTTATTTGAATAGCACACCAGTGGTGTGTAACGTCGCTCTCTTCCATTGTCCTTGGCGCAAAATGAGTAGAAGTTATAACATCTCGGCCTAGTCACCTTGATTAGGAATCTATCACTAACTCAGAAAATAATCAAAAAAAAAAAAAAAACGCTTCTAACGCGCCCACCATTGGACAAACCCAATATAAGTGTGTTCGCACACTCGCACTAGGTTCTAAATGTGATGAAATTAATCCAATTTCCCGAGTCAGTACTCCACCGGTGGTGAACAGATGACACTAATTACTGTTTCTTATTATGCTGCAGATGTAGTTTACTCCATCTTTATTTATGGAAAAAAAACAGAGAATTTCCTAAGGGGTACTTGTGCACCGGATTGGCAGACAGCGTATGTGTCCCTGTTGGGTTTTTCATATCTCATTAGTATGCAGAATTGAAGGAAGGAGTATTATTATTCAATAGGTGTGTGTTTGCGTGTGTCTGTTTGTGAGCATTTGGGTGTGCATATGTGCAAGAGCTATTCTTTAAGGGTGTATATTTATGTGGGTGAATGTGTGAACGTGTGCTTTTGTTTCATTTAAAAAATATCATTTTGGAGTGTTTGAATGTGTGCCAGGACTCAAATGAGGAGAACATTTCAAGTGATTACATCTAAATTATTCTAATTCCACAGCATTATTAGAGCTAACATATTTTAGGTGGATAATGAGATTTCATCTTCACAGTGTTAACATAATAGCATAATTGTCAGGCTTTTGTTGGTGCCTGTGATTTGCTCTGAAGTGGGGCTACTTGCAGATTTATGCTGGTTGGAATTTTAAGAAGACAAAATGTGTAAATGCAATGGATTGCACATTATTATGGGAACATCCTTTAAGCATATTAATTTGGATCTTTTCTCCCTTCCTTGGTGGATGTCCACCATATTTCATGCTGCATACAGACCCCCATGGTGTGAAGATGGAGATCAGAGCTCAGATCCCAGTTAGAGCCCGACCTCATTCGGAGATCGCAGACTGCATATTTATCTTATTGTTCCTTTTTTGTTTATTTTTTTGGTGTGTTTTTTTTTTTTTAACCTCTGCATTTAAGGAAAGAATTCAACTGGGTTTCAAGGTTTGGGGGGTAGGGGGGGGTGGTGGGGGGTAACCCCGCCGCTCCCCTTTAAAGCCGCGACCAGAGCGTTTTCGTGTCTCCATGGATACCTCCCCCTAACTCCGCTGGCACTTCAACACAAGGAGATGACACAACGGCTGACAAAGTTCCAATTTCTCCCTCTGGGAAAGGTTGACATTTGATGAGAAAAAAAGCAAGAAAGCAAGAATAACTCCCATATCTGTTTGAGTTTATTTAATTTCGATTTTTGTTCACATAGTAATTCTAGCCAGCTTTTTTTTTTGTGATCAAATCTATTTTAATTTTGCATCTTTGATAAGTCGAGGCAGCTCTGTGCAGCTATTCATGTAAGCAGCCTGCTGTAAGATGGAGGGTATGTGTGGTTTTGGGGGATGAGGTTTCTTGCCATCGAATACACTTCAAATAATGAAATGGGCTTCTCCAGTAATACTGTTTTCAGACAATACATATTGTCATATTCACTTTATTGCATTTTCTTGCCATAAAAAAAATAAAGTGGCTGATGTGCAGATGCGTCATATGCACTTATAGACCAGAATTTCAATGCCAGAAAAAAGACGAACAAATAAATCAGCTGTATTTTGGTGCCCATCAAACATTGAAAGGCTTGAAGAACTAATTATTCATGAAGAAATTCATCTGTATTTCCTGTCTGGAAGAACTTCCAGGAAACTACATAACATGATTAAACCACAGCCGTTAAAAAAACTGCAGATGTATGAAGCATGATTGTCATGAATTTCATGGTGTTACAGCAACTTACAACATTGGATCCAAACCTGTCAAAAAACTACAGTAAATTGTTTTGTTTACAACCTAAAGACATTTTTTTTTCATGGGCCATACATGAAAAAGAAATTTCCTGACAAAATATGTATTCATGTGCTACCACTCAATCAGTTTTCCAGATACCAGAGTACCCCAGGCAGAAAATCAATCCAAGGTTTCTGGACGCAAAGAAACACTGAGCTAAGGAATATTACACTGAAACCATGGCGGCAAATCAGAAGCACACAAGGTTAATCCAGGAGTGAATGAATAATTTATCAGACGCTTGATCTGACATCCAAGGTATTGACCCTTGAAAGGAAGGGCTACTCTACACAGGAAATGGCATCCATGACACTTGCTTCAGTGCTGTCTCCCTCTGCTCTGATAAGGAGTGTTTTTTCACCTTAATGATTTTTAAATCCGTAATCAGTTCTGGTGTTTGCTGCGAGATTACAGAGGTCACGACTTAAATCCATCCATGTCACATTACCCTCTGTCAGACAGAAATGCGCTATATCTACTTTCTTTAAAAAAATGCCCCATAGTGAACTTTCTATTAAGACTATCGCAAATGGCATGGGAACATGCGAAACTATTTGTTACACATTTTGGTTACACTTGTCCTTTTGGGTCTCATGTTACAAGCCAACAAAAATTTTCTCCTGACTATCACAGTGCTCAACCAGACACCCAACTCACTCATGTTGGGCAGTCTGAGTCATTAGCCACAGCTACAAACTGTGCGCTCGCCCATCCTTCCAAAGTTCTTAGAGCACAGCTGGTACCATAATTAGATGCAGAACAGAGGAGTTTAATTAAGCTGTAACAGAGAATGTTCATATCACATCAGTCAGCCTGCCTGTCAATCAAGCCCTTCCATGCACAAGCACAGAGGAGACCGAAACATGGCAAAGGAGAGACAGGTTAGAGGCAAGTATGGATGGTTAAAGGAAAAGAGCATTCAGGAACTACGCAAGGAGGGAAGTAAATGGGGAGGATGGGGCAAGTGAATGGAGATGACAGATGGGTGAGAGGATGGCGAGAAAGCGGGATGAGACGGAGGAGTGAAGAATTGGTGAGAATGAGTGCAGAGACACTGGATGGTGAGACTGCAGCAGCAAGGTTGCCAAAGATGAGTCAGAGAATGGAGCGAATGGATGCGGAGCAAACCCAACCACCAAATGCCGAGGGGCAAACCGCAATTTCAAACAACCTCGCAAACCGCCAAAATGAGTACAGATTTAGCCTCGGCGCCAGGTCTAATTTGAGGTCGCGTTTTAATTGAATGTCAGCCGTGGCAGCGTCAGAGCAGCGGCGGAGCAGAGTGATGATGAGCCTTGATCCGACTCACCCTGCCTGCTAACGGCCGCATGCTCGCCTTGGCAAAGACGGATGTGCAAACAGTGTTAGAGATGTGCGCGGCGCGGTGTGGATTCCCGGGGTTATTTCTTCCTCTTGATGTGGCGCGGGGCAGAGGTGGCAGTCTCCGAGATGTGAGAGTTCTAATAGGGAGACAGAAAAGGCTAAAAATAAGACCCGCTGGGCCGGCGGCGCTGGAGTGTCGGGTGTCGAACTCCCTGCACCGCGGGAGATTATTAACGGTGCCCGCTGCTCAAAGTGCCCGTGATTACACGCGCTATACTCAGAGCTGCAGCAAAGTCCCGGGATTATAAACGGTCCTCCGGCCCAGTTCTGAGGAGCACTACAGGCAACCAATAAGGACGCAGCTTTCTGCACTTAGCTAAGCTACCTAGCAGATCAAAGTTTCTGACGTTGGGGAGGAGTTGCAGTAATCCCGATCCCGGCGCCCTCAGGTACCAGCTCAGGAAAATGCAGGGAGGCTTGATCCAGGCTCAGAATTCCCCACCTATTTCTGCTACTGGTCAGGAAGTGATCATTTGTCCTGAACTCGGTTATGATTATTTCTTCTCCAAAGATGCCACTTGGCTGGCTACCTCGAATAATGGCTAAAGCTTCTAAACTCATCCATGCATAAGTTAAAGACATACACTCCTCAGTAAATCCAGCGCTTCAACCTCTTAACGGTCACCTGCATTTTCTCACATTTGGCCCGGATTGGTAGACCACATTTCAAATGCTCACTGCTCCCACAGACAATGGTTCTACTACACAAAATACTGCATGTCTGTTGTTGCTTTTATGAGTATTTACATAAAATATACGGCTCATTCTTCAACTTTGGGACAAACAACGCTGATATCTTGATTGCGCAGGTATTAGCTTTCAAACAAGACCAAATGATACGGATAATGCTGCGCCCTCCATAATTATTGGCACCCCTGGTTAAGATGTGTTAAAAGCCTTAAAATAAATTCAATTTTTATTGTGGAAGCATACTCTAACACTGAAAATTGTAGAAAAATGTAACCTTCAACTGTAGTGAATTTTAAAGGGAAAAAAAATCTCTGACTAAGAAATGATTATTTTTCATAAAATCACCTGTTTGAAGCACTGATTACTAAAACCCCACAAGTCAAGTCAAGTGTGACTGATGGGGTTTTAGTAATAGGTGCTTCAATTATTGGCACCCCTAACAATTCTGAGGAATTAAATGTAATTGAAGTATTTCTATCATTTCAGAAATAAAAAGTTCTCCAAAGCTCACTGTTAAAGAATTGCAACAAATGGTAGCATCTTGGGGTCAACAAGTCTCCAAAACAACCATTAGGTGCCATCTACATGCCAACAAGCTGTCTGGGAGGCATGCACTGAAAAAACCTTTTCTCACTCACAATCATAAACGCAAACGTCTGGAGTTCACTAAGCGGTACTGGGACTTCAACTGGGACCATGTGCTTTGGTCAGATGTGACCAAGATAGAGCTTTTTTGCAACAAACACCCTAAGTGGGTCTGGCGTAACACAAATGATGAGTATGCAGAAAAGCACCTCATGCCCACTGTGAAGTATGGGGGAGGATCGGTGATGCTGTGGGCCTGTTTCTCTTCCAGAGGCCCTGGGAACCTAGTCAGGGTGCATGGCATCATGAACGCTTTGAAATACAAGGACATTTTAAATCAAAATCTGGTGGCCTCTGCCCAAAAGCTGAAGAGGGATCGTCACTGGGTCTTTCACCAAGATAATGACCCTAAACATGTGGCCAAATCTGCACAGAAATGGTTCACCACACACAGATGGCTCCCATAGCCATCTCAATCCCCAGACCTCAACTCCATTGAAAACGTGAGGAGTGAGCTGAAGAGGAGAGGACCCAGGTCGCTGGATGAGATAGATAGATAGATAGATAGATAGATAGATAGAATCATTTTCAATAAAAAAATGAAACAATCTCACATTACAACACAATTTAGAGAGATTGTGCAAAGAGGGATGGTCGAAGATCCCTCTTTCTGCATTCTCCCATCTTGTGAAACATAATAGGAGAAGATTAGGTGCTGTTTTGTTGGGATTTGTGGGATTTTTTTCCGACTGAATACATGCACTTGAATTAAAGGATTTTCTTCCTTTTTTCCCATTGTTGTCCTATATTATTTAGAAAAAAACTGAATTTATTAGAAGCTAAATAAATTATTGAGGGCGCTCTACATGGTTTGACTGTCACAACACAACTTTGATGATGAGGACTGACAAGTTTCATTGCATTCAAGTAAGTGGTGTCTATGTTGAGAATATGTTGGATTAGCTGAGGATTTAAGTCATAATTTACAAATGAAGGATTCAAAATTTGTTAGAAAATTCCGTAGGGCCCTAATCAGGGCCCAGTGACAGTTAACAGGTTACATTAAGTTGTTATTTTCTGCCTTTTCTGACCTAATTTGAAGTTTTATCAGTATTAAGACAATAAGGCAATGTGTCTACTGAGAATTATTAATTATATGAGCCTCTCAATATCTGAATTATTCTGAAAGTACAATCTACAAAGTTTTACATTTTGGTTTGAACCGGGCTCTACATTCATCCTTTTGAACTTTAATGACAAACTGATGCCTTTAAAATAATAAATGCCTTGTTTTCAAATAGGGCTGCACAGTGACGCAGTGGGTGGTGCTGCCTCACAGCGAGAAAGTCTTGAGTTCAAATCCCACCAGGATCCTTCTGTGTTGAGTTTGCATGTTCTCTCCATGTTCATGTTTGTGTCCTCTGGCTATTCCGATTTCCTCGCACAGTCCAAAGACATGCATGTCAGGCCGATATTGGAGACACTAAGGTGCCCGTAGGTATGAGCATGTGAGTGACTGGTGAGTGAATGCTGTGTGCCCTCTGCCCTGAATAATCTTGCTATCCACGGTTTGTTCCTGCCTTTTGCCCTCTGTCAGCTGGAATTGGCACCAGCTCCCCAACATCCCTGATGAGGAAGAAGCGGTTTAGATCATGAGTAAATGGATGTTTTCAAACAGCCTGTTAACAGACCATGACAAAGCTTAGGTAACCAATAATTCCATTAATTGACAAATAAATTTGATTGTAAAGTACTTTGGCTTTCTATTTCAATCTTTTCAAGCCATTATATAGCAGCAAATTCACTTAAAAATTTAAAGAAATATGCAAGGCCAACAGGTTTTCTTACATCGTCATCAGAGAGAGACAAAAGAAGGCATCAGGTGGACAAGTATGAGCTGCATAAAGTTGTCAAACTGCACATAATAGAGGTACAATAATGTGCAGTGATTATGATTCGCCTAACAAATTGAAGATAAATCAGAAACCAAGTACTATTCAAGTATTAATTTCATGTAATACTGGATCATATACTATAGATGGAAATAAGTTACAGATAACAATATACAATAAAAACAAAAATATAATGTCTCTTAGAGAGAAAAAGTCAATATCTAATGTGGCCACCCTTTGCTTTGATTACAGTGTTTAATCTTTCAGGCATAGTTTTCACACATATTTTATTTCCTCACTCAGAAAACCATTCCATTTTCCATAAGTTTGTTCCAAAGCGATTGTTTCGAGCAGACTGAACCTCAAACCTAAATATTACCACCTGCTTGTTTTACTGAAGGGGTTAAACAGTCATTTTTGTAAGGAACTCCAACTCTATGGCACATAAGTGCTGCGTTTGGACGAATAATTTAAAGTTTTGATTCATTGGTACGAAGGACTTGTTACAACTCAATTGGTGTCCAATTCTTAAAATTCTTGGAAAACTCAAGGCTCTTTTTTGCTGTTGCTGTTGGCAGCAACATGACCAATAAGACCATTTTTACACAGGCATCTGGAAATAGTAGATCTTGATACTTTTGTCTCTTCAATTCCTGTGCTATTAATATCATCACGGAGTTGTCAAGCTGTCAACTGCTGATGTTTTTTTTTTTTTTTTTACTTGTCATACACAGACAAAGAACATCAGAGGCACAGTTCAATTTCCATTGAACTGCTATTGCCACTATTTTTCAGTGAAACAGTCTCTTTGAAATACTTGATGGTGTTTCTTACAGTGCCATGGCAGTATTTAACTTCTTCAGAAATGAAGACAGAAGTGATCAACAAGAATCATTTAAGGCCACAAAGTGGCAAGGAACAATCTGAGAAAGCTCCTTCTGGTGTACCATCGTGTTTAAAACTGACACCACTCAAAGTTTATTTCACCTTATATACTGGCACAACTGACCATGAAAGGTAAATTTGCAAAATAGCCTCAAACCAGCCTAAACAATTTTTTTAGCATCAATAATCATGGACTGAGCCTTCAAACATGCATTTATGCTATGCAAGAGTCCAGAAAAAAAAGTCAAGAAAATTTGCTGAGCAACACATTGAAAACCAAGCTAGTAAATGTATTCACGTGGTCACAGGCGCCAACACCTATAGGCAAGTCAGGCAAATGCCCCCCCACTTTGACTCAGTGCACTGTTGCAACCATAGACTGTATAAAGAGATGGACGGAGCACTCTGGTCTGAAAAAAGAAGCCCATGTGGAAGTACTGTAAAATGGCATTCTATTTATTGGCCAGCAGATGGCGACGTCGGTGGTTGCAGAAAGAAATTCAATGCTATAGAAATCTATGAGAAAATGACCTTACTCTCCCACCTGATTTTCCATTTAAATAATAATTTTTCACATTATCTTATGGTAGCTATAGCAAGCTTCAAGTCTCCTTCAATATATCATGATGTTCATTTTTGTAAATTATGGCCCCAAGAAGACTAAAGCCAGAATTTGCTTTAGGGGCGTGGCTATCCTCTGGTCCTCGTCCGATACGGTCAGATCCAGAGCCATGGTCCTCCTTGGATCTTCAATACATGCTCTCGAGCAATAGAAATCACATCCGGTTTCAAAATGACAACATGGCGCAATTCAAATTGCCAAAATCGAGGCTTCCTTTATGGTATGCTGGAACCAATGGGTGAAGTCACAGTTGCTTCGTCCATCTTTTTATACAGTCTGGTCTATGGCCACAACAGCGGAACTAGCATCATGGTCCGCCATTAGTTGACACGAAATAAACCATTAACTAAAAACGCCATGGAACGCCAATTTGCCCAGCTAACACTACACAGTTTATGGGTTAAGAAAAGGAAAAAGCTTTTAGAGTTATTTTTCTCTGAAGAACCAATTGTGTAACCTCAAAGTCGGAGCGAAAAGTGTAAATGTGCGTTAATGTTACCATGACATTTCGTTTCCTAGCTAGTTATGTTTGCTGTCTTCGTGTTTGTTAACTTAGCACTAATTAAGCCCAGAGAGAACTGTTGAATTGGCCAGCTAACGTTAATGTCGAAATGGAATATTTCAGTGGCTTTGTGTAAGGATTTTGTTGTCTTGCAAGTTAAAATACTGTGTACGCATGTGAGGGGAAATCTGGTCATCTGGTCACTGCTCATTTTGTTGAGATTGGCAGGGTTTTTGCATGCCGCAGTCGTTGTCTGGAGCTCCAAACAGAATAATATGATGTATGGTTGACCTGTTCAGTTTTCGTGTCAGCACAGATTTCGTGCTTATGTGAATGATGCGTTTCTCTCACCGATTTTGGCTTTGGTTTCGGGTCTCACGTTTTTATTAGCAGCAGTGTTTAACGTTTGTGAAGAAATACAGCGTGAAAAACCGAAAATGAGGTAAAAGCTAATAAAAACACAAAACTATGAAATGTCAAGTCTTGCTTGTGTAGTCGTTAATGTGTCATATGCAAGGCTGTTTGGCGTACGAAAAACGACTTCAGTATGAAAACTGGTGAAGGCACCGTACTTCGTGAACATTAGGACATGCGCTTTACTTTCGCTCACATTTCATAACCTGTGTCTTAACTAAGGACAAGTAAATGAAAATTAAAATATATTTAAGCAGCGCATTTACGTTATTTCTGACCTTGCTTCTATCCATTCCTTGCTTAGTAGCATGAAAACCGAACTCTTCAGTGTAGTAGGCCTAAACTGGGCTTGTCAACACATAGCCTTACATTATTTTTGGATCTGTAGCTTTTTCTATTAAGCTACGGTTTTCTTTCAGTAAACACTGGTGTCCATGGTCACAAGCATAGGTGCATTTACATATGCGGATTCCCCCCCATTTATTTCTGCAAAGTGAGTTTTCGAAGACAGCCCTTTTCGCACATTACATACAGGGCTTAAAGCTCGAAAAATATAGAGGGTATTTTTGGTCATAATCCAAACTAAAATTAAAATAAATCAGGCCAAAATTAAATGTTAAAAATAAAAAGCAAATGAATGGATAAAACAACATCATTAAATTTAAAATGCTAATATGCAAATAGAAAAGGTCAAATGGAAAACTTAAATTGTAAAGATGAAATTGAAAATTAAAATTTATATAGCAAAAGGGAAACATCAAATGTAAAACTCAAAATGGGAAATGGAAAGACTTAAATAGAAATGCTAAAATCAAAAGCTTAAATGTAAAAGATAAAATGATCATTTAATGTTTTACTTATGTTTGCATTTTTCCGTTACCATTTTACATTTGGCATTTTTAGGGGTTCAAGCCTGTAGGGCTGAAACCCTATTATTTTCGCTTTTTATTAGGTGTCCTCAACGAAGTTGAGAGAGACCTATTGTTCTTATTAGGTCTCCTGAACGAAGTTATTCTTATTTATTTTTAGGTCTCCAAGACGAAAGTCGTGGAGACCTATTGTTATCATCCTGTTTTTGCTCTTATTATTTGTACTTTTTTTGTGCGCTTTCGTTTGAAGTAACTACTGGGCCGATTTTTATTAAATTTTCAGGGGATGATAGGGCATAATGAGGCGTCTGCACGTCACCTAAAAAAATTTCATTTTCACTCTGCGTCAAGGGGGATAACTCAAAACGTAAAAATCTTTGAACCTCAATAGCTCGAAAACTATTCAAGATAATTTAACAAAACTTTCCCCAACATGTAGAGGACATTCCTCTATTCCTCTATCGATGGACATTCCCCATCGATTGCACCCATAGCGGTTTCTGAGCGCCTGACTAGATTTTTCACTATTCTGAGAAATTTGAAAATCTTTCGACATTTTCAAAATTTGACGGAGGTCCTCTTTAAGAATCTTCTTCTAACTAACGGCTGTAGTGATAAATATGTGTAATAGCTCAAATGAAAGCAGATAGAATTCTCTACTAAGTTATCGAGGCATTTTTCGGATTTCGTCTTAGACCTTGAATTATCTTCCTTTGAAAATGGCTCTTTCTGGAAAGTGACATTTCTGTAGTCATATTCCAATGCTTGTACACTACCTGACAAAAGTATTAGGACGTCACTATTTATGTGTGTGATTTTCTTACAGTGCAGTTGAAAATAGTGAATCTATCATATTTGGAAGTAGTTGTTAATTCAAATAAAAATACAGACCCCATTTTGGATACACCAAACTGAATTATTCTAAGTCTTGACCCTCCTTTTATAGAGAATCAAAATCACTCCATGTGCCACACCTGATCATATTGATTGAACTAATAGTAGCCGTGGTCTTCCATTATAACAAAGACACAATTCCAAACTTGTAAATTTGAAGATTACCATCTTGCAAGCACTGTTTATTATAATATCTCTTATTTATTACAGACCCAAAGTGAGAGTTTTCTATGCAGAGAAAAAATATGCCAATTTGTATAACTGTAGCATCCCCAAATGTTCAAATAATGTTCTGTGATGTTTACATGTACATTTTATGACACCATTAAATTCCTACAACACTCACATGTGTAATATAGCACGTACATCAAAGGTTGAGTGAGAATGAGGATCGTCCTAATACTTTTGTCAGGTAGTGTAGCTCAGTAACAAAACATGATATTTCGTATTTAATGGTATCAAAATGTTCCTAATATATAGATCTACAATTTCTCTTATATACTTTATTATATAAATGTGAATAGTTTAGCTGTAAATTGAGGATAAATTAAAATCTTTGAAATTTTGCGATTTTCAGGTTTTCTGAGGGTGGTTGTGCTGGCAATTTTCTACTGCAGCAACCAATAACTGTGTGTTTCATAGCTCATTTTGAAGAAGATACATACGAAACCCAAAACCAGTGAAGCTGGCACGTTGTGTAAATCGTAAATAAAAACAGAATACAATGATATGCAAATCCTTTTCAACATATATTCAATTGAATACACTGCAAAGACAAGTTACTTAATGTTCGAACAGGTAAACTTTGTAATTTTTTGCAAATATTAGCTCATTTGGAATTTGATGCCTGCAACATGTTTCAAAAAAGCTGGCACAAGTGGCAAAAAAGACTGAGAGAGTTGAGGAATGCTCATCAAACACTTATTTGGAACATCACACAGGTGAACGGGCTAATTGGGAACAGGTGGGTGCCATGATTGGGTATGAAAGCAGCTTCCCTGAAATGCTCAGTCATTCACAAACAAGGATGGGGCGAGGGTCACCACTTAGTGAACAAATGTCGAACAGTTTAAAAACAACATTCCTCAACAAGCTATTGCAAGAAATTTAGGGATTTCATCATCTACGGTCCATAATATCGTCAAAAGGTTCAGAGAATCTGGAGAAATCACTGCATGTAAGCGACAAGGCCGAAAACCAACATTGAATGCCCGTGACCTTCGATCCCTCAGGCGGTACTGCATCAAAAACCGACATCAGTGTGTAAAAGACATCACCACATGGGCTCAGGAACACTTCAGAAAACCACTGTCAGTAACTACAGTTCGTCGCTACATCTGCAAGTGCAAGTTAAAACTCTACAATGCAAAGCGAAAGCCATTTATCAAGAGCACCCAGAAACCCAAGCTTATCTAAGATGGACTGATGCAAAGTGGAAAAGTGTTCAGTGGTCTGACGAGTCCACATTTCAAATTGTTTTTGGAAACCGTGGACGTCGTGTCCTCCGGACCAAAGAGGAAAAGAACCATCCGGACTGTTATAGGCGCAAAGTTCAAAGGCCAGCATCTGCGATGGTATGGGGGTTTATTAGTGCCCAAGGCATGGGCAACTTACACATATGTGAAGGCACCATTAATGCTGAAAGGTACATACAGGTTTTGGAGCAACATATATTGCCATCCAAGCAACGTCTTTTTCATGGATATTTCAGCAAGACAATGCCAAGCCACATTCTGCACGTGTTACAATAGCATGGCTCCGTAGTAAAAGAGTGCGGGTACTAGACTGGCCTGCCTGTAGTCCAGACCTGTCTCACATTGAAAATGTGTGGCGCATTATGAAGCGTAAAATACCACAAAGGAGACCCCGGACTGTTGAAAAACTTAAGCTGTACATCAAGCAAGAATGGGAAAGAGTTCCACCTGAAAAGCTTCAAAAATTGGTCTCCTCAGTTCCCAAACGTTTAATGAGTGTCGTTAAAAGGAAAGGCGATGTAACACAGTGCTAAAAAGGCCCCTGTGCCAACTTTTTTGCAATGTGTTGCTGCCTTTAAATTCTAAGTTAATGATTATTTGCAAAAAAATAAAAAATAAAGTTACTCAGTTTGAACATTAAACATCTTGTCTTTGCAGTGTATTCAATTGAATATAGGTTGAAAAGGATTTGCAAATCATTGTATTCTGTTTTTATCTACAATTTACATAACGTGCCAACTTCACTGGTTTTGGGTTTTGTATATGAATTTCGAAAAATTACTTGAAAAATCATCATTCACGGTGTTCTGCTCTTATATTTGCTTGAAGAACCCCTAAAACCGAAAATCTGAATTTTGAAGGAATTTTGGAGGACCATAACTCATGCAAATTATTGTTAACATCATCACATACGCCAATGCAAGCTCTACATTTTCTATGTTATACCCTATTACTAAAATGTTGATATTTAAGCCATAAAATTTTGAAATATCATGATGGGGTCCGGAAATTGGAAAATAATTGCTGTTCACCTCATTGTAACTTTAAAGGATCATAACTCACTGGATTTGTGAGGACTACTCTATAGTAACCATTTGACCGAATTGAACAACATTTTCAGGGATGATAGACGGTTATGTAAATTCTAGAATCACGAGGCTGGATTGTACATTTTCACTCGTAGTCAAGTGAAAAAAGCGAAAAAGCATCAAACAACTTCAAGTAGGTGCCTATTTTCAGTTCACCATTAATTCAAATGTTCAGGTAAGATAGACTGCTACTTAACTTTGTGAATCACAAGGCCCTATTTTGAATTTTTATTCACAGTCAAGTGAAAAAAGTGAAAAGTGATAGATTTTGTGTGGACTCTTTTGGGGTAACCGTAGGCCCAAATTAAATCAACTTTTCGGGAATGAAAGAATGCTACCTAACACAGTGAACGAAGGAGCCCGGTTTTATATTTTCAGTCTCATTCAAGTGAAAACAGTGAAAATGCGACATTATTTTGCTTTCACACTGCCTTTCTGAAAATAAGGCTAAACTTTCTTCTACCATACATAAATAATATTTCACTTTATATTATTCCACTGCGGAATGTATGCAAAGGACAATCATGTCGTTAACGTAAGGGCGTAAGGCCCTAAGGTCGTAAGGGCGTAAGGTCTTGGAGACCGTAAGTGTTGTCGGCGACAACCCTAGTTATTATTATTATTCTTTCTTTTCTTCTTCAGAAATGTTTTTGCAAATTCCCCTGAGATGGTAAATGGCAGAGACCTGAAATTTTGCACACAGATTGGAAGTTGTGTCTAAGTGCTGACCAAGGAATTTTTAACTCAATCAGCCTAATGGTCGCTTGTCGAAATCTTTTATTTTTTCCAAAGATATTGACCAATGAACTTCAGCAGGGGCGTGGCTTCGCATATAAATGGATAAAATTCAACAACTACTAGACCAATCATCACAAAACTTGCAGAATATGTCCATATAATGACAAGGAACATACCCTGACAGGTTCATGCAAATCGCCCCATAGGGTGCGCTATAACAAAAATCAGGCTATAAATCAGCAACTGTTTGTCCTATGGCCATAAAACTCACAGGATATATTGATATAAGTACCCAAAACATACCCAGATAATTTCATTCAAATTGGCTGATAGGGGGTGCTATAACTGCTAAACAAAGCAGAATGGTATAACACAAATCAGACTTTAAATCAGCAATTGTTTGTCCAATAGCCATAAAACTCACGGGATATATTCACATAAGTACCTGAAACATACGCAGAAAATTTCATTCAAATTGACTGATAGGGGGCGCTATAACTGCTAAACAAAGCAGAATGGTATAACACAAATCAGACTATAAATCAGCAATTGTTTGTCCAATAGCCATAAAACTCACGGAATATATTCACATAAGTACCTGAAACATACGCAGAAAATTTCATTCAAATTGACTGATAGGGGGTGCTATAACTGCTGAACAAAGCAGAATGGTATAACACAAATCAGACTATAAATCAGCAATTGTTTGTCCAATAGCCATAAAACTCACGGGATATATTCACATAAGTACCTGAAACATACGCAGAAAATTTCATACAAATTGACTGATAGGGGGCGCTATAACTGCTAAACAAAGCAGAATGGTATAACACAAATCAGACTATAAATCAGCAATTGTTTGTCCAATAGCCATAAAACTCACGGGATATATTCACATAAGTACCTTAAACATACGCAGAAAATTTCATTCAAATTGACTGATAGGGGGTGCAATAAATGCAAAACAAAACAACGTGGTGTAACACAAATCAGACTATAAATCATAAATAGTTTTTCCACTCTTTAGTAAACTCACAGGATATGTTCACATAAGAACCTGAAACATAGCCTGAAATTTTCAATCAAATCGACCAGTAGGGGGCACCATAAATTCACAAAATAGACTAAAATAACACAAATCAGACGATACATCATAAATTGTTGGTCCAATTATTACACTGGAAAAATAGCTCCACATAAATACCTAAAACACGCTCTTAAAGTGGTTTTTGTCCCCCGCTGCCACAATAGCAAGCAGAGCGGGGGACATAGTATTCAACTTCGTCCAGCCGTCCATTATGTCCCGTTTGTTCTGAACGCGATATCTCAAGAACGGTTCGACCAATTCCATTCATCTTTGGTGTCAAGGTGTATTAGAGGCGGGGGACATGGTATTGAGCTCCGTCCGTTTGTCCGTCTCTCCAAAATGTCCCGTTTATTGTGAACGCGATATTAGGGGTGGGGGACATAGAATTTAGCTCAATCCGTCCGGCCATCTGTCCATCCCATTCCGTTTGTTGTGAACGCAATATCTCAAGAACGGTTTGACCGATTCCATTCATGGGGTCAAATTGTATTAGGCCGGTGAACATAGTCTTCAGCTCCATCAGTCCATCTGTCTGGCTGTCTGTCCGTCACGTCCTGTTTGTTGTGAACGCGAAATCTCAACTTTTTGCCTGATTTTATTCATCGTTGGCTTCAATGTGTAATTTTGTGATACGAGTCGATTTCCGTCACCTTGCGGGGGACATGGCCACGTTTAGAGGCAACACTTGTTATTTAAGCTATTAAAGCATCCGTCCGGCTGTCCGTCCGTCATGTCCCGTTTGTTTTGAATGCGAAATCTTAAGAACTCCTTGACCGATTTTATTCATCTTTGGCTTCAATGTGTAATTTTGTGATATGCCGACCCCAGTCACCTGGTGGGGGACATGGCCACGTTTAATGGCAACACTTGTTATTTAAGCTGTTAAAGCTTTCAACTACTAATGGTCATTCTTGGCTTGAACCCTGGAATTGCCGCTTGCGGCTATATTCCTTTTTGATTTTCCATTTTCCTTCTCCATTTGGATTTCTCATTTGGCGTTTCCATTTTCCATTTGGCTTTTCAACCTGTATGCAAATAAGGAGGTGTGGCCCTGAGGTCAGGGGACCGGCCGAGTGCAGTGGCATTTTGTGGGCAGCAGGGGGCTCCTGACTGCTGAGCCAACCTACAGTCAATGATATAAACTGGCAACGCAGTATATGGCTATTTCTCAATACCGAGAATGCTAAGAACGGACTTGCATTCGTGGGAATAATATTCTCGCTAGTCGTTCTAGGAACAGTGCACTTCCAAGGCTACGAGCACGCTGTTGACGGTTTGAGACGATGCGTTCTCGTTGGTATTACACAATACACCAGCCAGTGAGCGGCGACTTCCTCCACCATCATCTTTATTTTTTTCCCCAGTAATATTATTTGTGGGGGAAGAGGGGTCAGTGAGCCTGAGCCAGTTAAGGTGCTTAGCTACATTCGCCAAGCTGTTGCGGAGTTTCTCTACTCCGAAAACATCCCAGATAGCAAGCTCCTCCACTCCGGATCTGCCCCGGCCGTGAGCCGGATCAGCTGGAGCAGGGGCAGATCCGGAGCGGAGGTGCTAGCTATCTGGGATTGGAGCATATTCGACATAAAACATCGTAAAGCAGTCAATATTCCAAATGTACTCAGATAATATTTCCTCGGCTTAAAAGTACCAGAAGAGTATTTAGCCAAGAAATAGCTAACAAATATTGCAACAACAAAAGACTTAAGCCGCTTCCACACAAGACACGAAACAAATTTTTCTCGCAACAGATTTTCATTCAAAGTCAATGCAAAGACGCGGATACACGCAACACGTGTATATTCACGCGTCAGATTTTTCTTTTCGCCACTGCTGAATTTCTGAAGTGTCAATACAATAAAAACGCATTTGTCTTTTACAAAATTATTTAATTATTTCGCCTTGTCATGGTTAGTAACATATTTAGCGGCATCCTCTCATGCAGTTGTCAACCTGCTTTTTAACCGCAGTTTTGAAAGGAAATCAGTTATTTTGCTGGCATTTAAGTTATCAAGCGATCTACAGTTAGACAGAACCTAAAAATTAAACGTTGTCTTGTTTAATATTTTGAGACTGACACTCATGGCTTCCCGGTCGAGTTGACAACTGTAAACATCTAATTCAATGTTTGCAGATTCATAACTTGTCAGACTGAATTGGGGAGACCGCTACTTCCGTTGCCAAGATGTGCATGCATCTTTTTGATGACGTCATGGGTCAATACTCATCTGGTACTTTTAAGGCAAGGAACTATTATCTGAGTACATTTGGAATATTGGCTGTTTTACGATTTTATATGTGTTTTCGGAGTAGAGAAACTCCGCGACAGCTGGCGGAATGTACCCTGATAAGATATACTTTATTGAACCCCGTGGGGTAATTCGTCCTCTGCATTTGACCCATCCTGTAGTTAGGATGGGTGGGCAGCCACAGAGCAGCGCCCGGGGACCAACTCCAGTTCTAAGGCCAGTTCCTTGGTCAGGGGTACTGGTTGGAGTGTTCCTATGGGGCATGTTTTTGTGGGTGGGGGAAACCCACGCGAACACGGGGAGAACATGCAAACTCCACACAGAAAGGCCCCAGGCCGGATTTGAACCCACCACCTTCTTGCTGTGAGGCAGCAGTGCTAACCACTGTGCCACCGTGCCGATAGTAGAGTAACCTCTTTTAGACGAAATGAACTGGTCCTAACCTGGTCAATATATATACGTATATGTTTTATACAAGAATCTCATGCTATTCCTGATGATGCAAAGTTTTGGAGATCTCAGTGGGGTGACAAAATATTTTTTTCCTATGCTTCCAACCTGTCTGCAGGGGTCATCATTTTGAAACATAAATTTCAAGGTAAAATTATTGAAACAATCTCAGACGACAAGTGTCATTATCTTTTTCTTGTGGTGTCATTAAATGATACTCTCTTCCTTCTAGGAAACATATATGGTTTCAACTACTCTACAGACAATCTTTACCTATTCAATACTATAGAATTTGAAATTCAATCCACTTGCTCTAAATTTCCTGGTATAATCGTTTTGCTAGGAGGAGACTTTAATGAAACAATGTGTGATGCACTTGACCGTCTCCCTTCCAAACCCTCTCACAAAACCTCTCATTTGTCGGGTTTATTAACATGTTTTGGGCCTTTGGATATTTGGAGAGAGAGGAATCCCTCTTCCTCTCAATTCACTTGGTCGAATAAATCTGGTTCGCTTAACTCCAGGATAGATTATTGGTTAATTTCTGGCTCCATCTCATATTTCGTCTCTAAGACTGATATTCTACCAACTCCTTTATCTGATCATAACTGCATCTCGCTCTGTCTAAATGATGCCAATTCACTCCCCTTTAATTCAAACTTTGACTGGAAGCTTAATTCCTCTCTACTTGAGGATAAGGAGCTAGTTGATTCCATTAACAATAAAATAAGGTTGATCAAGCTCAAAGGGAAAATTCATTTAGTAGTAATTGGGAACTTCTTAACGTTAAAATTTGTTCATATTGTAGGAAAGCAGGTGCAAAAAAAGCAAAGTAAAAAAAAATCACTGGAATCTGACCTCATCAACAAAGTAATTGATTTGTCTAGTATCCCATACGAAATGTTAAATGATGCACAAAAAGTTACTCTGGCTGATCTTCAACTTAACCTTGATAACATGTACTTACAGAAAGCAAAAGGTGCCTTTGTCCACTCCAGACTAAGGTGGCTAGAGGATGGTGAGAAAAACACCAGCTATTTCTTTAGACTTGAGAAGCAACGCTATCAGCACAATACCTTCAATAAAACTAATTTCAAATGGGGTTCTCTTGACTAGCAACTCAGACATTTCTAATGCTTGTAGGGACTTTTATCAAAATCAATCAAATCTCTGCATTCGTAGTCTGTGTAACCTTTTTGACTCACTAGATACTATCTCTGATTTTGGCAAATCAATATGTGATGCATCTATCCAGCATAACGATATTACTGATGCAATTGACCATTCAAAACTGAACAAGTCTCCCGGTAACGACGGTTTAACATCTGAATTCTATAAAAAATTTGAAAAACTTGCTACTCCTTTCTTGCTGAATGTTTATTTGGAATGTCTTAACAAAGGGGCTCTTCCCCTATCCATGACACAAAGTATCATAACTTTAATCCCAAAACCCCACAAAGACCACTCGCATTTAGAGAACTGGCGACCTATAAGTTTATTAAATAATGACTATAAAATACTAGCCTCCATCCTTTCTAAAAGAATTAAAGTTGTCTTGGATGCCATAATTGAGGAATGTCAATCTGGATTCATTCCAGGAAGACTTATATATAACAACGTTAGACTGGTGCTTGACTTAATTGATTACTCAGAGTTAATAGTAGACAAAAGCTTTTTACTTTTTCTCGACTTTTACAAAGCATTCGACACCATTGAACACCCATTTATTTTCAGGGCCTTAAGGGTTTTTGGCTTTGGACAGTACTTCATCAACGCAATTCAAACCTTATACAACCATAATAATGCCTCAATCAAACTGCAGCACGGTACTACTCAGATTCAATATAGATAGAGGTATTCGTCAAGGCTGCCCCAAATCCCCTTTTCTTTTTCTTTTGCCAATGCAGCTTCTTGTTTACCACCTCAAAAACAGCAACATAGAAGGCATTTCTATTGCTGATAGATCTTTATTGATTAGTCAATTAGCAGATGACAGAGATCAAATTCCTATAGCTCTCAATAGTATCAAAAAATTCTCAGAGGCCTCAGGCCTAACACTTAATATACACAAATGTGAACTTTTCCCTCTGAGCTCATCATCGGATGCTTTAATTTGTAACATTCCTGTAAAAGTAGAGTGGAAATACTTGGGTATCATTATCTGTAAAGATCAGAAAAGGAGGTCTTTAATTAACTTTGAGCCCCTCATTCTTAATATTCAAAGAAAACTGAATTCCTGGCTACAGAGAGACCTTTCAATCACTGGTTCTGCTATCCAAGATTGAGGCTTTATCATGGGTTATATACCTTGCTATGGTATTAGATGTTCCAGCAGATGTTTGTCGGAAATTAGACAAATTAATTATCAACTTTATCTGTAAATCCAAACCCCATCTTATTAAAAAAGTGTGATGCTTTCAGATTACTCTTCTGGTGGTTTCAACCTTATTTATTTTCCCCTCCTTAACAATTCCTTTAAGATCAAGTGGACCAAGCTGTATCCCTAACTTTCTGTTTAAATCAGTGGGGGGACTTAGTTAACTAGTACGCTGCAATTATAACATTTCGTAGCTTCCCTTGGCATTGGCTAACTTTCACAAACAAATGCTATCCTGTCGGTCTCTAATGTATAAGCATAATTTCTCCCCACATACATATTTTATTTGGAATAATAAGGATATTACATTCAAGAACAAAACTCTATTTTATCATAATTGGTTTGAAAAAAAAAATCCTGTTACTTGTACAACTATTTAATGATAATGGCAAACTGTTGTCATATGTAGACTTTATGGATAGATTCTCTTTCCCTATTCCCCCGAGAGAGTATGCAATCATTTTTGATGCTATTCCAGCTGGTGTCAGAATGCTGCTTGGCTCCTTTCCCAAAGATCCAATTTGCACTCCTCCTTTAAGTGTAGCAAATCTCTTTATTGATAAATGCCTTTTTGTAAGTAGCGAGTTTAACAATAAGAAAATCAGATCTACTCTTCTGAACTCTTACATTTCTGTTCCTTCTTGTACTAGCTTCTGGAACAATAAATTCAAGGATATTAACTGGGAAAGTTTTTGGTCTATGAAGAAAGATTACCTCATCACCAACAAAGTAATTGAGATATCCCTAAAGATTGTTCATAACAGTTACCCAACAAATTATAGAATTTCCAAGTTTTACTCGAATGTTTCCCCTGACTGCTCCGCTTGTTCACTGTTTACGGAAACGGTGGATCATCTTTTCTGGCAATGCATATACGTGAAAATCTTTTGGATAGACTTTTCCCAATTTATTAGGAGGAAAATTTATAAACAATTTATTTTAACACTGAAAGATATTTATTTTGGGCTTCCTAAGGACAAGGATGATTGAGATCGATTGAGTTTTCTTATTCCTCTTTGGCCCTATACACTTGTAAGCAATGTGCTTTTTATGGTCTTCTGTGAAGTTCCGTCTTGCTATGTATTTTGTATACAATTTTTGTACTTGCTTCTGTATATTTTGTATTGTATTTACGACTTCAATAAAAAAACAAGACGTGTTTGTGAAACACTGATGCCCCCGTACATAACATGCACATGCTAACCATTAAAGGCCTATCATGAGTCAATCAAAGGTTAAAGGACAAGGTCACAAGGTCAACATTCATTACCTCATCAGAAAGGCCTTATCCTAAGGAATACATATGCCAGGTATCAAATGCCTGTTACTAGCTGATGAGAAGTTATGGCCCATGTTAAAGTTTTGGTCACCAAACGTCATGCTCCAAGGTCAAGGTCAGATGGTCAAAAGTCATGACCCCATCTGAAATGCTTTCTCACAAGCAATGCATATACCAAGTATCAAAGTCCTATCATGAGCCGATCAAAAGTTATAGCCATCGCAAAGTGCGAACAGACTGACAGACGGACGGACAGACGGACAGACGAAAAACTATATGCCCCCGAAACTTTGTTTACGGGGGCATAAAAAAAAACAACGTTAATTTGACGTCTGTACGAGACCAAAAATGTTCTCAGTTTTTATACGACCTTTATATGACGTTTTTTTTACATCAATTATTGACCACTTTTTCTATGTCTTTTTAATACAAGAATAATACATATTTTTTATGTCATTTATTTACCACTTTTACCATGTCTTTTAAAGACCACATTACGTGTTTTTTTACGTCTTATTATTTACCACCTTAAGAAATTATGTCAATTATCATATGGCTACCACCGCAGGAAATAAGTTTCATTTAATAATGCATTTCCTTTCTTGTTCCCTAAATTTTCAAAAAGGGAAACTTATTTTGGGATGGTCCCGCGAGGCTTATTTTTTCCCCCCAGGTGAGTGCGTTATTAAATGAAACTTATTTCCAGCCATATTTTCTTGCACGAAGTCTCCTGATTCACGAGATTAGCTGCGCAGCAGTTTCAGTCTACTCTTCGAGCGCCGCCCGCCCTGTACTCAGCTGGGTAAAAAAATACGCGCCCTGGATATGCGTCACCTGTGTCATCTACCATGTGATCTCCCTGGAGTGTATGTTAGGGGTCTCTTCACAGTACTTCCTTGTCAGAATGTCTCTCGTGTTTACCTGTGCTGCTCATTATTCCGCCTTGTACTCATTGCGTTTCTCTTTAGACTGGATCGTCTGACTTTTGATTTTTGGCTTGCCCTTCTTTAATTACCGTTGCATCTGTGTTTTCGAACCCTTTTTGCCCAACTACGATTTTTTGTGATTGCTGCCCTGGTTACGACTCTGATTCTGCCCCACTGGATTTTGACTTTTGGATTGTGGACTCTGTACTTTTGCCTTGTGCCCTGCAAGGGTTAACCCCCCTTGCTGAATAAAATCTCCTCTACTGCAATCCTGTGTACTCGTGATTGTTTCCTGAACGATACCTCACAGTAGTAGTTTTCTCTCATACATGTATGTTAATCTTGTTTGAGTTATGAACTAAAAATAAGTAATAAGCTCACGAGTTACTCTCAATATGATGTGTTTTCATTATTGCAATATCGGATATTAAGTTAGTCAAATCTGTTTTCCAATTTTCCAATTTTCTTTGCCTGTACACAAATGTGCTTCCATTCTGCTATCAGATTTTTCACTGTTTTGTGTAGTAACATTTTGTAAAACTTGTTGGCAAGAATAATGCCACCTCATTTGATATCTGAGTTAAGAGTAAAGAAATGTACATGTGCAACAAGATACCTTGTATCTGAATAAGGTTTATTTTACCATAAATGTGCAGCTGAAATTTGTACATTAGCATTGCCAAAAATGTTTTCTCTTATTTCACAGTACTGACTTAATGATAAAATAAAGAGTCTATTTTTACCAATATGACAAAAGTATGACGTGATATTTAGCAGTATGAGGGCTTGTTTTTGGTCTCAAAGACGTCATAACGATGTCTATTTTTTACCAATATGATGAAAAATGACGTCCAAAAATGATGTTTTTTTTCACGTTTTGTGCTGTTGCAAACTGATGTCTTAAAGATGTAAATATATGACGTAAGATGTCTATTTTTTACCAATATGACAAAAGTATGACGTGATATTTACCAGTATGAGAGCTTGTTTTTGCTCTCAAAGACGTCTTAAAGATGTCTATTTTTTTACCAATATGAGAAAATTTGACGTCAAAAAACATCTTTTTTACGACTTGTGCTGTTGCAAACTTGTGTCTTAAAGACGTAAATATATGACGTAAATAAGACGTCTGACAGGTTGTAAAAATTACGTCTACAGGACGTAATTTTTGCCAGTCTCTGCTATCAGGGGTAGCTAAGCACCTTAACTGGCTCACGCTCACTGACCCCTCTTTCCCAACAGATAACATTACTGGGTAAAAAAATAAGGATGATGGCGGAGGAAGTCGCAGCTCACTGGCTGGTGTATTGCGTAATACCAACGAGAACGTATCGTCTCAAACCGTCGACAGCGGTCTGAGAGCTCGTAGCCTTGGAAGTGCACTCTTCCTAGAATGACTATCGAGAATGTTCTTCCCAAGAATGCAAGTCCGTTCTTAGCATTCTTTGCTTTGCCAGTTTATATCATAGACTGTAGGTTGGCTCAGCAGTCAGGAGCCCCCTGCTGTCCACAAGATGCCACTGTACTCGGCCGGTTCAGACCGTCCCCCCAACCTCTGGGCCACACCTCCTTATTTGCATACAGGTTGAAAAGCCAAATGGAAAATGGAAAAGGCAAATGGAAACGTCAAACGGAAAATGGAAAATCAAAATGTAAAATGGCAAATGCAAAATGCCAAATGTGAAATTGTAACTGAAAAATGCAATCATAAATAAAACATTAAATGATCATTTTATCTTTTCCATTTAAGCTTTTGATTTAAGCATTTCCATTTATGCCTTTCCATTACCCATTTTGAGCTTTACATTGAAAAAAATGACATTACCGAGGGATCGTCCAAAAAATGAGTTGCGTCCTAAAGCATTTTGTGATGGTCAGAGGTGTATAGTAACGAATTGCAGCCTACTTAAGAAGTTTTTTTTTTTTTTTGAGGATTTGTACTTAATTGAGTTTTGACTTTTACTTTTACTCATGGGCATCAGTTTGTTTTGAAAAGTGTGTGTGTGTGTGTGTGTGTGGGGGGGACGATAACTGTCAGAATGAGTGCATTTTGAGACGTGGTGGTGATAATGACATTAATTAATGTTTTCGCTTTTGGTGAAACGCTACCGTCACATGCATGAGCGTATTTCATGTTTTAAGTCAATAGTCGAGTTTCCATTTCATATCAAGCGATTTTTTGGCAAACTTTAGGCAATTTGCTTCAAAGGAAATGCAAATGACCTGCGTTTCCATCAACCGGCTTGGAGCAAATAAACTCCAATGTATTAAGTCAGGTTTTCCACAAGATAGCGTTAAATCACTAGTAACCTGTGTACCATATTTTGGCCCTACAGTACAACAGTAGAAGAGAAGGTCACAATTTGATTAAAAAAAAGCACATAAAAATAGTGCGATGGAAACCCGACGACTATCATGTACTGAATTAGAAGATAAACCTAGTTTTTTGGGTTTTTTTCCCCAACAGCGGGGAATTCGATCACAGGATTGATACCTGGAAATTACATTTCATTCCATTGTTTAAATAAACTGTCGATAAAGCCAACGACAGCGATGGTGAACGGTTACTAGCAAAACTGATGAAGTAATTTGCAAAAATTGGTGTTTATCAATAAACGTAGCAAAAATGGGAAATCGCAAGGCGCAAACAGAACACCAAGACACAGGGGTAATAAGCAGTAATGGGAACGAGCCTCATTTTCCGGTGGGCACCACTATTAAACCAGGCCACATGCACATGCATAAATACCAGGGTGTAGCAGCCCGGTCATTAACGGGGTTACTGCGAAGCATATTGTACGAATACCATTGTAAGCAGTTAATACCGCAGGTAATATTTCATTAAGGCACAAGCGAACATCAAATTTCTGGGAAGAAAACAAGAATGAAATTGGTCATCAACAGGGAAGGAATTCCATATTCAACCCATATTACAAAACCCAAAACCAGTGGAGTTGGCACATTATGTAAATCGTAGATAAAAACAGAATACAATGATTTGCAAAGCCTTTTCAACTTATATTCGATTGAATACACTGCAAAGACAAGATGTTCAATGTTCAAACTGAGAAACTTTTTTTTTTTTTTTTGCAAATAATCATTAACTTAGAATTTAAAGGCAGCAACAAATTGCAAAAAAGTTGGCACAGGGGGCTTTTTACCTCTGTGTTACATCGCCTTTCCTTTTAATGACACTCAGTAAACGTTTAGGAACTGAGGAGACCAATTTTTGAAGCTTTCAGGTGGAACTCTTGCCCATTCTTGCTTGATGTACAGCTTAAGTTGTTCAACAGTCCGGGGTCTCCGTTGTCGTATTTTACGCTTCATAATGCGCCACACATTTTCAATGGGAGACAGGTCTGGACTACTGGCAGGCCAGTCGAATACCCCCACTCTTTTACTATGGAGCCATGTTGTTGTGACGCGTGCAGAATGTGGCTTGGCATTGTCTTGCTGAAATAAGCATTGGCGTCCATGAAAAAGACGTTGCTTGGATGGCAACATATGTTACTCCAAAACCTGTATGTACCTTTCAGCATTAATGGTGCCTTCACATATGTGTAAGTTGCCCATGCCTTGGGCACTAATACACCCCCATACCATCACAGATGCTGGCTTTTGAACTTTGCGCCTATAACAGTCCGGATGGTTCTTTTCCTCTTTGGTCCGGAGGACACGATGTCCACAGTTTCCAAAAACAATTTGAAATGTGGACTCGTCAGACCACAGAACACTTTTCCACTTTGCATCAGTCCATCTTAGAAGAGCTTGGGCCCAGCGAAGCCGGCGGCATTTCTGGGTGCTGTTGATAAATGGCTTTCGCTTTGCATTGTAGAGTTTTAACTTGCACTTGCAGATGTAGTGACAAACTGTAGTTACTGACAGTGGTTTTCTGAGGTGTTCCTGAGCCCATGTGGTGATGTCTTTTACACACTGATGTCGGTTTTTGATGCAGTACCGCCTGAGGGATCGAAGGTCACGGGCATTCAATGTTGGTTTTCGGCCTTGTCGCTTACGTGCAGTGATTTCTCCAGATTCTCTGCACCTTTTGACGATATTACGGACCGTAGATGATGAAATCCCTAAATCTCTTGCAATAGCTCGTTGAGGAATGTTGTTTTTGAACTGTTCGACAATCAGCTCACGCATTTGTTCACTAAGTGGTGACCCTCGCCCCATCCTTGTTTGTGAATGACTGAGCATGTCAGGGAAGCTGCTTTTATACCCAATCATGGCACCCACCTGTTCCCAATTAGCCCGTTCACCTGTGGGATGTTCCAAATAAGTGTTTGATGAGCATTCCTCAAGCCTCTCAGTCTTTTTTGCCACTTGTGCCAGCTTTTTTGAAACATGTTGCAGGCATCAAATTCCAAATGAGCTAATATTTGCAAAAAATTACAAAGTTTACCTGTTCGAACATTAAGTAACTTGTCTTTGCAGTGTATTCAATTGAATATAGGTTGAAAAGGATTTGCAAATCATTGTATTCTGTTTTTATTTACGATTTACACAACGTGCCAACTTCACTGGTTTTGGGTTTTGTAAATTAAATCAGTTCTTTTTTTGGCTCACCTTGATGTCTGGTTACCCGGAGAAGCATTCAGGTTGAAATTTTTGAGTTTAATCTCTAGTGCTGCTGTACGCGGTAATAGCATTTAATTGCAACAGTTGTTACAGATAACATATCAGGTTGCTAGAGCATGCGCAACTTTCTCCTCTACCGCCATAATTGGGTCACTTAAAACATCTGAAAACTTCCATTTTTGTGCAGCTACCTCATTAGTGCATTATTTGACAAAAAGGCGGGATATGATAGTGACTTGAGAAAGCACACGATGAGATGGACGAAAGCTGCAATATTTGACAATATTTAAATATATTTTGAAACAATGCAAACATGTCCCTCAATGGGCCCAGCTGAACTGTTGGCACAAACCCAATAATAAAATGATCAATTTACTGCACAGACAGCCTTATTTCTGCTACATATCAGGGATACTCACTCTTTTCCAGAATGAGCCGCAGTGGGTACAGGCTGTCATTCTAACCATGCAGTTACACACCTGATTCTACATATCAAGGGTCTATGGCAAAAGCTTTAAGGGTTCATTAGTAGAATCAGGTGTGGGACAGGTTCGATAGAGCGAAAGCCTGCACCCACCGTGGCTCATTCTGGAAAAGAATGAGTATCCCTGGCCTAGAGCATGATATGCGGGGACCGTGCATTGTGCATTTTCAAAAGTGCTCAACGCGTTATTATTTTACGCAGAATCTAGAAAAACGACACGACGACCTGGACTAATTGATCAAATAAGGGATCTTCGCTGAGGCTTACTGTGGATGAGCAGCAAGGAAGTATTTAATAGGTCAACGTTATGATTAAGTTTAGGCTTAGGGTGACGGCAGTGTTTAAAATTGGGACTGCCATACCGCTCTTTACTTTGAAATGCATTGGAAAACTGCCGTACCCGTAGTTTCTGCCATTATTTTATGGAACAAACAACCCGCTTGGACTATTTTCTCATTTTTTCATCCATGGGTTGTATGTGGGATATTTTTCCAATGGGCCGCCCTGTCACCAAACAACCAATCACCACGCTAGGTGTCCCAGCACGAGAATTGATGTCAGCCATAGCAACGGTGATTTACTCCCACCTACCTCAGAGCTATTCCTATTCTAGGAGTTACCAGTTTTCTTTACTAAAAGTTGCTCTTAGCGGCTTTGTGAATAACTTTTAAGATTTTACTCCTACATAAAATGTTTTAGCGCGACTTAGGAGTACTCCTAGCGGGAAAATAAGATGCTTTGATAATACGGGCCCTGTTCCACAATTACTGGCATTCCTAACAATTCCTTGGAAATAAATGTAATTGAAGTATTTCTGTCATTTTTACAGTAATTAACAAAGTTGATCGGAGTATCTAGGAACATTTAATTAGTAAATCATCACTTTCTGTTTCCCTGGGGTATAAATATCACGTGACACAGAGGCCATTTCTCTTATCCACTCTTCAACATGAGAAAGACAAAGGAACACACCATTCACGTAAGCCAGATGAGTGTCGACCTTCACAAGTCAGGCAATGGCTACAAGAAAATAGTCACTCACCTGCACCTGCCCATATCTACTGTCAGAGGAATCATTAAGAATTTTAAAACAACTGGAACAGTGGTACACAAGCCTGGACGAGGACACAAGGCCACCACGCACAGTGAGGAGGATGGTAAGAGAAATAAAAAGTTCTCCAAAGCTCACTGTTAAAGAATTGCCACAAATGGTAGCATCTTGGGGTCACAAAGTCTCCAAAACAACCATCAGGTGCTATCTACATGCCAACAAGCTGTTTGGGAGGCATGCACGGAAAAAACCATTTCTCACTCACAATCATAAATGCAAACGTCTGGTGTTCGCTAAGCGGTACTGGGACTTCAACTGGGACTGTGTGCTTTGGTCAGATGAGACCAAGATAGAGCTGTTTTAATGACCGGAAGAAGATGGCTGTCAACCTGAGGCTCATGTGAGAGCCTGCTTGTTTTGCAACGTCCCGAATAAATTAAACAATTCGGTGCAATAAATTCCAAAGCTGGATAAGATCGCCCGTTTGGAGGAATTTTTAGATAAATATTTCGACACGATGCCAAATCAGCCGGAATCGAAGAGGACCAGATCACATCTTGGTTCAAGTGACTCCGATATGGCAGAGTCCAGCAGCGGTACCGTGAGTACTATGGTTATGGAGGAAATCAACGCGAAGCTGTCAAAGCTTGAATTGTTCGAAAAAGTTGTAAGTGATCTTGCTCTGATGAGCAAAGACATTATCCATCTGAAAAATGCGGTTGGCTTGAATAATGAACTAATTCAAGAACTACAAAAAGAAAATAAAACTTTAAAGGCCACGGTAGATTCGCTGACAAACGCAACGGAAAATTTGAAAAAAGAAAACCGACTAATAAAAAATGAGCTCCTCGATTTAAAATGTCGGAGTATGAGAAATAATATGGTACTCACGGGTTTAAAAGAAGACGAGAAGGAAAGTTATGCCGACACCGAAAGCAAAGTCCGACGATTTTTTAGGGAAGAACTTGCGATGTCAGATGGGGAAGTATCCGAGATTCACCTTGAGAGAGTCCATCGTTTCGGGAAAATGGTTACTGGCAGACCTCGTCCAATTGTGGCCAAATTCACGTACTTTAAAAATAAGATAACCGTATTGGATCGAGGTAAAGAGCTGAAAGGCAAACCTTTTTCTATAAATGACCAATTCCCGGCGGAAATAATGGAGAGGAGAAGGAAGCTTTTTCCTGTTATGAAAGAGAACCGAGACAAAAAACTCAAAGTACGCCTGTCAGTTGACAGGTTGTACATAAATAATCAGCTATTTAGGGACGCAGCTATTACGCCTTGGCTGTATTAGCTCAAATGCTGAGGCGCGATGTCAGTCTTCTGTCATTGCGATTTTTGCTGCTATAGGAATGATGATGATTGAATGAGTCGTGGTAATTATAGCTTGTCATTGTAGTTGCCATTATGGTATCTGCATCCTTTTCTTCTTCTTGCTATAGTATTCTTTTTTATTTTTCTTTACTCTTTTTTTGTTGTGGTTATTTTGTTTTTATTGTTGTTGTTGTTGTTATTATTATTATTATTATTATTATTATTATTATTTATTTATTTATTTATTTATTTATTTTTTCCCCCTAATTTTTTCCTTGTGACAATTATAATCCTATGGGACGCAATGGTAGTTTGACCCAAGAGATGGGGTGTGGGACAAAGAGTGATTTATATGTTGTTATGTTTTCGGTTTGTCTTTGTCAGATAGTCGTTCTGTTTGTGTTTGTGATTTTTTTTCACTTGACTGTGTTATTTTCTTTGTTTATGTTTTTCAACTGCTGTACAAATTTTTACTGGCATGGCGCCTGCATTTACAACATTTTTTATTTTCCGATTAGCTCTTCCATTATGCCCAGAAAGCACTCTGCTGGAATATTTGACCATCCAAAATCCTACTCCATTAATCCTAAATTCTTAGCCTGTAAAAAATGGGAATAGATGAAATCACTATTGCCAGTTATAACTGTAATGGCCTCGCTGATAAGAAGAAAAGACATCAAATATTTACATGGTTAAAAGAGAAAGACCACACTATCTTTTGTATTCAAGAAACTCATTCGGTAATAACAGATGAAACTAAATGGATGGAGGAATGGGGTGGACAAATATTATACGCACATGGTTTAAGAAATTCAAGGGGAGTCATGATCATGTTTAAAAACAACTTTAGTTATACTCTTCAAGCTTTAGAATCAGACCCTCAAGGAAGGTGGATCATTTTAAATATGGCCATTGAGGATAAACAAATATGTTTAGTTAATTTATATGGTCCAAATAACGATGAGCCACATTTTTTTGAATCAATTTACAATATCATAAAATCTTCAAAATTCACAAGTAAATACCTCATAATGGTTGGAGACTTCAATACAGTACAGAATAATTTAATAGATCGTAAGGGAAATAATTCAACTAATAATCACCCATTACCCATATTTACGATAGAGCTGTTTGGCAACAAACACTCTAAGTGGGTCTGGCAGAAAAGCACCCCATGCCCACTGTGAAGTATGGGGGAGGGTCGGTGATGCTGTGGGACTGTTTCTCTTCCAGAAGCCCTGGGAACCTTGTTAGGGTGCATGGCATCATGAACGCTTTGAAATACTCGGACATTTCAAATCAAAATCTCGTGGCCTCTGCCCGAAAGCTGAAGATGGGTCGTCACTGGGTCTTTCAGCAAGATAACGACCCTAAACATGTGGCCAAATCTACACAGAAATGGTTCACCAGACACAGAATCAAGCTCCTCCCATGGCCATCTCATTCCCCAGACCTCAACCCCATTGAAAACCTGTGGAGTGAGCTGAAGAGGAGAGTGCAGAGGAGAGGACCAAGGTCGCTGGATGATTTGGAGAGATTTTGCAAAGAGGAATGGGCAAAGATCCCTCTTTCTGTATTCTCTCATCTTGTGAAACATTATAGGAGAAGATTAGGTGCTGTTTTGTTGGCGAAAGGGGGTTGTACAAAGTATTAACATCAGGGGTGCTAATAATTGTGGCACACATAATTTAATGTAAAAGAATTATTTCTTAATGTGGGATTTTTTTTCCACTATATAAATGCGCTTGAATTAATGGTTGGATTTTCCTCTTTTTTTCATTGTGGTCCTATATTATTTCGAAAAAAATAAAAGAATTTATCAGAAGCTAAAGAACACATTTTAACCGGGGTGCTAATAATTATGGAGGGCACTGTATATTAAAATATAAGTGCATTGTCTCATAACTAGAGCTGCTAGAAGGAAATGAAGATCATATTCTTATTTAGCAGTGTGATTGAATATAACTAGCATCCAGTCTAAAATCTGAGGCACCAAAAAACTTTTTTTTTTCATTTGTTCCCAAGTATAATAAATAAGTTTATTAAGATATGTTTTGTCTGGGGGTGTGGGTGGATTGCCACCATGTTTTTTGCACACCCTTCCCTCTGATCAGATTTGCAACCCCCCCCCCCCCCCGCCACTTTTACTCAAAGTTAGCCGCCCCTGCATGTGGTCATCCGGTTGAAGTGAGAGCAAATCAAAAGAATGTATGAAGAAATGAGTGTAAATGTGCATCTGCTAATCAGAAATAAGGTTTTTATGATAATCACCCACATTCTTTGCTTCTGGTCAGTCTTGCATTGACTAGTGTTCGTTTTGTTGCTCAGTTTATTAGGACCCCTTTTAGAAAAAGTGGCAGTGTATAATCATCACTGCACACGACTGTATAATTTGAGAAAGATACGCCCTTGATGTGATGATAATTCAGTGCTGCCCATTCAAATTCTGACAATCTGGTACCAATACAAATCAGCTAAGTACCCAAAGGTATGAGTGCATTACTAATTTATTCTCATATACATTATGCGGTAATGGTGTGTGCGCCCTGCGATGGATTGGCAACCTGTCCACAGTGGGTTCCTGCCTTTGCCCGGAGTCAGCTGGGATAGGCTCCAGCTCGCCCCGTGACCCTAGTGAGGAATAAGCGGGTATAGAAGATGAATGAATGAATGAATGATTAATTATTCGGTATATGTGCATAGCCTCACAAAAAAAAAAATTCTTTCCAACTGAAGGATACAGTCATGAGGGTTAACATTACATTTATGTTAATCAACCAATAAATTTTCATACAAAGCCAAATGGCAATATCAAGAGTTAATTCAGCAAATTTACTGAATTTTGCAAAGCTGGACACGCTATTCATCCCAAATATGCTTCATTGCTCAATCTTACACAAGACACTTTTTATATTTTTTTATTTAAAGGATCAAAACATAGTCGGCAAACCCCAGTGTTAACAATGTTGCAGATCGAGACTGGGCGTGTCAAACTGAATTTCGGTGAATTTGTGATGAAAGGCAATAGCGCGGCTGTAGCAGTGTTGTTAAAAGGGTTGGACTTAGAAGAATTAATCACCTGTGGTAGTAGTGGAGGTTGTTTTCTTTAAGGCCAATCAGATTTGCCATGATCATTTCCTTTAAAACTAGTGCGTTAATGTCAAAGCAAATTGGCAATGTCATCAGGTGAAGAACACGCTTGCATTATTGCCACCTCCTTTGGTCCTCTGAGAACTCTCCTCCAATGCAGTGATATCTTGAAGGCATTTGGGGGGCTTGAGGTAGATTGACCAAGTACTGCCTTTTGTATTAAAATTTTGTAAATTGTGTACAAAACAGCACTCGTGGTATAAAAACAAGAACGAGACTTAAGTAAATTATTTGTATTTCCAGAGAAAATATTAACATTAAAAAATATCCCTTCACCCTCCCCTTTGCATCAGACCCCACCAACATTTTGTAGGCATCATTTAGTGTGTACATAACGTAAATGATAATGAGAGGGAATCAATATGCATTTGCTCGCAAACAACTTTGCAAGCTATGATTCAGTCCGACAGATTTTCCATGGAGCAACAGCTTTGGCAAAAAATAGTTTTGGCGAGTCTTGCATTGACACGCCTCCTTTTGAGCTGCCTAACTCCTTGAGACTCAATCCCTTTTATTTTAGAGCAGGAAAGTAAAAAACTCTCCACTTGCAAAGAAATTAAAATTGAGCCCCAATACTTACCCAAGTGAAAAAATACTATACTCAAATCATACTTTTACAGACTGTACATCTGTATGGTGTATGCTTTTTTCGCCCCGTTTATGTGTAATTAAGTGTGCTCAAGCAGTCATTGAGTACTACTTGTGTACTACTTCAGTACACTTAAAGTGTAAATAGTGTGAATATAGGCCATTGGATGGCAGTATTTACCTTTTTTTTATTCAGCTCAGACTGGAGCTATGTTTAGACATGTCCTGGACATGTCTGGGGCAAGTCCCCGAAAAGTAAAAAAAAAGAGGTCTAAATGTGGGTGGGGTCTGCAAAAGAGTATATAAGGAGAAGAATTGAGACAGTAAAGTAGTAGAAGAAATTGCAAGAAGAAGGATACATGTGACCAGACCTGTCATTTCTGTTCAAGACCTGTGAAGTTTCTTTTGTGGATTTTTGCCTGTGTTTGAGCATTTTTTTCTTACCCAGGACATCACCAAGCCACCCCAACAAAGAGGGACTGTAAATATTTCTGTTTTTGTTATATTCAATCTTGGTCTTTAGTTGTAGGTTAGTGTTAGTCTTTGACTGTTAATTAAATGTGTTTAAGTTTTAAATTGTGTCTGTCATCCCTTGCTGTTGCTGTTGTGTTGTAAATTGTAATACCAAATTGGGGCCATAACAATAGTATGTTAAATTGGAACAACTTTTTACGAACTTTAAGTGTACTAAAGTGCACATCCACAAGTACACCGCCAACTGATTTGAAATACACTTGCAGTACAATTGTATTAGATCACCAGTATGTTCAAAATATACTTAAAAGGCCTTACAATTAAATTGATAGTGGTGTAGGATTGTATTTTTAATGCACTTATCATTAAACTTATCATACTTCAAGTTTACATCAAGTGCACTCTGACTATTTATATTACTTTTCAAGTGCACTACTATGTGAATAAGAATCCATTTATAGTGAAGTAATATCACAAATAAAGCATCAAAAGGTTTGTCCTTCAAGTATAATATCATTGTACTATAATTTATGGTTTAGAAGTGTATTTGAAGTGCAATAGGTGTTGCAGGTAATGGTACTGTATAGTGCACTGTGTTAGTGATACAGAAGTATACTGAAAGGGACATTGTGTAGGAATTACTCCCATCCAGCGTTGTAATCATGTATTACATTCAAATAAATAATGCACTCTAGTGCCTCACTTTTTTAAACACGTATTGCAACTACGGCAGCCACTGTGTATCAAAAAGCCCTGTCTCCGCTGATGGATGTATTAATAGAACTGGTACTACTGAACCGAAAGCTAGCATATCGAGGGCTGACTGCAATAAAACAGTTATGCCCAATACATAAGATCCGGACATAACTGTTTATTGCAGTCAGCCCTCAATATAATACATGAAGCAGCAAAACTTCACAGTGCCGTGAATCGTTGTAAGATATTCAAAGTAATGGTAATAAACAACTCAGCTTAGGTGCATCTTGAACATTTTATACTACGATAAAGCAAAGCAAGTGTTAGCTGCATGCACGCTTATAGGATGTCACCTTCAATAGTTACCGAATACATGCCTGTCATCCAACCCACGTTAAACAACAACCTTTGCTACCTCACTGTTCATTCTGTAAAGTAAAATAAAGGACAGGTGAAGCAGTCGTGTCGCTATATAACAAAGCCATTCATCAAATACAATAACTGAAAACACAGGTGTCGTTACACGTGCTCACTTTACCGACTTGGTAATGACATAAGCCGACAGCACCGAATCTCCTGACCAGTGCAACACGCAGAGAACCGCAGCAGTGCAGCTTACGAGAACGCTCTAAGGGACAAGGTCCCCTTGGTGTTCGCGTAGCCGGAATTAATATTTTTAAAAACTTAATAAATTTTGAAAAATTGTCTTAACCGTGGATAAAGGCACCGACCCAAAAAAAAAAAACCCAACAGATTATATACTAATCATTTGCGGTAGTCAAAAAATTAATTCACGGATCTATTAGTGTGTCTTTTTCAATTGTTCCTTATGGAGGAATTTTGCCCCCCATGGCATCACGTCACTTGCGATTTAATGGCGGACTCTCAGAGACTTTCAAAGCACGGACAGGTGTCATTTGTGACAGGAAGGCTGATGCGAACGAAAAGAAGTCTGCTGCATGGACCAGCATCCAGAAGAGCAAATCGAACTGGGAATTGGAAGGGACACAGACATGTCCTTTATGACAACAGTTAGTCCTGGCTAGTTCTCGATCATTATCCCCCATCGCGCGATAAGCGCGAAGCCGGGGATATAGCATTGGGCTCCGTCCGTCTGTACGGACACACAAAATTAAGATGGCGGGGGATATTGCCATGTTTGTGGCAAACGCTTTTGTTAGGAAAACGGGATCAAGGAGGGAAACACTAGGAAACTCGGAAAACTCAGAACTGGACTCGGAACAGGAGGGAGACACAAAAGGGGAGTGAGACGCCAGATGCGGGGATCCAAAAATAATTTATTAAATAAACAGAAAACCAGAAAACTCGAAAGGGGAAAAACGGGGCACTCCGGCCAACAGAAACACCGTGCCACTGCAGTGAACGAAGGAGAACTCAGGAATCCAAAAAACCAAGAACACTAGGGGGCAGACTCGGGACAACTCAGACGGGACTAGGGGACCCTGGAAAGCAGGGGGAACATTGGAAGGCTGGGGAACACTCGGAACCTAGGAACAGGGAAGGCACAAGACGAGACAGTGGGCACAGCTGGCAGATGGCTAACTTGGGCAGTACAGCTGGCCAGGAGAAGGGTCAGGGAAAACATCAGGAGGGGGGCAGACAGGACGGCAGGAACGCTGGGGCTCAGAAGGCGGCAGGAACGCTGGGGCTCCAAAGGCGGCAGGAACGCTGGGGCTCGGAAGACAAAGTCGACTGGCACACTGGGGCACAGGAAGGCGACGAAGGCCACTGACACACTGGGGCACTGGAAACGGTGAAGACCACTGACACACTGGGGCACTGGAAACGGTGAAGGCCACTCACACACAGGACTCAGAAGACAGGGGCACCAGGGGCTGAAGGCGGCAGGAAGGGTAGGCTGGGCTGGGAAATGCGGATGGCGAGAAACACAGAGAAGGTGAGGGGACCAGAGGGAAAGTGCACAGGGCAGGGAGTGGTGTGAAGCGAGCGAAGTCAGATCTGATCTGAGGTGCTGCCGAGGTGGAACAGATATAGGGCAGGGGCACACACAGACACAGGTGTTGAAACTTAATCTAATTAACGAGGGGTGGAACATGAGGGAAACCAATTACATGAAAACAGATAGACATTCACACAGACGAGGATCACAAGACAATCCCAAAGATGGGATAAATAAAGTGGATAAAAAGACTCCTAAGTGTACAGAATAAGAGCCAGAATAGATGATAAGAATGCAGAGGTTCTGCAGAAAATTTAGCAAAGCCAGTGAACAGTAAAGCAAGAGGCGGAGACTAGAACAGAGCGACTGCTGAGAGATAATTAGTCAATTAGTAAGTGCAGCTATACAATCCCGGGTGCTCGTTAGTAGATTAGCAGGGATGAGCCGTCAGGGTAGGCAGGGTAGGCACTGCCTACCCCAGGCTATCATCAAAAATAAAGTTGTTAACAATTATTGATCATTTTAATATCTAATCTAATTTTGAAGCCATTTGATATTTAGTTTGTCTTTATGCTGTTGCTTTAAGTCATTGAGTTATAATGACACTACAGCGCCTGCCTCTGGCCAGGCAGGGGCTTTCAAATCAGTCTTATCTTTGCAGGGTAGGCACAGCTCTGAGATGCCTTTGAATGACATGTTATCAGACGCGTTGTGTTTGCGCATGCGCAGTGTTTTTTCATATGCTTTATTATGTACGCAAAAAAGGCAGGACGCTACGCTGCCTTTATGCGTAAGTGTCACTGGCTAGTCATTCAATCTGGACGTTCGTTGTCTTTGTGGATTCGCACCAATGAGTATACTGGAGAGGCCGTTGAAGAAACCAATATGGCGTCAAGTGCACCGCACTTCTCAATTTCACATTGACTGTAATGTAGAAATTCCAGCTATTTTCCGCCGAACTAAGGGGTCTTCCGAAAAGATTTTAACATATTTGTGATCGAAAAACAAGAATAAACATTAATGCGCAGTTCTACATGACACTGTTGGAGACGTTGAAAATATAAAAACATGTCTTCATGAGAAACACAGCACTAACTACTAGCCACTTGTGTAGCTGGCGTGTTAGGTAATCGAGTCACCGTAGACGGTAGTGATGGCGAACTTCATCTGTAATTTAGCTAGCTAGATCAACTTAGTCGGCACAATAAACTCATGTTGCTTACAAATGGTGATGGTCAGTTAGCTCCCATGCCCATGTAATGTTAGCCAAGTTGCATATCTACATATAGCATTAGCCATAGCGAATGACATCGCAAACGTTCGTGTAACGTTAGTGGTGTTCATTCCGGATGAATTGTACAAATAAACGCATCCTTATCAGGCATCTGCCGATCTAGGTACTATTTAGTGAGCAAGCTTTGATTTTTTTGTATTTATTTATTTTAATTACGATAACGCAATCCTAGCTGGGGATATATACACTCATTGATTCACACTTGCGTCAATCAAATTTAAGGCTTAAATTTGATTAAACCAGCTAGCTAGTGTTATGTCATCTTGTTTGTTTTGGCAAAACAAACAAGATGACATCGCTAACGCAGCAAATATTTAGATTTTGTGAGGCTAAAGGCCGACCTCATCGGCTTATACAGCCCTGCTATGGTCAAGGAAAAATCTCCCTAGCTTCAACTGCTGGCTTTGTGGAGAATGACCTTGAACAAACTGTTCCAGAGGCCACAAAACTGCCGAAATTGGTGCCGACAATTCCAGCTACCACAGAGTCAGTGGAGCGGTCTTTTTTCTGCCTTAAAACACGTCAAGACCTGCAACCGCAACAGAACGGAGCAGGGGAGACTTTCATGTTTGGCTATCATTTCAATTGAGAAAGAGAGACTTGTTAAGCTGAAGGCCAAAACAGAAGAGTTTTACAACGCTGTCATCAACATCTTTGTCAAAAAGGACAGACGCATGGACTTCATATTCAAATAGCCTTAAGTAAGTGCGCTTTAACCACTTCTCTCCCCCTCCGCCCTCTTTTACGCACACAAGAACGAGGGTTATGTAGATAACCGCGGTTCTATGAGTTTCGGATGACCGCCAGAGGCGGTGCTTTCAGCACATGGATATCCATCACACGAACGTGCAGGTCGAGTAATAGTAACAACAAAGTCACGTGTGACCTGGGTGACGTCACCCCGTGACTCCCCGGCATAAAAGACCGGTGAACCCAGGAGGTGACCTCTTGGCAAATCTTCTCGTGTACACTCCGAGTGACTGCCAAGCTCTGGCGGTCATCCGAAACTCATAGAACCGCGGTTATCTACATAACCCTCGTTCTATTTCGTTTCTCCTGACCGCCAGAGGTGGTGCTTTCAGCACATGGATGACTAATACCAACCAGGTCATGAGGAGTGCCTACCCGTACTCAGTGTTGCTGTGACGGGCCTGGAATGACAGCCGTCGCCACAGGGTTATGTGGGACGACATTAAGACGGTAAAACCTGGTGAAGGTGCAGCTGGACGCCCAGGAGGCTGCGCTGCATATGTCTGAAAGGGGTACGCCCTTCAGTGATGCCCATGAGGCCGCCACGCCCCGTGCAGAGTGCGCCCGAACAGCCGGAGGAACCGGGGAGCCACTATGTCTGTAGGCATGTAATATGGCCTCGACTATCCACTTGGAAAGCCTCTGTTTAGAGAGCGCTAGACCCTTCCTCGGCCCTGTGTGGCACAGAAACAGGGCGTCACTCTTACGGAAGCCCTCCGTACGGGACACGTACACCCTGAGGGCGCGAACTGGGCACAAAAGTTCTGACCTCTCACCATGGCCTGCCTCGAATGCCGCAAGGCTAAGGGGCTGGTTGACGAAGGTAGCAGAGAGGGTCTTCGGAAGGAAAGAGGGGTTAGGCCACAGAGTGACGCCACTGTCGCCGGGGTGCCACTGCAGGCACTCCCCACTGACTGACAGCGCATGTAATTCCCGGACGCGCCTCGTCAATGTAATGGCCAGAAGAAAGGCGGTCTTCAGGGAGAGCCATGAAATGTCTGCCGTGAGCAGGGGCTCAAACGGTGCATCGCAGAGAGCCTGCAGCACTAAGTGAAGATCCCACGTGGGTATCTGCCTCCGTCGGGGGGGTCTCAACCGGAGAGCACCCTTCAAAAAACGTGCCACCAAGGGGTGGGACCCCACGGTCCTTCCCCTAATTCTGGCATGCTGAGCAGAGATGGCAGCTGCATAGACCTTGATGGTGGAAGGAGTAAGACCCTTGTCAAACAGGGACTGGAGGAACAGTAGAATGATCGGCAGGGGGCAGCATGTAGGCTCCTCCCCCCGAGTCAAGCACCAGTTGGAGAAAAGCCTCCATCTGTTGGCGTAGAGGGCATTGGTGGAAGGTGCCCGAGAGCTTGCAATGGTGTTGACCACTGCCGGTTCACAAAGACCTAGCAGGGGGTCTGGCCCTTCAGCGGCCACACCCAGAGCTGCAGACGGGCTGGATCTGGGTGCCAGATCTGCCCTCCCAGCTGTGATAGCAGGTCCGTCCTCACTGGTAGGCACCAGGGGTCGCCGTTCAGAAGTTGCAGCAACTTGGGGAACCACACTCGGCCCGGCCACCGAGGGGCGACGAGCTGCAGCTCGTGGTGATCCATCGCAACCCTGTGCAGAGTTGGCAGGATCAGTGGCAGGGGGGGGAAGGCATACAGCTGTAGCCTCGGCCAAGCATGTGCCAGTGCGTCCTGGCCCAGGGAGCTGGGGCCGTGGAGGCTGAACCACAGAGGGCAGTGTGTCGACTCCTGACAGGCAAAGAGGTCCACCTCTGCTCTGCCAAAACGTTCCCAGATGGCGAGAACCACTGCTGGGTTGAGTCTCCATTCCCCGGAATTGGGGTCCTGGCGGGACAGCAGATCTGCTGCCCTGTTGGCAGTGCCTGGCAAGTACATGGCGCGCAGGCTCAAGAGATGCCAATGGGCCCACCTCAGAAGTTGGCCGGCCACTTATAAGCACTGGAGGGACTTGGTGCCTCCTTGTTGGTTGATGTAATACACCACCGTAGCGTTGTCTGTCCTCACCAGAACGTGTCTGCCGGCCAGGCCTGGGAGGAAGTGCTGTAGGCCGAGGAAAACAGCCCGTAGCTCCAGCACGTTGATGTGCTGCTGTCGCTGCCCTGGACTCCAGCGGCCTCTGACAGTCCGGCATTGCCAGACTGCACCCCAACCTCCCAGGGAGGCGTCCGTGGTGATGACCTCCCTCCGGGAGGGGACAGCGGCCAGCGGAACACCCCGCAAAAAGTAAGCCCTCCTCCTCCATGGACGGAGGAGTCGGCAAAAAGAATCTTTTACCTGCACACACCTGTACCCGTGCAGCGCCGGGTGGAGGTGGAGACCATTGAGCCACCTCTGAAGCGGACGTAAGTCCAGGAGCCCCAGCGGGACCAGAGAGGAGGCCGCCGTAAGCATGCCCAGCAGGCGCTGAAAGGTCTTCAGGGTGAGTGATTTGCCCCGTCTGAAGCGGCCAAGCAGCAGGCGGATGTTGTGGATCCTGGTCAGGGAGGGGGTTGCCCTCAAGGACCTCGAATCCAGGTGCATGCCCAAGAAGATCGTCTCCTGGCTGGGCACCAGTGAGCTCTTCTGGTAATTCACCCTGAGCCCCAGCTCTGCGACATGTGAGAGCACAATCGCGATGTCGGTGTGGGCCTGAGCTTCCGATTGTGAACAGACGAGCCAGTCGTCTAGGTAAGGCAGGACACGCAAACCCCGTGCCTGAAGTGGTGCCAATGCCGCTGCCACACACCTGGTGAACACACGGGGTGCCAGCGATATCCCAAAGGGCAGAACATTGAACTCGAAATCCTGGCCCTCGAAAGCAAACGGCAGGAACTGCCTGTGGTGTGGCGCAATGGGAACATGAAAGTAGGCGTCTTTCAGGTCGATGGTAGCAAACCAATCGCCAGCCTGGATGTGGTGTAAGACATCCACCGTACGCAGCATGCAGAATCTCATGGTCTTCAAGTGGGAATTGAGAGACCTCAGGTCGAGGATTGGGCGGATACCGCCGTCCTTCTTTGGAACCAGAAAATACCTGGAGTAGAACCCACCTTGCTGTCTCTGCCTGTCGACGGGAGAGATTGCACCTTTCTCCAGGAGAGTGGCGATTTCCTGCCAGAGGATGAGGGACTTCCCCGGATGGCTCACGGTGGTGTATTTGACCCCATGAAAACGCGGCAGTCGGCGGCAGAACTGGATCCGGTAACCCTCGGTGAGGGTCACCAGCACCCAGGGGTCTGGGGCCAATGCTCTCCAGCGTTGGAGCTGTCCGCTGGAAAAGCGGCCGACCGCCGGTGCGCTGATGTCAGCGCCGCCCGGACCGCCCCCGTCGGTCACCAGGGGGGCGACGGGGACCGGACTGGGTGTAGGGGGCGGCGTCGCGGGGCCGGGAGGTGGTGGGGCGACGAAAGTCAGCAGCCCGTCTGGTCTCCTGGCGGGTGCGTGGCCGAGACAAAGTTGGTGCAGGCCTCCTGAAGGACTGGGCAGCATTGCTGTGGTGGTAGGCCTGGCGGAGGCGAGTGAACTGCTGTCGCGCCCGGAAGACCTGGGCACTCCGGTCCAGGGCTTGTTGAGCTGCCTCGCCAAACAGCTCCCTGGGGACAACAGGGAGAGAGCGCAGCACGCGCCGGTCAGGCTCGGCCAGAAGGGACTGCGTCAGCCATATCTGCCGGCGGGCGAGGGTAAGAAACGACATTAGCCGGCCAAGTTCCCGCGACGAGTAGGCAAAGGCCTGGAGCGCCGCGTCGCACAGCTCCCGTGATGCCGCACTCGTCCCCTTCAGCGTCTGGGCAAGGGCCAGTAGCAGGTGGGACAAGGAGTTGTCGATACGGCCAATTCGTGCCGCCGTGTCGTATCCTCGCACGATGAGGTCGTCAGTCACACGGCATTGAGCGCGGGGGCATCGGGCGTCAGGCCGCAGAGCCTCGTTGGGCGAAAGGACAAGGGCAGCCACGGAGGGCTCAGTGTTGGGCATCCGCTGGAGGCCATAGGTGGGGGCATCCTGCTTTGCCGCTAGGGCCCTGCAGTCAGTGGGGAGGTGGGAAAGGCGCCAGGGGTCCGCCCAACACCTCTGCAACTCCTCGATATATGGGGCCGCGGGCGGAACCGACAGCGAGGAAGGCTGTGGGGAGCCTCTGAAAAAAGTGCTCTGATACTGGGCCACCGGGGGCGTGTCCAAACCCAGACGGGCCAATGCAGCTCTCAGCGTTAGCTGGATGGATGAGCGTCCGCCTTCCGACGCTGTCACGGTGCCATGGCTGGTGGCCTGGGAACCGGCCGGGGAGGTGGAGTCGTGACCGTCAGACCCACCGCAGTCAAAACTCTCCGACGTCTGGATCGACAGCTCATCGAGGCCGCGTGCATCAACGGCTGGTGGCAGAACGGGTGGTGATGGCGATCGGTCGGGCTGCCAGGGAGGCGGGGCGGCAGCGGGAACACTGCTGCCCCGTGGCGGAGGCTGGAAATTCGCCAGCATGGCCTTCATCTCTTCCAGCTCGGCGGACATCACCTCCACTTTCCGAGCCAAATTGCCCGTGCGCTTCTTTCCCGCATTGGGAGCAGCGACACGTGGGGCCCCACGGCGCTTGCTGGGCCCGGCTGCTGCAGCCGGCACCACATCCTGTCCCCCCGAGACCCGGGGAATGTCATACGGGGAATCCATCCTAGCCAGCCTGGCGGTCCGTGCAGCCACGCTCAGGCACATGCAGTCTGCGCAGGCCATGTCAGTAAGCCCCTGCCGCAGGTGCTCAATACCCAGGCAGGAGGGGCACTCGCGGTGGCTGTCCTCCGGCTCAAGGGGGGCCCGGCAATTGGCACAGCAGGAGAACATGTCCATCGTGACACCTGGCTGGCAGAAGAGACTTTTTTTTTTTTTAAGGTGCGAGGGCCTACGCGAGAGCACCCGGCCCGCAAACCGCGAGCCTACTGTCGCGGGTGTAATAAACAGCCGCAAATAAGCAGTCACTCACTAGCGTGAGAAGACCTCACACACCGCAAGCACTCAAGACAGCCAGCCCGTGAACAGGCCAGAGGTAAGGATGACGGTCGACAATTCTAACGAAATAGGCGCCGTGCGCCCTAGAATCAATTAACAAATCAGCGGCGAGAACACCGCCGTGCGACCCAGAACCGATTAACAAATCAGCGGCGAGAAACACCGCTTTAAGCTAAATAAAATGAAAACCACTTACTTGAAAGAAACAAGCCGGCCTCCAGCGGCGAGGACACTGCCTTTGAGGGCAACACAGCAAACTCCACCGAACGAGAGCACTCAGCTAACGGAGTAATACTAATGAAAATAGGCGCCGTGCGCCACAGAACCGATTAACAAATCAGCAGCGAGAAACACCGCTTTAAGTCAAATGAAAACCACTTACCTGTAGGAAAACAAGCCGGCCTCCAGCGGCGAGGACACCGCCTCTGAGGGCTACACAGCTAACTCCACCGAGCGAGAGCACTCAGCTAACGGTGTAGTGCTAACAAAATAATCAGAAAAAAGAATCGACGGATTCAACGCAGTTTCTTTGGGGGATGCGTAAAAGCACAGCCCCAACCCTACAGGTTGCGAAACCAACACGCGTTTGGTCCAGAATCCGATTTGTGACTCGCAACCTGCAAAACGCGAGAAGATGAAAGAGGTCACTTCCTGGGTTCACCGGTCTTTTATGCCGGGGTCACGGGGTGACGTCACCCAGGTCACACGTGACTTTGTTGATACTATTACTCGACCTGCACGTTCGTGTGATGGATATCCATGTGCTGAAAGCACCGCCTCTGGCGGTCAGGAGAAACGAAATAGAACTGTCCGGACTGTCATGGCTGTAATTATGCATCTAATAACAACCTTCTGGCTAAAGTTTTTTTAAATTGTTGTTTGTTTGATAGAATGCTGTGGGTTTTTAAGTTTTGTAGTTTGTGTGTGTTGACATGATGCGGTGAAGAGAGATGTGGTCAAAGATGGAATGTGTTTGAAGTGTACTTCGCTTGTCTGGTTATTAATATGGTTTAGCAATAGGAAGATTAATTGCATTAAGTATTGGGAAGAGATCCACTTAAGCATGCATCGGTGCAGGCAAGCCGTTAGCCTATGCTGTTTTGCGCGCTTTCAACAACTTTCTCTCGCTAGAGCCTTCAACTTTTATTCAGACATAAAAGCGAAATTTAAAAAAAAATTGAACCTTCAAGATTATTTGAAAACAAAGTACACATTCATTCTGAATGAATACAATAAATCAAATTCGCTAGAAAACGTCATAAACTTCAAACATTTCACATTAAATCCTATGCGCACATAGTGCGACAAGTTAAATAATACATTGATAACAACTCAAACATGGATTTGATTTCACTCTTAACAGTTTCAAAATTAACTAAAAGTCAAAATCTAACGAAAAACGCAACTTTGTGCGTGTCCGGTGTCTTTCAAGTGTCTTTTAAGTCCAAATAAATTCGTTAATCCCCGCAAATGCATGATGTCATTAATCCAGATTCGAAGTGTTACTATTTACAGCATTCAACTGTTTTTTGAGTAATTATGTTTGATTTTGGCGGTGTTTTTACCGCTGACTTTATACATAAAATATTAATTAGTTTTTACGTTTCGGTCTGCCACTGCCTACCTCGACCCAAATCTCACGGTTCGTTACTGTAGATTAGTATTATATACAGGGTTAGTTAGGTTAGTAATTTTAGAAAACAACAAACTGTTAGTCATGTTAGTATGTATAGAAAGGGGTAACTAGCAAACGAGAACAGAAGGTAGGATGAAACCCAGAATCCATTAAATCACCCGAAATAGTGTCACAATCAATTAACACAGAAACTGCAACAAACAATTTCCCCGGGGAGAAAGCAAAGTAAAACGTGGACTGGACTAACACGGGAGAGGAATGAAATGTGAACACTAAGACATGGACTAAAAACAGACATACCAAAATAAAAACCTAAAATTAACTTAACCAGCCACACAGACCACGGAACACAACAGCTTGTTTTCCTTCACTGAGGCGTTTTCCAATTATCTTCATTGGAAACTGAAGACACTGAAGATCTCCATATGCGATCTAACAGCGATGCAATCATGGGCTTAATTCAGTATAGAAAAATAATGTACTTATTAAAAGGCTAATGCTTCGCCTCGATTGAACTGGTTCGCATTGTAATGAAATATCGCCTTTCACTCTCGGTATTGCATGGGTTGATAAAAAATGTGCCACTCCGCTGTTAAATAGGCTTTTAGAAGCCTGCAAGCTTCTTGCATGACTGTCGACAGGTCTAAAGTTTTTAACAATGTTGATTTAAATGCAGCAAACACGCGTCCAGATGAATGATTGTAGTCTTACTTAACAGGTGCTGCTTGTTCTCTCCGATTAAGCGTGAACCTTTTGTAAATTATGAAAATGACTGAGAACAGGTCAGGACTAATAATTGTTTAAGACGAATGTTTTGTGCAAGCCAATTCTCAGTTCTGGCTACGCCAATGTACACTGAATTTATCCCATGATTTCATCACTGTTAGATCGCATGTGGAGAGAAACAGAGTCTTCAGTTGCTGATTATGATAATTGGAAAATGTGTCAAGGAAAGGAAAAAGATGGAGAAATAGGTAACTAACTAACTAACCCCCCCCCCCCAAAAAAATTCCCCATTCGATTTGCACCACTGCCAACATCATAAAGTGCAATAACAGCATTCTTTCTGGACCGCACAAGAAGAAACGTCAAAGGGAACAAAGAACTCTGGCGGCAACTGAAAAATAAAACTAAGTCTGCCCGGAAGATCGAGCCCGGAAAATTGATGCACTGAAAACATCATTATTAAAATATGACCATAAGCGTATCTTATTCTTTAGTCCTATATGACAAAAATTAAGCTCGTTTTAGGAACTGTTTAGCCGTTTCATTCACGTATAGGAGAGAAGCACCTTTCGTAGTTATGAGCCTGTATGTTTACGTGGTTTCAGAGCTTTAGTCGCTATAAACGCCGGCTTAAGTCACAGTAAATGCCAGCTTCTAAAGTCTACCCACCAGCTTCAATGCTACTAAAAGCCATTGAAAGCTACTGAAACATTGAGCCATATGAAAGCTACTGAAACCACGTAAACGTACAGTTCCACCTGTAACAATGAGGATGCAGTATTTTAGCAAGATCTACTATTATGCTGCTTATGGTAACAAGCAACACTGTGTAACAAAACTGAATGAAAAGTTGCGTTTTGGCTAATTTAGGCAGTACAGTTGACTTACATGTCGAGGAGAAAGCTGGCAACTTCAGCGTCCCTTAGAAAAATCTTTCTCCTTCATTAGCTCTTTCCACCTGGGGAAGGCTAGCCCGATGTTCACCCTTGTTTTTTGAGCGCGCCGGTCTCTGCCTTTTCAATTCTTTTTCATTTTTTTGCGGATGAGGATTCCGTCTTCTGTGCTGCTGCTGCATATGTATGGTCCTGCATTTTGCTGCATTAGTACTGATTTTCAAAGTCGCCGCGATAGCCTCTCTTCTTGATTTCCTCCGATGTCTCAATCACTCTGCACTGGCTGGCAGGGCAAACGCGGATTTATTCCGTGTTTAGTGCTATTTGTCCCTTGCCAGCGGCAGCAGTTTCAAGATGGCTGACTGTCATGGTGCTCCCCTACCAGCTTACCCGTCCAATGTAGAAACAAGTATAAAATTCTTCGTTTACGAGAATATATCAGATGATTAGCGGAGGTCATAATACAACAATGATGACATATATATGAATGCAGACTTAGATTTTGGCAAATAAAAAAATGTAAATGTTACACATTGTCCCTTTAATGTCACCACATGCACTTCAATCTACTTAATTTATGGTACCATTAGTACACTAAAAGTGTGCTAATCAGTTCTATGAAAGAAACCCACTTCAAAAACAAAATAAAATGTATTTATTAAATTTATTTATTACACAAAACCTCTAAAAAGTTTTGTACAAACTGTAAGTAAAAACTGTAAGTTTGTAAGAAAATAAAACAAAACCAGCCATGAATTTACTATAAAAATAATCGCTGATTAACTTTGGCATAGCCCTCATTATTGCATTTCCTTCTTAGTATTGCCAGGAAGTCCCTGACCTGTGTGTTTGGAATTTTTTTAACTCTGTCATATGTCTTCATGAGTCAAGGGAGAAGGCATGTTATTCCTCTGTAAATGAACTAGACTAAAAATCTGTTGCAATGTGATACTGATGAAATACATATTTGTCATGATTAAGAAGAAGATATGTTCTACCAAACAATATTGAACAAATAAATCCCTGCTCAGATTGACTATAATGTGCCGTAAGAATGTGTTTTTTCTATTGGCTAAATAAACTTATATCTTTCTGACAATCAAGTATTTGTGCATTTTAACATAACTGGGAATGAAATGAAAACAAATATACTTTTGTACTTCCACAAATATGTAATATGTAGAAAGTGTATTGCTAAATAATTACTACTAAATTACCACTGTTAGAAGTATTTAATATACATTTCATGAAGAAGTACAGCTTAAAATAAATTCAACTTCATTTGCACTATTTTAAGTTTAATTTTACTTATTTGGAAGTGAATTTAGCTAAAGTGCACTTTAATGAAGAGTACTAACAGTATATTACAAATGACTCGAATAAGGATACCTATCTTGAGAATATAATATAATATATATAATTAAGTGTGATACTTTTTCACCTGGGTAACCATCTTTTGTCACTAACTTTTGTCATTTCCAGTCAGAAAAAATGTGCTCATCAGATAAAAATTCACTAAAACTGACATTTTGGCATGGGTGTGAATAATTCTGGACATAATCGTGGATATGTGCTGTTCAGCCGCAAAATTAAAACTATCAGTCTTATAGTGTGTAGGTACCCCTTGTGCCCTCAAAACAGCGGCGTTAAACTGACATCCGCGTAAATTCCTGGACCAGGGGTTTCCCAGCAGAACATTTCTCAGAGCATCACATTCACTGTACGAGCTTGTCTTCTTTCCACAGTGCATTTGGAGCCATGGGCACATGTACCTGGCTGATGCATATACTGTAGAGGCTAAACTCAATGCTTAAAGCCACCGAGAGGTTGCTGCTCGGATGGACCTAATTGACGCACTTGGTTATGTGTTTGTAAATGAAGTAGAGTCCGACAGAACTGTTCTGCGGACACTCGGTCCATTTATTTTCCTGATGTCCGCTAATATATTCAAACAGACTGTGCTCCAATAAACAAACAAAACAAACTGACTGCAGCTGACATGCTGCCTCAGATGCCAGCATAGAAAAGTGTCATTAATATTCTCTAAGACTTGTGCAACAGTGACCCCTCTGTTGATTTGGACTAGACAGGATAGACTTTGTTGCCCCAATGCATTCATGAGCCTTGGGCCCCTAACACACTCTTGCCAGTTCTTACTCCTCGGATCACTGTCGGTAGGTACTCCCCTATGCTGACTGGAGGCACTCCAGGGGCCTTTCCATCTTGAAGATGCTCTGACCCACTTATCTGGACATACGATTTCTCTCCTAATCAAAGTCGCTTAGGTCTCAATTGTCCCACATCAAACACGGCGACAATAAGAGCCGATCATACACTTACCATCAATGGTGTGTTCACAGACCTTGACATGCACCCTGTTTTGCAACTTAATCAATATTATTTACATCATCTCTGAATGGTTTTCATGTTTCACCTTATTACCATCTATCTCAGTCAGGAATATAGTCAAAAACAGGCACTTTTTGCCAATTTTCTGTATATCTCCGGGAAACACCGACAAAATCTTTGAAAAAATGAACGATACGGTGGTATTGTTCAGAATTTGATTAGTGAGACGACCCAACCCAGTTACCTTAGAGATCTCCCTTGTAGTCCTCAAGAAGAAACTGCTCACAGTAAATTCTTAGCTACATCTGTTGATTTGCTACCATGTCTACATTATGTGTTGTGTTTGCAATGGCCTATTGTTATTTTAACGTCCATTGGCTCCTGTATTTAAAGGTAAACAGTGAAAAATTATGTCACTTGCGCTGGCCTTCTTGATTCCCATGCACCAAAGCACAGAATGAACTGTCAGTATTTATGCCATGGAATTTGGCCCGAATTTAAAAATGATAAAGAATAAAATCGTCCCAGAGGGCGGCAGCAGCAAGACAAACCATGGCAGGGCTCTGGAGATAAACAAAATACTGCTGCACCAAAACAGGTGCAGCCCACTCTTAAATACTAAAGCTTCACCTCCACCTTAACGAGCAATAGGTGTGGCTTGTTAAGGTGGAGGCAAAGAATGCAGCATGGGGAAGGGCCTGCAGGCCAACACCATGACAATTTATTGTCACAACTAGTCCTTTCATAGTAATTTGAATGAAGCTCCAACGCAATTCTATGGCAGCAGTATGTCACAGATCCACGCAAGGAGGGAGTAGAGTGGGGAGTAGAGACCTGACACAATGCATTGTGGGAATTGTTGTCTTTACAACAGATACATTGGTAAGCCAGTGCAGGGATAAATATGCAAATATCTCCAGCTGCTGTGCAAAAATGAGCTTGATTTGTGTGCAGCTCATTTATACAGTGCTAACACACTTGGTTTAATTATCAGCAAATTGCCCCTTTGACACTTGAGTCATAAGGCTTCAAATAATTAGAGTGAAGGCTAAAATAGACAGCCATTTCTGAGTTTATAACAATTAAAATATTTGGCCAGTGTGGTGATTATGTCACATCAGAGAAAACACAATGCAACAACAATAATCCAAGTTGAACTAGGCCATTGTGGAGTGCAACCACTTTGTACAATTTTGTTCATGGCAATGCAAATTTCAGCTGTTTCAATACAACGTAAACTAAAAGTGGCAGGAGCAAATAGTCTGTATATCAATGCATTTTTTGGACAAAAAGCTAAGCATGAGTCGTAACCTTGACAACTCTATGCCGATCAATATAAGAAAAAAATATACATTAAATGTGTGCATTAAATAAATTAAATGTATGAATTAAATATCTGTGTACTGTATGAACTTAATAACACACAGCAGGTAACATGTACTTGCTTAACATGGGCTTAATAACAAAGAACCTAACAAAAAGTTTTGCGCATTTTGACTCCCAGTAGGTACAATTCAGGAACGTGGTAGTGATGTAATGGCGTAGTAATGGATAGGGGAAAAATAAATAAAGCAGTTTCATTATACGTTGTCAAAGGGCAAAGGCATTTAGTGAAAATGTTGATTGTCACTTGTCTGTTTTTTGTTAGTCGCAATAATACAGGTAACTTTACGTAGTAAAATGACAAATGTGATTGGAATACTCTGAGCTTCCTTATGCTAATTTACCCATCAGCAATGGTGCTTGTAAGCACTGGAGTTCAACACCACTGAATACACATTTTGATGGGTGGCAAAAAAAATCCTAAAAATCTTTGCATCAAAGGTGTAAACCAGATGAAAATGGAATCTACCCTGTACCTGTTTTTGTCATGCTTCACATGTCTGGCTCGACTGCTTAAATCGTGACATTATGACATCATCAAGCTGTGCCTTCTGAGTGCACTGGCCTCATAAGGAGGTCTAGCTTATCCCAGCAGGCCATGCTGGTGAGGGGGGCCCTCCATTTGAATTCCCTGGGAGTGTTCAGATGGTGGAAGTGCTTCTCCAGTGTAGCCCTGGAGCCATGGCCCTTTGAAGTGTGATTACTTGTCCGAGCCCAAGCTGTGAACACTGGAGTGACTGAGGATGGAGACAATCTGTGACTCACCGGCTCCTGCTAGTCAAAGGTCCACAATAATTCCCCTTTTTCGAAACGCGGCACGCCGATTTGCCCTTTTCTTCCCTCGATAGTTGCCTGCTCCTTTCTAGAAACCATGGCCGCCAATCGCTCCATGCATCCTTATATTTTCTGGGAAAACTGGTTTCTTGTGGCTTTGACCTTTGTTCTCATGCGCACTTGTGTCCAGAGGTTATATGCAGAGCTAGAATCGACACTGAGGGCAATATACTTCCTGTTGAACCATGGATTTATTTGTTGTCCAAAGCTAATGTTAGGATATTTGGATTTGCTTGTATTCACAAACGCAACTTTATCAGACTAAATTTTTGAAAAAGCAATATTACTGTTATATTGACAGACAAGCATTAAGTGTCAAATTCTGTTTGTTTTTTTTTTTCCTCATTTTGTTGACTCTAACTTGTGTTTTGATTACGTAATAAATCAATATTTTGTCCATCCAATGATGAATATGACCCAAAATCAGAATTTAAAGGGAGTTCAAATCTCAGTGATGTGATTCAATATCATTTAATTCAGGAAATGCTGCAATTTTGGCATCCCACCTTCAGAGGTATCGAACAGCTCGCTCTACCAAAGCTCTGGTCTTCAGTGTGAAATGCTGCCATCATCATCTGATATTGAACCCTATCCATGGCTGTAGCTGCAGTTTTCAGCATATTACCCCTGCACTGTGGCAAATTATTGCCTGTGTTGGTACCCAGGGAGAGAGGGTTTTGGTCAGAGGGATGGTCCTTACCTGACCAAGCATCAGTTACTCCTCTGACCCATCAGGGTGCAGTTCATCTCGCTCCAGCTGTGCGTGAGGCTTACACCTCCATCAGGACGGAGGCGCAGTGTGGCTGGGGACAGGCGGCAAAGCAATTAGCAAACTGCACCTCGTCCACGTGCTGGAGTCTGTGCTTTTCACCACCCACAGAGGATTTGTGTGAGATGGATCTGCCATTCAAATCAAGGATAAAATAAGATTGGAGAGGAAAATGCACGGTCTCATGCAGGCACACAATCTGATATATCACTGAGTAAGTGTTCCAGGATCAAATAAAAATGCTCATTCGGGAGTAAGATTATCATCCACCAATGAATAAAACAGCTCTGGTACAAAGAAGTCATGATACCAAAAAGGCTTAACAATGGTGCATTTCACATGGCTTATAAGAACCTTCAGCTGGAAGTCCAAACCAGTGAAATCACCAATGGTGAGCAATTAAAGAGCAAAAGTGATTTAAAAAAAATAAATTTTTTTTGAAATTTTTAAGGTTAAACTATTTTTATTTTATTTTTTTTTATATTAATAGCGCCAGAAGTGAAGAGATGAAAGTATCAAGAGCTATTATTTCCAGATGCCTGTGTGAAAATGGTCTTATTGGTCATGTTGCTGCCAAGAGCTGGCATTATCAAAAAAGAAAGACTTCAGTTTACCAGGAAACACCAATGGACTGGAAGTACTTAGGACCAATGAATCAAAATTTGAAATTTTCTCACCCAAACACAGAACTAATGTATGCCGTAGAGTTGAAGAACATTCCAAAAATGACTGTTTAACCCCTTCAGTTAAACATGGAGGTGGTGATCTTATGGTTCGGGGGTGTGCGAGTTCCAAAACACATACCTAATTTGCATATTCAGACTAATCATAAACAACCTCATTGATTAATTTTGGTTACACTGCAGCGGTGTCCCAACTTGTATCATTCAGGCATACCCTACCCAAACTCTCGCACCATTTTTTTATCGGGCTTAATTTCTCTGAACTCCATCCATAACACTTGTTTTAAATCTGGCCCATATCTTGAACTGCTGAGGGAAAATGTTTGGTTTGTGTGTGACTTATTTATACAGAGCTTGAACTTTGACACAACGTATGGTTTAATTATTAGCGAATTACCCATGTAAGTTCATCTGAACTTCATCAAAGTGCATCTTGTAACAAAATGCAACGAGAGAATGTACATCACTGAAGTATTTCCTTGAACGCATTCCTTAATCTCAGAATCCAGCGTTGTCCAAAACCTACCCCGGATGGAAGACCTCACCTCAGTATTAACAGATTTTCAACAATCTTGAAAAAAATTAAAAATAAATAAATAAAATAAACATCATTGGCTGGTGTGCGCTGATTTAATTTGAAAGCAAAGGTTTTGCTGTCTTTTGATGAATATATATTGCCTTTTGACATCAGGTTGTCTGAATAGTGGTCTAATTGAATTTTGATTCAATTAAACTGTATTTTCCAGTGCTTATTTGAGTTCTGTCACATCCTGCTGAATGGGAATGTAGGGCATTGTAGAATTTAGGTAAGCTGTGTTTGATCCCCCCAAATATTAGGCAACTGAGGTATGACAAGAACCTCGGCAGGACGGAACTGCTCCCAAATAACAGGGAAAGAAAATGAGAAACATTAAAAATGATATATTGTTGTAATAAACTTAAACCTTTGTTTCACTTTTAAATATCACTTTGCTGTACTGCGGTGGTGGCTCAGACGCTCAGTTTCTGAGAAGTGAGCCAGTGGCTTTTATTTTGACAGCATTTTTGCAAGTCAGCAGACGGGACCTTACCCAGGTTTAAGAGTTAGGAATCGCCCATCTGTTCCATTCACATCAAACTTTTCCACTCTGCTGTAATTCATTCTCTGCCGACAGGCCGTAAATGCTTTTATTGAGCTTGTGCTGTTTTAATGTTGTTTTTAAACACGTCTGCTGAATATTTTTTTGTGAAAACTGCTAAAAAAGTACATCAGGGCTCACTTTTCAAGTACACTGGAGACATATAGACGCAGACACAACTGGACATGAATATTAAATTAGGTTACCCACAGACTACGTTGTTGTCTGTTGGTAGCATTAAAAGCAAACATTATTTCTGTTCAGTATAAAGACCGTTTTTTTTCCAATAAAAACTTATATTTCACAAGTATTGCACTATATTTAACTAAAATATCCCTTGTTCTCACAGCTGCCAGCTTAAACATGTCTGCTTGGAATCAAAATCTGTGAGTCATAATAAAAAGAAGTTGCTCATTTTTAAACTCAATTCGGTCATTTCTATAGAAATTGAATTGCATTTGCTTTGAAGAAAGGCATCTGAGAAGCAGTTATCTGAATACATTTGCTAGGGACAAATGTTGAAAACCAAGGCCCATTTGCAGGGGCTCAAAAGATTATTGGACAACTGACTGACGGTTAGTTCCATGACCAGGTGTGGCCTTTTGCCACATTGTTTCATGACGAATGAAGCAGATTAAAGGTCTGTCACTTGTTCCAAGTGTTGCACTTGCATTTGGTAGCTGTTCATGGGAACTCTACATATGCAGTCCAAAGCATTGCCAATGCAGGTTAAGGTGGCCATCATTGGGCTCAACAAACAAAGCAAACCTATCAGACAGACAGCAGAAACTTTAGGAGTGGCCAGATTATCAGTTTGGATTATTCTTGAAGGAATGCACGAGAGAGCTCACCAACATCAAAAAACTTGGACGACTATGGATGACAACTAATGTGAATGATGGCTGAATTCTTTCCTTGGTGAAGAAAAACCCTTTCACCACATCTAGCCAGGTCAAAAACACTCTTGAGGAGGTAGACATACGGCTGTCCTTGAACAAGAGTCTTTGGACAGATGAGACAAAGATTAACTTATATCAGAATGAGGGGAACAGAAGAGTGTTAAGAAGGAAAGTAACAGCTCATGATTCAAAGCCTACCACATCATCTGTCAAACATGATGAACGCAGTTTTATGGCATGGGCATGTGTGGCTTCCCATGGAACTGGGTCACTGGTGTTTATTGATGAAGTAGCAGGATGAATTATAAAGTGTATAGGGCTATATGATCTACTCAGAATCAACTGAATGTTGCAAAATTGATTGGACAGCACTTCATAGTGGAGATAGATAATGACCAAAAACATGCAGCAAAAGCAACCCAAGTGTTCTCAAGGCAATAAAAAGAATATTCTTCAACAATCTAGTCAGTCACCTGTCCTCAACCCAATTGAGCATGCTTTACGCTAACTAAAGACAAAACTGTGAGCAGAAAGACCCACAATAAAGCAGCAACTTGAAGGCGGCCGCCATAAATGCCTGGTAGAGAATCTCAGGGGATGAAAGTCAGCATTTGGTGGTGTAAATAGGTTCAAGTCTTTGGGCAGCCATTAACTGCAAAGGATCTTCAACCATGTACTAAAAATAAACGTTACATTTATAATGGTGTTGTCCAATTACCTTTGAACCTCCGAAAACAAAGAACTACAGTATGTATAAAAATGGCTGTAATACCTATAAGGTCAATATGAGATTTTTGTGAAAGACCTGGGATAAAACCTGAAAGTCTGCACTTCATTCCCATCTTCATGGTTTCAAAACAGATCCATTGTGCTGGTGTAGAGAAGCAAAATTACAAAAACTGCGTAATTATTTGAATACTTCCAATCCAGACTGTATGTGCCAGCGTGCTCGTATGTGACCCATGGTGCCATCTTGGGACTGCGCGGACAGTTTGTGGTTTCCTTCTGAAACACATGCGCTGTTAGTTGCTGCATCTTTACACTTGCAGCTTGAAACCTCTCACTTATAACCTGTTTAATGAACGAATCAACAAGGGTCTGCCATCAACTGCTCTGCAAACCTAATCTATGCATAAAGATCTCTCAGAGTCAAAAAATGCTCCTTGAAATTAATACCAAATTGACATTTTTCTTGTTTCATATGCGACCTACAAATCCCTTTTTTCTTACTCGCAGAGCTGAATTGAACTACTGAAAACCACTTTTTGAACTCCTTGAGATAATTCTCAAACTGCTGTCATACAGTCATCCTTTCTGGCTCTGATGAAAATAAGCATAAAAAATATGTATTTCTAACTTAAAATATGCTGAAAAGGATCCTGCTGCTTGGGATATAGTGCTTTGAATCTCATGAATTTATTTGCTAATTTGTATTAAAGCCTGCATTCCAACAGATGTCTCTGCTGCTTCGGTACACATGCAGGCATTTTGCCCTCCTGTCGACACAAGGGTACCGCAGTCAGAGGCAGGAAAGATTTATCAAAGGTATAATGAGACCCTTAAAATTGTATGACAATATGTCTGTCTGTCACCGGGACTGCCAAAGGGTGCTCGCTGACAATAGAAAGGGATTAAACTTCAAAGCCTTGTTTGAGAGATGTTCTGATGAAAGAGACATTAATAAACGTTAGTCGACCATTGAGCCGTGTGCCTGGAAAGCCTGATTGGCAGCCTGAAGTTGTGATGAACAGAGGCTTTTTTAACCCCTCCCGCCACACCTTTTTAATGATTTAGGCCATTCTGATGAAAAATAATTTCAAACGCATTTTTTTTCTTTTTTTTTTGGAAAAAGCATTTAACGTTATTGTCAAAACATCAAAGTGTGCAATCATTGCAGCGAAAAACAATGGGAGAGGTCACTAATTGCATATGCTTACCTCGTGCTGTCATTAACCTAAGAGATGCAGCCTATGGGAGCCTTTCTATCTTTCTGACTGACTGACTGACTGACTGATTCCATGTTCAAACATGCACATGCTCAGTAATACTCCTTTAAACCACTAGGGTGTTGAGTTTGCATACTGTCAAGCTGCCTAAACTCATTGAGAGACCTGGAATTTATCAAGTGTGAAGGACTGAACCCTCCTATGATTGCGATAGAAAAGAAATAAAGAAAATAAATACATCAAATAAAAGTAACAAAAATACCCGCTTAGGGCCAGCCAAACCTAATTTTAACTGAGTCCAGTGCAAGGTATTGGCGGGCAGCTATTTTAATCAGAGTGTTAAATAGTACACATGTCACATCCCGCTTCATGGCATTTGTGACTTTGCTTTGTGTCTTTTCTTGTGAGGGGTTTTGTTAATTGCCTCCACCCTAGGAAGTTGGACGAGGTTATGTGATCATTACCGTTTGTCTGTTGGTTGGTTTGTTGGTTTGTTTGTAAGCAGGATTACGCAAAAAGTTATGGATGGATTTTCCTCAAATTTGGTGGAATGATTAAGTATTATTCAAGGAGGAGGTGATTTGATTTGATAGCCCAGAAACACATTCAAAACATATTCACGTTAAGACTACAGGACTGCATAAACACAGGGGTTGCAAGCTAATACTAGCAAAAATAACATTGAGTACATTGGCGGAGGTACTTGCGCTCTCTGAGCCCAGCTCTGGTTGAGTAATTATCTTGTTTCCTCATTAATCCCTGTGTACATTCCTCTGCCCTTTCCTATACCTGCATCTTGTCTTGCTGATCTAGGTGTATTTAGCTTTCATTGTTCTGAGCTCACCCTGCTTTGTTCCCATTCCTGCTCTCTCACACTATGTTCTTGTTCCCAGGATTCCCTAGCTCCTTGATCTTGTCTCAGTCACGTGCGTTGTCTTTGTCACTCTAGTCCAGGGGTGGGCAATCCCAGTCCCAGAGGGCTGGTGTGTATGCAGGTTTTTTTTTCTATCAATTACCCTGACTAATTAGAGTTAATTGATAGCATGCACAAATATAGATTTTCGCAATGATTCGATCAAAGTAAAAAGTGCTTTCTGGAAGGAGACAAGATCAGTCTTTGGTGGTCATTCATGATAATTTAAAGAAATGCACCTGAAACATCAGATTTCATAAATGGTTTGGCTAATTTAGATAATCAACTAATTGAAGGCCAGAAGTTGGTGTGAAAACCAGGGACAGATACGGCCCTCATAGCCCACCTCTGCGCTAGTCTCATATTTACCTCGCCCCGCCCCAAGATCTGCTTCCTCTTCACTCCTGTGCCTCTCCAGACCAATCTTATGAGTAGAAACCCCTCTACTCCAGTCAATTGTTGTCCTTGCCTATTTGGGTTGCTGGTTGTCCTTTGTCTTGCAGAGGCCTGTTGGGTCGTCACCAGCTGCATGAGCTCCACCAGTGACCAGTGTGCTCCACTCTATAAAGAGCTCTCATTCACACATCCAAATATGCCTACATTACAGATGACTGATTTCCAGGTTTTTTCAGTTTATCATTAGTTTGTGAATAAATATGCTTTTACCTACTGTAAAACTGATCTGGTATCCCATGTTTTGTCGCAGCCCTACAGTTGGGCCGTGACACCTGGTATTATCCCCACCTTTGACTCCTGATTTTGCCCTGCATGCCCCTCTGGACCCCGATAGCCGTCGTCCAACCTCTGCCTGTTGTGTCACCAAATTCTGTTTGTCCTACATTGTGCCAGCTACAGGTTCTTGACCCTGAACTGTAGCTAACAGGATAACGATCTGGTTTTTGCATTCTTGGGTCCCACATTGATTCCCTCTGTTCCCATACTTCTGACAACATGACAGAGAATGAAAAATACTGAGGTAGTTACCACAGTCTTGTAAGTTTTAAAAGTAACTGCAGTATTATGTTTAAGTCTGTTTGGAAGAAATACGTAATTCCTTAGTAACAGTTACAAAAATTGTCACATCACCAGACTTTTCAATTGGTGGGACCACCAGTATGAAAAAGTGTGGAGTCCGGAAAAGTACCAGGCCTTACATGTAACTTATCAAACCCAATCAATGAATGCGACATATACCCTATACTGTATTTATTCATCCTGTGCCTCGGTGAATAGTTAATCTTGAGAGAGAGGTCCTTACATCATATAATAAAAGCCATTGTTTGTCCACAGCAGTGGTGGCTGGTGAACTGGCGATAGGGGAGGCTCAAACCATCCCACACCCCCCCCCTCCCCCCTCCCCCCCTCCCCCCTCTCCCCTCTCTCCCCCCTCCCCCCTCTCCCCTCTCCCCCCTCCCCCCTCTCCCCTCTCCCCCCTCCCCTCTCTCCCCCCTCCCCCCTCTCCCCTCTCCCCCCTCCCCCCTCTCCCCTCTCCCCCCTCCCCTCTCTCCCCCCTCCCCCCTCTCCCCTCTCCCCCCTCCCCCCTCTCCCCTCTCCCCCCTCCCCTCTCTCCCCCCTCTCCCCTCTCCCCCCTCCCCCCTCTCTCCCCCCTCCCCCCTCTCCCCTCTCCCCCCTCTCCCCCCTCTCCCCCCTCCCCCCTCTCCCCTCTAAGGGACAGCTCCAGAAGCCCCCAAGGAACCCCGTGCACGGAACTCAGAAATTAGCGAGGGGACCATATCCCTCCCAGTCCATGAGGAACTGGACCCCACGACCCTCACGCCTCTCGGCAGAATGCGGCACACGGTGTAAACCGGCCCCAACTCAACCATTCGCGGTGGCGGCGGGGGTGTGTCGGCAGGTGCCAGGACACTAGTGCTAGCTGGCTTAATACGAGAGACATGGAAAGACATGGGTGGATGCGTAAAGATTTTGGGAGCTTTACCTAGACTGTGACCGGATTGATCTTCCGCACGATCTTGAACGGGTCAATATAGTGGGGCGCCAGTTTGTGGCATTCAACCTTCCCGGGTAGAATAGGCCAAACGAGAGCAACAAAGAAACCTCTCAACGCCTCCAAACCATGACACGCGCGGAACAGAAGTCCTTGCGCATGGAGGTTTTTCAGTTTCACCTGCGATTTTGACTCCAGACTTCTCATGATTTTCTTTACTCAGGGGTTGGAAGCAATGCATGTGTTTCATGATCGTTCAAATAGTTTAATGAAATAAGAACATTTGAAATGGCTTCATGCAATTCAATTGCTTCCAACAATCATTTTTCACTTATTTTTACATGAAGCCTGATTTACAGTATCATTATTGATTATATATGTTGAGAAATTATATGCATATACTGAGTATTTATTGTGGGACTGTGATGAATCTGCTCATTTTTACAGCCAGCATTCAGGCTGAAATCTCTAATTGAAGAAATACCAAAAAGAACACAAAATTACTTCAATGTTGGGAAAATCTGCCAATGAGCAGGCTGTATATATCACTATCATGCCAGTGTTGCTCACTTGACCTATGAACTATTGGAGAACATTTGTTTACTCCTGACATGCTGGTTTTTCTTTTGATTTATTCAGCCATCATGTATTAGCTATACTCTCTGTAAAAGAAAATTCGCTGAAATTGTGGTGCCAAGCCTACAATCAATTTTGTGCTCTGTTTGTGACTTTAATTGCTTGAAATAATTTAGCAACTCCAGCAACTCCCTGCAACTTGTCCATAAATTTCCACAAAAATCAGAATGAGGCAAACATTTTATGTTAAAGATATGCAAATTACTCCAATCTTACATTATTTCCCAACTGAACCATTATATTCACTGACAGTAATGTCTATCCTAAAAATAAGATAGGCCTACAATTCGCTCCTCATAAATTGGCTTAGAACAAGGCTTCTTATTTTCACATAATTTTTCCTTACTTTTAATTTTATTGTAATGTATTTGTCAATCTAATTAATCAGAAATCACTAGGGTAGAGTGATACTGATTGCAGGAATCTCAAAACAAATCACTGATTTTTACTCTCTAGATTAATAACTTTTAATTTGTGATAAGTTAATATATTGGATTCTATTAAAATATCCTGATGAAGAGGTGAGCTGCAATGTAAATGATTAATAATATATATAAATGATATAAATGAAAGTAATCATGCATACCCTAATGAGACAAAAAATTATTTTACTTAATTTCATTACAAACAGCAAAAAAAGTCCAACAATCATCAACATAAATGAAAAATTGAACATTTATTGAAAAACAGAAACAATCATTTTTTTTATCATATGCAATGAATTGTCATAGTAGTCTGTTTATCTAAAAAGTGAATACAAATCCGAAAAAAAATTCTGAAGTGCATCTCTTACTCACAGTGCAGTCAATCAGAGATCATTATACCGTGCCAATATCACACCTACAACTTCTGCAGAGCACTTTGTTCCTGTTCACAACAACACCTATTTCACACTTCCTCAGGTTTTTTCTTTTTTCTGCAGGTTGAATGTGCCTTTAGGAATTTGCCATTTAGACCATTATTATGCAGGAGACCATAAAACTCTTAAAGTGTCATTTTTGTGTCAAATCCGTCTTTTTGCATCAGCTTCACTTTAGGTTGGGGGCTGCTAAATTCATTCTAAGGAAGTGAGGTACATGAAAATTACCAGGTAGAGTATCTTTGAATATTGAAAAAATTCACAAGAAATGTCATTCAAATCTGCCAGGTATTGCATACTGCATGTGTGAATTGTCCACTGTGTGATGTTATCCATCTTCTTTACTGTGCTAGATTTAGAATTATGACTTAAGTTATTGTGAGCATTATCTCTTGCCTCAATATTAATATTAAGCATCTGACAGACATTTGCTTTGAACTAAAACTTTGCACTGTCAAGCCATTTCAAAGATTCACAAATTTACAAATCTGGAGGCTAATGTTCGATGTACAATTAAAAGCAATACAGTTGAGCAGCCTAAATGTGACCAGTGACAGCAAAATGAGTCTTAATGACCAATAATAAAAAATTAAGTTCTCTACAACACCGTATTGATGACACTGATTTGCACCCTCAGCAAAGTTGAACCAATCACCTGCCAGGATAGGGACGCTACAACCTCCAGCTCAGCAAGAAGGCTAATTTGTTTACTGCTGCTTGTGATATGTAATATTATAATGAACACCATGTATGGAAAGTGGGGATTCTGCACAAGATTTTTGTATATTGATGATGGGGATTCCCCAACAAAAATATGGACAAATTAATTGATGAAACGGGTTGATTTATAGCTTTGTTTTAGATGATTTAATTCCATCATCAAGTGAACTACTGTTTTTAAAAAGCACATTTTCTACCCATAAGCAATGTTTTCTCATCAGGAAAGTGTACCAGGCTGAATTTTAAAATTACAGAGTGAGCTGCTGGATAGCTCACTCGGTTAAGGCACTGCGCTGCAGTGCAGGGGTGACTATCACGTTGCGGGTTCGAGCCCCGGCGTACCCACTGGCAGGGGTTGGCAGCTTTTTCAGAGTAGCGCACAATTGGCCATCGCGCTACAGGGTTTCAAATTGGGAAGGGACTGCCGGATTTGGGGATATAATAGTAGTAGCTTTGTTTGTTGCTCCAGCGCCTCCTGCTGGCCAGACGGGTGCTCGTCAGGAAGACTCTGGGTTTGTTCATGTCCCGGTATCCTTTGCCCTCGTTCTGAACTTACGAGGATTCAACCAATGAGTGGATAAGAATCAGTGGCTGACGGGCACGTGGTTCGGAGGAGAGTCGTGAACTGTCTTCACTATCATGAGTTGGCAGCAAGGGGTCGCATACGAGCAAGCTTTGTACATAGTTCAACAATTGGACATTCCAGATTCGGGTGGGATTGGAGATGCCAAATTAAAAAAAAATAAAAATTACAGAGTGGCTGAAAATGAGCAAAACTATTTTTAGAAAATGTATGGCCTCGCACATATAATGGCATTTACAAAAAATGCATGGGCACAACTTCATAAGACTGGTTTTGCTTGCAGCGGTCACAAATGCTCTCATTTCACATTCAGCAACCTTATATACCTATGCATTTTAGGGAGCCCAGTGTCTGATTGTAGAGTGACTTGGGTTGCAAACTACCCCCAACAAATTCGGAGATGTTTTGACTTTTCTTTCATGACCTGGATGGATGCAAGAAATAGGCCTTAGGGCAACTCTGATGAGATCATATCCTGTTAAGAAACTGTTGTAGGACTCTTCCACCTCACCTTCTGTTAACTGTGGCAGTTGCAGCACAGAAGTGCCTGTGATCATCAGGTCTACTCAAAGTGTTGGACAGTGTGCCCTTATTCAGCCATACACCATTACCTGGTGGACATCATTCACTCACACACCCATACCTCTGGGCAATTAAGCATCTCCAATTATCCTAGCGTGAATACCTTAGGACAGTAAGATGAAACCAGAAACCCACGCCAACAAATTGAGGACACACAGAAACGGCTCACACAGAACAGGCCAGGCTGAATTCAAACCCAAGACGTTCGTGGGGGGGGCGTTCCTTTTTATTTTTACAGCCATGTTCTTTTTTAAGTGAGAACAAGATGCTTGTTCTGTTGCAGGCTCCTCTGAGGATGCCCAGCTTGGGAATGTCTCAGTGTAATTTTTTAAATGTGTAATTTGCAATCATTACAAATGAATGAGCAGACTCTCCTAGCGATGCCCTCTAATGACAGCAATGCCAATTTAAATACTTAAATTCAGCAATGTTTTTGTTCACAATATTGAATTGTACATGTCCATATGCAGGTAAAAAAAAAAAAAAAACTTTTAACAAACAATGCATTCAGGGACAACCTTGGTATTAACTGTCTGAGCTGTGCTACAATTAATCCATAATGTACAAACAAACAAAAATGCAAAAGACACATAATAATTTTTCGTTTTTTTTCCTCCTTTTGTAATTTATAATAGCATACCCGGGTGAATCATATAAATGTGATTAAAGCCGTTATTCTTTTCTCCGGTGCGTACAAACAGTCATGTTCCACTGGAACCGGACAGTGAAATAATGCTGATGGAAGCTGGCGGTTGAGGCCGCGATAATTAGTTTAATGAGATTTTCAAATCCTCTGTGATGTCGTTCAGCTCAGAGCCTTGTCATCAATCTTCATTCTTCAGCAAAACAAAAAAAAAAAAAAACAACAGCGTAATGATGTTCACTTGTATCATCCTCATTAGCAGTACAGCTTACGAAGCAAATACTTGCACATCGGACCTGACATCCACAGCGGTTTCTCCTCACCGCAGTGGAATCTTCTCTTTGAGGGATCTCGCTCCATCTCCAGCTGACTTTGACCCAAACTACACAGAATCAGCTGGAGTCTGGGTCAGAACCAATTATTTTCCTCGCTCAGGTGGCCAACGCACACAGGAGGCGGAGCTGACGCGAGCTAGCGCGGATGCAAACTTTGCAGCGTGCGGCCGCAGTCAAAATTGAACTGCAGGTTGACTGCACAGGCACTGCAGATCCCATCTACCATGGTCACACGTGATACTGCCCCAGTGGGGCTAAGATCACGAGTCGAGACTGAATGATTCTCCATCAGAGGGCACTGAAAATCAAAGCACATTAACGGAAGCATGTTACACTAAATGCCAGAGAACTGAAATACTACACAACCCCGAAAGGGGCGGCAATTAACTTCCAAATTGTGCCAGCTGATCAATTTGTCACTGACCAATGACCTGAAGGCTTCTGGATCCAGAGGCAGGTGACAGTGACCAGTGAGGATTTCCAACTCTTTTTACTTTCCCGCAACTACTCAGAGCATTACAGTTTCATAAAGACAATTTCATCATCAAAATGCTACAAGCATTATGTTAATTGCCAGCCCGACCATGGAAAAAAAAAAACTATTCCATGCTCAACAGATAGAAGCTGTCTGCTACCTACTGTTGAGCACGGTCTCCATATTGCTCGCCGTATTTAAACTCACACTGAGCTAGAGACTGAAATTAACACCCACTCCACGAATCTCCTTCTGACAACCCGCCAGCGACTGCCCACCCTTTCTCTTAAATTTATTTTTTGACAGCACAGGCTTTAAAGACATACCTATAATCATAAAAAATTGAGGCTGGTTCCAACTCTGTCTCTATCCTGCTCTTTCTTTCTCACTTCTTGCTTTTTTTTTCTTCATCTTGAGACACCTCCACATCAGTTGATTTTTCTTTCTTTCTTTTATTTGCAGCACATTCGATTTTATTCTCAAATCTTTTTCCTGGTATATTTTCAAAAGATAGGTTGAAACATTCCAGTCTGAACAATGCTCTTTTGGATTGCCCCCACTGTCAAGTGTCAAAGAGCAGTGTCAAAGAGTGAAGTTAGGGGCATTCTGAATGTCATTTATGTGTCACTAATAATTTGGTAAAAGAAATCAATTTTAAGCGTTACAAACCTTGACAGAAACCTTGAGGAATGACAGGAACCTTGAAGCCTAAGAACATTTCTTTACATTTTATGAGAGATTTTTTCTCTGCTTTCACCTCCGCAACTTCAAATGATAGTTCACTGTGCTCCATGCAAATGGAAACTTATTGTACTCTGGATAGTGCAGTCTAAGCCAGCAGATGTCCTTCCTGCATGATGTATGTCACAGCATATGATGCTGCTTCTCATGTTGGACAGAATCACTATAAAAAAGCCACCAAAGCTGCAAGAAATCTGTCGTGTTGGAGCTTTGCAAATTTTGAATTAAAAATGTTAAATATATTCTTCTGCAGCATCCAGTAGGATTTATTGAGCTGGTGAGGGATCGTAAAATTCAAATAATTATATCCTCCTAAAATCCCCACAATTCACTTCGATGCCTCGTAGGGGGACATTAGTCTTTGGTCTTACTCTCAAGAGCCATGTATACTCTACCGAGCTGAAACCTATTTGACAAGAGACATTCAATATAAATAAAATGAATAATGTATTTGAAAGTATTTCTCCGCAACAAGTTTTTGTCATCCGAGATGCCTGTATTGTGCCAAATATTGAAATACTTCTGTTTTTCTCTTGCCTGCCGGGTCTCAGGAGGTTAAAATATTGGAATAAAGAAAGTGTTCTTTATTTTTGGTGCTGCCTGCAAAGGCGCACTTAGAATAATGTAAGAATATGGTTGACCCTAATAGAGGAGTTTTTCTTGTCATGACTAAGGAAGAATAACAAGCAAATAATCAGTCAACCTCCTTTTTGGCAGCTGCAGCATGTCCTCGTATCTTATTGCAACCAATAAAAACACTGAGGACGGTTGGGAGTTGTCTTTTACACACTGTATGTTGTTCCATCCTATCAATCTAAAATAACATCAATAGACCCAGTCTGGATGCTGGACAACTTTGATTAAATGAACAGCAGGCACCATATGCTTGGATATTATTTTTCCAAAGATATTTCAGCGCGCAGTTTGCGCCACACAAAGTAATTATCCTCCCCGTATTCTCAACCTGCTTAATGCACTCTGACATTAAAACAAGATCAGGAGGACCAGAAATTGGAAAACTGAGATGAAGACGGTTTCTAAATTAAAATAATCGCGTCAAACTCGACTGCCTAACATGATACAATTATTCGAATTTTAAACATTAATATACTGTATAGTTGCTGCGTCTCTCATTGTTGCCCAACAGTATACATTAATGAGACAAAACATGAAAATCACTCGCAGATATACTCTCAAAAATATTGATTTTTACTGTTACCACAACATGTGTCAAGGTCTGCAAACAGACCTTAGACGGCAGGCGGACGTACTCTTGGTCGATAAGTTGGATGTGGGAGAAATGGTACCAAAGCTACTTTCACAAGAGGCAAATCGTAATAGCTAGACGAGTGGGACAGAGCAAATTAAATGTGATAAGACTTCTGAGGTGCACCCAGTCAACAGGGTGAATTCCTACAGACCATAGTCCAAGGAGGGAAAAACCACAAACTGGTGACAAGCTTTTGGGCACCCAAGGCTCATCAATTCACAAGTGCAAAGAAGGCAATTCTGTCTGATCTAAACTTACAAAAGGTCTACTATGGCACAAGTTGCAGAGAATTTTAATGATACATTCAGAATGAGGCACGATTCACAGTCATTGCACCCCGCTGCATATTGTGCTTTGCAGCTACTGTTTATATCAGTCCAAGTGTCAATTTTAACCCCAGTCCACTGCTGAAAGCCCGTACAATGGGCACATGAGCATCACAGCCGGACCTTGGAGCGGTTGAAGATGGTCACCGGGATCAGCGAATCCTGCTGTCTTTTACGTCATGGTCATTGGTTAGTTTCGCGCACAACATTTCCCTAGAGAGAGATGGCAGCAATAGTGTGATGCTCTGGAAAATGTTTTGCAGGGAAATCCTGCTCCCCAAAATTCACAAGGGCATCAGTTTGATGGAGCTGTTTTAGCAGCACACAATATTAGGCATTCGGTTTTAATGTTGTGGTTCACAGGCATGGGCAGAAACTGAGACACCTAGAGCCTTGTCCTACAATGTGTGTCCATACAGTCTGTAAGCACCATGGGTAAAAACAAGTCTGTTTGGGATACTGTACTGATTGAAGACAGACCAAAACAATGCACGATTATGAGCTTTTTTTTATGGGGCAGTCTAAATAAAGATTTGGGTGAATCAGAGCCAAGTCTCATGCAACTTTTCATTTCAAAAATAATTTTCTCCTTCCACTCTCAAGAGTCTGACACAAACAACTGCGTCAATTTCGATTACAAGCGCAGCCTGCTAGCATGACTCATTTACAGCATCTAGAGCCGCGATAAATCCTGCTATTTGGCCATTCATAGTGATAAAAGATGTGGGGAAGCTGTGAATTTAGTCTTTGCATTTGTTTAACCCAAAAACACGTGACAGAATGTGATATTTTTCTATAATGGTACCAAATATAAAACTTCAGACTGTGAAAATTAAGAGGAATGGTACGGCAAAATGTAATTTAATTAATTCTTAAGTCCATTTGAGCCCTCCCCAATAGCTCGTAACTAAGCATTTTCCTTGTGCCAAAAAAAGTGTTCATCATTTCCATTAATTTAAACAGAAAAAATAAATATTTCTCTGATAAAAAAGGCATTAAGTACAGTGGATGTGGTTATTTGGAATGAATTTTAATGCTCCGGCACAAAAAAAAAGATCAAAGCGCAATATCTGTCAGTTGAGGGAACAAGTATAGTCCCAAGTGGGATGGCATATGCAGGAAGTGCATCCCACTGAACAAAGTAATATAAGAAAAGGAAGAAAGTCACCTGACAGAGTTTTACTTTAATTCATATGATCCACTGCAGAGGCCTTGAACATACAAGAGAATAAAGCTGAAGTCCAAATGACAAGGATTGTTTCAATACAAGAATGGAAGTCAGAGGTGATTTCTCATGGCAGACTGCAGCAGAAACTCACCACGAAAATAATCTGTTCGTACTCAGTGCATTAAATTTAGCCATAATTATTTCAGAGGAAGATCGTTTTTCTGTGAGCTATGTTCCTCTATGATGACCGAAAAAAATGGGCACCCTTAAATAAAAATGAGCAAAACTAGATGCGTAAAAATCTTTATTCTTTATCCATGTGATCTTTTGTTAAAAACATTCACAAAAATCTTACCTTTAATTGACATAAAATTATTGAAGAAACATTCCATTGTTAAGAAAGAAATATTGTTCTCAAAAAATGTGTGCAGCAATCATTGGCACCCCTTTGTTGAATATTTTGCGCAGCCTGCCTTTGCCAAGATATCCGCCCTGAGTCTTCTGTGATGCACGATGAGGTCGATGAACACATGGCGCAGGATTTGAGTCAATTCCTTCGAAAAGAATCTCTCCAGATCCTTCAAATTCTGAGGTTGATGCTTGACTGTCCCCTTCAGGAGTTTAGGTCAAGGGACTTTATTCTGCAGAAGGTTAACTATGTTTCTGTAGATTTTGAAGTAGTCCTTTAAATCATTTTCCTGCTGGAAGGTCCACCCATGACCCATTTTAAACTCCATGGCAGAGGCTGTCAGCTTATCGTTTAATACCTGCTGATATTTGATTGAGTCCATGATACCATGTATCCAAACAAGACATCCAGGGCCTTTGGCAAAAAACAGCCCCAAAACATCAAAGTCCAACCACCATATTTCACAATGGGTGGGCGCTGCTTTTCTGTGCTACCATTTTTGGATCTTTGCCAAACCCACCTATGATGTTTGTTGTCATAAAACTTCAATTTGGTTTTATCTGACCACATAACCCAGTAACATTGAAAGTCCCAGTAACTGTGGGTGCTTTAGTTTGTTGCGGATTGACAGCAATGTTTTCTGATGGAGATGGCTTGCGATGGCAATTTTGGAAATCACCCCCAAGACTCAACTAACCTCTGTGATTCTCCACTTGTGATCTTTGGAGATTCTCTTGCCAGTTGTACCATCCACCTGATGGTGGGTAGAGGCAATGTGCACATTTGTCCCCTTCCAGGCTGATTCTTAACATTTCCAGTCAAAATAAACTTCTTAATTATTACCCCAAAAGTGAAAATGGGTATTTTTGACGCTTAAGATTTTCTTATATCCATTTCCACATTTGCACAGCTCAGCAACTTCTCGTTGTGTATTGTTGCTTTGTTCTGGAGTCTTTCTACTCGTGATAAATGACTAAAATAATTTTTGTCATCTAATATTCATACCCCAGTGAAACGAGAAGTCATTGTTGAGCGCTTGAGAGTTCCTAATCCAACAGGTGAACATAAAAAATGTGAAGTATGCGTGAAAATATCCTTCATTTATATTTTAATCATTGGATTGTCTAGGGGCAATAAAAACACATGTTTTGGAGAAAAACACATTTATTTCTTGGTAGCATTTTTTTTCTTTCAATTATTTCAATACAATAAAATGGTAAGATTTTTGTGAATATTTTGAGTGGAGGACAAAGAATCAGCATTTTTTCGCTGCCCGCTCTGTGCATAGTCACTAAGGGTGTGGATAATTTTAGAGGGCACTTTGTTCTTTTTGTTTTTTAATATGGATACATTCTTGACGCAACACTCAAACTGATTAACTGAAGAAAGGCTTCTATCTGTGCCAGAAGTAACTAATCTCAAGTGATATTTTAGCATGTATACAGAACAGTGAATACCTGAAACATCTGTGAGGTCCAGCACTGCGATAGTAATTGCTCTGCCAGCCCAAATGACCCTAATGCAAAAAAGGTGGAGCAGAGTGTGAGTTGAGGGCCACTTAATGAGCCCTTAAATGTCTGAAAAGAGGAGCAAATCACCATCTTTATTATGCTGTTGTTTCTGTGCTTATAATCTTAATAGTGGATAATGTTGGAACCACTTTTATACACGCAGTTGTTGCTAATACAGCCCTAGACTGCTGGGTTGACAGCCCAGTAAAGTGTGCTGGTAGCGGAATGTAAATAATAGATTAGAGCATCTGTTTGGATCTTGTCATTTACACTTTTTCAGATTCTAATGACAACACTGAGCCTGGAGGGGCCCAGAGCATCCTCAAGAGGCTGTGTTTAGCATCAAAGGCTAAAGTTCACTGCGCTGGAATGTTAAATTGAGCACTTCCACAGGGAAAAAGATTATCACATGTTTCTTGAACAATTCGCGGAAACAATACACTCATGCAAAAATATGTTTCCACAGTTTTTATCATTTGACCTCCCACCAGAGCAGGATGTCTGTGAGTTTCAGAGTCTACATGTCGTTCTCTTGGCAGGAATGTTGAATTACACAGTGATGCAACTGAGCGAGAAGTTCAAGCAAAAGGTTATGATTATCCACAATAGGATATATTGGCTGTTGCCACTCAATCGTCCTTTTCAATGTCAACAAAGCATGATACGATATGTTGAATATTTATTGATAAAATGTATTCTTAGTACAGGGAAACAATACAATCATTAGTCCATTCCTTCAATTTTACTTTGAATAAAAATTTATATGACTATGTTTTAAAAAGAAAAAGTCCCTCCCCCCAATACAAAAACATTACAGGCAAAGTGTGTAATCAGGCATTTCAATAAATGCCAGGGTTTCAATTCAGTCATTTCATTAAATGCCTAAATTCTTAAGGCATTTCATGAAATAACTAATTGAAATTTCCGGGCATTTCTTGACATGCCTGATAAGACAGTTAGCCAGTAACATATACGTGTCTGTTTACGTGTCGAGATCACAGATTATGATTTATCACCATAAAAATCACTTACATTTCCAGTTATGAATCTCATCTCATATTAATCACAAACTTGCTGCCATGTGTAAAGAGCCTGAGGTTTACTGAGCTTTCCGTCTGCTAAAAACTTCACACTCCACACAGAGCCAGTGTACAGTCATACCATCATGTAGTTATTTTAAATTCATACAAAATTTTAAATTCACATATTGTTGTTAGTATTACATTCAGCCAGGCTTTGGGAGAAGAGTACGGTCAGACTTAAAAAATGTGTTGTGTTCCGGGGTCCTGGCCTTTGGCCAGGACAGTATTGTTTATGGTTTTAACAGTTTCATGTTCCAAGTTCATAATCCATGTTCATAGTTCATGTCTCAGTTTTAACATTTTCTTGTATTAGGATTACACTTTTCATAGTTCACATTCATTGTCCATGTTTTTACTTTTCCATGTTTTGTTTCATGCCAGGTCTGCCAAGCCACTCCACCGCTTGTCTGCATTCCGCCCCGTGCCTTCGTTGTTGCACATTTCAGAGCTCTGGTTGGCTTTGGTATTTCCCCCTTCCTTCAGTGCTGTGCTGATTCGGGGCTTTCTAAGCTTAATTGGCAATTAACTGTTTTTAAGTTACTAACATTTACTAACACTCACTGGATGGTGCAATTCTTAGATAGGCACATAACTAATATTACTAATTTAGACAGGGAGTTTATTGTCATGAATCCTGCTTTGCTATTTCAAGTCTGCTGTGCTTTTCTGTTCTAAACATTCATGCTGCTTTCAAACTGCATACTTAATTGGTACTTAAACTAAGCATGCTCATTCTCTTAATGAGCAAGTCTTGTCATCCAATCTTAGTCCATGTGTCATGATCTTGCCATGCCTCTTGTTTCTCCTTCTCCAGGTGTTGCCCCTCCTGTCTTGATTTCTCACCCTTTATCTGGATGCGGTGGAAGTTGGCTGGCAGACAGTGTCTCAAGTCCTTGTTTACAAGTCTTGTTGCCAGGTTTCCTGCATAGTTTCTTTGCCAAGTCTTGTTATAGTCTGCTTTCATAGTCATAGTCCTTGTCATTTGTATATAGCCTTTTGTATTCCTTGCATCTTGTCCTTTCTGTTTTTTGGTGTTCCTGCCTGGAGTTTCCAGTGCCTTTTGTTTTTGGATTCTTTTGTTATAGCTCTGTGTAGCTCTCTTTAGTTTGTCTTTTGCAACCCTTTGGGCCAAGTTTTTTTTTTTTTGTTGGCCCTCGTGCCTGTTTTCTTTTTGTTTTAATAAATTCCCTTTTCCCTTCCACCTCGCATTTGGTGTCTCTGATCTCGCATCAAAATGCCATTCAGTGAGAAAATACATTATATATGTCAAAAGTCAGGTCAAATATACAATGCATTTGGTCAATACATTTATCTGAAAAAAAATAAGTTTTTAAAAATAACAGCAAGGGTAAAACTGGTCCAAGACCCCTCAAAAATATCTGAATAATAAAATCACCAGAGGGGCAGAAATCTTAGGGAGAACTCTGCTATGAAGGGGGAGCCAATTGTATCAAAAATTCGAATGGTTGTTACAGGAATGTAATATGGAGTGTATTAACCGCAAGTCAAACAGGTTGAGCAGGTCAATTCTGAGGTAAGTTACACGCCATTAAAGTAAAAAGTAAAAGTTTACATTTGTGAGGATTTATTGCAGAATTGGGGAAAAACTGGGCTGTTTTGGCCCAGAAGACCAGTATGAAAAAAAAAATTGGCTTCCCATTTCAGACCCTAAGGTTACCTCAATGTGGAAGTGCCTCAAAACTGCATTCTTTCTCATGGCCAGCAGGAGGCAACTACTCTGGTTGCAAAAAGAAGTCTGATTGTAATTGAAGTATTTGAGAAAATGACCCCAAATAAAATTTTACATTTTAAACTCAAGTTACTCAATTTTTGTGATTCTGCCTCATGTGTTGTGCTCATTTGTGTTTGTTACTTTTGTGTTATATTTCAGCTTTCATTACGGCCGTCTGATGATCCACTCCCTCCCTGCCAAACTCCAGTGATGTCACTTGACAGCCTTCAGCATGCCTGCGTCTCGTTGTCCAATCACGTTTCCTCTTTTGATTTCAGCTCTGGTATTTCATTCATTGCTTCCACCTGTGTTTAATTCTGGGTCTCGCGAAACTGAGCGAATGCTCACGTATTAACGTTAATTAACTCATTCGCAAGTGCGTGTTTTCCTAGCTTTAATATTTCTGCCTAAGCTTTTCCTGATTAACTGCATTTTAAAGCTGTGCTTTCCTTCGTTTCTCTCGTGGTGCTTTTTACTCGTCACAATTAGATTTTCTTAATCAAAGCTGTCCAGTTTGATTGATAGTCTCAGCATCTTTTCTCGAGTCATTATTGTTAACCCGGTTGGTCACACTTTACAATATGGGTACATCATGTCTGCGTTAGTAATGCTGAACTAATGCATGACTCATGATTTCATGCATGAATTAATGCAAGATGTATCATGAATTTCTGTTGCTGACCCTTAGCAAATGATAAAGTCACCATGATTTTGTGTGATTAGTTCACACTCAATAAATCATTAAGGAGTGTTAATATATCATTACTTCATATATTAATTAACATGCAGCCCAATTAGCTGGATTCCTGGCAAAAACTTTACGAGTAATGTACAAGTAATGTACAAATCATATGCTTAAGTAATGCTGAACTAATGCATGACTCATGATGACTTAATGCATGAATAATGCAGGATGAATCGTGAATTCCTGTTGCTCATCATTAACAAATGATGAAGTCACTATGCCTTTTTGTAATAAGTTTGCACTGAATAGTTCATCAGTTAAGGGATATGAATTCACTGTTACTTCATACATTAGTTACTTTTGTAACCAAATTAGCTGGATTCCTCCTACATTAAAGTTCATTGATGAGCTCAGTCTACACTGTAAAACTGTGGAAGATGTGAAATGTTTATAATCAAAACACCAGTGAGTAAAAGCTTAATGCCTGGTGATGATTTTTGTTTGTAGCTGTTCTCACTCAAAACACCGATGTTTATTGAATGTTGCAATCGAGGTTTTTCAGATTTGAATACTTTAAAACTGAATCTACAGTATACACTGTGACATGTTTATAGAGTTTTACAAAAATGAGTTTATAACTGCAACAATTGGTTTTACAGTCTGCCAGCCTTTATTTCAAGTGCAGTTACGAATTTATTTAAGGTTTCATTCATATTTGTATTTGTGTTGTTGAACGCTGTGGGGTGTGGCATGGTAGAGCAAAATGCACTGAAGCCAAACCCATTTAGCTGGTATCAATTTAAAAAGCACAGCAGAATAATTAGAAATGTTTCAGCTCTGCAGGAGAGCCATGGGTCTTTGGAAAACTTGAGTGTAAATGACAGATGAAGTTTTCATCATTACTTAATCATTACTCCACACATTACTTACTCCTTTTGTGTCCCCCCAAGTAAAGTCATATCATGATACTCATTTGTAAATGGTTTCTTAATATTCACTTAAAGGATTATTTTTGTTCCTGACAGCAGTGGAGTATAGCACAGCGACGAAAGATGCACCAAACCCAAAACCATGTGGCAGTAACCAATTGATGAGAATAATCAGACATATTTCTGCTGAACAAATGTGCCATAGCCATACGCATACGCAATTAATTAGACAACCAGCTCTCTAAAAGAATTCATCATTACTTAATCATTACTTTACACATCATTTAAATGATTTGTGCCCCCCCAAGTAAAGTCAAGTCATGATAATCATTTGTAAATGGTTACTAAATGAACATTCACAAAAAGGAAGTATTAGCTACTTTAGATACTACACAAGAGCTATGTGAGTCATTATCAAGTCATTATTACTTCACTATCTTATCACTAATTTGTATCCCCTTGAATACTGAAAATTCAACAAAAGCAATCAACTGAAATCAAAATAAATCAACTTTTTTTTCTAAAATGATACAAACTTTATTACCAAATCGCTTGTGGTCTGTGACATTTATCAATACAAAAAAGTTCACCTCTTCCCCAACTAAAATGGGACATTATACACTCAACAAAAATATAAATGCAACACTTTTGTTTTTGCTCCCATTTGTCATGAGATGGACTCAAAGATCTAAAATTCATTCCAGATACACAATATTACCATTTCTCTCAAACATTGATCACAAATCTGTCTAAATGTGTGATAGTGAGCACTTTTGCTTTGCTGAGACAATCCATCCCACCTCACAGGTGTGCCACATCAAGATGCTCATCAGACACCATGATTAGTGCACAGGTGTACCTTAGACTGCCCACAATAAAAGGCCATCCTGAAATGTGCAGTTTTTGCTTTATTGGGGGTCTGGGAACTCAGAACCAGTCAGTATCTGGTGTGACCACCATTTGCCTCATTCAGTGCAACACATCTTCTTCGCATAGAGTTTATCAGATTGTCAATTGTGGCCTGTGGAATGTTGGTCCACTCCTCTTCAATGGCTGTGCGAAGTTGCTGGATATTAGTGGGAACTGGTACGCGCTGTCGTATACGCCGGTCAAGCACATCCCAAACATGCTCAATGGGTGACATGTCTGGTGAACATGCTGGCCATGCAAGAACTGGGACATTCTCAGCTTCCAAGAATTGTGTACAGATCCTTGCAACTTGGGGCCGTGCATTATCTTGCTGAAACATGAGGTGATGTTCATGGATGTATGACACAACAATGGGCCTCAGGATCTCATCAAGGTATCTCTGTGCATTCAAAATGCCATCAATAAAACGCACCTGTGTTCTTCGTCCATAACAGATGCCTGCCCATACCATAACCCCACCACCACCATGGGCCACTCGATCCATAACATTGACATCAGCAAAGCGCTCACCCACACGACGCCACACACGCTGTCTGCCATCTGCCCTGAACAATGTAAACCGAGATTCATCCGTGAAGAGAACACCTCTCCAACGTGCCAGACGCCATTGAATGTGAGCATTTGCCCACTCAAGTCTGTTACGGAGACGATATGGAGTCAGGTTAAGACCCCGATGAGGACGACAAGCATGCAGTCGAGCTTCCCTGAGACGGTTTCTGACAGTTTGTGCAGAAATTCTTTGGTTATGCAAACCAATTGTTTCAGCAGCTGTCTGAGTAGCTGGTCTCAGACGATCTTGGAGGTGAACCTGCTGGATGTGGAGGTCCTGGGCTGGTGTGGTTACACGTGGTCTGCGGTTGTGAGGCCGGTTGGATGTACTGCCATATTCTCAGAAACGCCTTTGGAGACGGCTTATGGTGGAGAAATGAACATTCAATGCCCAAGCAACAGATCTGGTTGACATTCCTGCTGTCAGCATGCTAATTACACGCTCCCTCAATGCTTGTGGCATTTTGCTGTGAGACAAAACTGCACATTTCAGGGTGGCCTTTTATTGTGGACAGTCTAAGGTACACCTGTGCACTAATCATGGTGTCTGATGAGCATCTTGATGTGGCACACCTGTGAGGTGGGATGGATTGTCTCAGCAAAGCAACAGTGCTCACCATCACACATTTAGACAGATTTGTGAACAATGTTTGAGAGAAATGGTAATATTGTGCATCTGGGATGAATTTTAGATCTTTGAGTCCATCTCATGACAAATGGGAGCAAAAACAAAAGTGTTGCGTTTATATTTTTGTTGAGTGTAAAAATATCACTTATACTACATGGGGAGGCCACACATTAAAAAATGTTGGGTTGAATATAACCCAAATTGGGTCATTTCTGCTACCAAGTACTAGGTCAAATATGGAAAAACCTAGCACTAAGTTACTTTGAGCTTGCAAAATGGGTTGTAAAATCAACCCAACTGCATAGGTTGATTGTACAGCCCAACTTGTGGGAAGCTATAACTCTATACTGGGTTAAGGTAACCCATATTTTTAGTTTTGCTTTTTAAAATACAATACTGGTGTTTCTGAATTTTTTTTCTCCCCTATTTTGACTCATATACATGACTGCTGACCAAGTAACACAGTGTCGGGCATATTCTGACCTTTTTTTATCCTTCATAGGCAACAGCTGCTTACCATTCATGCAGCGTAATGGTCAATTTGCAAAACTTCTAAACATATTTGAGTTAAATGCAATCATTAAAGCAAACAAGTTGAAACATCTTTTCAAATGATCAATGTATTTTCTTTTTTAATTTCTCACAGTACAGCTTTATCCATGTAAGCGATCTCCAGTCAATTTCCTGATCAGAAGTCTTAAAACCTTACACAGTTTAAGTTGTAAACAGAACATGTCGCAGTTCATGTAACATTTAGGTCAAGACGGCTGCATAGTATAACATGGTTAAAATACAGCTCAGGCTGACAAATGAACAGCCTTAAGATCACAAACAACTGTTTGTAGAAAGAATGTCCAGTACATTAAAAACTTCACACAGTGAGGCCACAGTATCAAGGACAGTAGGTTTGCGTAGGTGCCCATTTTCGAAAAATACTGGAAAGCGTTGGCTGTGGTCTTTGAAGCCGAGGAAGAAAGGGAAGGGAAATCAAGATTATAATGAACCACAATATTGAACATAAGACAAATAGATCTTAGCAAACAAAAAACCCTAACACAGGTTGTAAATGGCTTCTGAAGATTTCAGCCTCATCTTGCGGCATTCCTCAGCGGATGGAGTAGCTCAGTTCTTGAGGAGACAGTTTTGTTACCATGAGATCAAATTTTCTCATAACAGCCTGTTTTATACAGGGTAGATAGTGACCCCCCCATCTCTGTTGAAAGATGGTCTGGTGTTAAATGTTAATACCCTCTTTAAACTTTCCCTGACTGTCCATGGAATCGTGGATGATGGCCTCTGATCACGTTCCACTGGATGGAGTGGTTGGGTATGGACTGGTATTCAGACACCTGATGTGTTTCCACAGCCCTTTGTTGTTTTGGCAAAGCTGCAACGAAAGGGGAAAATGATTAAGGGATAGAGCTCGACGTCTGGCTGGATACTTTTTTTTAATCATTTAATGATTTACTATGCTATGCTGTGCTATAATAAACTAGCATTGTTATTCCAAACCATTCCACCAGGCAATCTTTCCATTTCGAAAAGCTCCTCACCCAACTTTTTCTGGCTTGGGAAAACTGGAAAAGACACTTCAGAAGTCCATTTATGTCCAAATTGATGATTTGCACCCCTGAAAATGTTTACTCTCCATTATTGCTATATATACAGCCAACAGAAGAGGGAATAGTTAAATGATTTCTCTATGAAACATCATTGAGAATGCAAATCTACACACATATACATACAAACTGGCAATTCACAAAATTTCTGATCATAAATCTTTTTAAAAAGTTAAGACTTCTAAATTCATCACCATATCACCATTCAACCAAATGCAGTTGAAAAGACTTCAAAAAAAAAAAACATTAACAGCTTCTCAATTCTCTTCAATAAATTCATTTTGTTTTCATCAATCTTTTCTTTTTTACATTAATGGCCTTCTTTCAGCTGTACATCAACATTTTGGGTAAATTAGCTTAACAAAGTGGCAGCGCTTATTTCTTTCCACTATCTCAACTTCAGAGCTGCCAGCTCTCACGCATTCGGCGTGGGTCTCAGGCTTCTTAGTGACATTCACGTACCTGTGCTGTCGTCAGCAATCATTCAATTAATGCGCATTTTAGAGATTCTCTTGCAGAGTTACAGTCGTTGTGCATTAAAATTTATCAGTTTCACGTGCTTTACGGTTCATTTCCCCACTAGTGACATGGAAATCGATTATGACTATTGAATTCTCACGCTTTTCTTTACTCAGGAATTGGAAGCAATGGAATGGCATAAAGACATTTCAATTGGACTTATTCCATTCAAACAATCGAAACGATCATGAAACACATGCATTGCTTTCAATCCCAAAGTAAAAAAAGCCCAAGAGGTCCAGCAGGGTTCCCACAGCTTAGGGCAAGTTAAATTCAAGACTTTTTAAGACTTTTTTAATGCCATTTGATATTAAATTTAAGACCAACTTCATAATAAACACTAATGGAAAAATAACACCTCATCATAGGATTCGGGACAATTTTGCCCAAATGTTTATTTGAACATGAAATATGATCTTTTGATCAAATGAAAACGTTTTTTTGAAAAATATTAATACTAGGGATGGACGATATTAGATTTTTGGCCGATATCTGATATGCCAATATTTTACAACTCATTTGGCCAATATCCGATACTGACACCGATATTTTTTCCCCCACATCTAATTGCAGTGATCATCTAGTTTCTGCAGGGGAATTAACAGGCAGAATTATTCTGCAGACTCTTCATCATGTCGGCCTGCTGGCAAATGCAGACATAAGACAAAGCTGAAAATGATGTAACATCAGTAATCACTCCTTGTGCAAAATAAGAAAAATACCTCAATTTACGTTATTTAAAACATGTCATATTTATCCATTACAATTGTTTTTAAACAAAACAAATAAGATACTTGCAGCCTGTCCTACTTAAAACAGACTTATGACAACACCCACAACCAATTTTACCTCTATTCACAAGGAACATGTATGAAGCGCATTGTACAACTGTACAGCAATGCCCGTGACCTTTGACCCCTCAGGCGGTACTGCATCAAAAACCAACATCAGTGTGTAAAGTACATCGCCACACGGGCTCAGGAACACTTCAGAAAACCACTGTCAGTAACTACAGTTCGTTGCTACATCTGCAAGTGCAAGTTAAAACTCTACAATGCAAAGTGAAAGCCATTTATCAACAGCACCCAGAAACGCCACCGGCTTTGCTGGGCCCGAGCTCATCTAAGATGGACTGATGGAAAGTGGAAAAGTGTTCTGTGGTCTGACGAGTCCACATTTCAAATTGTTTTTGGAAACTGTGGACGTCGTGTCCTCCGGAGCGAAGAGGGAAAGAACCATCCGAACTGTTGTAAGTGCAAAGTTCAAAAGCCAGCATCTGTGATGGTATGGGGGTATATTAGTGCCCAAGGCATGGGCAACTTACATATATGTGAAGGCACCATTAATGCTGAAAGGTACATACAGGTTTTGGAGCAACATATGTTGCCATCCAAGCAACGTCTTTTTCATGGACGCCCCTGCTTATTCCAGCAAGACAACGCCAAGCCACATTCTGCACGTGTTATAACAGCATGGCTCCGTAGCAAAAGAGTCTGGGTACGAGACTGGCCTGCCTGTAGTCCAGACCTGTCTCCTATTGAAAATGTGTGGTGCATTATGAAGCATAAAATACAACAACAGAGACCCCGGACTGTTGAACAACTTAAGCTGTACATCAAGCAAGAATGGGAAAGAGTTTCACCTGAAAAACTTCAAAATTGGTCTCCTCAGTTCCCAAACATTTACTGAGTGTCCTTAAAAGGAAAGGCAATGTAACACAGTGATAAAAAGGCCCCTGTGCCAACTTTTTTGCAATGTGTTGCTGCCTTTAAATTCTAAGTTAATGATTATTTTCAACAACAAAAAAAGTTTCTCAGTTTGAACATTAAATATCTTGTCTTTGCAGTGTATTCAATTGAATATAAGTTGAAAAGGATTTGCAAATCATTGTATTCTGTTTTTATCTACAATTTACACAACGTGCCAACTTCACTGGTTTTGGGTATGTATATCGGCAGATATCAGCAGAATGGCCGATGTCCGATATTTAATTTTAAAGCCGATATCATTCACTGATATGGCACTGCTTTTTTCAGTTCCTCCTCCACCTCTGCCAATTCTGCCATTTTTTCTTTGTGGCGCTTTCTCAGTGTGTTCACTAATTCATCACGAGTTCACATTTTTAAGACTTTTGAAAGATTTATTTAAGACATTTTAATGCCAATTAAGGCCTTGTTTTTAGATTTGTGAATTTAATGCCTTTTAAGACTTTTTAAGGATCCGTGAGAACCCTGTCCAGAGTCATAATCGATTTCCGAGTTGGTGGAATCCACCGTTACGCAAGTGAAACAGAAACTGCCAGACACAAGGACTTCAATTAACGTTACGCGTAAGAATCTCACTAATAAACGCGCTGATTGAACAATTGCTGACTTCGGTGAATATGCCTCAAAAATACATGAGACCTACGCTGTATGACACCTGAGAATGGGTAGGAAGTTGCAGCCCTGCAATTAGTTCCCTCAGCCAAAAACGTCGACCTCATTCATCATTAAGGGCTAATTAACAGCTAAAAAAACCGAAGTTACCAAGTTGGCTGAACTAACATTCCGGACCTATGATCACACAGGCGACTGAAGACTTCAATGCAGCAGAGCAACGTGGCTAGTTAGCTAACTTAGCAAGCTACTTACTCAAACAATCGTCGCATTAATCCCTCAATAACACATCGTTCCGTCAATATAAATATCGAATTTAGCTAGTAAGCCCCGTCAAAATCACCCGGTTTGAACAAACCTATGGCAGTAACGTATCGTTTATTCTAACTAGTCTGACATATGTGAACATTAAATGCAGCTGGCCGGCTACCTTGTTTAAAAAACGCTGTTTTTACGCTGCAAAAATAAACCCACGTTAAATTACACGCATTTAAGTCGCTGACATACCCTGATGGAACTCATCTCTCAGTGTTTAACGGGAAGTTTCAAACGTTGCCTGTTATTTTAGCTGGCATTTCGCTGACGCCATGCAAAGTTAATTAGGGGAAAAATGACGGCAAACTAGTTTTGTCGATGCAAATTAGTGTCAAGTTCGATCAGACGGATACATAATGCTACCAATGTTTACCCTTGCAGCCCCTTTTGCATAAACTGACGTGAAGTAGACGATTAAAATACAAAATACTTACATATTTGTCTGGTAACTTCCCATTGCTGATTTTTCCTCATTGGGAGAGCTCCGAGTGGGAAGCGCCAAGCGCGCGAAAAACAGGCACGTACCTGTCACTATGACAACAGCAGGGTGAGACCACAGTATATATACACTCCTGAACAAAATCTTAAGACCGGGGAAAAAATTACAAGAATTCATATTTTGCACTGGTGAATCATAACCAGGTTGTAAGCTGTGCTTCAAAGCGCAAAAAGAAGAAACTGGAGCAAGAGACAAAGAACAAAAAGTAGGCAATTTATTGAAAACTGTATTTAAACTGAAACAGCCTGTTCATCAGCCGATCAAAAGTTTAAGATCATGGCCCCAAAAAACAAAAAAACAGAACTAAAGAGCAAAAAAAGGATTCAGTACTGAGTAGCCCCACCATTCTTGTTGATTACTTCAAAAATTCGTTTGGGCATGCTTGATGCAAGTGATTCCAGGAGGCTGGTGGGAACATTGCTCCATGTGGTGAAGATGGCTTCACAAAGTGCATCCATGGTCTGGAACTGACGCCCATTTTTGTAAACTTCCCTTGCCATCCATCCCCAAACATTCTCAATGGGATTTAGATCAGGGGAACAAGCAGGATGGTCCAAAAGAGAGATGTTATTCTCCTGGAGGAAGTTCTTTGTCAGGCGGGCGTTGTGAACTGTAGCGTTGTCCTGTTGAAAGACCCAATCATTACCACACAGACGTGGGCCCTCAGTCAAAAGGGATGCCCGCTGCAACATTTCCACATAGCCAGTCGCTGTTTGACGCCCCTGCACAACCTGAAGCTTCATTGTTCCACTAAAGGAAAAAGCACCCCAGATCATGATGGAACCTCCTTCACTGTGCCGTGTAGAGAACATCTCCGGTGGGATCTCCTTGTCATGCCTGTAACGTTGTAATCCATCAGGACCATCCAGGTAAAATTTTTTCTCATCAGAGAATAAAATCTTCTTCCACCTCTCAATGTCCCATGTTTGGTGCTCCCTTGCAAAGTCCAAACGCGCAAGTTTGTGGCGCGGGAGGAGGTGTGGCCTGTGAATCCGTTTTTTGTTCTTAAAGCCCTTCTCTCGCAGATGCCGTCTTATGGTTATTGGGCTGCAGTCAGCATCAGTAAGGGCCTTAATCTGGGTTGAAGATTGGCCTGGGTCTTCACGGACAGTCCGTAGGATCCTCCGGCTCAGTGCAGGTGAAATTTTTTTGGGTCTACCGCTTGACTTTTTTGTCCCATAACCCTCAGGATCTTTTAGGAAATTAAAATCACTGTTTTACTGCGTCCAACCTCGGCAGCGATGGCACGTTGCGAGAGGCCTTGCTTGTGCAGCTCAACAATCCTGCCACGTTCAAAGTCAGAAAGCTTTTTTGCCTTTGCCATCAGGAGGTCATGACAGTGCAAATGCATGAAAGAAAATGACATGGAGGCCAGATTTTTGCACAGATTTTGACTTTTTAAGGCCATGGTCTTAAACTTCAGCTGATGAACAGGCTGTTTCAGTTTAAATACAGTTTTCAATAAATTGCCTACTTTCTATTCTTTGTCTCTTGGTCCAGTTTATTCTTTTTGCACTTTGAAACACAACTTACAACCTGGTTATGATTCACCAGTGCAAAATATGAATTCTTGTAATTTTTTCCCCGGTCTTAAGATTTTGTTCAGGAGTGTACTATACTATACTTTATACCATGGTCTGGGTGAATAATTTTTTCTGATTGGCTGGCAGTTATGCATTAAAACCGTGGAACCGCACAGGTAGTTCGGCTACGGTCCTTTCACCATTCGAAATTCATCTACTAGCCAACTTGTAACCCTAGCGATATTACACCTAGTATTCGGCTGGGCAGGCCTACAACAGAAACCAAGCTGCTCATTTATCTCCAGTAAATTTAGCAGCGTCATATAAGTTGCGTCCTGCGGGGCGGTTAACAATAGGTACTCAAGCGATAATGACCGTAAATATTGTAGCAGTAAACTAATCAGGCTTTATCCATTACACAATTATAACTGTGTACGGTTACAAATGAAGCTAACGTGTCCACTTCATGTATCAGCGACTGCTGACAGTTCGCCAGCTACGTGCTATGCCAGCAGACTGATTTCAGCTCTCTGACTGTGGAAACCGTCATTAGTTCATTTTAACCGTGGGTAGCAAGCTAGCTACAGTCTGCATTATCGTGCATAAAGTTTTTTTTTTTTTTTGGTGCAAAACTTTCACCAAAAATTTCTGAATGCTGCGATTTGATATTGCAGGCAAATGACCATGGTATAAGCGGGATAATCAACTCGAAGGTAAGCATTCCACGGTTTTAATGCTCTACGCGGAGGCAACCGGAGGTTATTTGCCTCCGCGTCGTGCATTAAAACAGTGGAATGCACACCTTCTCGTTAATTATCCCTTACATATAGTGTTCTAAATATATATATCTATGGGTGAGACCAAATTACCCAATATTTCGGAAAACAGCCCATCAAAACCCATCTCAAGCAATCCTATGGTTGAGTTTAAAAAAACGAACTCTTCATTTTTTTATCTGCAGTTACAAAATGCCAGCAATCACATACAACCCCAATTCTGAAATAGTTGGGACAAAGTGTAATTTGTGAATAAAATCAAAATGCAATGACTCATATCACATGAGCCAATATGTTATTTACAATAGAACATACTGTAGATAACATTTCAAATGTTGAAACATTTTTATCCACAAAATGAGCTCATTTCAAATTTTCTGGCTGCAACAGGTCTCAAAAAAGTTGGGACAAAGGAAAACAAGGACTGAGAAAGCAATTCATATAGAAGAGTATCAGCTGAAAGAACATTTAGCAAGTAATTACATTAACCGGCATCAGGTGTGTAACACGATTGGCTACTAATGGGATGTCTTAGAGAAGCTGAGTCTCTCAGAAGTAAAGATGGCCAGAGGCTCTCCAACCTGTGAAGGCTTCTGTAAAAAAATTGTGGAATACTTTGAAAACAATGGGTGTTTTCGAGCGGGTCTACAAGTAAGACAGCTGCGCAAGATTCCCGAAAAATTACACGAGAATCTCGCCGAAGTTGCGCGAGAAGCCCTCCAAACCCTGCAATAGCTGCAGGATCTTGCGTCTATCGCAGGGTTTTGAGGGCATATCGCGCAACTTCTGCCGGCTTACTTGCAGACGCGCTCAAACACACCCAAAGTTCCTCAGCGTCAAATTGCAAAGGCTCTGAAGGTCTCATCATCGAAAGTGCATAACGCCATCAAAAGATTCAGAGAAACTGGAAAAATCTCTGTGTGTAAGGGACAAGGCCGAAGATCTTCACTGGATGCCCGTGATCTTCGGGCCCTCAGACGCCACTGCCTCACTCCCCAGCATGATTCTGTCATTGACATTACTAAATGGGCCCAGGAATACTTCAAAAAACCACTGTCTGTAAACACAGTCCGCCGTGCCATCCACAGATGCCACTTAAAACTCTATCATGCAAAAAGGAAGCCATTGTTGAGCATGATCCACAAGCGCCACCTTGTTCTGTGGGCTGAGGCTCAATTAAAATGGACTGTAGCAAAGTGGCAAAGTGTCCTGTGGTCAGACGAGTTCAAATTTGACATTCTTGTTGGAAATCATGGGCGTTGTGTCCTCCGGGCTAAAGAGGAGAAAGACCTCCTGTTATCAGCGTTCAGTTCAAAAGCCAGCATCTCTGATGGCATGGGGATGCATTAGTGCATATGGTGTTGGACACTTGCATGTTTTAAAATGCATCATGGATGCTGAAAGGTATATAAAGGTTTTAGAGCAACATTATGCTCCCCTCCAGATGATATCTATTCCAAGGAAGGCCTTGTGTATTTCGACAGGACAATGCAAAAAGAAGGCCCAAAGTTCATCAAAAGAAGTCCCAAAACTCTCCAGCAGTTGGAAGCCTGTATTAAACAAGAGTGGGATCAAATTCCAATGGCTAAACTCAAGAAACTTGTCTCCTCAATGGCCAGACGCCTTCACTCTGTGTTAAAAAGAAGAGGGGATGCTACACCATGGTAAACAGGCCTCTGTCCCAACTTTTTTGAGACCTGTAGCAGCCATCAAATTTGAAATGGTTTTTGTGGTTAAAATGGTAAATTTCCCAGTTTCAACATTTCCTATGTTATCTCTGTTCTATTGTGAATAAAATGCAGGCTGGTGTGATTTGAAAGTCATTGCATTTTGATTTTATTCACAATTTACACTTTGTCCCAACTATTTCGGAATTGGAGTTGTATTTCAGGGTGAGCGGAAATTATGACGACGATGATGATGATGATTATTATTATTATCACTACCACTGTCATTGTTGTTGTTACTTTATTATTATTATTTAGGTTCCCCACCCCCCAATAAAATTCATAATACATCCTGCATTATTTCATGCATTAAATCACCACCATTAGTTCAGCATCACTTAAGCATATTATTTGTACATTAACTAATAAGAGTTTTTGAGATATCCAGCTTTGGGTGTAAAAGTAATTAATGTATGAAGTAACTGTGAATTAACATCCCTTAACTCGTGATGTATTAAATGCTTAACTTATCACATAAAGGCATGGTGACTTCATCATTAGTTAATGATATGCAACAGGAATTCATGATACATCCTGCTTTAGTTCATGTATTAAGTCATCATGAGTCATTCATTAGTTCAGCATTACTTAAGCATATTATTTGTACCCTTATTGTAAAGTGTTACCACCCGGTTCTCGTGTAATTGTTTATTAATCGCATGTGTTTCTGTTTCCAGTCGAGATTGCATTCCAAGTCCCCGCCTCCTCTCGTGACTATTTATGTGGCAGAGATGAGAGGGGCCATCAGATGGAACTTTGCTAGACTTAGATCTGCATGGTGAAATCTCAGCTCCAAATATTTCCTTTGTATGATTTCCGAGTCTTGTATTTTGCTGCGCCAACGTCTTGTCTGCCCCTTGTGTAAGTCTCCCAGTGTGTCCGTCAGTCTAGTTAGGTTCAGTTTTTGTTTTTCTAGTTTATCCACTCTTGGAGTGAGTATTTTTGTTTTCCCCTGCCTTTGGCAGTGTACCTTAGTTTTCCCATTGTTCAGTGCATGCGCACAGTGTTTTATTTCTGGTGTGTCTGCCAATTTTCTCCTTGTGTTTTGTGTTTCAATAAACACTTCAGTTCCTGCATCTGGTGTTCACCAGTCTACTTCTTAACACTCAATGAGTTTCATAACATTCTAATGATACGGCTGAGAGAATAAGATTCTGTTTATCACATTACTGAAGTGCATAATTTTTTAGAAAACAAATGTAATTTCCGTCAGCACCCATTGTTTGTTACCACTGAACTAATTCCCTAGCTCAGCTAACAAAGTAAGTCACTGTGTCACATACCTTTATGGCTGAACTAGTAACGATTTATAAATTCAGTTAACTGAGTAGCTATCATTAGCTCGCTGGCAAACAAACTAATGTCATATAATGGTTATAAAAACGAACTGCGTACATGCTAGTGAGATAAGTAACGTGAACATAATTATGTGAATGGCATCTAGCGAGCTTGCAACAGCGGTGAGCCATAGCAATTTAACCAATATTAAACTTGATATTCAGTTCAGCTAAATATAACCAGCGTGACATAACACAGAGCAACCCCCCCCTTACTCAGCATTCAGTTCTTCTGAAGACACTTCAAAAAGTCAGCTGAGCTTCCGGATTCCATCCGAGGTTTTTGGGTTTTGGTTGGGTTGCTGCATCCATGACTTAGAGAGCAAGGTGAAGTGCTTGCATTAGCTCGGCGAGAATGGCCATGTCATTTGCATAATCCAGATCAGAGATGGTCACATTCCCATAGCTGGCTCCACATGCACTCTGGGCCACAGTAGATCTCATCACATGATCAAAGGCAGTATTAAACATGGTTGGGGCAAGAACACACCCCTGCCTGATGCCACTGTTGATGTCAAAAACAGCTGACAGCAGCCTGTTTACTCGAACGCAGGAAACAGTATTGGAGTAGAGGAGTGAGGAGGAGAGCAGGTCCACAAGCTTTGCCGGTACTCACAGGATCTTAAAAATCGTCCATAGGGCTTGTCTGTCCACAGAGTCAAAGACCTGCTTCAAGTCCATGTAGGCAGCATTGAGAGGCTTCCTCTACTCTAACCAAACCACCTAGCCCGACTATAAGCTGGCAAAAAACAAAGATCCAAAGCGTAAGTGACTTTGAACCTCCTCCAGCAAGCCTAATAATTAGCACCCAGGAGGTGAAAGTAGTGGACAAATTTTGCTATTTTGGCAGCAGGATAACTTCTGAATGCAAATGCACCGCAGACAGCAAGATCCGAATAGGTCGTGCCACAACAGCTATGGCATCCCTGGGCACATTCTGGACAAAATGTCTCCTTTCCACCCACACCAAGCTCAGACTGTACAATAGCCTGGCGCTGTCCATTCTGCTGTATGGTGCAGAGACCTGGACTCTCACAGCTGCTCAAGAGCGGCTCTCGGATACCTTTGACATCAAGTGTCTGGGAAGGATCCTGAGGCTCCAGTGGTACAACTTCACCTCAAATACCACCTTAGTCGGATAACCAAACAGCCACCAGTCTCCAACTTAATCTGGACAGCCCACCTACGACTCTTAGGCCATATAGTCAGATCATCTCCACCGCTTGAGCTGGCCCATCTGCTGAGGGAGCCCACCCTTGCTCAGTGGACCCGTCCCAGAGGCAGATCTAGACACAAGTGGTGCGACATGCTGAAGACTGATCTGAGGGCTGTAGGACTCAACACCACAGCTGTCTGGGAAGCAGCCCAGGACAGACCGTGATGGAGGTTCATCTGTCAAGGCGCTACGCTTCTACCTGGAGCCAACGAGGATGAGTGAGTTATTGAGTTTTCCCTTGAAGAGGTGCGTCAAAGGGTGGGAAATTGTGCTGAAATGTTTTTTTCAGATTATTTTTTGGGGAATTTTTTTTCCTTTAGACAGTTATATAGTGGAGTGTGACATAATGGTTGGGGAGAAGAATGGGGGAAGACATGTGGCAAATGACCCAAGCCGGAATCGAAACCGTGTTGCCGCGGGAGGGACACAGCCTTTATGCTGCATGCACTTAGACCGATGTGCCACTGGGGCGCCCCTTGTGCTGAAATTTTAATGAAGTGTCGATAAAAGTTTGTGAACCCCACAAAGTGCTGGAGCTCCTTTATTGTCCATGGGATTGGCCATGCTGCTACAGCCTTCACCTTTTTCTCTTCCATAGCTACTCCCTCTAGTCCAATCACAGAGCCATGGAATAAGACAGTGGATAGATGGAAGATGCATTTTTCAGCATGGACGTATAGTTGATGTTGTTCTATGTGTTTGAATACTCTCCTCACGTGTTCCACATGTTCTTCATAAGTACTTAAGTAGATGAGGATGCTGTCGAGGTAGATGATGACAAATCTTCCCAGCCTCTCTCATTGCACATCATGAAGGACTGGAACACAGAGGGTGTGTTGATATGGCCATATGGCATTACGCAGTATTTGTAGTACCTGAATGTAGTGCCAAGGGCTGTCTTCCACTCATCTCCTTCCCTGACACAAATGAGATTGTATGTGCTGCGGAGGTTGAGCATTGTGAAGATCTTCACACCTTGAAGCTGCTCCACAGTGCTGAGGGCCAGGGGGAATGGATATCAGTACTTTACCATGACATTATTTAGTCCTCTGTAGTCTTTACAGGGGTGTATACCTCCATCCATCTTCTGAATGAAAAAGAAATGGGTAGACGCAGGCGAAAGTGGAAGGGCGTATGAGGCCCTGTTGGAGAGCGTCTTGTACATACTGCTCCATTGCTTCAGTTTCAGCCACTGATAGCGGGTATACATGGCTCCTGGGGGAGGAGTGCCAGACAAGAGATAGACAGCTGAAACCCATGGATGACGAGGAGGTAACTGGGTCGCTTTGGTCTTGCTGAACGCCATCTGCGGGTCCCCGTACTTTTCATGGATCTCAGGCTGGTCTCCTTAGTCAGTGCCCTCGACGGTCATGGAGGTAATTGGGAGAACTGACAGGTGGGTGACCTGACGTGGAGACGTCTGGGTTGCCAGCAGATGGTGGGATTGTGTAGTCGTAGCCACGGAAGGCCAAGGATAAGTGGGTGGCTTGAAGAATTCCAGATCAGCAGCGGAGGTTCCTCCTGATGGCGCTCTTGGATACAGCGGAAGATCTGCGCTGTCTGGTAGGTAATGCTGCCGCTGCCTTGAGGTTTCCCATCCACAGCTCCTAAGGCAAGGGGAGTGTGGAGCCAGTTGGCTGGGGTCTTGAGCCGTTGCACCAACTGGTTGGAGATAAAGTTACCTGTTGCACTGGTGTCAATCAGGGCCTTTGTATGAAGGGTCACACTGTTGAAGGCCACCCTGACCAGGATCTTAAAAAGTAGGGGCTGGCTCTCTTTCAGCGGCGATGCTCCGGTGTTTTGGAGAACCCCAGTTCCACAGGCTCTGTCCCTTTCTAAAGTAGCTGGGTGGGGCCTCTGGGCTGAACTCGCTGTCTCGCCTGCAGGAGCTGGTCCAGGCTGATGGCCGCATCGATCTAAGAGGGCAGGGACAGGTCTTAGTCCCCGCAGGCCATCTCTACTCTGAGCTCTGGACACAGCCCATTCCGGAAGATGGTCAGTAATGCCAGCTCATTCCAGAAACTGGAGGGTGTATTCAGCTGCAGTCTTCGTTTCTTGGCACAGGTCCAGCAGCTGGTCCCCTGCCTTCTTCCTGGGGTGGTCAAAGACTGAGCGAAACTTCTGGAGGAAATTGGCATAGGTGGAAAAACCCGATTCCCACCAAACAGCCGTCACCCAGTCAAGCGCCTTGCCTGATGGGTGGGTCATCACTGCGGCGATCCTCTATGCATCACTCAGGACAGGATGGTAAGTAAAATAGAAGGCCCACTGGAGAATAAACCCTTTGCAGGCACTCGGCTTTCCATCGTAGCGCTCTGGCAGGCGCACTGGCGATTCTCCTCAGGGAATGGTTGAGGGAGCGTGCATTCTGTCAGGAGAGATGGAAGTGGATGGTGGCAGGGGAGCGTGGGAGATAATGTATTCACAGACCCCAAGAACCAGATTATTCAGGGCTGCCCCCAGACGCACAATTTCCCTCTGTTGTTTTGCCACAAGATGGTAGAGGTCGGCAGTCTGGGTAGCAAAATTTTCTACCTCTTTGGGTAGATGAATCCTCGCTGAGTACATAGGGAAAAGTCTTCTGTAAGGTTTGTGCTACGCACTCTACGCACCCTGTGATGTGCACAGAGGACCGGAAGTTGAGGACTGGACTCAGGTGCAGGGATCAACTTGGTGGTATTAAATATGCCTTTGGCACAGCAAGAAGGCACAAACTAAGCAATACAAAACAAATACGGAATCGAGGTTCCTGAATAACACTATTAGTAATACAGACACTGGGCTTTAGCTACAGTAACAATGTATGACAGATGGAAAAGAAACGGCACATAGTTCAAGAGTTATAATATGCAAACTTTACACAAGATTTGCGGGAGATAAGTCTCTACAAGACTAGAGATTCAATACAGGCTTGTGGATTATGGGACTTTGCAAAGACTAAGCGTGAAGCTCGGTCTTAAATAACAAAACACTAGCACACAATTGAAATCAACAACATGTCATGGTTATGGTTTTCTTTTTTTTTATCTTGTTTTGTGTTCACGATTTTGTCTTTTATTTATTCTTTTTAGTTATTGTATACTCAGGTTTTTAGTTCATTCCATTTCTCAGTTCCATTGCACTTTTCTCCCCTGTTTTGTGATCTAGTTGGTTCATTCCGTCTTCCCTGTTTGCATGCCCACTTACTTCGAGTGATTTAAATGAATTTCAGTGTTTAATATATTCCTTCGATTCTCCCATCCGTGTCTCGGCTTTCACTAATATTCATGGTTAGGGTTTCTCTCATGTGATTCTCCCGTTGTAATTAGTCTGATCCGTTTCACCTGCTTCCTGCATAGCATGTGACTTCCCTTTCATCTATTTAAGCAGTCTTTTCACAGCCAGCTCCTTGTCAGAATGTTGATCAATATTTCATTGTGCAGAGTACCTTGTATGCCATTGAGTATTGTTTTTCTTCGACTGGATTGTCCGACTTTGATTCTTGCCTTGCCCTTTTTGTACTGTTTTGTCTTTTTGGATTTCGACCTCTTTTGTATGACTATGATTTCTGTGTTTGGATGCCCTGTGTATGACCCTTGGATTTGTTCATCGACTACGACTTTTAGCCTATCGTTTTTGTACCTTTGCTCATCTGCCTTACTGGTTCTGACCCCTCCCTGTCTAGTCGACACTGTTTTTGGATTCCGTATTGTATTCATATTTCTTTTAAGATGACTCGTTCGCACATTAGAATCTCTAATGTTAATTAAACAATGTATCGAAGAACACTTGCATGTAGGGGTTTGTTGACTGATACAGTCCACCCATACATTCCACATGGCTGGAGCAGACATTTATGCACCAATCCTGAACAGCTGGTACATGCATATAATTCATTGTGATCCACTGTGTCGTAGCTGAAGTGCTTGTCTTTTACTGTAATTCAGAACACATCCAAAGTCTGAAAACTGAATGACCGGTGGTAACAGAAGGAAGTATGAAGTGGCATATTTAGCGTCATTCATGTTGTTATGGAGAGGGAAGCCTACATAGACAACATCCTTACTTTTTAAATTGCTTGTGATGATGATTCCTTCAAACCCTTTCCAGTTCAGCTTCCTCTGATGAAAAGACAGATCAGGATTGCAGCAGTTTCTTCATTATTCAGTCATAAGAGGTTCAGTTTCTTGCCTTTGACTTCATTTCTGCTGTTGCGTGATTTGTTGCTGTTGTTAGTTATAGATCGATTCGAGCACAGTCACCTCCGTCACAGGTGAAATTATTTCCCAGTTTGATGTCAGAAGGGTCTTCAGCTAGAAACAGTTGGAAATCGCCAATTTCAGGTGCTCCCAGGAGAAAAAGTGACTCCTGTAATATAATGTACTGCTATTACCACTTTAGAAGTATCTATTGGGCATACAAGCTCTTTAGTATTTACCGATGATTTTTCAGGTATATTTTGAAGCAGTTAGGTTTAGTAATGGATATTGCATGTTTTTGTGGGCCTATAATTTTCCATTTGATGGAGACTTCCAAAATATCACTGTGGTACAGCTCCTGTGCATTATCTTTATTCATAATGAGAGTGATTGTAATTAAAAATGAGTTTAATGTGCCTTTGTAATCAGGGCTGCATTAAAGCACCATGGGCCCTGGGGCTCTCATTTTTTCAAGGCCTCCCCCCACCCTCCACTGCTGTCGCGCTAAGTACCATCACAGTAAAACTACTGCCCGGTCCCACCTTCACAACATCAGCCCTGCTTACTTTCCATTCAGTAATACATCAACAATCACTCATGACTGCAGTTTCATTTTATGACTGATATGGCACAAAATACTTCTCATATATCACAGAGAGGCTTTCAAATATTCAAAGAAACAATACAGAATTTGCGTCCAAAAAAGTATAAAGGCCCGTGGCTTCCTGGAGGACAATATACATCTCTCTTACACATAACTCACCTATTTGTGACCTTATACACGCAAGCAAACACACATATTACAGCAGTTAAGGGTAAGTGCTTTGCCTTATAATTCTGAACGGCCAAAATAAAAGGGAGCTTAAAGTTCCAAGAAGAAGACTCATACACAACACACACAACCTGCCTACATCCTTCTGTCTGCTCACAAGCATAGCAAAACGCAATAAACTTTTTGAAATTTTTGAACCACCACTGCAAGAAGGTCATTTTTCACAGGCTGGTTGACATGCCAAATTCAGCCCTTAGACAATGACTCATTCATTGGACAATAAAAAAGGCACACATGTCATCCATTTACCAATCACAATGGCTTTTATTTATTCAAGATATTCATGATGCCCCCCGCGCCCCTCCAGGCCCAACACACAACAGTCAGAGCACCGAACAAGCATTATTTTGCATTTTTCGCGATGATTGTTTTGATCCCGAACCTCGCCAGAGCTTGAGCCCCAGTAAGCCCTTGCATTAAAATGGTGCTGTCTGTAATACTTGATTTTCCATTAACAGCAAGTTTTTTTTTTCTGCCAAATTACAACATGACCTCTAATGAATCAGACCACTTCAGTGAATTTGTGTTTTCAGATTTTTTTTAATGCAGTACATAAGCCACACATAAGGAAAGCACAAACTCTATCTACCTTTTGATCCTTCAGTGTCAGTGTTCAAGGATGTAAAAATTCATGAAACATTTCTATTATTTTTGTAGTTGATTAAAGCCAACATGAAAATAGCCCAATAGCCCATAACAAATTCTTGCTGAACCTCTATCCATGTGTTCTTGTATGATTACCATACAGTGCATGTTCCTATTGTTAAAATTCATTCCAGACAAGCACCATAAAAACCATCAACAAACTTAGGGCAAGAGCCTCATAAATATCTTTATTGCACATTAAAAACTGCATTAATTTCAACAATTTTACAATCCATCAATAACAACAGAAAGACGTGGGATGCAATTAATGGATGAATTAAAGCACAATTTGCAATCAAGACTACATACTTTGAAAAATACAGCTGTGTATAAAGGTAAGGGTCAACTTCACTGTCACAAGTCACAAATGGGTGCAAAATAAAGAAAGGTAGTTGAATCTCCAGTGCAGCATAAATTTTGGTAACAAGTTGTATAAATTACAGTGATAGTGAAGAGGTTGTCTCTTGAGACACCGTCCAGGTCATTCCTGCTTGCAAAGGACATCTGGTGCTGCTCTTCCTCAGAAGGGCTGGTCGAAGTAGAGGAGTTGATGGAGCTGGCGCTGGCACTGGGGATGGAGCTGGTGCTGGGGCTGGTGAAGGACGATCGGTCACAAAAACTGGAGCAAAGTCTGCCTCAATGAAAATATCTGGATTCAAGGGCCAGATACTGGTACACTCGAGCCCAGACAAAGTGCTGCTTGGTGTCGCAGCTTGAGGCAGAGCTTTAGCCACAAGACTTGGGATGTTGTAGATGGTCAAAGTTCGTCTTGGGTTCATTCAAATCCAATTGTTTGCTGCACTGTTGCTTCAAAGGGCCAAAAACGCTTCGGCTAGCGGCTGAAGATGGTGGGAGCAGTGTGGTGGAAAAGACAGGAGTACAATGCCCTGTGACTCGCAAAAGTCAATAGCTACCACAGAGAGGTGTGATGCATGATTGTCTAAGAGTAGCAGCAACTTTGACTCCGGGGGCCCCTTGGCAGCAAAGGCAACGGTCACCAACGGTCACAGGGAAAGAGGGACTCTTTCCCCGGAGGTCACAGCACCGACCTGGCGCTGGCGCTTGGTGGCAGTGACTTTGTCTGGAACTTGAACCGTTGCGGTACCTGAAATAATGAGTGAAATGAATTAGTGCTGGTGCAAATCACTGTTGCTTTTAAATTTATTTAAATATAAATTTTTACCTGTTTCATCTATGTTCCAGATGTCATTTGCCTCAAAATTATAGCAGGTGAGGACAGTCTTTAGGTAGTTAAAAAATGCGGCCACGTTGGACTTTTTGAAGCTGGTGGAACGGGACATGCTGGTGGCTTGAGGTTGACGGATGGACAGGGTTTTGTTGCGCTCGAGGAAGGAGGTGAGGCAATCCATCCCTGCCGTCTGGATTTTCTTCCATGAACATGGAGTTTTGAAGCCAATATTTTCGGCCAGCTCATATGCAAACTTTCGCACCTAAAAAAATAAAAAAGAGGTTAATTCCCAGATAGCAAGCACCTCCACTCCAGATCTGCCCCGGATGTGCCCCGGCTCCTGCTGATCCGGCTCATAGCCGGGGCAGATCCGGAGCGGAGGTGCTTGCTATATGGCTGTAGTTGTGTAGCTCTGTCTGCGATGTTACTCGCACCTCTTTAGGACTCAGGCCAAAATATATATCAGCTGCTCTCTTTATACATACCTGCAGTCTCTTCTCCTGTTCTTCCATGAAGACTTTGTTGTGAGCCCTGTACCCCGGAGCCCTAGTCTGCTGCCCACTTTCCTCTGCCCTCCTCTTGCAGTGCCTGAACAAGGTGACATGACAAACGCCATGCACCGCTGCTGCCCTCCTTTTGCTATGTCCTCTTCAGACATCAAGGTCTACCGTTCCTATTTGGGTAGTTCTGACCCTAACTCTTGACATTTTTTGTCGGTAAAACATAACACATTTTTATTGAGCTTTTTAACACAAAATGCGGCCGCATTAGAAGTGAGGGGCGAACGTAACTGTTGCTACTTTAGTCCCGATGGTAACTCCTGACATTTGAACGAGGATTACTTCCAAGGTGGAAAAATTCTGACATTTCAAACTTCACCATATGTTACGAAACTAAATAACGTATCATTACATTATAAATATGACACATCGAGGGCCGAGGATTAACTAGTTCTATCTAGCATTTTTTACTTTTTGAGTAAAATGAGTTTTTATATTTAGCTATTTGCTATTTTAAAACAATAAAAGGTACATATCTCATAACTTATTTGTAGTTAGGATATGATTCCTTGATTTTGAACAGTAAACTACAAATTTGCTGAAATGTCATATAACGCTGCTATACAGAGAATCTACAATATCTGTAGGTTTGATACACTCCACTTACCTCTCAAATACTTCTCTCAATTCATCATCAGTCATCAATTTTCCATGGTGATTTCTTGTCAGCTTTCTCAAGCGTGCCGCCATTTTGATCAAGCATGTATCACATGACCAAACTGAAGTAACAGATTGGCTGACAGCAGATAGAACCTGTTAACACTAATATTTCTATCGAAAATTCAGATGTACCTATGTTACATTGACCTTTGGCCTTTACAGGTAACCACTGAAACATGGAACTATATCTCAAATGAAACTAGTTAGTACTGAGACTATTGTAGGACAGATATCTCATTTTTGAGTAAAATGTCAGATAGAACTAGTTAATCCTCGGCCCTCGACATGGAGCGATAAAGACAATTTTTAAATCGAAAAAGTTTGGCATTCGACTGAATTTACTCACTGCTGTGGAAAACGGTCTTCTCAGTCTTGAGCCGAGAGGAAGACTGGACGCCTCAAGAATGTTTGCGGGCCTGGAGAGGGGCGCGAGCTGCACGTGCTTCCCTAGTATGACACATCGAAGTGCGGATGGCTGTGAGTAAATCGTGTTACCTTCGTAACTTTCCAGAGTTACTTTCGCACTGGAGCTCCCCTACTCATCTAGAGGAACTTATCAAAACATTCACGTTTAATATCTAAAAGAGTCAGTAGATTTGAAGAAATTGAAAACAATAATCGAGTTTCAGACACGGAGATATATTAAAACCCTGTCAGACTTTCGGACACGAGACACTGCGTTCAACGCAATCTGTTGTGCGAAAATTTCGTTTCGCGTCCAGCGTGCAAGTAGCTTGATACTTGGCCACTATTATTGTCACTTAGGTTTCATCGTTTTTAGTGGGGGGAAAGGAATACAGCCTGTTTGCTATGATGTCGTACTGAGTTAAGATCATAAATTGAAAATAAATGTGTAACGTATCTTGCATTGTTGTCCATGCATGTTAATCCCAAAATTTTAAGCAGCAACAGGATGTAATAATAGGAACACACTATCTATGGTTTCTCTTCCCAATGAGCAACCGTCGTATTTCATTCAAACTTCATAAGTTTGAATGATCTGACATAGTTTTATTTTGAAATTCCATTCAAGTTTGCTAATGGTAATGCTAATGCCCTAGCTAGCCAGCTAACTCTTATTCGTAATGCTTAATATTGACGTAAGCGATGCAGAGAAAATGCTCAAAGCAGAAAAGTAAAATGCAACATTAACGCATCATGCAGATATAGGACAGAGGCTTCTATATTCCAACACATTAAGGGTGAGGAGAGGAGCTCATTTGATTGGTGAAGATTTGACTCGGCTGTGTTATACCCAAACACGCTTTCTTTGCCACTTGCGCCAGAAGGAGGGACAGAGGCAGGGCAGAGGAGTACTTCAGCCAGGCTACGCCGAGCACGAAATTGCAACATACGCCTGGACACACCCCTTTGGTGCGCCGCACCCCCCATTCGCTGTGCCTGCGCCTGGTCTACGAATTTAGAGCCCATTCATTCACACCCATTCGGGTGTTCTGCACGTTTTGAATCCAGCAATCACGTTTATTTAGTTCGGGAATGGAACTGTGCCTCATAAGGGCGTCGATGATTCTGATTTGTTGCTCACACAGTATAAAAGCTTCGAAGATGACACATGTGACAGTTGAATACTGCTGTGTAACAAGTCGACACTTCAGAGAGATTATTAATTGCACTACGAAGAGAAGATCTCAGGTAGAGGCCGTCCACGGCCTTGGCGCCTGTGTGTGTAATGCTAGCTCGGCCTTGGTGAATTCGAAATGTTGTTTGTTCCCTTCTGGTACAGCGCAACCATTCTGGTATTGAAGTGAGATAACATAATGTGTGTTTTCCTGTGTGTTAAAGTAGATTATTCAGGTTTATTCAGACTTGTGGGCTACGTTTGGGTGAGCTCTGGTATCGGATGGCGCGAAAGATCTGAAATGTCGCACGAAATGTCGGAAATGTCGCACGTAAGATTGTAGTGACTAGATGATGCATTTAAAACATGTATGAATACAACTTAATCGTTGTTAAATTGCTAAATACCATTCTATGTATAAATGCATAGTAGCATTATGCCTGGTTCAATATTTTCTAGGTGTTGGAATTTTTGAAGCTGTATTCCTGCTATCCATACTGTTTACCATATGGTCATTGAATAAGAATCAGCATTTTAAATCTGTTGTGAAAATGGGATAAGTATTTGTTAAGAGAATAAATCTGTCAATCGAGCTGATCCGACAAGTAAACTGAGTCTGCTTTTTACTGTTCCGCAGCCATTTTAGACTGCTCAACATCCCTGCTCCAGGCCCATGCTCCCCTAGGAGTGAGGCTGATAACAGTTACGTAAAGTAGCCCAGTTCCGCTAGTGGAATTACTGCTTCTGTCAGCGCATTGATGGGTCACAGATTCTGGTACAACACAGCCTCCTTTGCTTTGAGTGCCCTGTTCGAGCGGCGCCCTTCCTGCCTACTTCCGACAAATCACAGGCAGCGCTGCATCTGATTTGTGATTTAAATAATTGCACATTATCATCACACATTTAAACACATCTGTAAATAATTAGCCAAATTGCTCGCTCATTCAGTCCAAGTTGGTCACGGCCTCGGGTGAAATACTTAACCACCTGCGGGAATGATAGTTGGTCTCTAGCATTTATGCTTCATGCACAATGTGACTGCATTGGTGATTGCAGTATCCTCAATTTCATGCAGTTTTTTTTCCTCCTCTTTGTTCTGAGTCCTAACCTCCTAAGCCTGTTCACAGACAAATAACTTGTCATCATTGTAGCGAACAGGGACATATATTGTCCAAGTTGCCCCGCGCTTAAAGGGAGATAGGAAGCCCCTCTGGCGGTGGGGGGGCACTAGAGGGACAGACCCAATCTCCCGTTCAAAGTCTTATTTACTTAAGTTGACTATGGGGAAAAGGAGAATATGGGTTAAAACCATTTTGGATTCGGGGGCTGTTGATTGTTTTATGGATGCGGAGTGGGCTAGAGAACATTCCATTCCCATCCGCTCTCTCTCACATGCACACTCGATCAAAGCTTTGGATGGTCAACCGTTGAGAGATAGGCTGACAACCGAGGTCTCTGATTTTTGTTTATCCCTTTTGGTGGTCATTCAGAGAAAATTAGTTTTTCCTTAATCAATTCCCCGGTTTGTCCTGTTGTTTTAGGCCATTCATGGTTGCTTAAGCATAGACCACAGATCTTTTGGAGCAGTCAAAATAACCCAATCGTCCAGTGGTGCTCAGAAAATTACGGTTGGTCTCACTGTAGTGAGATTCTAGCAAGTCGTCTCAAATTTCTGGCAAGTTGTTTCAAATTTCTACCCATGGGGGAGGCGTCAGGTTCTGAAAAAGATTAGTGTGTAGGAGCCACACTGAACCTTGTTTTACCTCTCAACGTTTCAGATGATTATGTTGATCTCGCAGAGGATTTTAGCAAACAACGAGCTTTGTCTTTGCCTCCGCATCGTGATTACGATTGTGAGATCAAACTATTCCCTGACAAGGTGGCAGCGGTTAGGAATTGGCCTGCCCTTCAGAGTACTTTTGTTTGCTCTGTATTATTCTCTGTGTTTGTACTGTGTCCCTGCTACTCTCTTTCTCTCTGGTCATTGCACCTGGCTTCCGTACTCTACCGGCCGTTACACTTTCACATTGTTTAGTATCCCCTCTACTTTTGCCAACAGTTAGTAAACGTCTGGAAAGTAAGGAGAACAATTGCGGAGAGGAACAATTGGGAGAGGAATATTGTCCCACTCTTGACAGATGTAGGATTCTAGCTGCTCAACAGTCCTGGTTCTTCTTTGACAGATTTTTTTGTTTTATGATGCGCCAAATGTTTTCTGTTAGCGAATGGTCTGGACTGCTGGTTGGCCAGTTCAACACTCAGAAGCCATGCTGTTGTGCTGGATGCAGTGTGTGATTTGGCATTGTTTTGTTGAAATATTCAAGGCCTTCACTGAAAGAGACATTGTCTGGATAGGACCATATGCTGTTGTTAGACCTCTTTATACTTTCCAGCATTGATAATGTCTTTCCAGATGTGTGAGCTTCCCATGCTGTAGGATGGAATGCAACCTGATATCAGAGAAGTAGGCTTTCAAACTATGCGCAGATAAAAAGCTGGATCGTCCCTCTCCTCCTTAGACCGCACGACACATTGTCAGTGGGTCCCAAAAGGAATTAAACATTTTCATTCATCTGACCACAAAACAGTTTTCCATTCTGCCTGAGTCCATTTTAAACTTTGGCCCAGAGAGAACAGAATTTCTGGACCACGTTCATGTATGGCTTCTTTTTTGCATGATAGAGGTTTAACTTGCATTTGTGGATTGCCCAGTGAACTGTGCTCACAGACAATGATTTCTGGATGTGTTCTTGAGCCCATGCAGTGTATTCCAGTGCAGAATAATGCCTGTTTTTAATGCATTGCAGCCTGAGGACCTGAAGATCACAAGCATCCAATACTGACCTTAAGACTTGTCCCTTGCGCGCAGAGATTAACAGATTCTCTGAATCTTTAGATATTATGTACTGTAGATTCAAAGTCTTCCCAATTTTACATTGAGAAACAGTTTTCTTAAAGTGTTCCACAATTTTTAGATGCAGTTTTTTGCAGGGCTCAAAACTAACAGTGTCTCGATGTCCCGGGGCCGATAAAAATTGCTGTTGGGACATAAAATTTATGATTGGGACAGTTCTGAGACAGTAAAAAAAAAAAAAAAAAAAAAAAAAGTCAGAGCAATTTCGAAATCAATGTTAGAATGGATATCTAAGTGTCGCTTTTGTTGTTTGAATAATTTCAATAAAAACTTAGGAATCGCAAAAATACTGTGGCATTTGTTGTGCCTGATCAGGCTTCTCCCGCATGCGTGCCCACACATAGGGAACCCCTTTTTTGGGCCCACCCTCTCCTTCTCCACTTTTGCTTTGCCTGCATCATTCATCGATGCCGAAGGATAACTCATCCAATCGGCTATTTAGAGTGTCACCTCTTTAGAGCAAAGAATTACTATTACATTTTGAAATTCATGCCTTTTCCAAATCATTACATTTAGACGTGACATTGACAATCCATTTAATCGTTTCAGCAATCACTTAAAACTCACTCAACTGAACTCACTGCTTGACAGTCACGACAGACCACGCCGCTACTCGACACAACCACCTCATCCAGAACAAACAGCAATGCTGAAATGATTGGGGAAAAAAAAAAAAAAAAAAAAAAAATTTTGCAAGCTCCTCCAGTGCCTCTCCAGTTTAAGGATGCTGTGAGGTAGCGATCTGGAACCAAATGCGAGGACACAGGATTGCAAAAATGAGGAGCTTTATTGAGTAAGGGGGGGGTAACCCCCGCAGAAAAAAGATAGCAACAGTACAGAGTCCGCAATCCAAAACTGAAATTCCAATGGGACAGAGCAGAGTTCGGAAACAGGGCACCAATCACAAAAATCGTAGTCAGCAGAAACAGGTCGGGTACACAGGCGAAGGTTTGTGGGAGAAGCAAACTCATAAGCCTAGTCCAAATCGTAATCAGGGCAGCAATCAACAAAATCGAGGTTGGGCAGAAAAAGGTCAAAATACACAGATGCAACAATAATCCAAAAGGGCAAACCAAAAATCAGAAGTCGGGCAATCCAGCCAGAATCAGAAACTCGATGATTAGCAAGGCGAGAGAAAAGCAGCACAGGTAAACACGGGAAACGATCTGACAGAGAATGGTAGTGAAAAGACACCTAATATACACTTCCGAGGAGATCACATGGGGAGAGTCATAGGTGCAGGAAGTTAGACTGATTAAAAGGGGAAGACACATGAGGGAGAACCTAATCACATGAAATTGGTCAAAGCCAAAACGTGGACAGGGAACACAAGACATTCCTATAAGCAAACATACAGCTCCAGTCACTGAGTTTCTAACGTGCATAGATAATGAGAAACAGGACAGCGCGATCAGGTGTGAGCTTTCACAGAAAATGCAGCAAAGGTAATCAGGGAGAGCAAAGAGGCGGAGACTAGAACAGGGCGAGTGCTGAGAGCTTGTTAATCAATTAGTAAGTGCAACTATACAAATCCTTGGTGCTTGTTAGTAAGTTAGTATTATATACAGGGTAAGTTGTTGTTAGTAATCTCATGAGAAAATAATAAACTGTTCGTATTGTTAGTAGATAGAAAAGAAGAGTGAAGCCAGCAAACGAGATCGGAAGGAAGTTTGAAAACCAGAATCCAATAAATCACCCGAAGAGTGAAACACAAGACTGGGGCTGAGTGCAATGACAAGACATGAGACCAGACGGGGGAGACAAAGTGCAAAGCAAAATGGAAAACATGAACCGGAATGACAATATGGCTAAATGCAAAACATGGAAAAGTAAACTAAGACTAAACATGACAAATCGAAGTATCAAATCACAATACGTTATACAAAGAATAGTCAGGCATAGCAAAGTGCCAGGAAAACAATAAAGCAAATATCAAAACATGGCAAGATAAAGGCAGGCATGGCAGAATCATAACAGATGCGGTATTTCGCTTCGGGACTCCGAAGACAACTTTTCATCTGCCTCTGTCTCTGTGGTAAATTTTATGGTTGCTTAGCTAGTTCTAGTTCGTTACAATAGCTAATGCTAACAACTCAGTTAATAATCTACATGGCGGCCTCACAAACCTATAAAATGCGATCGTGTTATAAATTTTGATGTTTATTTTCCTGTAAAATTTGAAGGTGCTCAAATATTATTGCCAGTAAACTTTAATTTTCAGCCTTAGGCGTGCATTTTTTTTTTGGCAGTTGCGACGGGTACTGCAGTTTTCCAATGCATTTCAATGTAGAGAGGTACGGCAGTTCCAATTTCAAACCCTACCCTGACCCTGACCCTAGCACTAACCCTTAACCCTAACCCTAACCATAATCGCTAATCCTTATCCTAATCTCTTTACATCGACAGCCAAACCCATAAAACTGCTGTATCTCTAGACACTTTTTTTTTTTTTATTAATCTCAAATGCAAATTTAAGCGCGCATTCGCAAATGTGTACCTTCCTTGAAAAGTTTAAGGTGATATCAATGTTGTGCATAATTCATATAAACTAATAAATACAACATAACATTACATAACATAACATGAATGGCAAGAACAGGCCGTTCAGCCCAAATACGCTCGCCAGTTTCTTCATACTATTGTGAATATATCCCTTCAGATACTCAATGACTCAATGGTATCTAGCTTTAAGTCAAGCCTGCTCTTGAAAACCCCCAAGGTCTCTGCCTCAACAATATGGACAGGCAAGCTATTCCACATTGAAATTACTCTATGGGTGAAGAAATATTTCCCAATATCAGTGCTAAATTTACCTTCGGTCAACTTCCATTTGTGACCCCGAGTTCTACTCACAACACTTGGTCGAAGGAATCCTACATAATTCACTTCGTTAATCCCTTTAACATATTTAAAGACCTCAATCAAATCACCTTTTGGTCTCCTTTCCCTAAGACTAAAATGTGGCGCTGGGCTACATTTTATTGAAGATGCCACCCAACTTAACATTGAGGCTACGATTTGAAAATGGGAAATCAGCCTACGTATTCTCTGCGCATGAATGTGTTTTAATGTGCTTTGTAGGCGAACATGAAGATCAAGTTGTATTTGTCCGCTATTGGTAATGCGAAGTGATTTATTTAAGATGGTTAATTTGATCATTTGAAACTGTATTAAAAGGAGCATTTCCATTTCATCGCGAGTAGTCCTGCTGCAGCTTGCAGGTTTAACACAAACATTGACCGCCGGTGTCTCCAAAAAAGCGAGAGCCACAGATGCTCTTGTCACCGAAGCCAGTCTGACTAGCCCAATCCATTAGAAAGCATAGGGCTAACAAACCCAATAGAATTAACCATTTTTTGCTCATCTCGTTTATGAGAGGAATGGGATTGCACCATATCAAACTTCACATTGCGGAACATTCTCTGGGTATGTATGGCATTTTCAGCACAATTTAATTGTATAAGTGCTGGCGCATTAGTCTCATAAAGAGTTAATGAGACTAATTTTGAAGCTATAATTTTTTGTTTTTTCAATATTATTTTTACAAGTGCCAAGTCTGTTTGTGCTTCATTTATGCTGATTTGTGCCAATAAAAGCTTCACTTGCTCTGCTTTGGTTTTTTTTAATATATGGAAAGTTTTATTTGAAGTGACGGCTTCACCAGCCCCTCGAATATTGCAAAATTGACGAGAAATAACACACAATAAATAAAACAATTTTGAGTCCGTTTGGGATGCATGTAAGGGCTGAATGACCTCAGAAATCAGACCATAGAAATCCGGTGGGTCTGAGTTTAGAGGGAAACATGGACAGTGAGGAGCAGCAAAAAGTGGACCAACAACTTATAGACTGCTTAGGTGTGTATTATAAGGACCTGCTGGTTCGTGTGCATAACTGTGGTGTGTCATTAGCGTGGAGTAACGAACAGCCTCTGCGCTGGTATGACAGAGGGGCGAAAGCTCCAGGCTAAACGGCCTTTTCGATAATTGCCCATGGTCATGGTTTACTTATTGCGTTGGAATTACCAGAGAAATGTGGAAAATGGGCGAGATAAGCCTCTTTCGCACCGGACACGAAAAACACATTTTTCCTGCAACAGATTACATTACAATGCATTGTCTTTGCATTGACTTTGAATGTAATCTGTTGTGCAAAAAATTTGTTTTGCGTTCGGTGTGAAAGCGGCTTGACGAACCCATAACACGTGTATTCGTATTTTTGCATTGACTTTGAATGCAATCTGTCGCATGAAAAATTAGTTTCATGTCCGGTGTGAAAGCAGCTTTATGGATAGTGCGACAGCTAGAGAGAGCTCTGCTTATGTTATGAACATAATACAGGTTTTACAGACCGTGTGTTTCCTTAGTGTGGACAGTTGCTTATGTGGAGCTAGCAAATTGAAAACTTCTACAGGAAAGAATTTTCCTTTTTCGTCTTTTTATTAGCCAGAACAATTTCTAAAGGGGATTGAAATTATGCCACGGCAATGGAGAGAAATTGTTTGTTATACCAGGCACATTATATTTGTGAAGTATCAGATGACCTCGGTCATGGAGAAGTGAAGCGATCACAAGCAGCAGCAAACAAACCCAAAAACATGTCCCAAGCAATACAGGTTTTACAGACAGCAAGTTCCATTACCGTGGACCATGGGCGTAGTTTTGATTTCAAAGGTGGGGGGGACACATTTCAGGTGCAATTTCTCAAAAGGGCTTTAGTTGTGAAGTAGAACAAAACAACCATATTTTTTCATTGTTAAACAAAATAAATTTAATACAAAATACATCAGGGAGTAATGAAATTGATCAAAATATTGACGTACCCCATAAGTTGGAAAAGAGTGCAGTAAGACCACCCTGGATCAAGGTGGGTGCAGGGTTATGGGGGTGACCACTTAATCTCCTGTAATTTTTCACCCATTGCTGAAATTTAGTAAGGATTTGCAATAACAGTACTCTGACTGCTGCCATCAAAGCAACATGAATATCAAAATAGGTATTTACTTAGAACCTGAGCCCATCAGCTTTTGAAGCCACATTATGTGGGAATTGGAATTTTTTCAAAACTGCGCCCCCTCAGGTTCTGCGTGCTTGACCACTGTTGTAAGTCACACGCTTCACCTTCAAACCCCCCAGGAAAACAGTAAACGCCAGAGTAATAACAGTTGAAGCTTGCTAGTTAGGGCAAAAACCATATCGCATCGCTTAAATATGACGATTATTTTCAAAGATTTTTCTTAGCTAATGTTACCTAGCTAGCTAGCTAGATGGCTACATAATCTCAACAATAATGTTCTTCACAACTGTATACGGAACAACATAAGGCAGCCAATGATAATGTCTCTAGTCTAGCCAAAGTGCATGATTGCTGTGTTCAGCTAACAAGAAGCTGTTAGAGGTTGTGTGGGCGTGATCGCGTTGAAAGCAACCAATCATAAGAGGGCAAGTGCCTCCCCCTACCAGTGTGTATGCCCTCCCAAGAAGTTTTTTGCCTGCAAAGTCAGCTTTAACTTGTTTTCGGCCAATCAGAGTTGTCAAAACTTCTCCCCTACCTATCTTGTTTGGGAATCACACATTTGAGCTTTGGTGCAGGTTAAACGTTCAGCAATCAGTGGTTTCACACTTGGTACTGGCGCCCCACTATGTATGCTGGTTTTTGTTCCAACCATAATTGCAATCTTAGGATTTTAAAAAGCTGTTTATTTGTCTTAATTAGGCACATTTACATTTATAGCAGTTCTTCATCCACATTTGACAAATCTATACATGCTATGAAGAATAAAAATTCCATATCCAAGTTGAGATATATATATATATAATTATACACACACACTGGTACAAAAAACCGCTGAGGGAAACAATTAAACCATTCATTTAATCAATTTAAACAATTGGTTAATCAACAAGCAATAGGTTCTTGTCATTGAAGCTGTGGCAAACAATAGAGTCCCACCAGTTTTGTGTGAGTTTATTCAGTTCAGGCAAATTATTTTGCGAGAACTCAAAACACCACTATGAGCAACCTAATTTGGAGCTTACTGATTTTATAAGTCTAATTTGATCTGATTAATAGTGTTTTCACCTGAAAATCCTCACATTATAGAAAATAAGCACAATATGTTCAAGGGTTTTTTTATTCTTCATGGCACAATAGATATGTCCATCAAAACGCAGGCTAAGAAGGTAAATAACTGCTCTTAACATGGAATGCAGCAAATTAAGACAGATAAACAGAGTTAAAATCTTACGATTGCAGTTGTGGTTGGAACAAAAACCAGCATACACAGTGGGGCGCCAGGATCGAGTTTGAGAACCACTGGCATAGGTCAACATGCTGATTTACCCCGGTAAGAAATGAACTACTGAAGTGGTCCTGAAAATCAGATTAGACCTCAAGACACCTGCAAAATATCAAATCCTGTTTCGTACTGCAGTCCCAGGTCAAATCTGAACAGAGACTTGCACTCAGGGGAAGCAGTGACTTCTTTTTATTGCTAGATTTAGTCAATCTGTTTTCACTTACTATGCCTGATTGACAGTCAATTTAAACTTTTTTCTTTACCAAACAATTAAGAACTCGCATAGGCTTTATGAAGCCTGTAAGGATTAAGAGATGATAGTGACCAGAAAAAAAATAATAAAATCCATCTACTTCCACGCTTTGATTTGACAGTCCAAGTATGTAAATCTTAAAAATGAGAAAAAACTCAACTCCCTCGGTAATTCCGTGTATCGTTTTGACCTTTTGTTTATCGATTTATAAAAGAAGAATGGAAATAAAGTCCCATTTTTTGAATGTCATTTAAAAGCACACATTTAAAGGAGAAAACATTATCATAAACATATTGACCACGCATTGAACGCAGCATAAGAAAGGTTTTAATATTTGTTAATGGCGCCGCGTTCGCTTCCTGAAAGATCATGAACAAATTTGCTGTCTCGCGAGCATTAAATTATTTAATTCAATTCTCAGATTGCTAATCAAGCAAAGTAATCATAAGTTATCGTTAGGGGAGTCAGAATCCTCACCGTTAAACTAACTGACCTCCGACGGCACCTGACTGGATCTCAATTGTCATGACCGGGGATTAAACAATATCAGTATTTGTTTGCTTAGCAGCTCACTTTAAAAATCAATCGCCCAGCTCAACGACGTCGTTTTCGGACATTCCTAAAACTGTTCATCTACGTAGCTAGCTATATAAGAGGAAAACAAGCAGTTCGCCGCAAAATATACATTCGTAAATTGGGTTGAATGTGACTCTCAGTTTTTTCTTCATATAAAATCTTATGTAATCTGTCTGGTGATTAGAGGGTTTACAAATCGCGATTCGCCAGCGTTTTTTCTTACACGCTGGCAAAGCCTACTGTCGACTTGAATGAAAGGCGGGACTTGGAGAGAAGAGGGGAGGGAAAGTTGAACAGGATTGGCCACTGGCAGCTTGAGCGGGTATTATTTCCCCGAGGTCTTAGTGCGTTCATTTTTTTTGTTTTTTTCCATTAATTTTCGGACTGTGAAAAGTGGGGGGTCCAATGCTGCCTTTTCAAAAAGTGCAGGGGACATGTCCCCCGTGTCCCCCCCCCTAAATTACGCCCCTGCCGTGGACAGTTGTACCAAGCATTCAAATTACAAACAAGTACAAAAAGTTAGCTTCAAATGTCAAATGAGGTTTATGTTCACACATCTTCTGTTGAATTTCCCCTGATATTACTCTTGCATATTTAGAACACAAACATTAGCAACAGTAATTTACAGGGCTCTCAAGTCTCACACATTGGGCGTGACAGTCACGCATTTCAATAAGTTCTCACGCTCTCTCGCCACACATGACATTTCTCACGCTGAGAAGTGATAAAACTCGCCGCACATTAGTAACATGAACTATAAAAGAGATTAGTAATCTATGAATGAATGAGGCGAAGGCAGACGGCTCTGTTTGAATCCGCAACCTGTCAGCCAATCAGAAAATAGGATTTCTTGTTGCCAGGTGTAATAGCAGCGTCGTAATCACGTCTTCCAAACGCGCGCGAATGCTATTGTGTGCACACGTCAAAGAAGAGCTGGAAGTGGAAGCCCGAAATCAGGTAATCACTTCATCACTTTTTTTTTTTTTCAAAAAGTGATTATTAAAGTCTAGGAATTATGTAGGATATATTTGCTTTACGGATCATTTTTTACCTCAATTGAATAGCTTTGGACGGTTATGGTTTGATGAATTGACTTCTAATTTGTTACGGGGAGAGTGGGGGCTCTCTGCCGTCCGTGTATTTTGGCTGAAAACAAACCCTGCTCCGATCCGGTGTCAGAGGTGGTACCGCAAAATCTCGTTTGTGACTGACAAAACGAAACAAATACACAAAATAATTATTTAATTTAGCCTGTATTATACTGGGGAGTCCCAATGAAATTAAAAAAGCACAAATATTGGGAATGAGAGTCACTTCTTATTTCAGTTTACAGGCAGTGGTCATATTCAAAAACTGATCCTGGTGTGCTATCTAGTGATAGATTTTTGTAACTGCGTGCATAAATTTGCAGCTCCACGTCCACTGGCGGACACATTTGCACAAAGATACGCCGTTGTTCTTCTTGAACACGCCGAATCCAGATAATCCGAAAATGAATTAAATTGATATTTTAATTTGAAACGAGTAAGTAAGTTGCCAGTGCCAAAGTAACAAAGTGAAAGTAGGGGAGACCGGGGTTACTTCGGTCACGGGGTTAGGTTTGTCACCCGTTTTTACCCCTCAGCCCTCAAGGCTGATGGGGTATTGCCATCTTTCCTGCGGTTGGGCAGGCGGGCGGATGTCTATCTTCTTTGAACACAAAGATTTCCACAGTGTTTTTACTGTTTCATAAACACATGTAACTAGTGTTATTAACAACACATAAGATAAAGGCCTGCTGCGATCATGAGATATGCGGCCTGATTTCCAAAATGGGAGCACAGGGCTACACTGGCTAAGAAACATGGGGTTCGTTTGTCAGTGTGCTGAGGTTCCACCACTTGTAGGTCCTGAGTTTGGCCTATATTAAAATATTTCAAAGTCAAATATAGGAGCCGATTTATTGTTTTTCAGACACCTATAGTGTCTTAATTCAAATATTTGCATTTACTTTATGTTTATGATATAGAACCTATTAGGGCCTTTGTTTGGAGGACACAAGTATGGGTTTGTAAGGGTTTGCTCCTTGCAACTCCTCCCCTTTCTCACTCTTTCACCTCCACCTGTATGGGCCACAGGAGAGGCCCATTAAAGTGGAGGTGTTGGCAGAGTATTTGGGGTTGGCAGGTGCCAGCCCTGGGGCCTCTGCATTTCATTCCATTCCTTTTTCAGTGGGAATGTTTGCTGCGCCTCTTTGGTGCCTTGGTCCTTACTGATCATCCAAAGGTGGAGAGGAGAGGGTCCACTGCTTCTCATGCAAAGGGTGGGCACATGAGGACTGTGCAAATGTCAGTGTGCTCGCCTACAAATGTCATAGCTGCTACTCTGATGGTGATTACGGATAAATCATAGCTTGTTTTGGTTCGTTGTAAAAATAAAACAGTTCTCACCATTTCTGTTATGAGAATATTGGACTGTCTTTTTCAGCTTCAGCTGATTGCCAACTATGACCATTTTACCCCACCCATCTGACAAAGTAACCCCGGGTATGGGGTTACTTAGGCATGTTTGTGATATATCGAAAATTGAATATTGTGACAACAATATACATTATATTGAGATTGTACTACTTAAATACTATAACAAATTACAAGTACATCGATACTATGCACCTTTGGAAATGGGAGTATTATGCACCCCCCCCCCCGAAGAAAATCTCACTCTAACCTACATTCAAAACTTGAGAGCCCTGAATTTAGCTATGTTAGCTGCAGTGCTACAGCCAAAATCAACAGCCATCACGGTAGGCAGGCTTATGCAGTAAAGCAACTTACAGCTTGTGCATCTGAGAGTCACGGACAGTCGCGATCGATCCAGGCTTTATCTTCAGATATTTTACAAAGCCGGCGTTTGAGGCCAGTTGTTAGTGCTAACTATCGTTAGCAGTCGTGCTAGCCACCCGTAACACATAAGCTTCACTTACATTATTTACTGTTATTTCATCACTTACAGCTTATGGCTCTGAGTGCTTGATCGATGCAACTGCTTTAGGCTTGCGAAGCAGCTGAAACGCTTATCCAGCCTCGAATTATCCTTTATTGACAAAACTGTCTTTGGTGAAATGCTGAGCACAAACAGCTAACGTTCCCTTTGGCTGTGGCTGTTTGCTGCCCGCAAGCAAAAAAAGCTACCCACTGATTTCTGGAGGCATCGTCTTTTGAAAGAGAAATGGGTGTCTCAGTTCCACCATTGGAAGTGTTATCTATGTTCTGTTGTAAATAACATATTGGCTCATAAGATCTGAAAGTCATTGCATTTTGATTTTATTCACAATTTACACTTCGTCCCAACTATTTCGGAATTGGGGTTGTAAACGGACAAGCAGCTTTGGGAGAGATACTGAAAAACTGCACCTCAAATGATCTGAGGTTCTTCTTTTGTATTTCTGGCAGTGTAGACTCTACTAAGGCATAGTATGATCTGCAGTTGTTTATGCCTGCTAGAATAGTTTCCAGTGTGGGCAGGTCCAGTGCCGTGATTGGCTCTGGCTAGGTCTGTATTAATTGGATGGCACAACCTCACGTCAGGTTTTGCCCAGATCTTGTGAAGATCTCGGGACGACCTGTTCAGGGAGGAAATCAGGTTCACAAAATCACGTTCTTGGATTACGGCTGAACCCCTGTATATTATGTTTGGAAACTTTTCAGAGGTTGAGTATGGACATCCAACATTATTACATTACTTATATGTATTAAAAGAAGGATCAGCATAATAGTAATAATAATAATAATCATGTCTAAAAATCATAGCAGCACTAACAACTTATAGCAGCACAAAGCCGCACAAACAAACATGATAATTTGGGGTGAATTTGGGCTTAATTGGCAGGCTGGTAATGTTTTTGCTTAAAATAAAACTTTTAATATTGAAAAAAACAGAATCAGTGCAAATCAAACGTTTTACAAAACAAACCAACAAAAACTCCGCTAAAACAAACAAGACACTTTTCTGTGAATTTGGAGCAGGTTGACGGGCTGGCTGCATAGAGTCTCCGAAAACAGACACTATGGAGTTGGAGTTACGTTATATTGCTCAATTGGCCATGATAAAATTGTTAAGGTTAGTTAATGTTAGCTGAAGCTCAATCATTACCTGTTCAGGAGAAAGTTAGCCAACTCGGCATCCATCTTAAAATCCCTCTGAGCTCTCAATGTCTCCAACTCTCAAAATCATTTCCAGTATTTCCCAGGTTTTACAATTCTAGTGGTCATAGAGTATTTTTGAGAGATACTGAGGCTTATTAAGTTGTGTTGGATTTAACATTATCACTGCTGATCCAGTTTTTGCTTCCATGGCAGCAGCATGCTGTGTTGGCTAGCCAATTTGTTTCATATTTGGCAAACCGGCTTGGGGTGGAGAAAAGGGAAGTGGGCGTGCAGACCAAAACAAAAACAAATATTTTGTCCCGGAATCAAAATTTCTAAACAGAAAATACTGGCTAAAATGTAATTGCCAGAGAAGCTGGTAATTTTATTTAGAATGTTTCCTTATTCTTTGATGATACATTATGGTCATTTTTTTTACTTAGTTCAGAAAATATTTTAGATATCATTCTTGTAATGGACACTATTTGGCTTCTTGTCTTTCTGAATGGTTTCCCCATTCTACTGGGGAAATTAATCATGAAAAAATAGTGGAATTAATGAGTGGGTGGGTGTATGAAAAAGCTGCAGCACAAAGGGGGGGGTTGTTGGGATGATTCTAGGGGCCCATGACTGACAGGGGCCCCTGAAAAATATTAGAACAGGTGGCTTGTGGTGATGGAGCCCAATGGGATATCTTTTCATGGGGCCCAAAGTCGTTGGTGGTGCCCAATACTCAAGTTTGGGAAGAACATTTCAGAGTTTGTTTCATGTCATTAACTCTGTATGTGCGATGATGACTTTTAATGCTAGCCAGAGCTGCTGGCAGGTGTTTGAGATCACAGTACCCCACTTCTTTCCTTCATCGTAATTCATTCAATAAAGTTGGCTGGGGAAGCAGTGTAGTCACCTCAGGGTGTGTGCTGGCCAAAAATTTCACTTAGCCACAGTGGCTAATCACCCCAAAGTTCAGTTAGCCACAGAGAAAACCATTTAGCCACACATTTTGCCTTCAATTTTAGTTAGAAACCTTAGAAAACTTGGATTCAGTCATACGGTGTGCGTACACAGTCACAGACTAAGTGCACAGACATCCAGAGACTAGTAGGTACGCATCATCTTGTCAGCGACACCTGTACTATAGTGCTCTGGCCAGGTTCTCTTCCCATCAGGGTGGTTACTGGCAGTTACAAGAAATTTTTAAATAGAGTGCCAATTAAATTTGTACAGGCTGCAAAATGCATCAAAAATCACATTTTTAAACTGTGATTAAAATTCAGACATAGTCGGAAATCTATTACACATTTATGAACAGGTAGGGACGACCCTGTTCAAATTGTGTGGTGAGAGAACACTGTACTAGTATCCTGACCTCTGTCGGTGTTTGCTTTCCTGCAGCCGTAATGTGGTTTGCATACCACTAGAGATGAGAAGAATAAAACAGAAAGTTGTTCAGAAAAAGGAATTGCAGCATATTATTCACAGAAAAATTTTTGTGGAACTTGTATAACTAACACCCACCAAAACCTTACGACAAACTGCACACAGTCACATGGTATAACAATACTGCGGTGACGGAGAGCTGGTTCAAGTGCCAGCTTTGTGCCGGGTAAATATTAAGGACTATTAAGGCCATCCTACAGTCTAATTATCTGACTGCTACTTTAGACAAATGGGAACTTGATCGATAGAAGTCCATTATCACTTTGATGACAAATAGTTGAATTACTAACTTGATAGGGCCCAGTTTACCATGATAAAGATGGTCATTCTGTTATCCCCGCTTGTGGCTAAGTGATCATTCATTACATGTATTACAACATGAACAGATGCAACTTAGGCACGCTGATTGCTGTGTAATTCATGGTGTGGAATGGGTTAAAAATGATCCCATGCAGCCACTATGAATTCACATCTACACACCTACATGCAACCTTATTTTGGCTCATACAGTAAAGATATGCCTTGAATGCCATGATCACACACTCAATTTAGCTTCTACCAATTGGTAATCATATTTGTTTCTCAGAATTATTTTACTAAAACTCATAATACATGTCAGCTTGAAGTAACAAGAAATGTGAATATTTACTTAGTGCACTCTGAGCCAATGGAATTTACAATATGTTCAGGTTTAAACATGATCGCCATCTAGTCAAAATTTTACCTGAGTAACAAACTAGGTCTGGACAAAAATGTGTTGTAGGGAAACGTATGCTAATATGAGGGAAATAATGCCATAAAAATGTTCGGATTCAACTGCACACCATGATAAAGGTTGATGTTGTATGTACTTCTTAGCTTAGTCTTCTGGAGTAATATGTCTGGATGCACCATCTGCCATAAAGGAGAACGAAGATGATTATCATTTTGTCGACCGGACAGTTTGTAGTAGCCAACTCGCGTTATGGATTTGTTTCTGAAAGCAATAGCTCATAATGTAGAGCCCAGAGGCTCGATCAAGTTTGGATTTAACAAAACAATCTGACCGTTTGCTTACAGTGTCCTTCTGTCTCAACGTCAGCGGCATGCAGTCGGCTGCTTGGAATTCGGCTGAAAAGGACTCGAGGTCGAGTCGCACGTAACCGACAGGCATTTTGTCATTTTAAAGCCGCGAAAAATGCTATCATTGTTGTAGACTTACTAACAGTTAACAGGGTAGTGGACTAATTGTTTGTCGTGGTTGCACTGAACTCCGTTCTGAAGAGTTGTCTGGTTCTGCCTCGAGTATTACGTTGGCTCGTTCAAGCTAATAATCTCTGATATATTACCGACTAATTTGCGAATCTGTTTTCCGCTATTTCTGACCTGTGACTGGGTAGCGGCGTTTAGAATACTGGGCCATTCTGACCAACAGCTGACATACCAACAAGTTTACCATTTGTTTAGTTATAAGTGCTCGAAAGTATCATGATTGCGGATGGACTGCTTGTGCAAGGTAGCCTGTGTGACATAAAATACCAAGGCAACGCACCTTAAATATGAGTGCTGAAAAACAATAATTTCATGCACAGCTCATCACTGTATTTAAGGCATCAAAACTAAAGAACCCCAAATGATGTAGTGTGATTTCGCCTAGGTTTCTCTAGAGCTTCTCGTAGTTACGGTAAACGCAACCCAAAATTTTCTACAAACTCATAATATTTGTCCACATAGTAGAGGATGTCTTTATTGTTAAAAATATACAAATAATCATTATCGATCATAAATTAATTTAAGGCCTTTTCCTTCGCACGACAGAGCTGAGCTCGAAGTTGCGCAGGTTTCAGTACCGATCTTGTCCCATTGACATTAATGCACTGCTTTAACGAGTGTTTGTTCAGCAAGAAAAACACTATCGCATGCTTACTTTCGTTCATCTGTGGCTTTTTTGAGGTGGTCAATCTTGAGTCGTTTTCATTGTTTTTAATATGGTGGAAGTGAGTGAGGTTCCTAACCCGGAATTCCCTTTTCTCACACGTGAATTACAACACGTGAAAAGTCCTGAATGGAATGATGAATCGTCAGCCAATCAGTGCGATCGGAATGAACGTTATAAAGATAATTTATGATTGTTGTATGATAATGAAGCATGAACCAAATATGATAGCGAGCGCTGGCGGCGAGTGGGCGGTAGGACTTGATGAAGGCATCGGGCAGCCGTAGCGCCACTCTCTCCATTAGGCTTTCGCCAAAGTGGCGCTTTGAGGCCAATTCTCGCTCGCCACATGCCACACGGCATGCGAGCGGGTAGCGCGCACCCTGACTGCTTGCAGAGCCACACAGTTAATCATTTCTTCTGTTTCAATCATGTTTTTCTGCTTGTTTTGTTGTTTCGGGCTGGTTTAGGTCGGGAGAGCTGAGGCAAGCCCTTCTCTCTTTGTTATTTCTTTTTCGTCCCGAAAGCCAATTTTTTCAGGTAAAGATTTCCACCATGATGATCACTGGAGCTGAGGTACTGATGTTGGGGTAACACTTTACTTGAAGGTATTGTCATATAGTGACATGACACTGTCATAACTGTTACATAGCACAGTCATGAACATGTCATAAACATTATGTCAATGTCATGAACTGTCATGACTGTTGTCATTAAGTGTCATTTGGTTTTTGTGAGAAGTTGACATTGTTTGGGTTGTCTTGAGTCATAAATGTTTATGTTACTTTCATGACTGTGCCATGTAACAGTTATGACAGTGTGATGTCACTCTTATGATGATACCTTCAAGTAAAGTGTTACCAAAGTTTGAATCCGACAATGCAAATTTCTATTGGTCTTTTGTTAAATATGCAATTACAAATGCATTTTTGGTAATTGTCTATGTAATGAACATTAGAATGAACAGTATTAATTCAAGCACAAGTTCACCATGTGAAATATTATTGGGTTAGAGTATGTAATATACGGTACAAGCCTGCCAAGCAAGGCACAACCTACCTTGCCTACCCAGACGGCACAGCGCTTCCAATTCTAAAGGCACTGTTCTAAAATTCCCAACCAGGAGCAAAGTGAAACCAATTTTAGTGATATAAAAGTGTATTACAGTATAATAACTACTTTGATTAGTACTAGGACACTGGCCAGGATCAGAAGACACCAAATCCCTAAGGGGCCAAAGTATTGAGCAGCAACAATGAGTCATACACAGGAGCAACTGTTGAATAAACACTCTTGTATTTTTACAGTAAGTAAAGAGAAATGTGCAATTTATATGAAAATATAAAACAATAAATCAGATTATCAGAAAAATGAAGTGTGCACACTTAATTAAAATAAAATTGTCCGTTGGGGCCCCTTAAAGCAAGAGTTGTTGCAGCTGGTCAGATGCACCTGATTTAAAAGTCCGTGTACGTGTCGTGAGAATGCATGTGTATGAGTATGTACGCGTTTCCTTCGTGGCGATTTTTCCTCAAAGTGGTTGGCTCGCCATCAGTCACGACCAGAATCTCGTCCGGGCCCTTGGGTTTTTTTCCCCTCCTCTCAAAACCTGACCGTTGCTCTGTGCAAGTCAAACACGCCGATATCAGAGCTGCAGCGGCTCTCTGGATGGATGTGAGTGGTTAGCCAACGTTACTTCTCTACTTTGTTCGATCGCACGGCTCCAGATCTCCCGCAAGTAAGTGCGCCGGCTCCCTCCGCTCTACTTCCACAGTTCAACTTCGGGTTTCCCCCCCCACCCGGAAGAACAGTCCGCCCGCACTTCGCTTCCCAGTTCACAGGTTTAACCTGGGCTGCGTAGGCTCCGATTGGCGGTTAGACAGGACTAATAATTGTTTTAAACGGAAGTTTTGTGCAACCCAATTCTCTGTTCGTGTTCCGCAACTGGACTGAATTTAGCCCATGATTTAATCGCTGTTACATCGCATGCGGAGAGAAACCGCGTCTTCGGTTGCCAATTACGATAATTGGAAAACGCGTCAATAAATGAAAATGATTGAGAACTAGCCGACTAATTGTGGTCAGAAAGTGACGTGGCTCAGCACCCCCGCTGGCTATGCCACTGTTGGCAAGTACACATGCCAAAATAAATTATCCCTTTGTTCTAAAAATGTATAGAGATCGGTAATCAACATGGTATATCAAAATGTATTTATGACCTCAATGGCGTTTCATGAAACCTCCTAGAAATATCAAAACGAAGACATTTCAATGATAAACCTACCTGGTCCGCCATGTTGGATTTACTTCACTGGAGGCCGCCATTGGGTCATTGTTACCAGGGCCTTAGTGTCAGCGCAAGCGGAACGAGGCACGGGCACCAGGCTGTAGGTACCCCCACGTGGGGTGACCTGAGCGATGCATTCATGGAAATGTAGTTTTTTTTTTTTTTTTTTACAGTTCACCTATATAAACAAATATAATAAAGAAAATAAATACTCTGTCTCTTCATTTATTACTGGTGTCATCTAATTGTGTGTGTGTTTTTTTTTTGCTTTTTTCTAATCTGGGCTACAAAAGCTTGAAAGGCAAGCAGAGAGATGTTATACTGTGGGGGAGCAATTATATAGAGAAATTACAGATTCCAGAAAGACACACTTTTGGCTATACATGAAGCTTTAACCCCTATCCATCTTATTCCCACGTCTCATGATCCCTTGTGCATAACTTCCGCAGCATCCTGTCACTGAGCTGTTTACTATGGTAATGGCTCACGTCAATCCTCTTTTTTTAAGCGATTGGAAAATAATATATGAGGGAACATCACCTTTTAGCCCTCAGACGGGATAAAGTTACAGTACCGCTGCCTTCTACTATCGAAGAATGGGAGAATAACCTGAAGCAGTGGCCACCCTTGCACATTTGGCTACATCAGCGACTCTACACAAGACTCGGAATGCAGCACAGGTATGTAGATACAAGACTTCACAAAAGACAGAGCGAAAGACTCAGTCTTATACAGGCACTGCTACCACCCAGTGGCAATTACACACAGATGCAAACAATGATGAATGACGTGAAGAATGCTGGACGGCTGGAGGCATGGTCTGAAAATAACTCAAGATTTCTGTGAAAGAAAATGGAAAAATTATTTCAATGAAGCCAGACACTTGCTTCATTTGGAAATTCAATCACAAAATTTTGTAGCAGTTAAATTTCAGAATTTTGTTGACGCCGACATTTACTATACACATAGGGGTGAATCACAAACAACATTCCAAATTTCCAAAACATATAATGGAATTCACTTAATTTTATTGGTTAAACAATTTTCTTGTGAAACAATTAGCAAAATATGAATATTGGGTTAATTTTAAATGCATTTGAGAATGATACTCACATTTGTGACAAGGTCATTGAATACTTTTTTAGTGTAAAGGCTGCCCCCAATGGCAAGTGGCTGTGGTGCATGGCTCAGAACTTGATTATTGGTTCAAATCTCAGAACTGCCCGGAAAAAAAATGGACAATTACTAAATAACTAAAATTTGGGGATGCTATGCCACCTTTGGTCCATTCACTTGGCATCTCCCATGTTGAGCTTTCCATTCACTATTGAAATGTAACCCATGTTTTTATCTGCAGAAGGCTGGAAATGGTGATTTCACTGGCATATTGTGAGCTTTGTGGCCACTTTATTTCAGAATAAGTGCTGAGAACTGATCAGAAGTAATATACGCAGACAATTGACAAATTAAAGCTGCAAAAAAAAAAAAAAAAACCCTGAATGAACATATCCATAAACATCTCAAATGTAGAACCTTCTGTTCATTTCCCTGGCATGTTTTGGGTTCACTCCTCCCCTTAGAGGTGGAAGCGTCACTGCAAATCAGCTGAACAGTGAGAGAACGTGTTAAAAGAACGTGTTAAACAACGCGGTCCGTCACCATCATCAAAACTCCAAATGAGGGAGTATCACCTGGATGAAAGGTACTACATTTCTCTAGTAAAGTTGTGCAGTGGTAGACAGTATGCGAAGATACAGTGAAGGTGTCTATGGAGCACTTTGTGCTGCATTGATGGAAAGGAGTTATATAAATATTTATTATGATTTTATTATGAGCTGATCTGGCTGCATGTCAAGTCCCAACACCTCACTAAGACTCACTACATTGATTTTTGAATTTTCCCTTTTCCATTCTATACATTTAATAATAGCTTGCTGCAAATGGGGCTGTGTAGCCACAGATCAGTCATAATGCCCATACTTACCTGCGCCCACCATTGAAAGCTCCTTCAATGGGCACGTTAGCATTATAAGTAAACCATGGAAAAATGAAAGATGGTTCCTAGTCTGATAAATCATGTTTTCTTTTACATCTTGTTGATGGCCGTGTGTGTGTGTGTGGGTCTTGCTTACTTGAGGAAGAGATGGCACCAGAATGCACCCTGGGAAGAAGGAACAGGCAGTTTGATGCTCCAGACAATGTGCTACCGATAAACCTTGAGTCCCCCACATGGAAAGAACCTATATAAACATATAGGTTTTAATATAGGGCCACATATAGGTTTCGCACATATGCGACATACATAAAATTGGCTGTTTTCATAAATTATAGGTATATATATGTATATATATGTACCTATATGTACATATATGTACCAATAATATATGAAAACGGCCAATTAAAACTTAAAAACTTTTATGTTTTTTTTTTATTATTATTATTATTATTTAAAATTTTATTTGGCATTTCCAATCCCAACCGAATGTGGGATATCCAATTCGGGAACTACAGACTTATTTGCATATGTGGCCCCCTGTTGACAATTCAGTGGAGTGTACACAGCCCGCGGCCATTAGCAATTGCATTTTATATATCTATTGGGCGAAACTTCGCAAACTCAGAACGAGGGCGGAGGATTGTCAGCTGTTACTTTGGTCAGCATGCCATTTATGAGCGCCCATCTAGCCAACAGAACGTGCCTAGAGGAACTCAAATCTACTTAACCCTTCCCAGCAAGCCTTTCGAAATTTGTGTCCCTGTAGTGAATTGGCCAATTGCGCGTTACTACTTGAGACAAGGCAGGGATTAAAACCTATATGTTTATATAGGTTCTTTCCGTGCGGGAATTTAAGAATCCTTGTTATTTCATCCCCGTAGGAAAAAGTCTGGGACCTTTAGTTGTTATACAAACATCTCAGATAAAAGGCAAGTGTCTGTTCATTAAAACTGTGAACAGAAATGTAGACTTTGGGCTCTAAATTCGTAGGCCAGGCGCAGGCCGGGTGAATGGGGGGTGCGCCGCGCCAACGGGGTGTGTCCAGGCGTATGTTGCAATTTCGAGCCTGGCGTTGCCTGGCGCAAGTACTCCTCTGTCCCGCCTCTGCCCCGCCTTCCTGCGCAGGTGGCAAAGAAGGCGTGTTTGGGTATAACACAGCCGAGTCAAATCTTCACCAGTCAAATGAGCTCCTCTCCTCAACTTTAATGTGTTGGAATATAGAAGCCTCTGTCCTATATCTGCAATGATGCGTCAATGTTCCATTTTACTTTGCTGCTTCAGGCATGTTTTCTGCACCGCTTACGTCTATATTAAGCATTACGAATATGAGTTTGCTGGCTAGCTAGGGCATTCGGAAATTATTACCATTAGCGAACTTGAATGTAATTTCAAAACGAAACTACATCAGATCATTCAATCTTATGAAGTTGGAATGAAATATGACGGTTGCCCGTTTATTTCTTCTGCCTGCATCATTGGGAAGAGAAACGATGGATAGCGTTGTCCCTATTATTACACCCTGTTGCTGCTTAAAATTTTGGGATTAACATGCATGGACAACAATGCAAGATACTTTACACTTTTATTTTCAATATGTGATCTTAACTCAGTACGAGATCATAGCAATCAGGCTGTATTCCTTCCCGCCACTAAAAATGATCTAAGTGACAATAATAGTAGAGTATTGAGCTGCTTGCACACTGGACGCGAAACAAATTTTTCACACGACAGATTGCGTTGAACGCAGTGTCTCCTGTCCGAAAGTCTGACAGGGTTTTAATATATCTCCGTGTACGACAGTCGATTATTGTTTTTTAATTTCTTCAAATCTACTGACTCTTTTAGATATTACACGTGAATGTTTTGATAAGAGGGCTCAAATCTTCAAGATGAGTACCAAGAATTTCAGTCAATGTTTCTGTTAAACTGCTCAATCAAGTGAGTCGACATTGGCACGGAACAATGTACAATGCCTCCGTGTCTGACAGCCAAAAAAAAAAAAAAGAGGACAAGTTTCCATTACGCGTGCCAACTGCCTTTAATCTGACATCAGGACAATCGATGTAGATACTATAATTTATGTCCTTATTCAGATAGTTACATTAAATAGTGCTTCCTGTAATTATTTATTGCATTGAAATGTGCCTGACATTCTGGAAACCTGCCTGTGAGATTTTGGTGACGTGTGCGCACTGTGCGCCAGTCAGCCAAATTACCACTGCACAGAAATTAAACAAGGTTGGAGCTGGCGAGTTTTCTGCGCAACTCCATCGGAGACTTTTTTATCGAAATTGTCACTGCGTCTTGATGAATATGTGACACTTCCCCCTACTACGCCGCCACACCCATCTCGGCACACATTCGTGTACCAAAGGCTGCGCACAGTGTTGCACCTCACGAAATTACCACAGCGCGGGCTGCGCCAGACGAAATCACCACTGCGTGGGCTGTGCCACACTACGCCACCTGCGCTGCGCCAAGAAATTAGAGCCCTTTGTCTTCAAATTAATTTACCACAGTAAAATGCTCAAATAGATGTGGTGATGAAAATGACTTTTGAAAGGCATGTTTCCTTGAGTGTATGTTCTTCTGTGTACTTTTATTTTATTATTTTTGTTTTATTTTGCTACATTTAGACTAAAGACCTCTGAGCCATATTCATCTCGAAACTGCATTACAGACAAGATAGAAAACATTGCATTTGGTGGATGTAACAGTAGTGTATAACCTTTCACTGGATGTGTATGATCTGTAATGATGTGAATCCAATTTTATCTAATGTGGTGAATCTGGCAGTGACTTAAACTTGAAAAAATGCTTAATTGATGTAATAAACAATCAAACCATTTCCTTCTCTTCCACAATACACAAGCCAATCTTCATAGAATGGAAATAAGTATGGCCAAGAAAGAATTGATGACCTTTTTATTGTAAATGTTTCAGGAAAAAAAGTAACAAATAGTATTAGATATTTGTGTTGATATCATAGGTTTTTGTCTCCTCTCACTTGCCATAGTTAATGACTGGTTTACACATTACATGCCGGTGTCACATGTCAACATGTATTTAGGATCAAATGTGATGCCAATTTCACGTGTTCACATGCGATTGATAAGTTATTGTGTGAGAGTCTTGTTATTTCTCTAAGGGACTTTGGACTCATATGCAGATATTACCTTGAGAATAAAAACATGAGCTAGGCATCATGTATGACAGTTGCAAAAGTGAGATATGAGCTATACAATAGGTATGACTGTTAAGACTGGAGAGGGAAAACACTGGGAACACTCGGAAAATACGGAACTCGGGAACTGACTCGAAACTGGGGAAACAATAGGGGAGTGAGACGCCAGATGCGGGGATCCAACATAATTTATTAAATAAACAGAGAACCAGACAGGCGGGGGAAAAAAACGGGGCACTCTGGCCAAACAAGACACCGTGCCTAGCACTGAACAGGGGAGAACTCAGGAAACCAGAAACAGAACACAAGGGGGCAGACGAGGGAACCCCTCGGGAAAGGGAGCTAGGGGAACACCCCTCGAGAAAGTGAGCTAGGGGAACACCCCTCGGTAAGGGGAGCTAGGGGAACACCCCTCGGGAAGGGGAGCTAGGGGAACACCCCTTGGGAAAGGGAGCTAGGGGAACACCTCTTGGGAAAGGGAGCTAGGGGAACACCCCTCGGGAAAGGGAGCTAGGGGAACACCGCTCGGGAAAGGGAGCTAGGGGAACACCCCTCGGGAAAGGGAGCTAGGGGAATACCCCTCGGGAAAGGGAGCTAGGGGAATACCCCTCGGGAAAGGGAGCTAGGGGAACACCCCTCGGGAAAGTGAGCTAGGGGAACCACTCGGGAAAGTGAGCTAGGGGCACACCCCTCGGGAAAGGGAGCCAGGGGAACACCCCTCGGGAAAGTGAGCTAGGGGAACCACTCGGGAAAGTGAGCTAGGGGAACCACTCGGGAAAGTGAGCTAGGGGAACCACTCGGGAAAGGGAGCTAGGGGCCACTCGGGAAAGGGAGCTAGGGGCCACTCGGGAAAGGGAGCTACGGGCCACTCAGGAAAGGGGCAGAGGGCAGGCACAAGACGAGACAGTGGGCACAGCTGGCAAATGGCTAACTCGGGAAGCACAGCTGGCCGGGAGAAGGGTCTGGGAGAAAATCAGGCAGACAGGACGGCAGGAATGCTGGCTCGAAAGCCGGCGAAGGCGGTCGGTACACTGGGGACTGGAGACAGCGAAGGCGACTGGCACACTGGGCGCTGGAGACGGCGTAGGCGACTGACACACTGGGCGCTGGAGACGGCGAAGGGGACTGGCACACTGGGCACTGGAGACGGCGAAGGGGACTGGCACACTGGGCACAGGACAGGTGGCACACGAGGCTCTGGAGACGGCGAAGGGGACTGGCACTCTGGGCACAGGACAGGTGGCACACAGGGCTCTGGAGACGGCGAAGGGGACTGGCACACTGGGCACAGGACAGGTGGCACACAGGGCTCTGGAGACGGGGGGCACCAGTGTACAGAATAAGAGCCAGAATAGATAATAAGAATGCAGAGGTTCTGCAGAACGCATAGCTAAGCCAGTGAAAGAAAAGCAAGAGGTGGAGACTAGAACAGGGCGACTGCTGAGAGATCATTAGTCAATTAGTAAGTGCAGCTATACAATCCCGGGTGCTCGTTAGTAGGTTAGTCTAATATACAATGTTAGTTTGATTAGTAATTTTAGAAAACAACAAACTGTTAGTAATGTTAGTACATATAGGAAAGCAAGGGGAAACTAGCAAACGAGAAAGGAAGGAAGGATGAAACCCAGAATCCATTAAATTACCCGAAACTGTGTCACAATCAATTAAGACAGAAACTGCTACAAACAATGACGCGACCGGGGAGAAAGCAAAGACGGTACATGGGTAAAAGGTGGACTGGAATAACACAGGAGAGGAATAAAATGTGAACACTAAGACATGGACTAAAAACTGACATAACCAAAATAATAAAACCCTAAAATAAACTAACCAGACACACAGACCATGGAACACAACAGTGACAAACAAAACTTGTCACTGGGTATATATACCTTGTATGTACATATTGGGCCTATATGTGGAAATAAAGAAGCGATATAGGAGACCTATATGCCCTCTATATGCACATATATGTACCTAAATTTGGCCTATATGTGCATATATGCTGCATATATCTAGCATATAGGTTGCATATACAGTATGTTCATATAGATTCTTTCCATGTGGGCCCGCCATTCATTTGGATGTTACTTTGACACTTATTACCTGCCTAATCATTGTTTCAGACCAAGTACACCTCAAGAGCAGGAACACTCCTATCTCCTCCAGCAGGATGATGTGCTCTGCCACATTGTAAAATTGTTCAGAAATGATGTGAGGAACATGAGTAAGTGTTCAAACTGTTGACTTGGCCTCCAAATTCCCCAGATCTCATTCTGATTGAGCATCTATGAAAAAAAAGTCTGATCCATGGAGATCCCACCTTGCAAAACAAAGGACTTTGAAAAGGATCTGCTGATATTCACTTGGTGCCTGATACCACAAGATACCTTCAAAGGTTTTGTGGATTCCATACTTTGACCAGTCAAAACTTTCTGCATCTTGGTTTTTGATGTAGATGTGTTATATGTGGGAAAATCAGACCTGAGCCACCTGAAAGGGGCCAAATTGTAATGGCCAGATAAATGGGTCAGAGCATATCCGAAGTGGTGAGGCTTTTGGGGTACTCCCAGTTAGCAGTGGTTAAGTACTGATCAACAGTGGTCAAGAGACAAACCATAACCCGGCAACTGGATCTTGAGCACGGATGGCTCATCAATGCACAATCGCAACAAAGGCTATCCCATCTGGTCCTAATCAACAGAGGACTGACAGTGGCACATGTCACAGAACATTTTAATGATACTTGAGGAATGTATCACATTACATAGAACATCGTACTTTGCTACACATAGCACCTTCATACCTAGTTCCCTCTACTTCAAAGAAAAGAACCACATTCCAGACCAACAGTTGTCCTTATAGCCATACCAGTCAATCAGTTTCTTGGGAGGGCACGCACACTGACCGGAGGCGCTGTTCCTTTTATGATTCGTCACTTTCAACGTGATCACACCCACATGACCTCCTTCAACCTTGATGAGCAGATTCTGTTCTATGAACGCTGCAAGTATACAGTTTTGGCACAGGACGTGGCATTTCACCGGTAGTTTTAGCTGCATTATATTGTTATGAATGCGATCGGAGATTATGTGACTCCTTAGAATATATAGCCGTCTAGCTAGCTAACATTAATTAAGAAAATTTTTGGAAATAACCTTCATATTCAAGCAATGTTATTAGGTTCTTGCCCCAACTTCACTAGCGACCTGTAATAACGATTGCCAGCAACACTTTACATGAAGGTATCGTCATAAGAGTGACATGACACAGTCATGAATGTGTCATAAACATTATGTAAATGTCATAAATGTTGCCATTAAGTGTCATTCGGTATCTGAGATGACAAGTTGACATTGTTTGGGTTATCTTGATTATGACAGCTTCGTCATAAGAGTGACTTGACACTGTCATAACTGTTACATGACACATGTAACAATTATGACAGTGTCATGTCACTCTTATGACGGTAACTTCAAGTAAAGTGTAACCCGATTGCCCTTGAACAAGCAAACGAAAGTCCCAAACATCTAAAAGTAGAGTTTGGACACACGAAAGCGCTACAAAACATATCAGATAAGTTCATACTAATTACCGCGATCTGGTGAAGTTATAACAAAAACCAAAATATATCTCTGAAATACGACGATTATTTTCAAAGATTTTCCTTAGCTTACGCTAGATACCTAGCTAACGAAACCACTATATAATGTAAAGAGTATGGTAATACACAATTTCATATACATGGCAGCGCAAAGCACTTTAACTACCATGATATTATCAATAAGCAAGCCATTTAGTTAGTCCACCTGATAAACAATTTCTTCTAACCTTAATTAGTCTTCCACTCTGATTTTGCTGCTGAGATTCAAGGTGAACTAGATAGCTATGTAACAGTATGGTGTGTGTGTGTGTGTGTGTGTGTGTGTGTTTGTGTGTGCATGACTGGCTCTGTGAACATGAAAACACTACGGTTCTTATTGATAGAAAAAAAAAGCTAGTGCTAGATCTCGTACCATGAAAGGCAATTCTGACAGAACATACTTACAACAGACAAACTGGGTACTTTCAAAGCATTGCAGGTATCTGCAAAGAGTGTATCTGCATCAAGTGTTGGACCCCGCTCCTCATCAACCAAGTAATTCTAAATAGAATAGAAGAATAGAATAGAATAGAAAGCCTTTATTGTCATTATACAAGGTACAATGAGATTTAATGCTTCACTATAAAGTGCATACATAAATAAACAACCTACTAACAGCTGTACATAAGCCCTACATAGACTTGTGAAAAGCTAAAGGTACCAGGTTGAAAGTAAACAGATACACAGGTTGAGAATAAAGTGCTCAAAGTGACTAGCAGCAGGTGATTGAGGTATTAATGGCATTTACACCGATCTTCAGTAGTAGGCAACTGCAAACAGACTGACTTGATATGATATTTCAAAAGAAAATTTACAGATAGCTATGATATAACAGTGCAAAAAAGCTATAATATAACCGTGCAAATATGGCAATTTCCAGTACTCAAAAATAGATGGGCTGACTTGATATGATAGTGCAAATGACAGTTTACAGATAGATATAACAGTACAGAAGTGCAAATATGCTATATAACAGTGCAAAAAAAAAAAAAAAAGACAATATACAGTACTCCGACTGAGGCAGATGTCTGAGAGCATATTACTTATCATTTCCTCAGTGCAAACTTGAGTTGAGTATGGTGACAGCTCTTGGGAAGAAACAGTCTCTGAGTCTGTTTGTTTTGGCTGGTATGGCCCTGTAGCGCCTTCCAGAGGGCAGTAGGTTGAAGAGGTGGAAGCTGGGATGTGTATCGTCTTTTATGATGTTCTTTACCCTATCTAGGCACCGGGAGTTGTAGATGGTGGACAAGGGAGGTAGGGGGCAGCCGATGATTTTTTGTGCTGTGTTGATCACCCTCTGCAGTCTTTTCCTGTCCGCTTCTGTGCAGCTTGAGTGCCACACTGACACAGCATAGGTCAACAGGCTCTGAATGACCGACCGGTAGAAGGTTACCAGCAGGTTGGTGTCAAGTTACTCCTTCCTAAGCACTCTCAGGAAGTGTAGTCTTTGCTGCGCCTTTTTAACCAGAGCTGTGGTGTTGGTTGTCCAAGAGAAGTCAGCAGAGATGTGGACCCCAAGAAATTTGAAGGACTCCACTTGCTCCACGCTTTCGCCGTTGATGTACAGGGGAGTAGGGGCGGCTTTGTTCCGTCGGAAGTCCAGGATGAGTTCCTTAGTTTTGGAGATGTTCAGCGCCAGGTTATTGAAGGCGCACCACTCACTGAGTCTAAGGACCTCATCTCAGTAGGCCGCCAGGTTTATGATGTGTCTCAATACCAGGCATCAAATGTATGGAATCAAGATTCTAATACTGTCCTTGTTAGAAATCGCTGAATTGTATGTTTGTTTTTAGTATGTTTTTGTAGTTTTTATTGCTATTTATTTATTTATTATATTTTCGTTTAGAGTATGTATGTTTCTGTATGATTGTGATGTCCTGAGTCTTCAACGTTTCCTTTCATTTCCATCTTGTGGTATCTTGTCAGTCTTCACACTCTCTTCCCTGTAATTCGGTGAGGTAATTCCCCTTCCTTCTCTCTGGCTGTTCTTATTGGCTATCCGCACCGAAGAATAGTTAGCGAGGCACGGGTGATTAGTTAGATCTGAGTTAGGACTCCACCTGCTTCTTCTCGCTTTCCTATTACCGTCCTTGCTTTTCTAGTTCCGCCTTCCTCGACAGCTGTTCTGCATTCTAGCTGGGATCTCACCTGATTAGTGTGTGTTTAAAAAGACGCATTTTTTCGGCAGCTCCCTGTCGACTCGTTTCTTCCCATAGCTCGCTTTGATTAAGTCTCGTTTCTGCGCTTTCTTGGATTTGATTGTTGATTGCTCGTTTCTTGTTATATCTCCCGTAAGTCTTGTTATTGATTGTTTGTATAACGTTGGTTGATTGCTGGCTGATTGATGAGTGCTCTGTTCTCCCTTATTCCCATTTTGTACCCAACTGTTTAGTTTCTCCTGTGTTATTCCCTTATCCCATCCAACTCCCTTTTTCCTTCCCCTTCCATTTCACTTAGCTCAGCCCCTTTGTTACTGTCTTTGTGCGGATTGAATCTCTGGTTACCGAATTATTTCTGCTTGTCCCCTGACTCTGATTCTGACTATTCTGCATTACCCTCTTTGCCTGGCTATTGATCTATTTCTGTTTTTGACCATGAGCCGTATTAATCCTAATTAACGTTCTGCCGATGCTGAACTGCATTTGGAGTCTAAGCCCGTTCCTTTCAGTACGAGTCGACCAGTACAGACTCCAGTGGTTACTACTGAACTGTAACGCCTCGCCCAACAACAAGAGGTCGTCATTTAGCAACGGCATCGCGATCTGCAGGAGATGAGAACCGCTGTACAGCGTCTCACTCTGGGTCCCACCTTTCCCAGTCCTGCAGTCGCGCCGGCAGAGGCAGCTCCCATTCGGGAGCCACGTCTTACTCCTCCGCGGGAGTATGACGGAGACCCCACCACCTGCAAGGCATTCCTGTCCCAGTGCTCAATTATTTTCCAGCTACAGCCCCTAACCTTCCCTACCTCACACTCCAGAGTGGCCTACATCATCACACTCCTGACCGGCAGAGCAAGGGATTGGGGAACCTCCATGTGGGACGCTGGCCACCCCTGCACCCGCACCATTGAAGAATTCATGGCAGAGATGACGGAGGTGTTTGACCAGTCCTACCAGGGGCGAGAGGCAGGAGGTGCACTACTGAGTCTACGGCAAACCGGCTGCAGTGTCTTCGATTACGGCATCCAATTCCGTTCTTTGGCCCCCTCTACTCACTGGAACGAAGATGCCCAGTTTGATGTGTTCTATGGGGGGTTGGCAGAGAATATAAAGGATGAGATCTTCCATCTGACCTGCAGGGGCTCATAAAAGTGGCCATCCAGATCGATTCCCGGATCCAACAGTGTAAGAGGGAGCGTCGGAGCCATTCAGAGCCCCAACGGCCAGGCCAGCATGGTAACTTTCGATCTCCTCGGGGCGACTCTCCTATCCAGGAGACCGGCAAGCCCCGGGAGTCGGGGGAACCCATGCAGGTCGACCGTTGCCAGTTATCGCCACAAGAGCGGGCTAGGAGACTGCGTACGTGGGCATGCCTGTTCTGTGGTCAAGGGGGCCATCGTATCCGGTGCTGCCCCCTACGGAAGAAGGAAGGAGTGAGTGGGAGGATCGGAAAGCTGACTCAGGATAACAATGATCCACGTAAGCTGGTTCCTGTTACGCTACTTGTTGGCAAGCGATCTGTGATTACTGATGTGGTGTTTGATTCAGGCTCTGACATCAACCTGATCAACGCTATCCTGTGCAACCAGCTCCAGCTCCAGCCCCAGAAGCTACCTACGCAGTTCCAAGCACTTGGCCTTTGTGGGCAACCGCTAGCTCAAGTGACCCAGGTAACGCCCCCATTCACACTCATTGTGTCCGGCAACCACCAGGAGCAGATCCTGCTCCATGTCATCACCTCCTCCTCTGCTCCCATCGTCCTGGGCCTCCCTTGGTTGAAACAACACAACCCCACCATCAACTGGAGGAACGGGCAGGTGGCGGAGTGGAGTACTCACTGCCTGCGTTCCTGCCTCCGCAAGGCGCCCGTAAAGCAGGCCGAGGGAGAATCCAGTGAGCCTCCATATGCCATGGATCTGACGAAGGTTCCCAGTGAGTACCACGATCTGGCTGAAGTCTTCTCCAAGTCACGTACCTTGTCTCTGCCCCCTCACAGACCGTATGACTGCGCCATCGATCTTCAACCGGGCACGGCGCCTCCTAAAGGGGGTCTCTATTCCCTGTCTCGCCCTGAGCAGGAGGCTATGGAGAAGTACGTGGAGGAGTCCCTAGCGGCTGGAATCATCCGTCCCTCATCCTCTCCCGCTGGTGCCGGTTTCTTCTTCGTTGGCAAGAAGGACGGATCCCTCAGTATTGACTACAGTGGCCGAAACAACATCACCATAAAGAACTGATACCCCCTTCCTTTAATGAACTCGGCCTTTGAGTTGTTGCAGGGAGCCACTATTTTTACTAAGTTCGACCTACGCAATGCCTACCACCTCGTCAGGATTAAGGAAGGGGATGAATGGAAGACAGCTTTTAACACCGCTAGGGGGCACTATGAATACCTGGTTATGCCATTTGGCCTGGCTAACGCTCCCGCTGTCTTCCAGAATCTCGTTAATGACATTTTGCATGACATGATTAATCAGTTTGTGTTTGTGTACCTGGACGATATATTAATATTCTGTCGTTCCAAGGAAGAACACCTTCGCCATGTTCGTGCCGTTCTGCAGCGCCTCCTGGAGAACCAAATCTACGCCAAGGCTGAGAAGTGTGAGTTCCACTTGGACACAGTCCCATTCCTCGGATTTGTGGTCACTCCAGGAGGCATTTTAATGGATCAAGAAAAGGTGAAGGTGGTCAGTGATTGGGCTACCCCCACAACACGCAAAGAACTACAATGTTGCTTAGGGTTTGCCAATTTTTACCGCCGTTTCATTCGTAATTATAGTACCGTTGCTGCCCCACTAACTGCTCTGACTTCCCCCAAGATTCCTTTTGTGTGGACCCCATCGGTGGAGAAGGCTTTTCAGGAACTAAAGCAAAAATTCACCTCAGGTCCTGTTCTCCAACAGCCAGATCCTGAAAAGCAGTTCATCGTCGAGGTGGACGCCTCCAACACCAGCGTGGAGGCAGTCCTGTCACAACGCAATGGCAAAGATAAAAAGATACACCCTTGTGCCTTCTTCTCCCGCAGATTAAGCCCGGCCGAGAGCAACTATGATATCGGAAATCGGGAGTTACTGGCGGTAAAATTGGCATTAGAGGAATGGCGTCACTGGCTTGAAGGGGCTAAGGTTCCATTCCAGGTCTGGACTGACCATAAGAATCTGGAGTGCCTCCGCGGAGCCAAGAAACTTAATTCTCGTCAATCTCGTTAGTCACTATTCTTCGACAGATTTAATTTCACCTTAGCTTATCGCCCAGGTTCCCTTAATAAGAAACCTGATGCCCTGTCACGTAAATTCACACCAGACGCTCCTCCCAAGGAGCCACAGACCATCCTGCCTGGTTGAGTTGTGGTGGGGTCATTAGTTTGGGAACTGAAGAATCGGGTTAGAAGGTCACAACCTTCCTGGGGGGCCGCCTACTAACTGTCCAAAGAACTGTGTATTTGTTCCAGACAACCTCCGGGCCGAAGTTCTCCAGTGGGCTCATTCTTCTCGTCTCGCCTGCCATCCTGGTGCCAACTGGACCTTGGCCATGCTAACTCAGAGGTTCTGGTGGCCAACGGTCCGAAGAGATGTCAAGAACCTCACAACGGCCTGTCCCTTCTGCGCCCAGAATAAAGCCACCTACACTGCTCCAGCTGGTCTCCTGCAACTACTTCCGGTCCCTTCCAGACCCTAGGCTAATATCGCAGTGGATTTTGTGACAACCTTCCGCCTTCCAGAGGTAACACCGTCATCCTGACCATTGAAGACCGCTTCTCGAAGGCAGTACATCTCATTCCGCTGGCCAAGCTTCCCTCTGCCAGAGAGACGGCAGACCTACTCATCCATTACATTATTTGAATACACGGCATTCCCGCAGACATTGTCTCCGATCGTGGCCCTCAGTTCATCTCACAAGTCTGGCGAGCCTTTTGCCAAGCCCTGGGAATAAAAGTAAACCTTACCTCTGGTTTCCACCCTCAGAGTAACGGACAGACAGAGAGAGCCAACTAACAGATGGAGAGCATCCTTCGGTGCCTCACTTCCCGAGATCAGGGGGACTGGAGCGAACAACTTCCCTGGGTGGAATATTCTATCAACAGCCTTCCCACGGCTGCCTCAGGTGTGTCCCACTTTCAAGCTTGTCTCGGGTACCAACCTCCTCTGTTTCCCTCCCAATGTCCCCAACATCCAGGAGTTTCTCCGGAGGTGCCGAAGGACGTGGGAGGAGACTCGTTCCACTCTCCTAAAAACTGCTGAGGAGATGAGTCGTCAGGCCAACCGTCGTCGCTCAATCCCACCGCAGTACAAAGTAGGACAAAAAGTTTGGCTTTCATCAAAGGACATTGCTTTAAGAACTGAAAGTTGCAAGTTCGCCCCCCGTTTCATTGGTCCTTTTGTAATAGAGAAGATCATTAACCCCGTTTCAGTGAAACTTAAGCCACCAGCCTCTATGAGCCGTATCCACCCAGTCTTTCATGTATCTTGTATTAAGCCTGTACTAGTTTCCCGCCACACCCCTGCCCCGACCAATCCTCCTCCCCCTAGGCCAGGGGTGTCAAACTGACCCGTAAAAGGGCCTAGAGGTTGTACGTCTTCAATCCTACCAAGCAGAAGCTCACCTGAAAGCACTGATTTAATCAACTGATCTAGGCTTGCACAACTGATTAGTTGTATTAGGTACGCTTCTGCATTGTTGGAGTGAAAACCTGCAGCCTCTTGGCCCTTTTACGGGTCAGTTTGACACCCCTGCCCTAGGCTCATCGATGGAGGAGAAACCTATACTGTGAGCAAGCTGCTGGACGTTTGACGTCGAGGAATGGGCCTGCAATACTTAGTGGACCGGGAAGGATACGGCCCGGAGGAACGCTCATGGGTCCCAGCACGTCTCTGGATAAAGACCTCATCAAAGACTTTCATAAAAAGACTTTTAAGCCTCAGCTTAGACCGCCAGGTGGCGGTCATAGAGGGGGGGGTTCTGTTAGAAATCGCTGAATTGTATGTTTGTTTTTAGTATGTTTTAGTAGTTTTTATTGCTATTTATTTATTTATTTATTTATTCATCATATTTATTCGTTTAGAGTATGTATGTTTCTGTACGATTGCGATGTCCTGAGTCTTGTACGTTTCCTTTCATTTCCATCTTGCGGTATCTTGTCAGTCTTCACACTCTCTTCCCTGTAATTCGGTGAGGTAATTCCCCCTTCCTTCTCTCTGGCTGTTCTCATTGGCTATCCGCACCGAAGAATAGTTAGCGAGGCACGGGTGATTAGTTAGATCTGAGTTAGGACTCCACCTGCTTCTTCTCGCTTTCCTATCACCGTCCTTGCTTTTCTAGTTCCGCCTTCCTCGACAGCTGATTAGTGTGTGTTTAAAAAGACGCATTTTTTCGGCAGCTCCCTGTCGACTCGTTTCTTCCCATAGCTCGCTTTGGTTAAGCCTCGCTTCTGCGCTTTCTTGGTTTTGATTGTTGATTGCACGTTTCTTGTTATATCTCCCGTAAGTCTTGTTATTGATTGTTTGTATTACGTTAGTTGATTGCTGGCTGATTGATTAGTACTCTGTTATCCCTTATTCCCATTTTGTACCCAACTGTTTAGTTTCTCCTGTGTTATTCCCTTATCCCATCCAATTCCCTTTTTCCTTCCCCTTCCATTTCCCTTAGCTCAGCCCCTTTGTTACTGTCTTTGTGCGGATAGAATCTCTGGTTACCGAATTATTTCTGCTTGTCCCCTGACTCTGATTCTAACTATTCTGCATTACCCTGTTTGCCTGGCTATCGATCTGTTTCTGTTTTTGACCATGAGCTGTATTAATCCTAATAAACGCCCTGCCGATGCTGAACTGCATTTGGAGTCTAAGCCCGTTCCTTTCAGTCCTTCTCTCATAAAATTTATTGCACAGTGACCAGTTAACTATAATACAACTCATGAAACAGAGAATCAATGATTTCAGGTACGATGTATGTTAACTTTGGTATCCATATGTTTATAACTGTTCGCTATCAATAGAAACACTAGTTTTTGCAGATTGATGTCTTAAATACCCCATTTAATTTGTAAAAATTGTGTTGAAATTAGCTGAGGAAAATGGCCAAAACCCAGGAGCTACCGAGAGCACTTCCCCACTGGTCCTCCGGCAAAGCATTACTGCTGGACCCCACCAGGGCCCAGGGCCCCTGGACCACCTGATTTGGCTCACTCGCTTCGCTTGCTCGGACTAATCTTCCTGATTTATGAAACACATTGGCAGCTCTGCACCTTGTAGCAGCAATCCAGTTTACCTTCTTTACCTTTACTTGACTTGTGAGAGCTTATCATCTTTAGCACAAAATAACTCATTCCGCAAAATGTTCCCCCAAAAAGATTGGGTAATTATTTTACATGTGCTTTTTTTTAATAACAGTGGAGCAAACAATTTAATGTTTCAAATGCTTTTTTAATGCAGCAGTATCTCGAAAAGTGTGAATCTTAGTTTTCATGAGGTGGGCCTACATGAGATGATTTCAGAGCATGTATTCTTTTGATTGACATGTGTTACATTTTCTAAGATTTAATCTCTAATTTAATATTTTTTGGCGACCTCTGACCACATAAAATCAACAGTGCAAAGACAGTCAGAAATTAGACTCCGAAAATAAATTCAGTTAATTGTGAGGCAATTTGCACAACAATGTTTTGCCTCTAGAGATTGTGGTTGTGTGCTATCCAGTTATTTTTAAAAAAGGGTTCAATTTGGAGCCATTTTCTATGATTCATGCAACTTGAGACCGTTGCACACAAGGAATGTATCATGATATAAAAAAATCATGCTTGTATTTGTAATGCTTTATAAGCACTGTAAAAATATTCTGCTCATTTGTACGGCCTCAAGAAATATAGCAGGAGTATACAGTATCAGAAAAAAAGCTCTGAAAATGAACCTTACTCTTCATTTTGAAAGTGTTTGAAGCAGCATCGAACAGTGATGTTTAGAAACAAAATGTTCGCAAGCAATTTAGTGCTTACTGCACCTCCCCTTCCACCCCATGAACCTCTGTAGCCAGGAAAGTGCTGGTAGTCTGTTCAGATGCCCTGAAGTGAAATTACAGGGTTTTTTCCACAGTTGTTTGTTGTATTTTGTTTTTTCAGAGACACATTGAAGAGGTTAACAGAGTTGTAGAGAATTCACTTATTGTGTAATTGCTCCCAGAGGTGTCAGGTGTCAGCTTGGATTTCATCTACTTCCTGCATAATGATAAAAAATGATTAAACCGGGGTGGTCTCGCGAAAGGTCACTGTATAATCTCCCTTTACTGAAACAAATGGAATTAATGAAACCACTCTGTCTTCACCCTGCTCCACTGAGGGTAGCGTTCCCCTGAACAATAGTTATTTCCTGAGGTGTTGCTCTGTGTTAAGGCTATTATCTGTATTAGCGATTCTAGATACACAGTCACTAAAACTCAACGCTGACAAATTTAATAAGCGTCCAATAATCCTGGATGAGTTTAGCCTCCATTGCACAAATTTACCCACGCCATGTAATTTTCTGCATCACGATTGCTTGGAGACTAATTTTTAGCTTGAAGTAATGTCTTCAAACCGATTCATGGAGTTGAGATTGAAGCGCTTTTTTGATTACAAAAAGGGTCAGAGGGCAAGATGAGGATTTAGAGTTCTCACAACAGGAGGCGCAATATCCAGGATCAAGGGTGGAATAATAATTTGGAGCTCGGTGGCACACATGCAAACACAGACAAATACTAAGACAGAAAGCAATGACATTATCAACAAAATACCCGTGATGCAGTGTAAAATGACACTGAGGACGATTGTTAAAACACTTTAAGGTTTTTATTGCTTGGCAGGGCGTCCTGGTTTGACCATGACTGAGGCACTAAACAAGCACCAAATGCCTCTGGTAAAAAAAAAAGGTAATAAAACGTGATATTGTAAATTAATAAGAGAGTGAAATCGAGAAAGAGGCAGACATTATAAGTAGATTTAGGCTGTTTTCACACCAGACGCGGAACAAATTTTTCACATGACAGATTACATTCAAAGTCAATGCAAAAAAGCAAATACACGCATTTGTATTTGCATGTTTGCATTGACTTTGAATGTAATCTGTCATGCAAAAAAGTAATTCCGCGTCCGGTGTGAAAGCAGCTTAACATTAACTTTGGCTAGAAGGCAGTACTAGGTACAGCAGGGCTATTCAACCGTGTCCAGAAAGGGCCGGTGTGGGTGCAGGCTTACATTGTAACCAAGCACTTACACACTTGACACCACTAATCAACCCCAAGAGTCTTTACTAAAGAGCTTGATTATTAGTATCTGGTGTGTAAGTGTTTGCTTGGAATGAAAGCCTGCGCTGACACCGGCAGGATAATGTTGAATAGCCCTAAGGTAGAGGATAGTGGTGGAGGCATCTATAACAACCTGGAACAACAGTGAAAGACGGCTAGAACTATGTACTGCATGAGTGTGAACAATGACTGTTGTCATGCAAAAAGATGGCCATGCATTATCATTCATAATTGTAATGGTAATGATGTAGATGAAAAGGAAGATTATTATTATTATATTATTATTATTATTATTATTATTATTTTCTTGTATTACATGACGGAGTAAATCAAGTCATGCGCTGCATCAGGAATAATGATACATTTCTCCTGGAGCTCTCTCTTGCAATCAGACTTGCTGTAATTTGAAACCATGCAGAGATTTTGCTGGTGCTCTGTCAGCCCCAGGCCCAACCATGGCGGCGCCTCAGCTTTTCACAAGCTGCAATACATGAGCTGCCATAGAAATTATGTCTCTGACTGGCCCACACTACAAGTTTGACTTGTTAGCAGGCACCAGCTGTTATGTCCGGAAAGCCTCTCTGTCATTAGCATTTTTGGGATAATTTGTCACCTGCAGGCAGGTTTAAAATTTTTATTTAATCAGGTACAATTCCTGTACAAGCCCTTTAGCAAAAAATCAATCATCTATAAGAATGAAAGGCAGTCAAAGACTGTAAATCGCTCAGAGAAGAATATATGTATTCCTCCATTCTATAGTGCAGGGCATGATTGGTCAGCTCTCTGTGACCCCATTTACACCTTGTATTAAAATACTATCCTTATCTGGATATGTTAATTGGATGAGTGTAAACAAATGTTGATCGGAAGCTGTAAATTAATTGTGGTTGAAATGAGTTTGGATTTGCCTGACTACATCTGGAGGTGCTCTGGCTAGTATTGCGTTTGAAGCTTAGGGTGGTGCAAACGCAATTGGTTCAGCATGCAAGCACTGACAGTGACAAGACTCAAAGTTGATGGCAACAGTGAGCCATCCACATAGTACTGACATTGTATCTATTTTGGCCATTTTCTTAAAAAGATCATGTCGCTAATAACATCATATCTAGCATTAGCTACTGTACGATAAATGAATAGCTGATTAATAAATGCTTTGAACTTGACAGAAGGTTACTCTTTGAGATCTGCAATGTTGACATCTCTTACATATTTGCCGCAGCAGCAAATTACGCATGCGCAGAATCTGATCTAGAGGACAAAGATACAATGTCAATGAGGATAATGAGAACACAAAATACCAGGTATAAATGCAAAGGCAAGATAAAATTGTTTATTTATTATTCAGAGGACAAATCCAGAAACAGATCACATTTTAATAGCAAGCAGAAATAGGGTGAAATTGAAAATGAAGCCAAAAATTTGTAGATGAAAATGTCTCCGCAGCCTGACCACTGTCATTGGCAGCCTGACTTGAACTCAAATCTTGAGTTCGAGAAGGGTTAACAGGATACACCCGGTCTTACTGCCCATCAGCAACTCCTCTGGTGGATCTTGCAAGTGCAGACTTCCTGCATTGTGTGGAACTTAAAGAAGCTGTGTCACAATAACTGTACAAAACTCAGAACTTTGAACATTCTTGGCCTACTGCCAACAAAAGAAGACAATCTGATTCCATCATTGCTGATCTGTCTTCATTTAGCACTGTGTTTATATATTTTAGTTACTCAGGCATTATGCTTTTAGAAGAGTTTCACAGAAATTTGAGGATTGAAAATGCTATTTAAGGGCTTTAGCCAAAGGATTTAGTTGTAAAACAAACTTAAATGACAGGTTACTTTGCAACAGCATCCAGCTTCTTTTCTTCCAGCTTTTGTTGAACAAGTGCTAGCTCTCTGGCAGGAGTTTGGGGAATCGTCCTGTGTTAGTAGGAAGCAAATAACCCAGACTGCATGTCACCCAAAGACGAAGCTTACAAATCTAAAGTCAAAATGTGGTTGAAATTTGACTTGCATAGGCTGTAAAAACATTGTGTCTTAAACCAAATGCAGACACTTATCGCGAAACAGGTATCTTGGTCTGCCAATGCACTAATGCCTGCAGTTTTCTGATGGAAATCCTTAGTGAAGTCTCCATTAGAACTATGATCAATGCGAGCAGGTGGTTTTCACCTGCGTTCATGGTTTTTTTTTTTTTTCTTGGCTCATCAGCCCATGGGCTGTGAAGTATTGTGATCAGGTGGCATCCAGCGTCGTTGTCGTAGTCTTGATTGTGATCATGGTCGTGATTGTGATTGTCATCCATTAGCAAATCTTTTTAAAAAATCTTCCTCTTTGAAACTACTGGCCTGATTTACTTCAAATTTGTATGGACCTCCCTTGGGACAATGTCTACTGAGACTGATCACAGTTTTGTGATTTTTTAAAATTATTTTTTATTTTTTTAAATTTATCTGAAAACTTAAAAAATCTTCTCTAAAACTACTGGACGGATTTATTCCTAATTTTGTATAGAGCTTCTTTTGGTAGCTTTTTACAAAAACGCTGAGCAAGGGGCTCAATTACTGGGCCAGTGAGCTACAAACACAAGTATGCGCAGTCATCGTGCTCCTTTAAATGGATGCCATGAGTGAAAAAAGTTCTGCATCTAATGCGGAAGTCTCTACATTACTGAGAAATGCAATGGCCTTCCGTGGAATTCCCTTGCCATTCCAAAATAAAGCTCAACCATTGAGTGATGTACTCACCCTCAATTTAATACGGTCTCTTTCTTATCCAGTATGCCTCTCATAAAGTGAATTATAGTGAAACAATGAGCAATGATTATAGTGCCTCTGAATTTAAATTGTTTTCTTTGCCTTCATTTTCCGTAATTTTCTGTTTTTATTTCCTCCGGGAATTTCATGCTGATGTCACAATGCGATAAAATACTGAGTTTATTTGCGCTCTGATTAATAGTGCACCATTGTATTTACCTGGTAAATTAGGCGCTGATGAGAAATTAATGGACTGATAAGGCACATAAATTGTGGCCTTTTTCCTCTGGAACATCAATAGTCCCCTCTCTGTGCAGTAAAGGTAAAATACAGAGAATGTCTTGGAACATGACAGGTAATAAATGCTCAATAAAGCAATCGTAACCACATTATAAAATATGAAGCATGCTGCTAGTTACCCAGAGCTGTTGTGAGTTTTTTTAAGCACTAATGCTGTACTATATCTAAATATGCCTGAGTATACAACTGAATGTACTGATTTCACAGTCCGCAATAAATGTGTCTTTGGGAATAGATAATGTGGCCATCAATAGCAAGATTTTTTGCCTTTTTTAATCCCTCAAAACACTAAAAAAAAAATCACATCTATTTCTCACAGTGAAGTAAAAAATGTTGCTGTTGCTGTTTAATTTCATATGGAAATGTTAACTTTCTCTTTAATCACAAGACAAAACAAAGACATATTTTTCTCATGTCAACATCCTGAATCTGTGTTAATCTGAACTGTTTTTCTAAGCCTAATGCACACTTTACTGCAGGAAAATAGCTTTTCCATTGGTGTCACAGTGATGCAGAAATTAGTCAAGTGAGACGGGATTTCGGATAAATAGCTGTGTGACAAATAAATGCACTACAAAGGGCCCATTAATTCAGGACTTGTAAGACACGTGTTCTCATAACAAAACAGGGAGTTATTTGTCAGTCCGTAGCACAGGTGGCCCCAGTAGACTGTTTGACAAATTACCCTATGCTGCTACTAACCGCCTGACTCAAAACCTCCTCCGTGTCACCTGTAACCCGCGAGCAATCGCAAGAGCACCGCTAACTGGCTTTATGTCTCCAGAAAAGAGATGCTTTCCTTTTTTATCGACCTTCAAAAACACTGTCCATTATTCATGAAAAGCAGGCAGGTGAGTGCCAGGACCCTGGTAATTAATTAGACCATAAATGACCGCCCCCGGTTAAGTCTGACAACAGTCAAGTGTATCTGAAATCAAGGTGGACAGTGACATCTGCCATCCAAACACACACAGAAATGTATTTTTGAAAAATTAGAATAGTGTATCCATGTCTAACTTTTTTTTTTTTTTTTGCTTGTTTTGTATAATATGATTTAACCACCATAGCTTTTAATACTTTTGAATAAAGACAAAATAGAAAAATAAACTCAGGCCACAAAAGAGGTCTCCACCAGCATAGAATATCTGGTGCACAAAAGATAGGAAGATTTTAAAATGAGGGATATGGTGAGAACTGGTCCATCATAAAAGTGGACAGTGTCTTCACCCTTCCTGATTCATTTAAAATGTATTGGGCACAAATTCTTTGAAAGAAAGCATCCCTCAAAAAATGCTACAGTATATGTATGCAGTGGAGTGACAGAATTTTCCTTGACTACTTCAGCACACACTCAGCTCTTAGACAGTGAAAATGGAATATAATTGATCTTTGTTTAACATAGTGCAAATGGACTCTGGTGGCACTGTTTAATATGTGTACAATATGTGCTGTTAAAAATGAGCCTCTGTGCGCAGTGTTGCTTGTGCAATCCTGTTCTGCATATTGAGTGGATGAGGGGGGTTCACTCAATGGCAAGTTTATGGCTTGATATTAAATCTGACAAAATGCATCACAGATGCATCTTTCTGAAAGATTCATTGTGTGTCAGAAAGAGATACGTCCCCTTTTAACATTTTTATTACTCCCCCTTCTGTTGCCGCAACATCTGCATTGCTTTAAAATCGCATATAACACCGACGAGGACGCAGAGATGACTCTCTGTATTCACTCAATGACAGGAGACTGAGAGAGAGACCCACAGATGGATTTGGACAGGAGAAACAGGGCGAACAAATGGAGGAGGAGATCAAGACACACGGAGAGAGAGAGAGATTGTGTGTGTGTGTGTGTGTGTGTGTGTATTGGGAATCTGATGTTTTCAGGGACACCTCTATTTTTACTGAGGTACTATATTCGCATTTTTACATAAAAGAAGTCAAGTCACATTGTTAATATTTCATATTTACGAAGTTGTTGGCAGCATGGCAATCATCAGAGCGCAGTATGATTTTACTCAAACGCAATGTTAAATGCACTTTATTTCATTTAATCGGATTCACTCTAATGTACCACCCATATGTCTGCTGAAATGTTCCTCGAATATTTTTGAGGGTGCCTTAGAATGAATTGTTTGGGTAAAGCAAATTGTCTCAGCTTCTGCAAAATAAGGAAGAAGTCATCGCAGTTTAGCACTCTTGTTTCAAATTTCTGGCCCCATATGTTCGCTACATTTAGCTCAGCTAAAGATAACCTTACAACATGCCTCTCCTAAATTTTAAAGCTTTCGAGCCAATCATGTGCCCGCATTCCTTCTCGAAACCATCTGTTCAATGTGCAGCTTATTACCACCAAAGTTGTAGATTCTCAGCTTCCTCGTCACTGATGGGTAGGAGGTGGGGAAAATGTGAGCGATGTGTGGACTGAAGAACAGGGGCTCAGCCAAGGCCTAGAGGAGCCGAAGAGCCACAGGGCTCCCCTGCTTTGCCAACTGTGACAGAGAGGAACTGACAGGCAACTCTAAGGAAGTAGCAGCAGCAGTGGAGGAAAATATTCTTCATCCGTCGTAATTACTGAGAATCCCTCTCTTCACAGCCCAAAAAATGAACATGCAGGCCAGAATAATGTAGCCTAATAGCGGTTGATTTTGACCACTCAGCCTCAGGGAATTTTGTTCTACCAATATGTTCCACAAATATATGGGCTCCACCATACAGATCAGGCTAAAGGAGATTTTTTTGGAACAAAGACGTGCGTATTGGGGAAATGCAATGCAACACAATGCTGTTCAAATCAGCATTTTTTTGTCACAAACCAGCACATTCAAACGAGCCGAAAAGCATCCCTACAAAAAAAACAAAAAAAAAATACCAGCCAAAAATAGATTTCTTTACCTATGGAGAACTGAACCTGTTGGGAGGGAAAAAGGATGAACTTGCATAATTCGCTGCATCATTGCATCTGGCAGCAGAGTGAGCGAAGTGACTGACCAGTGATTGAGTCATCATCTTGGCTGGAGTCTCCAGCCTTCCACCAGCCTTGACTTCCATCGCGTGGAAATAAAAATGCTAATATTCATAAAACGGGACATCAAGCGGTAATATGTATGCGTATGAACACTTTTAAAAGCGCTGCTGTCTCGCGAATGGCTTAATGAGGTCTCCTAGTGCAGCTTGTATTTATTTATTACATTTTTCTTCTCTTAAATGGCAACAGAACGCTCCGCTCACAGAGTCTTAAATGTCAGCCGCGGTTATTGACCCTCAGCCGTCATTAAGGCCCATTAATTGGGGAGAAAAGCAGAGGCAATTAAACTTATTTTAATTGCATTACAAACCTTATGTTAGATTGTCCATTCTCCAGATGGACATTATAACTTTTTTCCCTCTGTGAAATGCTAACGTCCAAACTAAGGCTAGCAACTGAATAGGGATAACAATCTCATTAGCCCACTCTGTGCAACTGCAAACATTTTGTTGTTGTTTTTCTGTGTGTGTGTGTGTGTGTGTGTGTTTGTGCATGCGTGCGTGCGTGTGTGTGTGTGAAACACAAATTTTCTAAGGCGTATGCTTGCGCTATACAATTTTATTAAAAGACATGAAAACAACACATGGCTCCAGAAAGAGTAATGGTAAATACCTGAAAAAGTTAAAGATTTTTCAGCTTGCTTTGTTCTGTATTCAGTGTCCCAGACATGCACTGCCCAAAGGGAGCAGAATATGTCTCGGCTTGTCAGCACTGAATTATAACTCAAAACTTTATACTTTAATCAATTCAAGTGCCATAGATGGTTTTGACACCTAAATCTTGCACATTGAATCTGGAAAAAAAGAGATATTCATGGGTGAACTTAAATAATCTTCTGAATATCTGACTTTGTGCCAGCCCTAATCTAGAACATTGCAAATGCTTCTGTTTCTAAATATGTCTGCAAATATTTTATATTTTGGATTTCATTTAGTTCAGTTTGACTACAAAAAATACATAAATACATTTAGTAAACCATAATCAATTTACCAAATCATGAAACATGAAAAAATGCAACCATTTTTCGGGTAAAGGGATACATTTTTTGTGAATCCAGACCACTATCATGTAAATAGCTTCTCTTCCAATCTTGCTATTTCTTTTTCCTGAGAAAATTTAGGCCAGAATTCAAGCAACACTCGGCCTTTGACTTATATATAGTAAATGTAATCTAGGATTTCTCCACATTGCTGCAACTGAAACAAACATGACAAACAGTTTTTTGTTTGTTTGTTTGTTTATTTTCCAGGAGACAACATTCACATTTATTAAGTGTGAGTTACTATGGACAAACATTAATTGAATTTGAGTCTTATTCTTTCATTAGATGCTAAGCGCTAATAAGGAATGGATCCAAGGGGGTGAGCCCTTCTTTGAAAAAGTGGCAGTTATTACATTATGAACCCGAAACTGAGCTTCGAGGATATCATGGATCCACTTTGGATGTTGCCACCACTCATGCATGTTACCATCGCTCAAAAAATTACAGTGTCAAATGTACTTAAATATGTTATGTCTAGCTGTTCCATACTCTTGCTTTAAGTTGCTTCTACTTAAATTCTAAAATGTATGGCCAATTTAATTACAAGTACTTATATTGAGTCAAATGTACTTATTTGAGTTCTGTGGAACCAGCTGACATAAAATAAAGTAAATCTAACATTTCATTTTTTTGAGTGATAACTAGAACAGGGAATCACACGAAATTTGGGAATCGCACGGAATTTTGAAAGTTCATTCCCGGGACATAGAGGTTGAACCCTATGGTTTTGCTTGACCAAACTTAATATTTCCAAATGCAATAACTCCAAAACATTTTATGGTAATTATGTCAAACCTCTTGTGATCATTTCTGGTGCTAGAGAAGGGCTGTTATTGATGTTGTTCATCCAATGTAGCACCACCACCAGGCCAAACTTAGATTTTTAAAAATTAAACTGACTGCAGCTGCTGTATTGGGAGTCATACCAAATCTGCTTTCCGTATTCCTGGTGCATGGAGGAGGAAGTTTTTGATAGTGGCTCTGTAATGTCTCCCATAGCGCCAACACTCCACTGAATTTAACATGTCTACTTGCAATTACTCAGACACTTTTAATGGAAGTCATGTTAAACCTTCCTAGTGTGTAAGGCTTATGTATGTATGGCCCTATAACCTTCCCTTTAGCACCACCCCCAGGTCAAATGGCATTTCAAAAATGAAATAACTCAAACAGTTTTAATGGGGAGAATGTTGTAGCTTCAAAAATATAACCTGCTGTGATCAGCAGCATATTTCTTGTTAGGTGGGCCTACAAGCTGAAAGAAACTTTTGACTTGCCGCCATGTTTAGCATGTTTCATTGCACGCCCAAGTTTTTCCCCAAGTACATACTGTTATTAACATTTTGCCAATAGGCAATACATTTTGTTAACTTCTGTGGAAACATCAGCCTTCAACAACTCCACTTTTTTTTATTTTTACAGCAACAACATGCAAGAGTTGCCTTTTTTTTCCTTTTACGATTTGTCGCCCCCACAGTTTCAGAATGCAATAATGGTGCGAGTGCATTCTTTGATGACCTGAAGGATCTGGAACCGGTATTATGTCCCAACTGGTTTCCAAACTAACTGGTTCCCTTGCGAAAAACTTCACCTAACAGCAGCAGTTGTGGTTGGCTTGGGTTGCCAGATTCACACACTCTCTGACATATTCCTGAGATTTTCACATAGTTCATATCTCCTGCGGCAAATGTGATTGTATCAGTAAGCAACATAACACAGCCACTTGCCAAAAGTTAATCAAACTGCAAACTGAAAATGAATACTGAAAACAATGTCAGGTAAGTCTAAAAGAAAGTTAAGCCATACATGATCACTTGCAGGATTTAAAACTTCAACTGTATGTCTACAAGGAAGTCCTTCACTTAACCCACTCAAGCACCACAATTTGTTTGCGATATGGACTTTGTGACTCATAATACTACGTCACACGACCTCCTGTAAGCTTTCTGGCAGCAAGCTTTTCTGACAAAAAGCCTTCAGGGCCAACTTCTCCCAACACCACCTGGAGCACGTCGTACTCATGACTACATTGCAAAGTCGGAATAAGATATTGTATGACTCCAGTTCTTGTTCTCCAGAGTCAGACCAAAGGAACTGGTGAATAAATCCATGAACAAATCCTCTTCAGAAACTGACCCGAAGGATCGGAGTCCCTGAAAGGAATCATAAACGCCCCCCTCGAATGTATGTCACAAGGGGTTGTCGACGTGTATGGAGTAGTGAGCCAGTGCAATGCATTGTGGTTCTTGCCTTTACAGCAAATGCATATGGAGGTGATAAATGCACAAATATCTTGATGCTTTGAGAAAATGTGTATGGCTTGTGCTCAATGTGCCTGTTTAAGCTGAAATTGACACTGAAGGGCAAATGTATTCCAGACAAAAAAAAAAAAAAAACCCAACACTTTCTGTAGTTCATTATGATCAGCCTGGTGCTCTCATCACATGCCTCATCTCAGAAAACACTTCATGCAGAGTAAGTCCATGCCTGCCAGCTGATTTCAGAACCACCTTCATACTCACAGCATGTAATAGTGCGATAAGGAACCAGTCGCGAGAACAAGGCAATGCAGTAGAACTTGCTTTATTAAAAAAGGGGGAGGACCCCCGCAGGGCAGGAGGCAAAAGTACAAAGTCCACACTCCAAAAATCAAAATCTGGCTGGGCAAAAATAGAATCTAAAACCAGGGCAGCAATCAAAATAATTGTAGTCGCACAGAAATGGGTCTGGTTCACAGGTACAGGAATGTCAAAGAAGCAAAACCAGAATCCAATGGGCGTAATCCAAATCGTAACCAGGGCAGCAAAAATAGATCTCGTAGTCGGGCAGAAAAAAGTCAAAACTCACAGATGCAACAATAATCCAAAAATCACAAAGGCAAAAGTCGGGCGGTCCAGTCAGAAAGATAAACACTGAGTAATCAAGGCAAAAAGAAGCGTGGCGCAGGAACACTAGGAAAACGATCTGACTGAGACTGGCTGTGAGAAGACACTTAATATACACTTCTGGGGAGATCACATGGTAAGGGACACAGGTGCAAACAGTCAGACTGATTACAAAGGAGCAGCACATGAGGGAGAACCTAATCACATGGAATTTGGCAGAAGCCAAAACGTGGACACAGGGATCACGGGACAAACCTATACAAAGATAAACAGCTCCAGTAACGGAGTTTCTAACGTACATAGATAATGAGAGACAGGACAGCGCGATCAGGTGTGAGCTTTCACAGAAAATGCAGCAAAGGTAATCAGGGAGAGCAAAGAGGCGGAGACTAGAACAGGGCGAGTGCTGAGAGCTTGTTAATCAATTAGTAAGAGCAACTATACAAATCCTCGGTGCTCATTAGTAAGTTGTATTATATACAAGGTTAGTTGTTAGTAATCTCAGGAGAAAATAATAAACTGTTAGTATTGTTAGTAGATAGAAAAGAAGAGTGAAGCCCGCCAACGAGATCGGAAGGAAGTTTGAAAACCAGAATCCAATAAATCACCCGAAGAGTGAAACACAAGACTGGGGCTGTGTGCAATGACAAGACATGAGACCAGACGGGGGAGACAAAGTGCAAAGCAAAATGGAAAACATGAACCGGAATGTGATATGGCAAAAAGTAAAACATGGAAAAGTAAACTAAGATAAAACATGACAAATCAAAGTAACCAATTCAAAATACATAATTCAAAGAATAGTCAGGCATGGCAAATAGTCAAAAAACACAAAAGGCAGTCAGAATAAACAGGGCATGAACATGGTCAAGGCAGAATCACAACACAGCAGCCTTGCAAACAAGGGTTGGGAGGCAGTTAGTGATTCACAGTGCTTCCTGTGACTTTCTGCTTAAAAGAATGATTGGAAAATCAGTCATACTGAGAATTGGCCTTGGCGGTCCGTATGCTATTCTCCAGGGCTTAATAAGAGAGCAAAAATAACGCTTATCTGACATGCATGTACCCGCATCTGCAAGACTCGCTCACAAAAGAAAAACAAAAGATGCTTGTAGCAGGCACCCCTTTACGCAACTGTGATGGATGCAGTCTAGGGGTTAATTCCACCAGGGAGCACTCTGGCATAAACCATAACTGTACTGCCAGTTTCAGAAAAATCACATCACAATTTCTCCTGCAGGAAATTCAAAAAAGGCCATGACTCAGATTCATGTTTAACCTCTTTTTCCTTGCGTTTTAGCTTTAGAAGAGATGATGGCAGGTCCATTTCAAATATAAGTGGAAAAAAACGCAGAGAGGTTTTGACAGGTTTGGAAAAAGTTTGAGTAAAAGTGCCAGACCTCTCACTCACTTGTACAGCCGCTAATTGTTAAAAAAAAAAAAAAACCTCAGCTAGAGCTGATACCATGGATACATGACATTCCCATGTTGTGTTCAACATCCTCAGAATTACTACCTTGTCTGCTTTGTGTAAAAATCCATGGCCTATGTGTCACATGCGATATCAACAGTGTGTCTTTGTGACAGGGTTTGTGCTGACTGTGATTCGCCTGTGTATCCATGTGTATGAGTGCATGCAAGCACTGTATGTGTGTGTGCATAGGTATATGTGTTTGAGCGCATATTTGTGCATATGTGTGTGTTGTGTGTGTGCGTGTGTGTGTGTGTGCGCGTGTATGTGTCTACGTGTGTTTGTGTTCATGTTTTTTTTACCTATTGGGGACCTTTTCCAGTATAAAAACTGACCTTGTGAAGACATTTCTGAGGTCATGGTTGAGGTTTGGAGTCAGCTGTGAATTGGTTAAGGTTTGGGTTAGGGTGTCCATAATAAATAGAAGTCAATGCAATGTCCTGACAAGGATAGCTGCGCAAACTTGTGTGTGTGTGTGTGTGTGTGTGTGTGCGTGCATACGTGCGTGTGAGTGACTACATGAGTGCTTGCGCATAGGAAGAGTCAGAATAGCTAGTAACTCATTATGGCTGACAGCAGAATAACCGATGAACTGCAGCATAATCCAAAATGAAAACTCACACCAACACAATGGGTTTCTTTAATTCTGCACTTCCATCTGTATATGCATGAGTGTATGTGTGTGTTCATATACATATACAGTACATATTCCTGGTTTACAGGCATTTTTAAAATCATGAGCAACATATCAAGGACTTACTTAAATGTAGTATCATCCTCAGGTTAAAGCTAATAAGGCTATATGGTGCTTTTAACAGTGTAATGCATTTATGTACCAAAAATTATCATCATACCTTGAAAAATATTACATTCGATGTTGATTCACACTTCAGTTATACTTCCTAAAATACCACTTTGGACCACACAATCACTGCCCGTAGCTATCCTAACTGCATATATGTCCCGTGCCCTGATAAATTTTTTAGGCAGTATAAGAAAAAATGTATTTTTATCGCTCTTCTCATTTTGGTGATGTGAACCGCTCACAATTTTTACCAGTCAATGAACCTGCTTGAGTCTTCATACTTTTGTGGAGTGCAGGTTAAAAAATTTAAATCTGTGGTTGTTCATAATTTTAGAAACTGAAAAACTGATGATGATCATGTTGTTCTGGAAAGTTCTCTCTGGGAAAAACAGAAAATGTTTCTGAATTGGCGCAGCCCATTTGTGGTCTTGTCATAACCTCCCCATGGTCTTCCAGAAAGACCTCACCTCTGGCCCAGCAGGAGGGATCATAACGACGCTTTGATGCCATATGTCAAATTTCCTCCCCAGCTGAGCCAAGTGACATTTCTCCCGGAATGGTGCCTAGCAACAGCATTACATGTGGTTGGCCATCATGTCACAATGTACCAACAATTCCTGAGACTGATGTGCTCATCTTAAATCCCGTGAGAGTTTGAACACACTGAGCAAAGGATCAACTAATAGGCTTGCAAGCAGATGTAACCTCACTCAGCCTAACTGTCATCAAGGGGAAAGTCCTCCAGCCTGCGATCTGCTTCACATGCTTAGCACTCAATCTGTAAGCTCACATTCTCCTTCACTAAATACAGGAAGGAGCTCTCTAATGCTTTGTAATATGCTGCCCTTGTTGGGAAAACAGCTTATTCCAGCAGCTGCATTAACATATCAGAGAATAGACATGCAGCCAATGTAAGGTTGGGCTATGTACATAATTGGGCACATTTACAAAAATTTTCTCAATGTTCATTGACTTTCTTACAGATAAATTTAACTAAATGAACGTAACAGTAATGACAAAATGAAGGTACACAGCCTTTTAGCCCAATGGGGGGCACCATATAACCACCACGCCAAGAGTCAATTTACATTCTAGGAACAGATTCCGTAATGGTGGTGCAGGGTTTAAAATTCAACTAGAGCTACACAGCATGTTATGCGATCCAATTTTAATTTAAAGAAATTTGCTCCTTCACAAAACATGAAAGACATACTCATTTTGATAGATATAACCTGACTCTGAGGGTACTATTTTAATATTTTTAGGAGCTGGTGGAGGTACGTCACAATGCAGGTTTTCCATTTAAGTGAGAGGGGACACAGGCAATTGTACTTTTGAAATACACGACACCGTGTCAAAGCAAAATGCCATATTTCCTACAGTTCTTCTACTTTACATAGACCTTGTCACAGTCACTGACATTGGCTCAAACGTGACAATTTCAGTCAATTTCAAACAGCCAGCACTGAATTACAGTTTATAAGCAAAACAGTTATTTACCTGAGAATTAAAAGAGCAAACACTTTTCAAAATTATTTCAGAGTTCCTAGGATCAAACACACCATATTCACATTTCTCCTGTGCATTATGATCTCTTGATATGCCCTATAATATAGTGGGTAAACAGCCGCTCTCCCTCCACATACGGTGATAGAGCTAATAAACCAACAAATACCCTGCAACTGATTATTTAGAGAAGATGCAGGATGATGTGGGATCTTGTTGTTTATTTAAGGACGGGCTTCCATTGCATTAGATTCTGCACAAGGGATGCCAGCCGCAATCCTGCTAAAGGTCTCTTTAGCCTGGGGGCGCTGGTATTTTACTGATTTTCTGTCATCGATAAAGCTGTCCATAATTAGGCTGCAATGTAAAATTCATACTCTTCTCCTTTAATTGCGGGCGATGTGGGCCAGCTGGAACGACCCATCACATAGTTAACCATCAGGGTCGAAACAGTCCTAAGTCCCGCCTCATATGAATAAGCAACACGGTGGCCTTCTGAGATACATGTCCGGAGGTCAAAGTATGAGTTTGTAAACATCTGCGGGAGAACGCCGCATTTTAAAAAATTACCCCCTCCTCCTTTTCGTTGGTGTGCTTAAAGCTCACGCGTATAGCAGTCATAATTTCAGGAGAGAGCAGACGGGCGATTCTGAAACATGCCAAGTTGGTCCTGCTTCTTCGTGCGCAGAAATTGTGAAGTGGGGCTTGAGGAGACTGAGTCTGGCAGGAAATGCTTCACGTGTTACTCCTTGAGGGAACCACATGAGAGCTGAGAAACCTAAAATATTACCGTCCCTGACCACCTGCGGGTGGTGCTAGAACCAGTTTTGCATGAATCTCCTGACAAGAACTGTCCGGATTACACACCCAGCTGTGGCCATCCATGGGAATGTTTATATCATCATTCTACATTCTGAGATACAAAGACACAAATCAGCTCTCCCGAAAACAAGTGGCACATTCAAGAGTCTTTTACTGTGTGGAGTGGTGCTGGTGTGTACCCAATGTTAATGAGTTAAGATTCACAGTATCCATTAAAATAATGGATAAAGTGTTTCAATAAATTATTTATTCTAATTCACTATTTCTGTTTCCTTAATTACATTAAGGACCGCTCACTTGGGCATCCTTGGCATTTACCAGATTGACGGGTTTCATCAGTATACGATGTGGCAGGCAATGGCCGCCATGAGGGGGGAAACCCATGAGGGTGTGTTCGAATCTGATCTTCATGCCAGCCGTAATTTAAGGGATAAAACATGCAAACAAACTGAGGGCATGAAAATAAAATGCTAATTAAGGCCATTACCTCCGCATCCTCGACAGCAGCAGCATACCAATACTCAACTGTTGGAGTTCAGGTATAATTCAATTAGACCTCTCCTCTTTCTGAAAAACAAAAAACAATAAGTGGACCCTGCTCTTGGATCGAAGTCGAGATGTGAGCTGTTAGTCTCCAGATATGATAAAATGAGGCACAAACACTGGGGCTAACAGCGATAATTCCAGTGACCTTGGCATTAAACTTCAATGCTGAAATTCCAGTGGGAGAGAAAACAAAACTAGAAGAAAAAAATATATGAAAATAGAGAATCTCATTTTTCATTCCCTTAGTTATTCAAAGGTGGAAAGAATTTGTATTCTTCCATTATGTGACAAGGATGCCCAATTACTTCAGCTGAAAAATTCTAAAGCTTTAAGGATCTATATTCTTTTTTTCATTGTGACCTTTTTCAGAGTTGCTCAAAAAAATATATATATATAATAATTTGAAATAATTTACTGGACACGTATTGTTCATAACGTTGCTGCCACATCCCACTGCCAATAAAAGCACTGGTTGCAGCAACAAATTAAAAAGCATTTTTAATGAGACCTTGAGATGGAAGCACACACTACCATACACACACATGGACGCATGCGCGCGTACACAAACACACAGGTAAACGCGGACACACACACATGCGTGCGCGCTACATATGGCAGCACATTGGTATGTTATGAGTGTGTCTGTCGGTGTGTGTTGGTGGACAGGCTCCGGGGCGACACACTGTCAGGGCAGGTGAAGGCTGGCTGAGTCACTGCACATGCTGCTCTCCCCGCTCAGTTTCTGCTTCACATCCCAGCTGCCTGCAGGCCCGCTCACTGGCACTGCCTCTGCTGTCGGCACCGAGACCTCAGGCACCGACACGTCCATCGCCCCTAAACTGGTGAGGCTACACCGCGCTGGGGCACCTGTAGAATGCCAAGTGAATCTGCTGCACACGTAATGATTATCTACATTACATGTACTGGATGTGTGTATGTGAAATGTAACTGCATGTGTGCTGTGGGCTTCAGGAAAAGCTCTGTTTGGCACCTTGCGTCATGCAGTTTCACGTGCATCTGTCAACAACAACATCTGCTACTTCAACTGCCTCAGTGTCTCAAAGGTGTTACACGTAATTGTTTGTTAATAGACTACTGCTTTTTCATAATAATATGTGAAATATACAGTAGATTGACATGTCTAAGCCAGTCAAATGTATAAAAAATATGAAGTAACGTGTGTAACCCAGACTGTTTATTAATGCTAAATATCTTGCACACAAAATTTGTTGAACACACCACAGACTACCATGTGATATCTTGTGGAGCAAGTCATTGGTAGCGAATGGTTCTGAAATTAGGCCGCTGGTGTACACTGTTCATCTCTGTCACTCCCCTCATGCATTCTGCCCCATTCCCTTCCCAATCCTGCTCTGCTCGCTTGGGGGGGTGGAAATTCTCCAAACAGACGGGGCCATCCTCACCCTCCAGCGATTTTTCCCAAGATTACTGTGACCAGATCCCAAACATGACAGCCCACTGCAGTTACATACTGAGCGCAGCGAAATGTAATCTTAACAAGGCTCCGCTGCTTAATTTTGATGTAGTACCTCAGTTAGAAGCTCGTTGGATGCTGGTAGTTGCATGCCATTGTGATGCACAATGTAAAAGACTAAATTTAAGGCTTTTGTTATTGTGCGCGCGTGTGTGTTTGCCTTTGTGTTCGTGTTTGGTAACTGAGGATCCTTTTTTGTTATTTTATTTTTTATTTTTGTCTGATACTCTTCCATGCTTCTTCCTAACTTCCATTCATCAGAATTATCCCTTTTACTCCCTCTGTGTGAAGAATAAATAGCCCACAATTATTCTACTACAAGACACTTCATTCCAGTTGAGCTTTCTTGAGGATGAGCCATCTTGGATGTGATGTCAATATCATCTTGCTGGGACCCTGCACTGAGAGGAGGCCTTACAAAGAATCTGCATTGATGCAGCAGTATAGTGTATTTTATTGCAAGTGATACTCAAATGGGCAAAGCTACTGAATCATACAATCACGGCTATTTAAGGAAGTCATTAAAGCCAGCCTAGATTTGGTGGGTGTGCTGTAATTGCACTTTAGTGTAATTTAAGCATGAATCAGCTCATTCCTGGTTCTTCTTTCATTGAGCTTATATTACAAACACATAACATGCAGAATATGAGACATTGATTGAAAAGATAGCAGTTACTCTCCTCTCCTGTAAATCAAAATTTCACAGCATTGGATATGGCATCACAAAATTTTGGGCCACCATTTTAAATAAATCAATTTAATTAATAGTCATTCATAAATTACACACCACAGAAAGGAGCTCAGTAGACTAATGTTTTCAATGTATGAACAGTAATTGGGGAGCAGGGAAAATGGGCCGGCAAGCAGCCCAGTGAAATATGTTTCAAATTCACTAGTGAGCCGCGTCACAAATTGCACGCGAGGGAAGCTGAGATATGACAGGGAATACACAGGGACGTCGGCAGTCAGGAGGGGGATGCTTTCCGGAACCTTCTACAAAACTGCAATTAGCATTCATCAGCGGACGCCAGGTCCAGTCAAGTAAAACAAGCCCTTGACGTGTGTCAAGGCAATGAAAACAAATAAAATGTGGGAGGTGAGAGGGAAAAAAAACAGAACAAAAAAAAATATCTCTGTGCTTAAAACTTCACGGATGGTTAATGACAGACAGAAACACAATTTAACCTGTGAGGACTCCTGGGGATCGCTGGACAAATTGCAGAGACGGCGATCACCAATAGCAACGTCTCCTGGATGGGGAATTGAGAGGGGACTGAGAGCCGACGGAATGTGCGCCTAAGAGAGTTAGTTTGAGCGCAAGTCGGCCGCTGCAATATCTCTCGGTCAACAGAGTCAAACGCTGGAGCTTGTTGGTGTCAACAGCCTCGATTTCAGTGGGGACGAGGTGGGGCGGGACATCCATCACTGAAGATTGCAAACTTCACATTTCCCTCAGATAAATTAGATCAGCTACCTTAAAACATCTGGAAAAGTTAATGTTATTCGCTCATTTAGAAAACGAAACAGAGCTTTTAGTGAGGATTAATGAATCTGTTTAGATTTTTCATTTGAAAAGGGAAGGCAGTGTGCACTGTCATCTTTGCCTAGTTTTTAATTTTCATTTAAAGTGTATTCTTAAGCTGTTATGTAAGCCCAAATCTAAAGAAAATAAAATAACGATTAGAATCGATACTGCTTATGCGCCCACCGATCTATTAAAATGTACTTCTACTTTGGGTTCACACCCTCTGTGGACAGTCATGTGCAAGGTTGAATAAAGGTGAGCTGATAACTGCACATTTCCTGACAGTGGTCCATTATTCAGTACAGGTGACACAGGTCACATTTATACAGCTGGCCGTTTACAAGTGCAATTCAGGTTATGAGTACAATGGGACGACGCATAACCTCCGGAATCAAACCTGCAGCCCCAGCACCACACGACCGAGAGGAAAGGCTGTCCCCTTGGCAGTAATTCACCGAGGCTGGACACTATTAAAGCTTCATAAAAGAAGATGGAAAGTGCATTTCTCAGCTGTACAGCAAACATAATTGTTGTGTTATTATTATGATTAATTTTTGATGATGGTGGTTGCTATTTTTATTGCTGCGGTCGTTATCAATTTTGTTACCGCAGCTGTATGATGATAATAATGATGAAGTAGGCGATTATTATCCGGCTATTAGTATTAGTAATAGCTGTGATGGTGACAGCAGTAGTATATTTATGTACCGCTGTAGTATTCTCTTCTTAATACCTGCAATTACATTTTTAAAAAATTATTACACAATAATAAACTGGGATATATATCACACACCCTAGTGTGTATGTGCTTGGAGCCTGGGCAAGATGCAGCACTGGGAAAGACAAATAATGTCTTGTGAGCTTGCATCTAATATATTCAACAGAACCCTCTTTGTGAGCCTCCCAACACCAGGAGGTGGTGTTCTGTTGAATATGTATCAAAAACTAGCACGTTTTGACTGACATTACATCTGCACCCTCACAAAGATCTGCTGAATGTGAATCTTTGAGAGTTGCAGAGACATCCACAAGAGACAAGATATCCAAACAGGAGTCACCTCGAGAGTATAGCCTCTGTCTCCATAGCAACCAAGTGAAGGCCTCATTACGCGATCAAATGTTTTGATATTATTTGTTTTGGAGCGATCGGGAATGATGAAGACCTCTTTAGCTTTAAAAATTCATAAAAGGGATTGGTGTTTAGAAACAGTCTGGGAAATGAACTGTATCTAGGGTTTTATTGCACATTGTATTTTCTGTTGTTTGTGAGTTATTTCTCTACACTTTCTACATGGGTGGCATACACTGTCAGTGAGGTTCCTTTTCCTCACTTATATTGATAATGTTTGCATTGTTTGCAGGAACCTGGCTGCATAACTGTTTGCCTCTAACCCAATAAAATAATTTACAGAGGAAAAGGGAATTTTCAGGAAAACAAGACAGAAAGCCCCATCACCCCTCAGCCCATTTAATGGGAAATAGTGCCTGTACCTCTCTCCACCAAAAAAAGTTCTTTACTGCAGTGGTATTCAAAAGAGTGCTAGCAAGTACTGTGTATGCTGATTTTTGTTACAATAGCAAGGGCAATACCTGAACTTTAACAAGCTGTTAATTTTCCTTAATTGGGTTGTTTTAATGTTTTGAAGCAAAGCTTAACTTTTTTTTAATCCATGTTGTTTCAGAAATAATTTTGCAATGCCACAAAGATAGCAATTACCAAGCTTACGTGATGTTTTCTGCAAAAATTGGCGAACGAACTTCCGCAATCACTGTCATTAAGTTGCGTAGTTCCAACTACTGCTCCCCAGCTGTAGTTAGAAGCTTAGTTCCCGGTGATTGCGTCGGAAAATGCAGTCCACGAAAGGTAAACATAAGATCAGAAGCTGAAAATGTTCAATGATCTTGCTGTACAAACATAACATCAACACAGTGATTTGAAAATGTAGCTACTCGGGAAAAACACTTTCTGTTGTATTTCTCTGTTCATGAGTGGGCCTATGGTTGGATCTCTGGAATTATATCAGCCTTTGCATGCGTTAGCAAAGAAACTATAATGTTTGGCAACGATTAACTACGCTAGTCTAGTAATTCAACACTTGTTTTTTTCCCGGCTGTCATTAGAGCGGGAAGTGGTTAATTAGCCTACTAATCATGGTTCAAGACGGTGGTATTGTTGAGTAAATCTGTAAAACTTGTGACTTTGTGTTGCTAGTCATAGGAAGAACATATGATCTCGCTGTTTACCATGTATTTTTATGTATTAATAGGAGAGGATGTTGTTTGCCCACTTGCAACTGTTAATATGGTAAAAATCATATATATATATATATATATATATATATATATATATATATATATATATATATATATATATGACAGTGGATGGGAAAGTGTTGCTAAAAAGGAAGGGGGTGGGGGAGATGGAGGTCTTTTTGCATATAATTTGTCATTCCTTGTGGTCTGTGGAATGCACGGTCATCTTCAGTATCCTTTACAGAGATCGCCTCATCTTCAGGGAGCTGGACATTTGCTGTGATGGCCATGCTGTGCAGGACGCAGACAAACTGCCAGTCTGAGAGGATTCTGGAGACTCAGGAGAAAGAGCGGCCCTAACACTCAGAAGTCCAGGCCAGAGGGGGCCCAATGAGGAGTGGCCCAGTGAGAGGGGTCCTGCGTGTGGGTGCCCAATGTTGGGGGGCCCTGGGAATCAAACTGCAAGGGACAAGGCGAAAATGGGCTTAGAGGAAGTGGGCAGAGGGGGGAAGACACTCATGTTAGGGAATCGTGCATAACACAGATACCTATACCCCTGGGACTCCCGCCAGCACTTCTGGGCTTAGCATGGACAAAACTCTCCTCAGGAGTAAGAGGAGGCCTAAGAGTAAGTGTTGCTCACTCCATAGAGCTGCTGCTCTCCTTAGTAATGTCTAGCACACAATCCCACTATCGCCCTAATATCCACTGCACTGCATCTCCATCCGTGGCCCTCAGAATACATTTTTTCTGTGGTCTTATGCCATTTTTTGTTCTTTGAGTCAATTAAATAATTTTTAAGTTCGGAAAAAGAAATATATTCTTTTATATTCCATTTTTGTCTGTGTGTTTATTTCTTTGCCCATGAAAAAGGTGGGTGACCTTAAATAAATATTTTCTACATATATCAAAAGAGACAATGTGACACACAAATCGTCTAAATTTAATGATCACTTGTTCATCGGAGGACACATTGCCATGAATAAAAAGACAGCGTGGGAAAAAAAAACGCTGTCTCTCTCTGCGGGAGTCAAACCCTCAGTCTATGAAGGCTGCGCAATTACGTGTAGTTGGCTTAATCCACTACACCAGAGAATTTACGTTATGTAAATCGTAGTATGTATGTATAATTGTTAAGAATGTTAATGATTAATGAATTTAAAAACTTGGTACTCGCTGGTAGAGCTCATCTCATTAAATGCACTGAAATGGCAAATTGTTCTTTAGATTTTTTTTTCTTCCAAAGAATCATTGCCTAAAGTGTCTTTTCATTTAAATGGTAAATTGTATTGTTGCTAGTTTGTATATTATCACAAAATAATATACCAAAACGACAAATTAGTATTGTAATATAAATCACAACTGCCGTATTTTGGCACAAATACCAACAAAATACCCGCGGTGAAAATCAGACCGGAGTGCTCCTGGTAACATTGTTGTTCAAGCGACAATCGCTCAAACTATCATGGTTCAAACTAACGTTGTTCAAACTAACATGGTTCAGACTACTGTGGTACGAACAACGTACAAAGGTTTTGGGGAACTTCTGATTTTCGTTAGTTTAACGATACATCGTACCATGTTAGTTCAAAGCTAACTTCCATCGTTGTTCGGGAAAAGCACCCCAGGACAGATAAAGACATGTTCTCAACAGTCTTCATTTTGGATATCAGTAATTGTTGGGTGTATATTTCCATAGCCTCATTGTCACATTTAGACCCAATCAGTCCTCTTAATCAGTCTCGCTAATTTCTTTTTAAACTACAGTCACCAAATTCAATACTGAGCCATTAAGGCCTAAGACGCCCGCTAAAAAAGTATTCTAAAACTTAAAGCATGGTTTTAAAACAACTTTCTAAAACCTTAGGCTTTTCTGAAAAACCTGACAGAATTGTTAATGTTCTCTAAAACCTTTATTTCTCTGCTTCTATAGCAGATAGACACATGAAATAAAAGCCATTTTATTATGAGCTTAGACCTTGACATGCCTTAATTTCACTAATTGTTTTTAAATCAATAAACATAACAAATTTTGCATGTCATACTTTATTATTATTATTTCCTTCAGATCATTGCAAATTGATACTCTCTCTTGATTGTTGATTGTTCTCCATTTTCTAGTCATCTTGAAATCTGGCAAACTCACCAAAAGCCTGCACCTCCCCCTCAAGCATGTCTCTCACCCACTGAGCCTTGGCTCACAGGTCATCAGTTACATAATAATCTGGGCCTGAGTCTTATAATTCATTACCTTCATTAAAGTCACTGCTGTACTCAGCATCAATGTCACTCCCCTCGCTCAGGTCATAAGCCTTCCCCGTGCATACTTCAGTGAATCACGGTGTACTTCATCAGCCACGTTTCCTGAAAGCAATGATATCATCCAAAATGCACAAACTTTGCATCTGGTCTTGAAGGGCAAAGCATGCAGATTTCTATTCCAGTATATAGTGATATACCAGTACATGCAAAATTTTGCATCCTGTGTTTAATTGGTTAAGTATTAAAACAATAAAATTCAATAAGATTGAAGTGAAACCAGATCTCCGCTGATACACATCCCTTGCATCATGGATGTCTCGTGTCCTTGAAGCCAGAATATTCCCATGCAGTTCATAGGTTGTTAGGTGTGGTAGTGTCCTCCCCATCCTCCTTGATGCTGCACTGCCAAACCGCTCCAGTTAGACATTATCCCATTTACTGCCACGTCACCATCAAGACCCCAAATACACTTCAGTTACAGAATGGAAACTGTCAAGAAAATGCATCTTTTTTTGCATTCTACCCTCATTAGATTTTAAATTTTTTTTGGTCCTCAGGAGGAGGGACCAAAAACTCACTCAGATTGTTCTTCTTGGTTTAGACATTAACTTTGAAGCGACACTCTTCCATTATTACTTAACACACCATCATGAAATTTGACAAGCATATTCTACATGATAGTGCATTGGATTTAATTGAGCCAAATTTCGTGAAAAAGGGCAGAGGATGTATGCATATCAACCATGCACAAGCACTCACTAATTACACGCATGCTTTTGATGCATACTACAAGGGAACACGATAATAAAGGAAGGGTCATGTCAAATAGCAGAGATATGGAAGGACCACTAAAATAAGCTATCGGCCTGTATAGTGAAATGCATGCCTCAGTTTCTGTGTACCACCCTCTGAGATTTATAAGTGAGCGAGCACATAATCTGGTTTGGCTGAGTTGTGATCTTGTGGAGACAATGAAAGATAATTATTGCACGTTGCATAAGTTTTCACTGAAATAAGTGCATTTTTGTGACCATTTTGAATAATTTTTTGGTAGCACTAGCTAAATACAAACTTCAGTCAATTGTAACACTTAACATGCATTAATAAACACCTTAACAACATGTTTTCAAAAATTAGGCTGTTTGTTCTGCCCCATAAAAAGAAACAACCACATTCTCCCTAGATGGCATCTCACAGTGCTGTGAAAAGGTATTTGCCCTCTCTCTTTGACTTCTGTTTAATTTGTTTCTTCATTACTTCAGATTTTCACACAAAATTTAATATGCAATAGTGGCAACCTGAGTAAACGAAAAACTTTTTAAATGATAAGTTCATTTATAGAAGGAAAAAAATGTATCTAACACCACCTGGCCCTGTTTGATAAAGTAATTACTCCCTTGGTTCCTGAACCAGCAACTTTGTCAAATGAAGTTTATAGTAGGGCAAAATTAGATTGGAAACACCCACATTTGATGCCTGCCAAGGGAAAATTCGAGCTCACCAAGATGGACATAAGGATTCATCTTCAAAAATCATTTTGTGACCCCTGAGATTTTTGGGATAATGCTCTTTGGAATGATGAGTTGAAAGGGAGACTTTTTGGACGACATAGCAAGCCTGCACTTACTGCTGTTGATTACTTCATGATTTTGCTCATGAGTGGCTGACCCACATTTCTACGCCCTTGCCAACATTTTGCCCTTAGCAACATCCTAGTTTTCCCTTATGGACACACCAGCCATGATTGCACCATTGGAAGGTTCACCAGCTATGGAATGAAAATGAATACATTTGAAATCGTTTTTAGATTTTTATTTATTTATTTATTTATTTTCATTTCTATGCAGTGTTTGTTTATTTGTTTGTTGTTGCAGTACTGTTGTAATCGTAATGACACTTCACTTTCAACAATTTTTCTGCGATCTCATGTCACCTGCTGTTCTCTTTCAAGCCCATGTAGGAATCAAAAGATGTATGATTAATTATTACCAACGGTCAATTTAGAGTTCCTAATGATCTTGGCATGGAAGTTTTTTTTTCCATGGGAGGACACAGGAAAACCTGGATGTAACCCACGCAAACACAGGTAGAACATGCAAACTCCCCACAGAAATGTCCAATGGCAGATTTGAACCCGAAAACTTCCTTCTGAGAGGCGGGAGCACTGAAATAAAAATTCTTTGCTATAGAAAAAAGCTGATGGGGTTGGTAAGCATGTTTATGCTCTACCAAAATGAAAGAAACTGCAACCAAGATTGTGATAATATGTCTTCTGTCAGCTGACGTTTATATGGACAAGTAGATCAGCCTGACAGCCAGGCATGATGGATGCTGATCCAATATTCTATGTCTGTATGGCTGGTAGCTCAGCTAACTGATTTCTAGAGGGCTTTAATCCTGTTAGCTACCAGCAAACAGAGAGAAAGCCCTTTTGAAATCAAAAGACAATTTTATTCCGGTGGTATACTCAATGAACCTAAAACAGAGCAGGAGGATATAAGTATTGAGTAGTCTGAATTTCCTATGCAATGTTGTACATGTATCATTGCAATGCAACAGTCGTAAGAGCAAATAGGGATTGCTACAGATCACTACCAGGGACAGACAAACCCTATATCCACTTCCTCTTTAGGTCGCCCAATAGTTGATGCACTTCCATTATGCCATAAATGGAGCCTTCACTTTCATGTTAAAAACTTTACTGGGAGATCCTACCTGGTGGCAGACACAGTTGCGTTGTGAAAGTTTGGCATATTAAATGCTAACAGAGTCATTATTCTATAGCCATTATACTGTTCAATCATCATTTAGTTCAAAGTCATGAGTTAAAATAAAAAAAGTTATCTGTTGCCAATGTCATTGATTTTGTAGGCATAAATTAATTAAAATATTTGATACCTCCTTTTTTTGAGAAGGCCTATGGTGTTAAAATTTTGTGATACTTAACTTCCAATGCCTGGCTGCCTGAAAACAATGGAACTGGTTTACCTAAATGCGAAAGAAAAGTTATTTTATACGTATTTTCTGCTGATATCTATGCATTAAGAATGTCTTCAGTCAGTCGACTCATACAATGACGGAAGTGAACAACCATAACCATGTGCCTCAATACATTTGTGCATTGTTGCATTGTTAAGATGGACTTTAAATCATTTGAGGTAGAATCCATTGAGAGAGAGAGAAAATTCAGACTTGCTTAAATTCTCATTGTCAGAACTTCAGGTTTAGATGGGAATTCACATGCTCTCATATGTGCTCGGAAACAAAGTCGTGCAAAAAGACTTTTTTGAGAGGCGCAGTAGCTCACAGGGTGGCCCACATTCCTGCCCAAAGCTGCTCAACTCAGCTGAGGCGCCCAATTGCTTCCACTCAGTGAAAATCTTTTGCATTTCACTTTTTCTAAAATGCCTCCCCAGAGAATACATAATACAGAATACTGAGCAGCCTCCAAATCTTAAACGCTTTTGCTAAATTCTCGCTTTGGGACCAGGGCATTGAACCTCTCTCTCTCTCTCTCTCTCTCTCTCTCTCTGTCTCCTGCAAATTAAGCTGAATCATAAAATGCACTTTATTTGCTCATTTTAAAAGAAAACAGCTAGCTGGTGACATGACAGCAAAGTAATGGCACTAAATCAACAACAGAAGAAAATCTGAAATGCTTTTGTTTATTTAGCAAGGCCCATTAGCATATGTGTGTGTCAGTTTTCTTGGTGTTGTTTTTCTGTGCTGGCAGACGGCTAAGCCACACGATGAACCTTGCTGCCATGGGGCAGAGAGTGCAGCGGTACAGAACTGACTGCAATTAGCGATCAAGAAGAAACCAACGGAGCTTTTTTTTTCCCGGGCCATCAGCACAACCTTTTGTCAGCGTGTTGTCTTTTTAATGGCTTGAGGAATTTCCACTCTAATTTATGGTGATTAATATAAATGCCTCTTACAGGAGGAAGTTTTTTTTTCCTCTTTTTTCTTATCTTTTTCCTTTTGATTTTGTTCTTGATCCTTCTTGGTTTTCTCTCAGCACTGAAAATAGCCAAGGAATTCATAATTATAATATGTGCCTGTATCTGTCATGCAAAAGCTGCTGATTTTAGTGTGATTATGAAAAGAGGTCTGGATCCATCAAAGTTCATAACCACTTCTCTGTCCTTTATATTAGGATGTGATGGGACAAAAACACAAATGACTCAACTGAAGGTCTGCCTTTATCCTCTGACACCTGCAAGGAGAAATGGGTAAAATTCTGCCTGATTTGACTACTGTTGGAAAAAGCTCTGTATTTTAAAAGGTATAAATGCCAGACAAATGATTCAAGGCTTTTATTTTAAAATAAAGGACTGCACCTTTATGCGCAAATGGTTATTTTCCATCGAAGCCCAGTTTATAATACAACGAGAAAGAAAAAAAAAATCAATCAAATCAAAAATCAGATTCATATTTTGGAGATTTTTTGTTGATGAGCAACAACGGGTATGGAGGAAGTTAAATCAGTCTGGGGTACATGCATGCCCTCAAAATATTTTTGAAAAAAAGTATTTTGAAATCTTTATCCATTCCATCATTTTATAGCAGTTTGTCAAAACAGAAAAGAGCCCATTTCTTCCTGTTATTCTGTTTAGCATCATGGAAAGTCTAAAATTAAAAATGCTATAAAGGCCAGGGATGTGGTTCAATGCTTTAAAAAAAGGGTTGGGGGGATGAATCCTTTATCACAATACAATTATAATAAACCAAGGTCCTGTATCAGGTACTTACAAACAACAATGCAAGTCCATGAAATGTAAAGATGTAAAGGTAACTTGCAGTTGAGCCCAGTCTCAGCCCGATGCGTCATATATTGACCTGACCAAGCATTGAAATCTAATGCATAAGGAAGCTTTTGGCACCCTTATTTGAAGCCAGTTTAAAACGAAGCCTACCCCCAACCCCTAACCCTTAACCCACGCTTACCCTAAGCATCAAATAAAGACGTCAAAAGATTCTTTTCACATTCTATACGTATCAACACTATGTAATGAGTCAGGATGAGAATGTGTTGTGCAATCAGATTGTAGAATTTTCCCCTGATGTAGAACAGCAATGATAAAATTTCACTTCTTTGGAGTTCTTTTATATGTAAATTACTTGTCTAAAGAACTTATATTTCTAACCTAAGAGATTGTATATTCATCTTTTTTTCAGGTGAGCCTCCTTTGCTTTTGGCAATAAATCATGGAAGAGTTTCATTGCAAAACGCAATACATTCATTTGAAGTATTTTTCGAGAAATGCTCGTTTTTATTATGGGAAAGGTAAACATAGAAGAGCTTTCTGATTTTTTAAATATTTTTTGCAGTTAAAAAACTATATCATAATGGAGTTAAGTCTAAGAATAATGAATCTTGTGAAAAAGTGAAATTTGTTGTGATTATTTGGCATAACGCAAGACATCCTCAGAAGTGAAGTCAAATTTTCAAACAATCAATATCACAGATGAAAACATTTCAGAGTTTCAACGATAATTTGTAATACTCTGTGTGAAGTACTCAGTACTTTGCAAATCTGCCATTCAATGCGGCCAAAAATTCAGTCAGCGGGGAGAAAACTACAGCACGTCCACTATTTGCTAATTGAAAATGCATTCTTGAGAGGTATATCAGGGTTTTTTTTTCTTTCTTTTTTTTTGCCCGAAGCAAGGGTCACTAAACTATCATGGTTTGGTCCCGTCGGATGTAAGCTGCAATCTGGCGGGCACTGGGACCATGTACCCAAAAGGAGAGGAAGGGACCCCATCTCACAAGCTGATATAAAAATAGCAAAAGTTTAATAAATATATTTTAAAAACTAAAAACAGGGGAGCAGCAGCATCACACAGTAGGGATAAAAACCAGAATGCAGCTGCAACTGCCTGCTTAAATAGGCTGCCTTCACCTCCACCTCAACAAGCCACACCTGTTGCCTGTTGAAGTAGAGGCGAAGACAGCAGGAGGGGAAGGGACTGCTAGACAAAACTATCACACTAAATAATCAGAGCCTGTTGGTTGAGCGGGATTCTCCATCGTAATCGGCTGCGTAGATATATTCCAGCATGCAGAAAAATGGGCTTGGCATTTATTGCACACTGTGATGAAAACATGTTCAAGCATGCAAAACACTGATATATAGTGTATTGCAAAGGGCTGAACTTGACGAGATTACTGACCCACCAATGATGATTATCTGGCAGTGGAGGATCAAGAATTTCAAAAGTGGCATTAATTACATTTTGCGATGAAGCTCATAAATACTACTTTGAAAACATGCTTTATCCCAACAGTCCCGCAAAGTAAAAGTGTGAAGGATGATACACTTACAGATAGCTGAATAAACCAAAATTTGCAGATCCCTCAAATAATTATGGTTAAAGCCTCTCAACCGCTGTTTAAATGTCCAAGTTACATCCAGCAGTGCACTACATTCCAAGTAATGTCCCTGATAGTGCACAGACAGATACTGTGGATAGAAACGAGCCTTGTTATGATGGTAAAACATATTGTAAAATTAATAAATATTTCAGGCAAGCAATCAATGACCTAATCTGGCATCCATCCTCCAACACCAGAACTGTGTTTTTTAATATTCCCCGGAGGATTCTAGAAAGCATTCAATGAACAACCTTGACGAAAAAAAAACAAGAGTTGTTAGAAAGACAACAAAGCTCGCCGGGGGGCAAGGTTAAATTTTTTCTGCACGCGGACGGACGCGGACGCCGGGGGTACGACAATAGCACTCCGGACATTCGTCCTGGCGAGCTAAAAAAAAACTATAAATAAGTCTGTACAAATGAAAAGGCAAATATAGCATATTTACAAAACTAAAAAAAAAGAAAAAACATTTTAATTAAAGTCACAATCGCATGTAAAAACAGTACCTTTTTGCCTGTATTTGGCCACTCCAAGCTTTGTAAAGAGACAAAGCCCTCTGAAACAAAAAAGAGAACAAGACTATAGATGCAACTACCAATTGCTCTGGGAGCTACTTTACTGTGATTTGGTTGTATGACACTTCAAGAAAATGACTGACACATGCATTGACGCAAATGGGAATACATTTCTACTGCCATTGATATAAATGGATTAGCCAGAGTTCCTCTAAGTCAGACAAGTAGAGTAAATAAACCATGGCTCCTCATGAGAATCACCAGTTTTGTTCAGCGACCTTTTTAGAGACAAACTGCAAACCAAAGAAGCTCTAGGGTAAGGTAATCTGGGTTTTTGCAATGCGGAACATTGATTCATAATTTTCAGTCTGATTTGCTATGTGTCTGCCAGTTAACTTCAAAATAATCATATGAAAATAAATGGATAATATAAAATTTTACTGGTTTTTCTTGAAGCCCAATTGCTTAAAGATTTTTTGAAATCAAGTTTCTTGGATTATTATTACCCTGGACCATTGACCAGGGCATGTATTCGGGAGAGAAAGCAACCTGCAATAAATATAGGTTCACTACTGCTGAAATGTTTTGCTTTGGTCTATAACTTCATATTTTAACCAGATCAATGACTTAATTTGCAAGAATGGATTTCTATAAAGGATTCCGAACAACAATAGTGATGTTTTTTTGCACATTGTATATTTGCTCATTTTTTATTTTACTTATGTAAATCCAGAAACACCAGCGCTACTGTTAGGAGCCATTTGGGTTTAACTGGTTTGGATACGGACAGAAAACTCTTACATTCTAAATAGCAGTCATACTGTAAGTTGGGGGAAGAAGTGAATGTCCATAATATTTTGAATGTCTTTCACAAATAAAAGATCAAAGCCTAAAACCCTGTCCCTTTAACACTAGGGGCTCTAATTTCTTGGCGCAGCGCAGGGTGGCGCAACGTGGCCCAGTGGTCATTTTGTCCGGGGCAGGCCGCGCAGTGGTAATTTTGTGAGGTGCAACACCGTGCGCAGCCTTTGGTAGACAAACCTGCGCCGAGGTGGGTGTGGCGGCGTAGTAGGGGGAGGTGTCACATATTCATCAAGACGCAGTGACAATTTCGTAGAAAAAGTCTCCGCTGAAGTTGCGCAGAAAACTCGCCAGCTCCAACCTGGTTTACTTTCGGGGGCAGTGGTAATTTGGCTGACCGGCGCACAGTGTGCACACGTCATCGAAACCTCACAGTGTGCACACGTCACCGAAACCTCAAAGGCAGGTTTCCAGAATGTCAGGCATATTCCAAGCAATAAATAATTACAGCAAGCACTATTTAATGTAACTATCTGAATCAGGACATAAATTATATTATCTATATCGATTGTCCTGATGTCAGATTAAAGGCGGTTGGCACGTGTAATGGAAACTCGAACTGGCTTAATCAACCCAGCTGAATCTGTGATGCAAATGAATGACTTCACATCTTTCCCAGCCAACGGCATATATGATGCTTGCATTCTATGCTCAGTAAAGCCGCTTGCATACTGGAGGCAAAACGAATTTTTTGCACAACTGAGACTGATTACAGTCAAAGTCAATGCAAAGACGCAAATACACGCGTCTGTTTATTCTTCTGTTTTCTTCCGTTGAAGATTTATTTCCACACCAGAGATAAAATAGGCTTAAAATAAATAAATAAAACAGTGCTTGTAGTCAGTGACCAAATCAATTCCATGACCATTAACATTGTGAATTAAATATCGCATGCACGATCAAGACTGTCCGTCGCGAAATGCTCCATGTCCGGCAGTCAGCAAAACGTGAAAGTACAACCCAAAACCAGTGAAGTTGGCACGTTGTGTAAATCGTAAATAAAAACAGAATACAATGATTTGCAAATCCTTTTCAACCTATATTCAATCGAATACACTGCGAAGATAAGTTACTTAATGTTCGAACAGGAAAACTTTGTAATTGTTTGCAAATATTAGCTCATTTGGATGCCTGCAACATGTTTCCAAAAAGCTGGCACAAGTTGCTAAAAAGACTGAGAGAGTTGAGGAATGCTCATCAAACACTTATTTGGAACATCCCACAGGTGAACGGCCTAATTGGGAACAGGTGGGTGCCATGATTGGGTATAAAAGCAGCTTCCCTGAAATGCTCAGTCATTCACAAACAAGGATGGGGTGAGGGGCACCACTTAGTGAACAAATGTGTGAGCTGAATGTCGAACAGTTTAAAAGCAACATTCCTCAACGAGCTATTGCAAGAAATTTAGGGATTTCATCATCTACGGTCCGTAATATCATCAAAAGGTTCAGAGAATCTAGAGCAATCACTGCACGTAAGCGACAAGGCCGAAAACCAACATTGAATGCCCGTGACCTTCGATTCCTCAGGCGGTACTGCATCAAAAACCGACATCAGTGTGTAAAGGACATCACCACATGGGCTCAGGAACACTGCAGAAAACCACTGTCAGTAACTACAGTTCGTCGCTACATCTGCAAGTGTAAGTTAAAACCCTACAATGCAAAGCGAAAGCCATTTATCCACAGCACCCAGAAACGCCGCCGGCTTCGCTGGGCCCAAGCTCATCTAAGATACACTGATGCAAAGTGGAAAAGTGTTCTGTGGTCTGACGAGTCCACATTTCAAATTGTTTTTGGAAACTGTGGACGTCGTGTCCTCCGGACCAAAGAGGAAAAGAACCATCCGGACTGTTATAGGCGCAATAGTTCAAAAGCCAGCATCTGTGATGGTATGGGGGTTTATTAGTGCCCAAGGCACGGGCAACTTACACATATGTGAGGGCACCATTAATGCTGAAAGGTACATACAGGTTTTGGAGCAACATATGTTGCCATCCAAGCAACGTCTTTTTCATGGACGCCCCTGCTTATTTCAGCAAGACAATGCCAAGCCACATTCTGCACGTGTTACAACAGCATGGCTCCATAGTAAAAGAGTGCGGGTACTAGACTGGCCTGCCTGTAGTCCAGACTTGTCTCCCATTGAAAATGTGTGGCGCATTATGAAGCGTAAAATACGACAACTGAGACCCTGGACTGTTGAACAACTTAAGCTGTACATCAAGCAAGAATGGGAAAGAGTTCCACCTGAAAAGCTTCAAAAATTGGTCTCCTCAGTTCCCAAACGTTTACTGAGTGTCGTTAAAAGGAAAGGCGATGTAACACAGTGGTGAAAAGGTCCCTGTGCCAACTTTTTTTGCTATGTGTTGCTGCCTTTAAATTCTAAGTTAATGATTATTTGCAAAAAAAAATAAAGTTTCTCAGTTTGAACGTTAAACATCTTGTCTTTGCAGTGTATTCAATTGAATATAAGTTGAAAAGGATTTGCAAATCATTGTATTCTGTTTCTATCTATGATTTACATAACGTGCCAACTTCACTGGTTTTGGGTTTTGTAGATATGAGAACAGATTTATAACGAAATAAAGAATAAAAATATAGCACCAACAAACAGAACATCCAAAAAAGATGGCCCGCAAATTTATCAATCGCAGTGCTCATTGGATGTTCTGTTTTTTGTTAAGATGTTCCTTTTTTATCCTTTATTTCGTTATCAATCTGTTTCTATCGTCCTCTTTTTTTTTTTTTTTTGGCTGTCTGACATGGAGTATTTTACATTTAATGTTCGACAGGCAGTGCACATTGTCCCGCGCCAATGTCGACTTACTTTATTGAGCAGAGCTTAAACAGAATCATTGATTGAAAATCTCAGCACTCATCTTGAAGAACTGAGCCCTCTTATCAAAACTTTCACGCTTAATATCTAAAAGATTCAGTAGATTTGAAGAAATTAAAAATAATAATCGACTGTCGGACACGAGCAACGCAATCTGTCGTGCGAAAAATTTGTTTCGCGTCTAGTGTGCAAGCGGCTTAGTACTACTATTATTGTCTCTTAGGTTTTATCGTTTTTAGTGGGGGAAAGGAATACAGCCTGATTGCTATGATGTCATACTGAGTTAAGATCACATATTGAAAATAAATGTGTAACGTATCTTGCATTGTTGTCCATGCATATTAATCCCAAAATGATAAGCAGTAGCAAGGTGTAATAATAGGAACACGCTATCCATCGTTTCTCTTCCCAATGAACGACAGTCGTATTTCATTCCAACTTCATAAGTTTGAATGATCTGACGTAGTTTCGTTTTGAAATTACATTCAATTTTGCTAATGGTAAGAATTTGCAAATACCCTACCTAGCCAGCTAAATCATATTCGAAATGCTTAATACAGATGTAAGCGCAGTGTTGGGGAGTAACGGAATACATGTCACAACGTTACGTAATTAGGATACAAAATATGAGTAACTGTATTCCATTACAGTTACAGTTTTAATACATGGTATTTAGGATACAGTTACATTTTTAAAATCAATGGATTTCTTTCCGTTATTTTTAACTAGAATTATTTCTCAAATCAAATCCAAAGAAATCAGTTCTTTCCCATGCATTTTCCCAGTTGGTCCCAGAATTATAGCACTGTCTGATCACGCGCTGCAATGCCACCTTTCACTGGATGCGACCGTAGTATGCACCCGGAGATTCTTGTCATTATTCATCTGACCATTCAGTACTCCAATAATTATACATTTTAGGGCATGTATTCTGTAATCTGTAGTGGAATACATTTTAAAAGTAACCTTCCCAACACTGCATAAGCGGTGCAGAAAAAGTGCCTGAAACAGCAAAGTAAAATGCAACATTAATGGAACAGGCAGATATAGGGCAGAGGCTTCTATATTCCAACACATTAAAGGTGAGGAGAGGAGCTCGTTTGACTGGTGAAGATTTGACTCGGCTGTGTTATACCCAAACACGCCGTCTTTTCTACTTACGCCAGAAGGAGGGACAGAGGAGTACTTGAGCCAGGCTACGCCGGGCACGAAATTGCAACATATGCCTGGACACACCCCGTTGGCGCGACGCACCCCCCATTCGCCACACCTGCGCCTGGTCTATGAATTTAGAGCCCTAGAACGGCCAACAATGCAGTACCTCTTAGATTGGCCGTAAGGTCATTTTGACCTCCCACCACTGCGGGCTTTATGATTGCAAATTAGAAGTCTGTTACTGGAGCAATTGTCAATTATTTTGAAAAAGCATGTAAAAATAAATGAAAAATAATCTTATTTTATTCATTTTCACATATTAGGCTTTATTTCATTTGCATAATATAAACATTTAAATTTATTTCTGTAGTGTTTAATGAATGTAGTGTTTAATTAGTCATTGAACAATGGGAAAAAAAAAATTGATGAAGCAGTCAAACAGGTAAAAACAGACCATTGCACATAAACATGAACATTAAAATAGCAATACACTTTTGCTCTCATAAAAGATGAACATGAACACAGAGCACATGAGAGAGAGCTATAGTCAAAATGTTTGGGAACCACAACCTGTTTATATCGATGGAATACTATAGAAGTTAGAGCTTTTGAGCTTGGCTTTGTTGGCTATTGTGGCTAAGTTGAAATGTTTCATAGCCTTTAGACTTGAAATTATGCTGTGAAACCTGAGCATTATGAGGTGAATAAATATCAAGTTTAGGTGACCTCCCTGGCATCTGAGGCTTGGTTTGCCCAGCAGGAGTGATCCTTCTATGGAGTGGCTCATGGGAAAAAAAAATCAGAGCTAGATTCCTGGACCAAGACACCTGACTGAGCCCAGATATTTCTTCTCCATCTGACTCACCAGAGCTCATGTCCTTATGCTTTACCATAAGCCTGACTTACATTCATTCCTCTGATCCATTGCCTTTTCTGGTAGCCTACCCAACTAGCTAAATAAACTAAATCACTAAAAGAACGGCTCTGAGACCATCACAATTTCTACTTGCAAAACGGGAGAACAAACTGATTATGACATCATGACAGCAACTGGTTTATATACGCACCTGTACACTATTGAGAAAGTAACAAAATGTCTTGCTAGTGTAATGTGAAAAGAAATGCCACTAGATAGCAGGATTGACCTTTTTTTTTTGTTAAGCCCAGTCTGTAGCTAGGTTTGGGCATGTCCTGGGCATGTCTGAGAGGGGAAGTCCCAGAAAATTGAAAAAACTCTGGAAGGTGGGAGGGGGCTGCTAAAGAGTATATAAGGAGAGAAATTGGGAGAGTAAAGTAGTTGGAGAAATTGCAAGGAGAAGGATACATTTGACCAGACCTGTCACTCTTTTCAAGACCTGTGAGGCTTTTTGTGTATTTTTGCCTGTGTTGGAGCATTTTCCTCACCCGGAACATCACCAAGCAACCCCATCTCAAGGGATTGTAAATATTTTTTTTCTTGCATATTATCAACCTTGGTCAGTAGTATAAATTGTAGGTTAGTGTTGGATTTTGTTTAATTAAATATGTTTTAGTTTTAAAATTTTGTCTGTCATCCCTTGCTGTCTTATATGTCGTAGCAAATTGGGGCCATAACAGTATCCATTCCATTATCCATTCAACGCCTAAAAAAACAAAATTCTCTGAGAGAGTAAACAGCAATTTTTTGTCGAAGCTCCATCCCTCATGATCTGCGCCATTTTGACTGGGCTCAATCTAAAACATGATGTCAGATTGACCCAGCCACTCTCTAATGTCTGAAAACACTGCGTTCTAACTCCTCCAGCATGTCGAACAGAGAAGATGATGACAGTGTTACAAGTTCAGACGAGGAAATTACACGTGATGGAGGTCTGCAGGGATACCAGTTTGAACCTAAACAAACACATTTTGAGGATAGTGACCAACATTATCCAGCTGCAGCCCCGGCGCAGAAGCCCCTGACGTGACACAAGCCCCTGGCTCGACAGAAGTGCCCCTGGCGTGACGGAAGTGAAATAATGGCTATTCACTGTTTTTATTCACTTAGCTAGCTCGCTAGTTAGGCTAGCAAACTAGCTAGCTATTTCGCTAGCCTAGCTACTGATATTTATTGAATAGTCATGCTAGCTAGCTTGCTGAATAACACTAAGTGACAGTAAACTAACCATTTACAGTTTCTATCGGTTTAACTATGTGCACTAGATGCAATTAGCTCACAAGCTGGCTAGCTAGGTGGTTTGCTAGTGTAAATATCACTAGCTAAGGGAATAAATCTGCATTCAGTAACACTTGCAAACACGAGTCATGTCATGAATTAAAGTCGAAGGTATGAGGAAGGATCATTCAGACAGTGAGGTCATGAGGTCAAAAGAACAGAATTTACCAGTCGTATCTCGAAAACACGGCTCGTCGGATGTGTTAATGAATGCAGCATTAAAATAGTGAATAGCCATTTATCACTTCCATCAAGCCAAGGGCTTGTGTCACGTCAGGGGCTTCTGCTCCAGGGCTGCAGCTGGATGCTACTCATAGTGACAGCGAGGCAATAGAACAGGAAACACACGCAGTCCACCATTGTAAACTCGACTGGACTGGGTCACTCAAATGTCACAAGGAAAAAACACATGACATGGGAAATTCTTTTGATTAGGGAACATACTTTCAACCTTTCACAATGGCAGCGCTGTACAGTTTGCTACAGAACCCTCGTATTCTCAATGTTTGACAGCTTTGCATTTATTTAAAAAATGTAAAAAAATTTTTTGGTTTTTCTGATATTAGAGATATAGTTCTTTGAAGATAAATACATATGTACCATCACAGAGTATTCTATCACTTTAACAGGAACATGGACCCGATCCTGGAGACTGATATTAAAGCTTGGGAGCTTGTTCATTTAGATGAGAAGAATATTTATGGTTTTTTCTCAATCATTAAAGTTCTGAGAAATAAACAGAAGTAGAGCTTTGCTCAGCACAAGACAATAAACTGGCTGTTAGGCTTTAAAGGGCCAAAGCACTGTCATCCAGCAACATTGCAAGACTAAACAAAAGCTTATGTACATGGACAGTGCACTCAAGCAGCAGGGCACAAAATCGGTTCTACCTGGGCTTGGGGAAAAAGAAGAGTCATTAAATTGAATAAAGGAGACAATACTGCAAAACACAAACGGGTTGCTGGAAAGGAGCAGGAGACAGTTAAGAAGTCATAAGGGTTGTGACAGACACATAGTGCAAAGATTTAGTCTCCATCAAGGAAAGAACATGTTAAAATTGTAATACAATCTTGGCCATTTCAGAATAAGCAAGCATGTGTACGACTGGGCACTTCAAACGCCACAAGGCCAACTCAAAAGCTGTGGCAATTCAGCTATAATCTGTCTCTCAGAAAGTTGCGCATGTCAATGAATGCAGATTGTGGCTTTATTCAGATCTCCCAGATTCTGATCAAGAAGGCGCATTTGTGACCCCTTACTTGCACGTCAATTTGAAATGGAATATGTTCATTTTTATCATTAATAAAAGCAGACAAATTTAAAATATTATTTTATGGGAACATTCCAAGAGGAAGCCAAAGTCCTTAACTACAAGGCAAACATGGGCAAAGCCCACTAGCAAACATGAAGGTCATGAAGGAAATAGGAAATTAAGCCAGAATCTGGCAAATTGTTGTGTTTCACAAATTGGCTGCACGTTTTCTAAAATATCTCGGCTGATGCCATTCCTCCTGGAATGAATTAGCTGCATGTCATTCTAGTTCTGTTGGCACTGCTAGTGAAGAAGGAAATGGTGTTTTCCTCACCTTTTAAATTCATCCGGTAACTGTTTGCGAGCTGTAACACTGAATTAATTCCCTCATTATGATCAGGCGTGAAAATATGGCCAACATTTTAAGTCCTAAGACATCTTTTCCTCTCCCTGAATATTTGTTTCCTCTCCCTGAATATATATGTATTTTTTTCTGAATTATGGACTCTAATTGAATGTATATTGACTTCTTTGATTTATTTTTATTTATTTATTAAGCTTTATGGATACAACAATGAAATTAAACACAACATAAATTACACAATTCAAACCATGGAACAAAAATCAACGCAATATAAAATAAGTTCAGGTTCAATACAGAAAGTTATATCCAAGGGGTTGCCACTAAGGTTAAAACCTATATCAGTGGCTCCTGAAATCATAATGCATAAAATCCTAAAAAAAAAAAAAAAGTCATATTTAGGCAGGCCTACATCTTGAGCAGGGAAAATAAGTAACCAAGTCACAAGAATGGGACAGATCAACTCTTAATTTATGGACTTAAATTGAGCTATTTTCATTCCTCCTCAACAGGAATGAATGGGCCTGAATGTTTCATACACCAGTGCTAAAAATGGTTTCAAATATAGAAAATTATGATACTGTTATTCGGCCCACCATTCTGAACAATAGTATTAATGGTGTCATTTCCACTGGGATAATTTCAGAGCCAAAGTTATTGTTGTACATGCAGTCATATTTATTTTGGTCAGCAAATGTGTCCTTTTACAACTGGTGCTAATTAAATGTCGGAAGTAGAATTTTCAAACGATACCTCTAACACTTAGTGCCAAAGCTGAACATGTTGGGGTAAAATATGAAAATTATGAATATTTCCACATAATGCTACATTGTTTCATGTGGAGTAATTCATGTATTGGTGCAGAAAAAAAATGGAATATGGAAAAACTGAATCTTGTTCGTATATTGTATTACATGTCGTTGGTCGTTATTCATAAAATCCTCAATCTGCAAATCTTCTTTAAAAGTGAAGAAGGATTAGAAGGATTTGTTTGTAAACACAACAGTCAAATGTGCCTCTTCCTTCACGATTTAACCACACCAGAAGCACGACCCGATGCCCCGCCCATAATGTGCTGGGGAATACATACCTACTGTCCAAAGGCTGACGCGCTGGAACGTTTCAGACAAATAAAAAGAAGAAAATATGAGCAGACAGCAGGGTTTCGTTGGTTACAGAAAGGGATTATTTTTGTATTGGTCTGTTTTGTTTTTTTTTTTTTTCTTCTTCTTTTTTTAAGAAAATCTCTAAAGAGTGTTTGTAACTGTGTTTGTTCTCTGGGAAATTACAGGCATTTTCCATTATTTTCAAAGAAACCGCTGACAAATACCAGGAACCTTGGGGAAAAATTAATTTCTGACTGCTTTTGAAAACAGGAATTAATATAGTTTTATTCAGGATTTAAGTTTTTGCAGTTCGACTGAAATCGGACAGGAACAAGTTCTGTCCTTTTCATGAGCAGCATGGATGATTTTGGGGAAAATGTTCTCTTTCTCCAGTGACCGTGCCCCCAGAATAACAATGCAGGGCAGAACACACAGATGTAAGACCAAATCTTCACTCGGGTATGACCACATGTCAAGAATCCATCTCCCTGGCTGCAATTACACAATGTCAGTATCCATGCAGAGTTACAGACATGTTAAGGGCATGAGTACACCACATATAAAGAGGCTTTTTACAACAGGTACAACACAGGTAATCACATTACACGCAACACAATAACCACTGCTGTTAGTTACATTACCACTATTAGCAGGGAGCTGATGGGACAAACTGAATGCTTCAGGTTGGATTCCCATGTAGGAAATCACACTGCATCACATTATCATTGCAACACTGCCTTTGAGGAAATTAGTGCAATGGCTGATTAGCTGAAGTTTCAAGTACTGTACAACCGAAACTCAGAAAAATTTGGGCAAAGCGCAAAAACAATGAAGGTAGTGATTTACTTTGAGTCATATTTAAATGCTGACAGAATGGAGACAAGCTTTTTTTATGTTATGTCTGATCAACTTTATTTCATTTGACAACATACATCCATTCCTGTTATTCACGCCTGCAACACATTCCATAATTTGTAACAGGGCCAAGTTAGGACAAGCAATTATTTAAAACAAAATGGTGTGATTTGAAGTAGCTGATGTGATTGTAATCATGATTTTAGACAAATGAGCAAAGATGGGCCAACTGCAAATGTGCGAAAAAACTTTTCACTTACGTTTTCTCTTAAGTAGGTTCAAAGTCAGGATAAGCTGTTTTTTCATATCAAAGGAGAATTTCACAATCATATTCCATATCTGCTGGTGGCAGCGCTTCACTGAATCTACATCGCAATTATAGTGAGAGAAATACATATATCCACAATTTCCAGTGAAAACTTAAAAGACCAGTGTGTAATATTTGGCATGGTTTATTGGCAAAATCTGAATATACTACCCATTAATATGTTTATATAAGTGTATAATCGCTATAAAATAAAATTTGTTTGGTTTTCGTAGCCTTATAATTATGTGTTGAAATATACATATAGCAAGGGCCTTGCTTTAGGGACGTCGCCATCTTGCACCGCCATGTTGGTTCTGCAGCCCGAACCATAGATATTAGGGACAATCTAGTCAGCTATAGAACGCATTTCGCGTGTATAAATCCCAGTCGATGAAGACACCATTCCCGCGAGTGTTTTGGTCCTCGGAGGCCACCGTCTTTTTTCCGGCGGGAGGGATGAGCGTGAGTGAGCGCTGCAGTCTAGAATCTGAATGCTGGATGTTACCGTTCCCCCCTCATTTTACACACTGGTCCTTTAAATCTAGCTAAAGATGTTTTTTCTCTCTTTTTCAGTCTCTCTGTTTTCTGCATTAGAGTTGTTGATAAAACGAATTTGAAATTCCAAATTATAATTGAAAAAATACTTTTATAAAATAAATGTTGGAATTTCATTAAAGACAGTGGATACAGATAATATAGTCTTTACAGAACCCAAATGTCAACATCAGGGCTCGCGCTACCCGTTCGTCAATTCGCAATTGACGATCTCTCCTGCGGTTTGACGATTTGTAAGTCGCATTTGACGATAAATTTGACGAAGACCTTTCGAAGACTACGCAGCTGTTAGTTCGGTTGAATGGGTCGCGTAGTAACGTGGAAAAAAAAGCATGCTACTTGCACAGGAAACAAGGAAGGCGATGCTGAATAAGGCCCGGGCCACACTGCCTGCAGTTGCTAAGCGTATTCCGCACATCGCATGCGTATTTTCCTTTCGGTTCCCATGTTATTCAATGAGAGTGGCCACACTGCATGCCGAAGCTGCTCGACTCACGCATGATAAAGCCGTACTGCTACCGTGCGGAAAATGTAACCTCTACGATACAGTTGCGCTCCTCATTGACTGACTGTCGCTATACTAACGCCTGAACGGGATAACCTCTATGATACAGTCGCTATGTTGCGCTCCTCATTAACTGACTGTCGCTATACTAACGCCTGTACTGGAAAGTGCTTCGCGCGGCATCGTTATGAGTTGGAGGCTTCTTCTTCTTATTTTTGGTTTTATGGTGTTTGCAGACCTGTTAGTGTATTACCGCCAACTACTGGATTCATTCAACATAAATTTCCCTATTCCTCTTATATCGAGTTCCCACCAAAGCCTCGCCAAAGCGAACCGTGCACTGTGTCTCACAATGCGCTTGCACTCTGCATGCGTTCAATGTGATTACACTTTCGATTCGTCTAATCTACGAGCCGAATGTAGACGCAATTCATTGGCTTTTGAAGAAGGAACTGACGTCTACACCAAAGCTGCCTGCTGATTGGTCCAGCCAAAAAATTTCAGGCGAAGCGCCGCGAGGTAGCTTTCCTTTAACGCCCTGATGGGAGCGATCATCAAAGCCACCTAGGGGACACAAGGGCGTTAATCATTAACGTAAGCGGAAAATGTAGATTCGGACTCTTGCCGAATTTTTCCGCACTACGCATGCAGAAAAAGGCAAAGCAGAGCTGAAAACGACTGTCTTAAACAATCATATCGCCCAAAATACATGAATTTCGCTAAATTTCCGAGGATGTGTGTCTGTTGCAAGCATGAAGCAGACAAACAAAAAAATGTAACAACACTACCGGCATGTTTATCATATTAAAAGCCCGTTTATATGGTCATAATCCCTTCCGCTCAATTCAGCAATGCTTCGTGAAATACTGCAACATGTAGTGGGAAATTCGCGACTTTCATCGTAGGCTGCTGTCATTAAAGGGGATATGGAGAAGTATTTTGTCATTCTTAACTTATTTAAAAAAAACTTAAATACGACGTTGCTCGATTTATTTTGGATTTAGATGTCTAGATTTTGCGGGAATATGCCATTAATTGCGGTGCCAAGCCAATGAACATAGCTTATTATGTTGATGATTAAAGAGTACCAGAGCAGTACTTTTCCGTATCTCTCACTCTGGCCATGACACCCACGCGATTTCTGGACATACATACGACTCCCCATTTGTATCAGTAAGTTCAGGTGACTGTTTCCACTTGTAAATAGAGAACATAAACTAAGCTGGATACAGCATGGACCTATAAAACATCCTTAGGATAAAATGGCCTGACGAACGTACAGCACATCAGCTAGTTTCTGAATTGTCCGAACTGTTACTCTCACGGTCGTTCGGCGCCTAGCCTTTACGAATGATTTCAGCCTCGACTAATGTAAATTAGATCGCTTTTGAAAGCACATTCCACATCCTGACACGACCCCGCAGATACGCAGGCAGTGTGACCGAGCTGCATGCGACAAGCAGTTGCAGTGCTCCACTTGCGGGATACGCATCGCAACTGCCGGCAGTGTGGCCCGGGCCTAACTCAGAAAGGACTGAGGAAAGCACACGGTCAGATAGGACATTTAACAGCACATGGTTTTTAAGTAAAAGCATGATCAAAATAGTACGACGACGGTGCAACAAAACCTACAAGAAATCGATTGGTATTAGATACCCTCTCAACTGGACATCAGATAAAAAAGTGACAAGGAGTAAAGTTATTTGACTAATTGACATTGCTTTTCGGCTAATCATTTAACTAATAGGTTTCAGAAGCCAGCTCTAGCCCAGCAACATTATCATGGCTGTCTGCAATGACTTGGAGGGATCGACACAAGTGAGACAGGAGAACAGGCTGCAGAAGAACAGCGACAAGTTTTACAATTTGCTTAGAACAAGTACAAGTATGGCAAGCTTTAAAAAACAATTACAATCATACAATCAAGTGAGCCAATGAATATGAAAATGTGGTGTTATGCATTATTTTCTCTACCTTTGTGTGTTTTGTTATAATTTGTTTGTGTGGTAATGTTGTTATGTTTCCTTTAAATATATGTCTCGATATGTTTTAATCTTGTTTTGTTGTATTGCTTTAATGTTGTTGGACCCTAGGAAGACTAGCTGACGTCTTGCGTCAGCTAATGGGGATCCTTGCCAGTAAACAAACACTAAACAAGCAAAAAGCCAATCACCTTATAAAACTATCGCAGAACAGGACGATAGCCCGAATTTTTAGGGAAATGGTAGTGTGATGGCTGGTGTTTCGAGACGCCAAATGCAGCGTCCGAACTGAATGGATGTCCAGCAAAATAAGAGAGACAAACCAAAAGGGTGAGAAACACTCGCGCTTCCAACAGACAAAGATCTGGGTACAAAAGGAAGCTATGCGAGCAGAACTGGAATGAAATAAAGGGAAAATCTCGGCTACCGAGATAACGAGATATGGTACCAGATGGTGCACAGAGAGAAATAAAGAGAGAAAGATTCCCATGCTAACTAGCACTTTCCTCTTTGAAACTGATTCCTCAAACAATTTTCTAGCTAGAGACCTTACCGGCTACAGTGCAAAGTTACACTGACAATCTAGCAAAGGCGGTGAGGCGGAACTTGGGTTTAAATAGAGTCCGGGCGCCGCCCACAATTAATGCCAGCTAGCCAAAAAATACGATTGTGGGCAAAACGATATCGTCCCAAACAAGAGAAACAAAGAAAGCTCGCCAGCCTTCAAAAACCATGACAGGTAGTCACACCATATATACATTTCATTTAGTTTTTAAAAGTTTAAAGCTCTGCATGGTAGATTTCTGTTAGAAACCTTTAATTTAATTATTTTTGCGAGCATTTTTGCCCTACCAAATTGCCATAAATGTGCCTACGACTTTTACAGAGCACCAAATTATGTAATCAAGATGGCATCTTTTCCTGGGGCAGTAATGCATCTTTCAACAAAACTATGCTAAACGAAATTCTCTGTGCATTACAAAGGCATACTTGCACTAGAAGAGGTTGCGGGTGCTGAACTACCCTGCCTGCTGTCCCGGCTTGTCCCCAGTAGAGAATGTTTGGCTCATTTAAAAATGCGACAACAAAAACTCTTTATTATTGCGTAGCTTAACACTTGCTTGCTGAAAGGATGGGATAAGATTATGCCCAAACACTCAATGACTTCATAACCCAATGGTAGTGCTCCAAGCCTCTATGGTGAGCATACTAGAACACCTTTGATGGTGACCTGAGCGAGACCAGCTGGCATATTTCATTTTTACACCGCAGCGAAGGCTTCGCTCAGGACTGCGACCTTGTGAGCATGCACCAAATATAACTGTAAGCTACCTTGGCTAGCAAACTAGCTAGCTAAGAAAGTGAACTAATGTTAGCTATCTAGCAAGCTAGAAAGCCTTTTTGTTGACTTGGCTAGGTATAGTTGGTGCACGTATATGCTACCTAAATAACAAAATGGCAAAGTTATAATTATTCAGTGCATCCATTGATTTCATTGCATCAGATGTAAGGCCATGATCGCGAGCAAACCCTTTGCACTTGCTCACAAGGTTACAATCTCGAGCAATCTCTTCGCTGTGGTGTAAAAACAAAATACGCTGGGGGCTTGGAGCACTTCTGTTCTGTTGATGTGGATATGCAGAGCTCTTTCTCTTGCATTTGTTTTTTTAGGTTTGCTTGTTTTTGTCTTTGTATCATTTCTGTTTTTGCAGCATGTTTGTCCAGTTCGAGATGTTGCAGCGCACTTGCCCTTGTCAGCCACCGTAACAAACACACCCAAGAAATACAATCATCATTTTTCATGTGCATTTTTTGTGCCACAGTGTATTTCTATTTTGTCTTGTAACACACTCTGTATATTGGGTCTATTGTAAAAGCATATGGTCCATTCGTCTGCATCTCTGTTAAGACTTATGTGTCGATTTTCAGAGACACATTCCCCCTTGTTTCTAACATGAGTGGTATTCATTGACACTGGTCCCTACCTCTATCATTTTGACATTATGGGCCCTATTCTTACGACCTCAACGCAGTCAGCAAATGCAAATAGCAAATAGTAGCGCAAATCAAAACTGTTTACCTCAGACTCCATTTCTGTAATTTAGTCCGGGAGCAGGGGGAGTGAACCAGGTTTTGCCGGAAAAAGTTTTTTTATTTGCTGTCTCGTGTAGCCTGGAGGTAGCTCTTCATGATCCAGGGGGGGTGACCATTTGCAGCCCCTGAGGAATTTAGTATCTTAACCCTTTTATGCGGGTAACACGTAAATGATGAAAAAAATCACTTTTTTCACTATTTATTGCAATGAACCCATACCAACGTCATCAAATTTTCCTGTGTCCATGTTTATTCACAAAAGAGGTAACCAAACTTAACTTCAACTTAGATCAATTTAACAAAGTAAAACAATCATACTTTTCTCAGTATTATGCAAGGCTGACACTTGCACGACTTTTGGCCACGATTTTGTCATGGCAAGTCGTGCTGTTTTGGGGCATGAGCTGGGAGGCTCCCGCACTGTTCACGACTAGTTCACGCATAGTTCATGACGAGTTCACGAATAGTTCACGAATGCGTGCCCATCAGTGTCCACATTGACACGAACTGGCACAGCGAGTTCACGCATAGTTTGCGCATAGTTTACGCACTTCCCGCATTGGCATGACGAGTTTGCGCAATTCAGACGGTGTCGTGCCGACTTGGGCACTCCATATAAAAAGGGGGCCTCCCCAACCCCTGGTCATTTTTGGATTGGCCTTCTGTGCTTTGCTCTTCCTCGTGTCTGCTTTGTTTTCGGCATGTTGTCTCTGTGATATAAGTTGTCTCTTCGCTGGCGAACTCTGGAATGGCGAGTAGTGTCCAGGAAGCCCTATATATACCCCCACACCGACACGAGCGCCACTGTCGCGCAGTAGTCGTGAACTGCTCGTGTACTGCTCGTGCCATGCGCAAAAACTGTTCGTGAAGTGCGTAATCTAGTCGTAAACTGCTCGTGCCATCAATGCGTGAAGTACACGTGACCGTGTCAGTGGGAAGGCACGGCCACGCTGCGACGCGCACCAATCCGTGAACATGTCGTGAACTACTCGTGAACTCGACGTGAGCTGCTCGTGACAGTTGTGGCATGGCGCGCACTGCCACACACTGGCACGCATCTTCCCGCATCGTCCCGACCAGTTCACGACGAGGCCACGAACAGTTTGCGCACAGTCACGATGGGTTTACGCACACTTCACGCCAGTTTACGACTAGTTTGCGCACTGGCACGACTCAAGTCGTGCCAATGCGTGCCACAGAATCATGCAAGTGTCAGCCTTGCTTTAACCCTTTCATGGCTGTTTTATACCCAGGACATAAATTTGAAAGTAGGCAACACATTATTGAACAGTAAGCACCTTGTCCTTACTTCAGTCCTAAGTTGGATAATCATAAAACGAGTTAAAACTTGAATAATGACTTGAAACACAATATCAACCTTTTCCTGACTGATTTTACCCAGCACATAACATTTGAACAAATATAGATAACAGGACTCCTCGCTACCTCATCGAGTGCCTGGTGGCCAGGTTTTTCCCAGGCCCTGACTGGGCTCAGCCTAAGGAGGCTACGGGGAGCTGCCTCCATGTGGGCCCACTACTCAGGAGGAGAGGAGTAGGGGTGCAGTGTAGACTGGGTGGCAGACAGCGGAGGAGGTCCTTGCGTTCTGGGCCCCAGTCATGGAATCTGGCTCTCGGGACATGGAACATTACCACACTGGTTGGAAAGGAGCTGCAGCTTGTGCGGGACGTTAAGCGGTAACGGTTAGATATAGTCGGACTCACCTCTATTCGTATCTCTGGCTCCCGAACCAAGCTCCTTGATAGGGGTTGGACTCTCTCCTTTTCTGGAGTTTCCCAAGCTAAGGGGCGGCGAGCAGGTGTCGGGATACTCGTGTCCTCTCTGCTGAGTGCTGTCATGTTAGAGTCTATCCCAGTGAATGGAAGTGTCTCTGCTGCTGCTTGCGCACTCAACAGCAGCTCAGAATATCCAGCCTTCTTGGAGTCCCTGGGTGGGGTCCTGGAAAAGGTTCCTACTGGGGACTCGATACTTCCGCTGGGAGACTTCAACGCTCACTTGGACAACAATGGAAACACTTTGAGGGGAGTGATTGGGAGGAACGACCTCCCTGATCTAAGCCTGAGCGATGCTTTGTCATTGGATTTCTGTGCGACTCATGGATTATCCATGACGAACACCATGTTCAAGCATCAGGCTGTTCATTAGTGTACTTAGTACCAGAACACTCATGAACAAATGATTGGTTTTGCAATCATGTCATAAGATCTGCAATGGTATGCTTTCAACACTTACAACCCCAATTCCAAAATAGTTGGGACAAAGTGTAAACTGTGAATAAAATCAAAACACAATGACTATTTTATTCACAATAGAACAGAGATAATAAAGCAAATTTTGACACTGAGAAATTTTACAATTTTGCCCCCAAAATGAGCTCAATTCAAATTTGATGGCTGCTACAGGTCTCAAAAAAATTGGGACAGGGGCCTGTTTACCATGGTGTTGCATCCCCTCTTCTTTTTAACACAGAGTGGAGGCATCTGGGCATTGAGGAGACAAGTTTCTTGAGTTTAACCATTGGAATTTGATTCCACTCTTGTTTAATGCTGGCCTCCAGCTGCTGGAGAGTTTTGGGTCTCCTTTGATGACTTTTTGTTCAATTATGTGCCAAATGTTCTTAATCGGTGAAAGATCAGGACTGCAGACAGGCCAGTTCAGCACACTGACTTTTCTACTACGAAGCCTTGCTGTTGTAATAGCTGAAGTATGTGGTTTTGGACTGTCCTGCTGAAATACACAAGGCCTTCCCAGGAATAGATGTCGTATGGAGGGGAGCCTATGTGGCTCTAAAACCTTTAAATACCTTTCAGAATTCATGGTGCTTTTTAAAACATGCAAATGTCCTACACCATATGCACTAATGCATCCCCATTCCATCAGAGATGCTGGCTTTTGAACTGAATACTGATAACAGGAGGGGTGGTCTTTCTCCTCTTTAGCCCGGAGGACACAACGTCCATGATTTCCAACAAGAATGTCAAATTTGGACTTGTCTGACCGCAGGACACATTGCCACTTTGCTACAGTCCATTTTCAATGAGCCTTGGCCCACAGAACACGGCGGCGCTTCTGGATCACGCTCAACAATGGCTTCCTTTTTGCATGATAGAGTTTTAGGTGGCATCTGTGGATGGCACGGCAGACTGTGTTTACAAACAATGGTTTCTTGAAGTATTCCTGGGCCCATTTAGTAATGTCAATGACAGAATCCTGCCAGTGAGTGATGCAGGGGTGTCTGAGGGCCGGAAGATCATGGGCATCCAGTACAGGTCTTCGGCCTTCTCCCTTACGCACAGAGATTTTTCCAGTTTCTTTGAATCTTTTGATGATGTTATGCACTGTCAATGATGAGACCATCAAAGTCTTAGCAATTTGACATTGAGGAACATTGTTTTTAAAGTATTTCCCAATTTTTTTTATGTAAGCCTTCACAGCATCTGGCCATCTTTACTCCTGAGAGACTCCGCCTCTCTAAGATACCCCTTTTATGGGTTACAAACCTGATGCCAATTAACTTAATTACTTGCTAAATGTTCTTTCAGCTGATTCTCTTGTATATTAATTGCTCTTTCAGCCCTTTTTTTTTGCCTGTGTCCCAACTTTTTTGAGACCTGTTGCAGCCAGAAAATTTGATATAAGCTCATTTTGTGGATAAAAATGTAAAATGTCTCACTTTCAAAATTTGAAATGTTATCTATGTTCTATTGTAAATAATATATTGGCTCATGTGATCTGAAAATGATTGCAGTTTGATTTTATTGACAATTTACACTTCGTCCCAACTATTTCGAAATTGGGGTTGTAAGTGAAGAGAGGGGCAGAGCTGTCAACTGATTACCACCTGGTGGTGAGCTGGATCAGATGGCAGGGAAGACTGCTGGACGGGCTGGAAAGCCTAAACGTATTGTGAGGGTTGACTGGGAACATTTAGTAGAAAACCCTGTCCAGATGATCTTTAACTCTCACCTCCAGAAGAGCTTTACCCATACCCTAGGGGAGACTGGGGACATGGAGTCCAAGTGAACCCTGTTCAAAGTCTCCATTGTGGAAGCAGCTGCCGTGAGCTGTGGCCTGATGGTTGTCGGTGCCGGTTGTGGTGGGAACCCAAGAACCCATTGGTGGATTCCAGCGGTGAGGGAGGCTGTCAAGTTGAGGCAGGTGACCTTTCGGGCTTAGTTAGCCCAGAGGACCCCCCAACTCGGCAGACCAGTACCGGCTGGTTAGAAGGACTGCAGCTGTGGTAGCTGCTGAGCAAAAACTCGGGTTTGGGAGGTGTTCGGGGAGGCCATGGAGGAAGACTTTCAGGTTGTAGCGGTTGTGAAGCTCTGCCCCCCCCCCACCTCTCACCCCTCATGTTGACATAAAGAGAGTGTGTGTGCGTGTGTGCGCGTGCGTGTGTGGCTGGCTTACAAGTTTCTCAGGTTCAGTCTTGCAAAGTTATGTTTAGTTTTCAGTATTGCAAGAACCTCATATTTCATTCCTCGTACATTTAGTATCCAAAAGTTGAGACAGAAATAAATTCATGTATATCAAACACGATATTGTAATTTGTCCCACTATGCAACTGAAACAAAACACACACCTACTGCATTTGACAAATGATTCTATGAGAAGATTTTTTAATTTCCAGAGGAGAAATTGTTTGGGATTAGTGCAAATACCTGCCAAAGAAGAGTTTTTTCCTCGCCTGCACAAGCACGTGTTTCTCACTCACTGAAAAGTTTCGCTTTTTTCCGTGTTTCGCATCCATTCTTCACTGTCTTCCACTGACGTCACTCCACAAATCCCCAGTGCGCACATGGCTACTTTACATGCTGATACTCATTTGCATTGACCATGTATGGTTCGCCGTAAGTGAAATTTAGTAGGACTTTTACACCCTTTTTGATTAATGAGGCCCCAGGGCTCTCAAGTTTTGAATACAGGTTAGAGAGAGATTTTCTCCGGGGGGATGCTTGATACTCCCGTTTTCAAAGGTGAGTAGTAACGAAGTACATGTGCTTCGATACAGCACTTAAGTAGTTTTTTTTTGAGGATTTGTGGATTATTTTTAAACCATGTGCTAACAATTGCATGGATTTCATACTGAAACTTGATGTACTCTTAAATCCAGAAAACTTCGCACTAATAAAAAAATCCTGATGAATGAAACTATGCGCACTCCTGAATCCAAGAACATTTCCTTTGCAACTTTAAATCTCAATCAATGTGGAATTGACCGCAGATGTCGAACTACGAGACACCTCCCTTTCCATGCCCCTATATACATATGCAAATTAATATAAACAGGGCCTGCCAGTGGGTATTCCTCACTCTGCGTAATGAAATTACGCAATGAGCGAAAGAACTAAGAAACTGAATTTTACCAATTGTGAGATGGAGACGTGAATCGCTGAAGTTGAGGGCCGTAAAGCCATTCTTTTTGGCAGGCTGTCATCGGGAATTAATAGGAAACGTAAGAGAATCGAGTAGGAGAATGTGTATGAGGCGGTGAATGCTGTTGGGTCGGAGCAGCGCTCACCCTCAGAGATCAAGAAGTGGCCCGACCTCAAAATGGACATGAAGCAGAGGACTGCTGCCCACCGCCAAAGCGTGGCCCAAACAGCCGGGGAGAAGGGAGAGGAGGAACTCGCCCCATTTGAGCAGAGGGTCGCTGCGATTGTGGGGGACACTGCTCTCACAGGGGTGAAGGGCGCACATGTGGGTGACACGGATCACCCCCAAGGTAAATATATATTTGAGTAACTTTTTGATTATCGGGTCATACGCTAATTGGCTCACAGACAAGCATGATGAAAGTTCATGCTTCTTTAAACCAGGATATGAAAGAGGAAATCAAAGGCTTTGACAAATGTTTTAATTACATTTATTTTTCTAACAGATTATGAGGCAGGAGAAGCCGGTCCCAGCCTCTCCCAGTCGCAGCTTCCTGTCACAGACTCGGGTGATTCAACCAGCCTCCCTGGCGTCAGCCGATCAAGTCCAGCACAACAGCCAGCTGCAGATGCCCGTCTGACTGGCCGTGTCGTGACTCAAGCTGTCCTGCAGTCGCAAGATATGGTCAGGGGGCATCAGTGAGCGCCTGGGCCGCCTGATAAATGTTTTGACGAATATCAGTACCGCTATAAATGCATTAGCCAACAAGTAAATTCTATGTCCTTGCCTTTTAATATGGTTGAAATCACACGTTGCCGGGCCTGAATGGCCTACCGGGCAGGATGGGCATCGATGGGCCCAGTGTCTGGCCCGTCTGGTGGTGGAATGTACTGCTCTGGTAGTGGGATGGCGTGCCGCTGGGCCACATTGTGGAGGACACCACATGCCATCACAATGCGGCACACCTTTTCAGGTCTATAGAGCAGCATACCCCCAGTCCGCTCCAGGTAGCGCCACCGCCCCTTCAGCATGCCGACTGCCCTCTCAACGACTGATCGTGTGCGCGAATGGGCATCATTGTACCTCCGCTCTTGGTCAGTCTGGGGGTTGGTGAGAGGGGTCATCAGCCAGCTTTTCAATGGGTAGCCACAGTCCCCTGTGGTGAATAAAGAGAATTTCGAATGGTGAAACGACAGTAGCCGAACTATCTGTGCGGTTCCACGTTTTTAATGCATACCTGCCAGCCAATCAGTAAAAAGTATTCATCCAGACCATATTATATTTATATCATGGTCTGGGTGAATACTTTTTTCTGATTGGCTGGCAGGTATGCATTAAAACCGTGGAACCGCACAGGTAGTTCGGCTACGGTCGTTTCACCATTCGAAATTCATCCACTACCCAACTTCTAACCCTAGCAACGTTAAAACGTGGTATTCGGCTGGGTACAACGGAAACCTAGCTGCTAATTTATCTCCAGTAAATTTAGCGGCGTCATATAAGTGCGTCCTGTGGGGCGGTCAACTGTAGGTACACTAGCCATAATGACCGTAAATATTATAGTAGCGAAGTAATCAGGCTTTATCAATTAAAAGATTGTAACTGTGAACGGTTACAAATGAAGCTAACGTGTCCACTTCATGTATCAGCAACTACTGACAGTTCGCTAGCTAAGAGCTATGCCAGCAGACTGATTTCACCTCGCTGACTCGTACTCAAGCGATAATGACCGTAAATATTATAGCAGCGAAAAAATCAGGCTTTATCCAACAAAAGATTGTAATTGAGTACGGTTACAAATGAAGCTAACGTGTCCACTTCATGTATAAGCGACTGCTGACAGTTCGCTAGCTACGTGCTATGCCTGCAGACTGATTTCAGCTCGCTGACTGCGGAAACCGCCATAAGTTCATTGTAATTGTGGTTAGCAAGTTAGCTACAGTCCGCATAATCGCGCATAATGTTGGGTTATGCATAATCTCCGTTTCAGATTAATGCTGCGATTTGATATTGCTGGTATATGACCATGGTATAAGCGGGATAATCAACTCGAAGGTGAGCATTCCACGGTTTTAATGCTCTTCGCGGAGGCAACCACCCTCCGCTTCGCGTCGGGTGGTTATTTGCCTCCGCGTCGTGCATTAAAACCGTGGAATGCACACCTTCTCGTTAATTATCCCTTACATAACACTAGATTGCTGATAGGGTGCACGCAAGTGAAGCATCTGTTCTTGGAGCCTATACACCCGGAAGTACAATTCGCTCATAGACTCCCATTCATTGTAGCCTACTTTAAAATTACATTTTCAAAAACACTTGCGTGTGAGTCTGTGTTATTTTGGTATCGCTGCGCAGAGCAACATTTTGTCTCCCTAAATATGAGCTTTTCGGAGGATGGAAAGCGGCACACTTTCTAAAGCGACGATCGGAATGTGACTCGCTGTTAACTTTAAAGTGCAACAGAGACGTGACGTTACGCGACCGAGGCTTTTACCTCTTATTACACCACGAGGGTATGTTATGTCCATTGTTCTGGCAGGTTGCTTTTCTGTGTATCAACCTCCTCACTGCACGTGCAGAGGTTGCTATTTGGATGACAGAGGTTACTATTTGGACAACAACCGGGTATGATATTTGGCAGCTGGACCATATAAGCCTTGGGTAGATAAGTCAAACCTCGGCTACGCCTCGGTCATTGACTTATCTCCCCACGGGATTTTGGACATCGGTAATTTTGAAATATTATTTCTCGGCTTCGCCTCGAAACAATATTTCAAAATTACCTCTGTAATGGTGTCAAAAGGGTTTCAACACGGCCATACCGTCAAGGTGCCAATATGAAATAATTAACAACAACAAGTTTCTTCGGGTTTATTTCATTGTAAAATTTACAACGCAATTTTCAATGCGAATGTGCGGTCCTGGTTGTGCTTCAAGCAGCGTTGCGGTCGGACAAGTGTTTGCAGAGGTGGTTTGGGGCTCTTCCTTGACGTTTCCTGGAATTGTCTCCTTGGGCTCTCCATGATCTCTGAGCTGCTCGTTGTTTAGTATTCACGATCAGAATCATCACTTGCATTATTAAGTTCTGCTGCAATTTCTTGCGAGGCCCGACAAAGCTCTTCGTCCGAATTCATTTTCAACACTGATTTCATTTCTCAAACCACGTTTTCATTTAACCTTATCCGTGCAGGTAACACACGTGCATTTAAGAATGGACGAGTCCATTCGTTGCCCACGTAGTGTAAGTAGGTTAGCACCCCTCTCTTCGGGTGATATGGATTTAACGCTCTCGCCTACCGGCTCGAGCGTTGAAATCCATATCACCCTTGAGGAGGGTGCTAACGTATACTTAGATATTTGCTTGGAAGTTATCGCCGTTATGAGACACGTCGATGAATGTCCGTATACGCTATCAAATTACACTCTGGTTTCCTCACTTCACTGTACCCTCGTTGACTATTTGAAATCACCCGATTTAATGCCAACGTTGATAAGAGGAAGCGCTTGTGAAGCCTTTCTCCTCTCCTTGTCTTTTGGAGCTCTGTATAAAACACAAAGCGACATGTCCACTGTTCTTAATATTATGCGGGTGAGAAGTATTGCCGTTGAATATCAATTGCAAGTAGCTAGCTAGCTTGTAAGCCACCTTTTTAATTTATTTACCACGAAGTCAATGCAGTCCCCGCGACGCCAAGGTAGCTCGCTGGTGACCGTTTGCAATCGCTAGCGTTCGCTTTCAGTCAGCGGTCTGTTCAAGTCAGTGGGACGGCTAATTAGCTAGCTAGCGCGAAACACGATTTTTTACTATTAAAATGACTACTTTGCGTTTATACGTTAACTTACGCACGAAACGTTTTATTACAGCTCTTCAAATATTTATTGCTGCAAAAGGCAGCCGCACATCTCGGCATTTTCTTATTTGAAATTGGCCTCATAGGAAACCATTCATTTTTATGAAGAAGTTGGGTGTATCAAAATGGCGGCCGGGTGCCTCACTTTGGGTAATGTAAATATCACGACATCAGCAATGTAGTGTTCTAAATATATATATCTATGCTATCCCCAACATCGTGTACATGATATAGTGCACTTTCGGACACTACACCGGAATTTTCTGAGCATGGTTGGGTCAGCAAATGCGCTGGATATTTCTGTGATGTGAGCGGACACGCCGAGCAAAATGTAAACGAAACGAATTTTTCGCACAACAGATTAAATTCGTAGACGCGAATACACACAAAACGCGTCCGGTGCGAAAGCAGCTTTACTGTTGGACCCCGTGATGGTTTTCTGAATGTGCTTCACACGTAGCTATAATAGCTACTCTAGCTCAATCCGCTAGCTAAGTAAGCTAGCTACCTAACAAGCTTGGTAACATATCAAGGACAATAATTAGCCGTCAGCTAATTATTAGTCTTTGCATTGACTTTGAATGTAATCTGTCGTGCGAAAAATTCGTTGCGCGTCTGGTGTGAGAGCAGCTTTACGGGAATACTGGAGAATGTATTTCTGCCGGGCGGAGCCATCTTGCTCTTCTTATTCTTCTTCTGTGGAAAACACGACCGCAGTGCATTGTGGTATACAGCACTATAATGTAGTCGCTTGTTCACTCGATTCCGCTGTGCATTATGGGTATTTTATAGTCCACTATATAGTGCAGGGGGTGTCAAACTGACCCGTAAACGGGCCAAGTGGCTGCAGGTTTTCACTACAACAATGCAGAAGCGCACCTGATACAACTAATCAGTTGTGCAGGCCTAGATCAGTTGATTAAATCAGTGCTTTCAGGTGAGCTTCTGCTTGGTAGGATTGAAGACCTGCAGCCTCTTGGCCCGTTTACGGGTCAGTTTGACACCCCTGATATAGTGGACGAAAAGAATTCGAACAACACTACAAAATGGCGGACACACTATATAGTGCACTATGTCCGTGATCGGGGGCGATTTCGAACACAGCTTTTCATTCATCTGCAAATAGATGGCCAGATAATTCTCCAAGGTGCTTCCTCCTCCTATGAATAATGGTCTGTTTTATTGTCTTTTTTTTGTTAATAGAGCATACAATAAAGCAGCTGTTCTCAACCTTGGTTTCTTTAAAAAAAAATGGAAATAGCCAATCTACAAGCTCACAACACATTTTCAACACTGTTGCACTGCTCGCTGGCTATGTTTCTATCCACTTGTTAATCAAATTATCTTAAGTTCACCAAAAATATTCATGCAAATAAATGCGGTGAAAATGCATTCCCATCTAACAGCATTAAAGCGAATAAAACTTGTGCGTAATGATGTCACTTGCTGTTGTACGATCAAATCGGTGTATCGAATAGATTTATGTCATTTTAAGCTGTTTCCATTCATTTTCGCTCTGAATCGCAGAACCTTCGAGTGAACTAAAGTAGTGTGTTAGCCGACTATTTTAGCAAGTCAGCCAAAATAGATTGCGTCGATCAAAACATTATGATAATTGCACAAGTTAAAATGGTGCGTATGTGCCATCTATTAGCAACAAAGCAAACCATTATCAGAAGGCAACGGCGACATCAAAACACTGTCACGATGCAGTCGCAGATTTATTCGGCAAATAACATTTCCATTAGCATTTAGTGCATAAGCTTTTGACTGATCGAGAGAAAATCCAATGGATCAACCGCCTTCCCCATCTACCTAGGTCTTAATGATCAGACATGTATTTTTGTAATGGATAAATGAACAGCTTTATGCTGGTTTAGCCATGCAGACTGCACACTCTTTTTTGACATTAGGGTTTTCTCTTCATGATATAAACCTGAGTGCTTTCTGGGTGGGCTAGGGGACAATGGTGAGGGACTTGCCATAACCTGTGACTCGACTCGACTTGACTTGACATAACCTTGTGACTCGACTTGACTTGCCCACAAAAGAAAAGACTTGGGACTTGCTTGAGACTTGGACCAAATGACTTCAGACTCACTTGGGACTCGGATCGGAGGGACTTGGACAATTGTCTGCTAAATACTAAATCTCAGAACCCGAGCCAAAAATGCAAACAGTACTTGTCTAGCTCGCTAGCCGCAAATACAACCAAGGGTAACCGAGAAAAGAGTAAAGCCCCGATTCCCTTTAATTAAAACGGACCGAACAAACAAGTCGTTTACTATGTGTGTTGTGTTCCGGGGTCCTGGCCTTTGGCCAGGACAGCATTTATGGTTTTAACAGTTTCATGTTCCATAGTTCAAGTTTCACAGTTTCATAGTTCATGCTCATAGTTCATGCCATAGTTTTAACAGTTTTAACAGTTTCTTGTATCTAGTCATTGCATTTCATTATTCACATTTATTGTCCATGTTTTAACTTTTCCATGTTTTGTTTCATGCCAGGTCTGCCAAGCCACTCCACCGCTTGTCTGCGTTCCACCCCGTGCCTTCGTTGTTGCACATTTCTGAGCTCTGGGTTGGCTTTGGTATTTCCCCCTTCCTTCTGCGCTGTGCTGATTCGGGGCTGTCTAAGCTTAATTGACAATTAACTGTTTTTAAGTTACTAACATTTACTAACACTCACTGGGTTGGTGTAATTCTTAGATAAGCACATTACTAATATTACTAATTTAGACAGGGAGTTTATTGTCATGATTCCTGCTTTGCTATTTCAAGATCTTGCTATGCTTTTCTGTTCTGAACATTCATGCTGCTTTCAAACTGCATACTTAATTGGTACTTAAGCTGAGCACGCTCATTCTCTTAATGAGCAAGTCTTGTCATCCAATCTTAGTCCATGTCATGATCTTGCCATGCCTCTTGTTTCTCCTTCTCCAGGTGTTGCCCCTCATGTCTTGATTTCTTAGCCTTTATCTGGATGCGGTGGAAGTTGGCTGGCAGACAGTGTCTCAAGTTTGTTCCACTCATGTTCATGCTTCCAAGTCCTTGTTTCCAAGTCTTGTTCATAATCCTTGTGTATATAGCCATAGTCTTGTTATTTATTTTTCTTCTTGGACTTCTGCCTGGAGTTTCCAGTGGTTTTTTGTTCTTGCCTTTTTAGCTCTTTAGTTCATTGCTCTGTGAAGCACTCCTTAGTTTGTCTTTTTGCAACCCTTTGGGCCAAGTTTTTTGTTGGCCCTCGTGCCTGTTTTATTATTTTTTTTTTAATCAATCCTCATTTCCCTTCACCCCGCTTCTGGTGTCAACTGATTCCATATCAATGTGAGCGAACTAAAGACGGTACCTCCACCAACAAGCTGTCCTAAGCACTCGAACAAGCAGTTAAACTTTAATCAGCTGATCAAGGCACAGCAACCAGAGGAAAATACAAAGATAGGGTATTTACAATGTGTTTAATCAGAAGAGCCCTTCGGTCATAATAAAATGTGAGAAGACAAAAACCCTGGTTCACGTTAATATTCAAGCTTGGCAATGCGTTTAAGCGGTACTTTAGTCAGGATAGAGAAGGAAGGGGACTGAAAAACCCCGGTGAACATCAAATATTGGCTAGAAGATTGTATGAAAGGCAAGCCACCAAGTGAACTAAGCCGGGTTATAGTTAGATATCCAGGTAATTTGATAATATTCTTGGCGTTGAGAGCTTGCTTGGGTTCGTTTGCTAAATCAGCTACAGAAAAACCATGTGACAGTACTACAGTCCTTGAAAACAACTGTTTTACTTTGTGTATTGCACAATTGACTTAGTTAGACAATTATTTATCATTTAATTGATTCCCTAAATTTAGCATTTAAATTTATTTTACTTTATCTTATTTTGCTTTGCTCCCAGGAGACTGAAACCTCCCCCAAAAAACCCCAAAAATATCAGTTAATACGCAAACAAGGTTTGTGGCATAAAAATTGCTCAGGGCCAGCTGTATGCATTGACACACCTTCTGTTGAGCTGTCAAACCCCTTGAGATGCAGATGCTCTTATTTTAGAGTTGGAAACTACCAAACGGGGTGAAGGTGATAAATATGCCATTTGCAACAGACAAAATTGTGCATAATGTTGCTGCCTCATGCGTTTTCATTTATGAAAGTACAAAAATAGAAACAAACAAAGGAGCAGATCTTATGAAGAACAGGTGAGTGGAGCTGGAAAGCTTGCAGGAACGTGTAGCTAGAAATGGGAAGTAATAGAACAATTAACAAGGAACAAGGGGCAATGCTAGTGAGGAAATGAAAACCAAAAGCACATCACGGAGTGACAGATGCAATGAAATGGCTAAACTAATATATCCTGCAGCTAAAATGATCAATGAAACATGAAAAATTATAAACACAGAACAAAATATACTCGATATGGACTCAAACCTTGACTGTGAAGTTTCACATTTGCTTCTTGAGCATCCTGGAATTCAGGCCGTCTATCCAGCAGTTCATGATTGTTTTACAACAAAAATTCGTAAGGCATCCATAATTTTGAATAAAGTTAATTGAAATGCATCCCAGTTTTCATCAAAATGAAGCATTTATTTCTGGTACGCTACCTTCACAAGAAGCGATTTGAGTATGGTAGCTTTTAAGCCCGATACTGTTCTCCATCCCTTGTACTTGTAGCAATGAGATAAGTTATGTCTTTGCCCCTTAAATACTGGAGTTCACTCGTTTCAGGCTGTGTCTTTCCTTATATTATGTGACAATTACTGTGTTTATTGTGAAGATCAAACAAACAGTTTGCAGTCATACCAGGTGATTTAGCCGGGTCACCATTTATTCTACCGAAAAAAAAAAAGATTATATCAAAATGTCAACCACTCCCCACCCCATCCCAAAGGACATCACCCTTGTGCTTTATATATTATGTGTTAATTAAACACATGCGAAATGTGCTTTCTTCACATCAGACGAGGTGATGTACCCATCTAATAATCTGCAGAAATAGAATTAATGAGGTAAAACATTTTGGTATGCCCATGGCCAATTTAATTAGAATCAGTTTAAACTGGTGTAAGTTGTAAACACATCAGTGGTCATTTTGTGATATTATTTGAAAATTTCAATCATCCAATTATTTGTATATTCAAGATCAACTTTGAAATATACATAAAGCTCTTTTTTACTGCTTTTGAGTGATCATAACTCTTCTTTACATGTCAACTTTGGACACATCATATGGCACAATTATACCATTTCTAAAAAAATTATATTTACGGGGAAATCCCTCTGATTGGGCATTCTGTCCATGTTTGGGGACCATATATATATATATATAGCTGATAAACAGTGCTTTGCAAAATACCAAAGTCCCTACAGACCTGCTCTCGAAACAATGTTCCAAATTATTCATTACCAAATCAGTTACAATCACAATTTAAATGAAGGTACTAGGAGGCCGTCATTGTGACTTTATAGGTCTAACTTACACTGCATTTTTTTCACTGCTAAAGTGTTTCATGGACATATAATTTCTCACCCAAGCGAATTATAATTATAATTATAATCTTTAGGCGTTTAAAGAGAGAAGGAACACCGCATAGGCAGTTAGCCTCAGAGAAAAGCCCCAGGGTATATGTGGGTATGAACAAAAAACATTTGAAGCACAAGTCTTCAGTTGCTGCCTTCATTGCCCCAAGCTGATGTGGGGAATACGATAGCGCTGCAGGTTGTGCTTCATTCGTTGGTGCTCAAGGTTTAGTGAGGGCGACTCGTTGCCACTGGCAGGTGGTGAAAACGCTCAGAGGAGAGACTATAAAAGACTGAGCCATATAAGATGAGCGCGAGACACGAGGCAGACAGCCAAGCCGACTACAAGCGGTAGTGGACAGACAGCGCTGGCTGCAAGCCTGGATAATCACAGTGGCCCTGGGAGGACAGCACAGGGGCCTGCCCTGACAGCTGCACTGGATAATAGGGTTAGAAGCATGAGTGCTGAAGACAGGAGAGGATGCTGGGAATGGGGCTGGTTGGGATATGCAGGAGGTACCTAGCAGAAGGTATTGGAGGGATGGGGTGTAGTGTGGGAGAGGCAGGTTCCATCTGGCTAGGGAGGAGAGAAGCTTTCTGATTTTATACGTGTCTTTTTGCACTGTTTTTTTTTTTGTTTGTTTGTTTGTTTGTTTTATTTTATTTAGTTTTGTTTGTTTATTTATTTGTTTTTCCAAATTGATGCTAAGTCACTGCTCAGGAGCTTTGCTTCTTTTCTGTTGTTGGTTGAATGATATGCATATTGACATGTAACATCTTGCTATAATGACCTAGCAAGCTAATCTGGATTTGTGTGCGTGCCTGGTATACAATAAAATGGAACAGTTAGATAGTGGCACATTATTTTCTGTTGCTGTCCAGCTAAGTAAAAATGTTGCTTGTTTGCATGCAAGGTCGCGGCAAGCAGAAGGATTGGGGTCAATATCAGTTTAATCCGATCAAGTCAAGATGTGAAGTTCAATTTAATAATGCCCATGAAGTTCTTGAATTGAAATGAAATTAAATACATTTCTTCATTTGGATGAAATAAAGAGGAATCAGCCCTGTCCTTGGGCTTAAATTTATGCTGCTATTCTATTAGAAACTCAGTTACATTACATTACCTCTGACCTAATGAGGGTCTGTCTTTCAGTTTGTTGGGTGGTATGAGAATGTATCCAAAAGGCACAAATGGATGTGTATGAGAGAGGATGAACTGATTAACACAACTGATGAAAGGGGGTACAGTAATAAGATTAAGAGGCTTTTAATAGAAAACAATGTAAACTTCCGAAAATATTCATATCATACTGTAAACTTTAGTGGCGTGGTGGGGAAGAACTTATTCACCTCTCACTATGATTTCTGAAAAATACATGTGGCAGTACATGTGATTTCTCAAAAAGTGATAAAACTTTTGAATGGATGAAACACCTTTGCGTGCCTATTAGCAGACTGAAGAGACAAATCCCTGTGTGCCGATTGCCAAAGGAGGCTGTGAAAACAAATTATAAATAGCTTTTTTAGTGGTTGGAATTTAAACTGGCACATCTCGCGCTGAATGTGGGATATAGTCAGGAATATGTATTCATCTCCTCATATAAATATTGCAATGGCAACAACATCTACAGTATAAGCTGCATAATGATCGTCACAAAAGCAGTAGCAGTACTTGTAGCCACAGTGGGAATATTGCAGTTGTTGCTCAGCCATAATGTAGAATTACAGTAGTAGAGTAATTAGCAACTGTATTCGATGCTGTCATAGGAGCAGAAGCAGTGCCTGTACTAAGAGTAGGAATTGTAGTATTTATAATCAATAGAAGTACTCATGGGGGCAGAGGTGGCCGTGGTCATTGTAATACACCACTGTACAGGGAATGTGTGAAGAGGGGGCTCATTCATTCAAACATTATTACCCTTTGAGCACTGAATAAATTTTCTAGGAGTTAAATTTTTTAATTTTAAAGTTTTTAAAAAATTTTTAAAACTTATTTAAAAGTGCTCCCTGCAAGTTGCCACATGATAGGTTTTCAACAGCATCTGGTTCTGATATCTTACACCATTGGGCAACTATAGTTGCCTATGGTGCTCAAAGGGTTAAATTAATAGCCTGCCATTTTATGTCAACAACTTTTCCAGGATACAACATGATGCAAAATATTGAGAGGCCGATTTCAATCCTAAAGATTTGAAACAGCTGCCGTATTTCTTTGGAATTTGATTTTAATTACAATGCAAATTCAATCACTCTACATCACACCCACCAGAGAAATGAGCAATAAATGGCAAACTCAAAGACTATGAGAACTGATTGACAACCCAAACTTAATATTTTCTTTCAAGACAACATAAGCAGAGGAAAATATGTTCAGTATTTAGATTGATATATACTAGTGAATTACCCGTGGCGTGCAAAAAATTGACCTTTGACCCCAGTGACCTTGACCTTTCAAAAAACTAACCCCTCAAGGACAATTCCAGGGACAACCTACATAGACCCACCAAGTTTGGTGAAGATCCGTCAGAGGACCTCGGAGGAGTAGGGGAACAGACAGACAAACAGACAGACAAACATTCCTCAAATTATAGTATGATATATATATATATATATTTTATTTTTTTATTTTTTATTTTTTTACATTGTATTGGTGAGCATTTGTCTCACCTTTACTCATCCTCATACGCAGAGCTGCTTGGCCTCGTTGAGAACATCAAAGTTCAGCTACAGCGTGTCCGCTCCAGTGCTTCCTCAGGTTACTGTCAGTAATTAAAACCACAGGCAGGGGTTCCACTGCTGCCTGCCTGCATCTCAGCAGGGAGAGGGTGGACTTGGCTGGAGGGGGGGCAGGTATCATGAGTGGATAGATCTGGTTCAACGGAAACAACCTCAAATGGAAAAAAATGGAGTTAAAATATCAAAGAAAACACACAGGCGAATATCGGGGAGGGCGGGATAAAGAGTCATTTCCATTACCAAGCTCACACTAGGGAAACATCAATTTGGAGGAAACAAGTACTTTTCATTGGGAAAAATTGGGAAAGAAGAACTGCTGCGAACATGCCCTCAATACCTCAGTAATTTCTTTTTCCGCGACTGGAGTTTCATGAATAACTGAATGATGAAGCAAAATTGGCTGTAAGTTGTATGTTATCCATCCAAGCTTATTATTATTATTATTATTATGATTATATTTATTATATTTTATTACATCTCAAAGGTTTATTCATCACATCTATAACAGATATCCAAAGCAATATTTGAAGGAACACGACACAGTTTTTCCATTTTAACATATTGGGTGATGTCACCCCCCCCCCCCCCCCAGGAAAAAAGAAAACCTTATTTAATTTGAAAGAGCAAAAGCTAAATCTGCAAATTCTCACATTCAGAGTGTTTCTTTATAGCAGTGCTTTTTCAACATCAGTGCTTGGAAGGACACCAGGTTTATCAAATGATGACGCTGATGATGCCAAATATACTCAACGGAAATCTCTGGATTCCACACACCCCTTAATGGGCCCCAGTCTTCCTCAAGCTCCTGATTATAATTCTCAGTAAATATTCCTTAAAAGGATTTTAACCTTAAACTCCAGCAGCAAAATACCTACAAAGCCGCGCTAATTAAGTAGCAATATAGTCATATTACACATCAAATGAAACAGGAGAGCCTCTGCTACAAGCACATATAAGTCATTTTTACATACACCAAGCACAACTCAAACGCCAAGCCTATTAATGTTCAATATCAAAATCCGAGTAGCGTCAGAAATCAACCCTCTCTCCACATTTCCATGTCTCCCTCTCAGATACTTCATGCTACACAAACAGAGATATACTCTATTCATTTTGGGTATGTCATTTTCAAACAGAAACCTAAAAAAGAGGCTGGGGCTTAAGAGGTTAATTGAAGGGCCATCATTCATGTGATCATTTTGAAAATGTCAAAAGTGGGCTCCATTTTGAAATCAAAATTGTAAACCCAACACAGGAGTAACATGGGTGGGATGAAAATCAAACTTCTTCTGTTCCATTGGCTAATTAATTCCTCATAACTGATTAGTCAATCAATCACATCAATGTATAGCAGCAATTATGATATACATGCAAGGTGGTGTCTATGTAGAGAAGTCAATATTGTGTTTACAGGAAGGCGACCTTAGAGAGTGTCACAATCCGTAATTCTTGAACCACATGGACACATCAATCTAGGTTCAACTAAAAACTGCCACATAATATAATGCATTGTCTGTGCATGTAAGCACAAGGGCTGTCATGGGTATCGCTTTTGCAAAACCTTCAAATTTACAATCATGATAGTTCTATCAAATGAAATCTAACAGCAGTGAACATAGACGATGTTTAAGAGATCATGTTGCAAAAGGGAACATTGTGTATTAATCTATAATTGAGCAATGAATATATTTGAACTTTGGGAAGGAGAAGGTAATAATGATAATCCAAGACTTACATAATGTTAAATACAGGAGAATATGCAGGTGCTAACTTGCTATATCACACATTAACACTTTTTTTTCCTGAATTGGTAATGTGGATGTTTCTGCCTGAAGGCTCTCCAAATTCCTCCAGCACACTGTCATGTTTGTTTCTTATGCAGCTCCCTCCAGTGTCCTCTTCCTACACAGACACGCGATAAAAAAATAACTGCTTTTTCTAACCAGGCATAGTCTACTTCAAACCATTGTTATGACTTGAAAATCACAACGAAGAAAACCAGCAATGACTACTTAAACAAATTTATTCTTCACTGATTAGGTCCAAAACCTTCTACAAATAATCCACTGTGCAATCTTATAATAACCCTCTAACGCCACTTTGTAACTCTGATGCAAAGACAAAAACTCTCTTCAAGTGAACAAAATCACAGCATTTATATATACTAGGAACATTCTGGAAAGATCTACAGGACTCCTGGGTGATCCGGCCCCCTCGGGGCAAGATGATGCCAGAAACCTCTAGAAATACTAGTCTATTTCATCACAAACAAGTGGTATTGCATCAGATCAGGTTTCTCTACAGACATACCACCAGAGGGTGCTAAATGATGAACAAAATAAACAAATAGCTGACCAGTAAGCAGCACAAATCTAACAAATCTCCATTTACAAATGATATACAGTGCTTTACATAAAACACTCATACATAACACCATTCTCTCTATTAATTTCATGTGTTCAAATAATTGGTTAGTTCAGGTATTGCCATTAAGCTCCAAAGATCATCCGATATCCTGTGTTCCCCTGTGATTTAATGAAAGCACTGGTGGAATCACTGTCCATTGTACAATCAGACTGTCATTAACTCAGCTAAACTTGTAAAAAAATTTAAAATATTTAAAAAAAAAACACAGAAAGCAGTGGTTTTTAATTTCAATTATATGCTCAATACAAACCAAATGTTAGTAAAATGTGATGAGATAAGCAACAGTGGTGTAATTCTGTGGCTTTGATTGAAAAAAAAACCTGTGATTAACAATAAGGGAAAAAAGGCACAGATCAAAAAAATTAAACAAAATAAGACAAGACAAGGAGCAGCAATCTCAGGTCCCCAATCCAGCCCCACTGATCCTCTCTCCCACAGGGTCTCGACAGGATATACCTGAAACTCCAACTCAATTGCTCAATTGGAGACAAGCAATTAACTCCACCTAATGCACACCTGCAACTGGGAGAGAAGGAGGAAAAATGGACCACCAGCAAATGCCCAAGGTGAGCTGATAACACGGGCCTACCTAAGGTTTGGATTAACCAAAGTGTGGAGCAATAGCCCTTCAGCCTTGCAGAGAGATTAGAGAACTGATTCATTTTGCTTTAGTACGAGGGCGTGAAATCCCTCAGAGACAGTCTAGCTAAGAAGTAATGCAGGAAACCAACGTCCCCTACTGATTTATATGACATAAGCTGATGTCATTCTCAGTTGACATGCCGTGTGCATGCGAATGTAACATAGTTTTGTTGGTCTTGAGTTTTTGCCTGCTCGGGGTTTGCAGCCAAATTGCCTGCTGCATACAGCTGCAACATTGCACGCTCGCGCTGGCTCTGTTCCCTTGGTCACTCTCTGCAGCAGCCCATACTGAGGGACGCTGGATAATACCATGTCTCAAATAAATAAATACATGAGTGGATAAATAAATAATAAATAGATAAACCTGGAGTAAATGAAAAGGAGGAGGCGAACTCGGCAAATCAATGCTGCTCAGCGAAGCTTTCCTCTTCATTAATGGATGAAGAGTAGGTGCGACTGGGAGCCGCAGCATTTGAAATAATGCGCCGATAATAACGCTATAGCTGCAGGCTGCCAGAGAGAGGGGTCAAAGGGCTGATAGATGTCAGATGTTCAATCCCTGGGTCATCATTGATTCACACATTTTGTGTACACAAGGTGAGTGGTGGAGGGGTTTTTTATTTATTTATTTATTTATTTATATTATTATTTTAATTTTTTTTAACAGCCTCATTAGTGGCATCCCTACACCCAGACCTTGAGAATTAGTTACTCCAGCCGACCAGTCAGAAAACATTGATTTTTGTCTATCTGTATTCATCTAAGAAATATTAATCATGCTTTCATGAAAAGTATCTTTACACAGAAACAAACCCCAGAAAGACAGAGCATCAAAAACGAATTGCAGCGGAATACATATTTGAAACATTTTCCCCATAATACTTTCAAAAGTGTATGTATAATTTATGACAATCAGGCATGGCTTTTACCTGGACTAATAAATTCTATGCTAATATGAGAGCAAGGCTGCTTTAAAAAAAATTAATTCATTAAAAAAAGTCTCTACGGCCAGAGTTTGTTAATATTGAACTAGAGGTTAAAGTGAACCTGAAACTCAACTGATCTGCTATGCCAATTCAGGGATGGGATACAAAGCTGAAATGAAATTTCAGTCTTGCTTATGTCAAGAATATGTTGTATGCAAAGTCTAATCAAATTTGGTCAACACTTGTTACCGCTAAAAGTTATGGGCTGTTCATATAGGTGTCTATGGGTGAAGGAATGTCAAAGGTCACAAAACAGCCAATTTTTAGAAATCGTCAAAACCCATCATTTATATGTTGACATATGTTGTGTATCACTTACATGCACCAATCAGCCACAATATTAAAACCACCAGCCTAATATTGCAAAGGTCCCATTTGTGTTGCCAAAACAGCTCCATCGAACGAACATGAATTCCAAAACTCAGGACTTCTCAGCAAAACATTTCCCAGAGAATCACCTTCCCTCCACTAACTTGTGCTCTTTCCACGGGCCACCTGATGCCATTTCTTTCCAGGCAATTGGAGCACGCGTACAGTGGCTCCAATAAGTATTTGTACACTACTTGAAAATTCGACTACATAACAGCTTTTGTATATTCGGCTAAATGCTTGCTATTGTGTGTAAAAGCGATATTAATATTTGATAATCAATATGTTTTAAACAAATATTTAATGTCAAAATGGCATATTTGGTCAGAAAGGCGATTATCTGACCCAATAAGTATCTATACAGTTCCATTAGTGAGTCACAAAACTTATAATACTCACCTAAAATTGACTCAAGATGTTTACAGGACAAGGTTGACTCACTTGGTCTGATTTGGTCAAGCGTGACCATACTGGACACTCCCTCTGTACACAGACTGGCCTACATAAATGGCCTGACCATATTGATTATCAAATATTTTAATCACTTTTACACACAATAGCAAGCATTTAGCCGAATACACAAAAGTCGTATTTTCAAGTAGTGTACAAGTACTTATTGGAGCCACTGTATGCGGCCAATGCACATGATGTAAAAAAAAAAATTGGACTCACTGGATCTAGCAACCTTCTTCAACTGTTTCAAGGTCCAGCTCTGAGGCTCAGGTGCCCATTGGGAGCACTTATAGAGATGAGCTGGGGTTGGAGTGGGTATTTTGACTGGTCTGCAAGCTAGAAAGAGCAATACACAGCAGGGTGTGATGTACTGCGCACGGTGAAACATTAATTATGTAAATATTATTTAAATTCTCAGAGTCTTATGCCACAGTTGCCCTGTCAGTTTGGACCAGATGAGACAGCCTTCATAACAACTGTGCATCAAAGAGCCTTGGGCACCCAAAACCCAATCGCTGGTTCATGGTTTGTCCCTCCTCGGAACATTGTCAGTAGGTACTCACATCTGCTGAAAGGGAGCACCCCACAAATCTTGCCACTTCAGAGATGTGCTATCCCACTCGTCAAGCCATAAAGATTTGGCCCTCATCAAAATCGTTCAATTACTATTTCTTCTCACTGTTTGCTAACTGTCAAAAATATGTCTGCAGACCTTTACATTTCTCATTGCTATGACATAATTAACATTATTTGCTGCATCTGTGAGTGGTTTTAATGGTTTCGCGCATTTATTTACAAAGTTCTACCTGGTTGTCAACATCATAAAGATGTACAATGGAAAACCTCAGTTTTTCAATATGACCACCCTTTGCATGCCCACTTTTGAGGCTGCAGGAATGAAAAGCAATTCCAAAGTAGTTTATGTGCTAAAGATGCTGCATACCAAGTTCTGCAGATTTGATTACATTTGTGACCACAAGAGGTTACAGGTCGAATTGTTTAAGGACAACAGACGACAGATGATGACAATGAATGACACCATCACCGTCTTAATAACTCAGCTGGTGAGCAATCAGTTGCAGGAAAGAGGCACTCTATTAAAATGCTATAAACAGACAATGATATGGGTGTTTACTTAAAAGGTACCATTGGATGTAATGCCGATAAAATTGAACCTTGAAATCAATTTTTAGCTTTTTTTTGTGTGGGAAAAGGTTAATTAGTTAACCCAAGGGAAATGGTTTGGACTTTACATAAAAATCAGGCATGCGAGTCTGGGGACCTTAGCTGATTATTAACGACTGGAGAATCTAAATATATTTTCACTCAAAACACCTTGTTGACCTTTAAATTCGGCCATTCCTAGTGAGGGGTTTGTCAATTGTTGTCTTTTTTATTCCACTGACATGTTTCTCAGCGCACATTTTGTTGAGGCTTAAGCCCGATTCATGCTTCTTGCGGTCGGCGCGGTCAGCATGGCCCACACGGTAAAATGACCCAATAGCGGCCAAGGCGACAGAGCGCGGAGTGTCTGCGGAGGCTCTGAACGCCGAGCTGTGCACCTGGAGGATTTTGTAACAACACGGTCCGGGTCGTACAGACCGCGCTGCAATGATTGGCTAGCTTCAGGACCCAGAAGTACGTATACCTATTAAAAGTAAAAATGGAAAGCTTCAAAGAAAGGCACTTGCCACAGGTACGGTAGTTTTCCAATGCATTTCAATGTAGAGAAGTACGGCAGTCCCAATTTCAAACCCTGCCCTAACCTAACCCTGACCCTAACCCTAACCTTAACCCTGACCCCCTAACCTACCCCTTCCCCTAACCATAATCCTTAATCCTTGTCCTAATCCCTTCAAATCGACCGCTGTACCCATAAAACTGCCGTATCTTTAGACACTGCATTAAAGAAAAGCCAGCTGAACATACAAACAGCCGAACATACAAACATCTTAACTACAGTTCTGTCAGATCAACAAGGATGCTGATTACCAGACATCGGTGCAGAAACTGCCGAAATGCAAACCCTGTCAACCTAGTTTTCAGAAGTTTCTAGGGACGCAATTATCGTAATAGTGGAAAAAGAGTGGCTAGTAATATTTGTTTTGACAGCGACGCACTGTCTAATGTAATCAAAAATAATCAAACCATGTGTTTGGTGGTAATAATAATAATAATAGTTACAATATCATAGTGAAAATGAACGTATGACCGCAGAAATAAGGTTCAGAAGCGCAAGATTAGAACAGGGCCATTCTAGGAGCCGCTTTGACCGCATCAAGCATGAAACGACTGGACGTTCGTGGGGACCGTGCGCGCCGTCCGCACTGCTGAAACTGCGGCAACCACAAGAAGCATGAGTCAGGCGCAGTGCTGTTCTTACATATGGACAGATATACAACTCTGCATTTTGCAGCCTGAATGCACATTGCTCGTCTGTTTTTATAAAAACAGTTTTTCTTAAATACAGCGACAATAATGCCACGACCACTACTACAACTACAACTACTTCAACCACTGCTACTGATAGTTGTTAATCCTGCAGATTTTTTAAAAATTATGAACAGAAATTTAATGTCAAATTCAGAGAGAATGATTGAAAAAAAAAATTCATCTTAACATTTTATTTTTACCACAAACATGTATAGCCTACATTGCACCCAATCATTAGCACCCTATGATAATCTTTTTAAAAATGAAATAAATATACTCAGTCCATATGAAAACGCACCACTCAAAAATCTGGAATAGCTCCACGCAGTAATATGTGAAGTATATACGTATGATGCATTTGAGATAATGAATGATTTAAGAAGACATGTAAACATCAATTTCATTCACGATAATGTTAATGTGCGAGGGAGGTTTAACTGGTGTAGGGGTCAAACAGGAAAGTCAACAACGGGTGTGACCGCCATTTGCATTGACACATGCGGTGCATCGTCGTCGCATAGAGTTGATCAGTCTCTGGATAGTGTTCTGAGGGATAGCATTCCACTCCTGAACAAGGGCAACCTCAAGTTCTCGGATGTTGTCCATCTGGCGTCGATGTGATAGACGTCGTCCAATTTCATCCCATAAGTGCTCGACAGGGGCGAGGTCGAGTGACAGAGCTGGCCACTGAAGCACGGGGATGTTCTGCTGTGCAGGGTACTGCATGGACACCCTTGCAGTGTGTGCCCTAGCATTGTCCTGTTGGAACGTGTGGACATCGTGGCGTTGGTTGAAGAACGGCACAACATGGTTCTGCAGCACCTGGTCCCGGTAGTAGACGCCGTTCACCCTTCCTCTGCAGATATGGAGAGGAGTTCTGTGACGGTAGCTTATTCCACCCCACACCATAACGCTGCCACCACCCCAACGGTCCATTTGAACGACACAATCGGCGTTAAAACGTTCGCCACATCTCCGCGGAACACGTATACGGCCATCTGGGTTCCTTAAGTGAAATCGTGACACGTCAGAAAAGATGACACCGTGCAATTGTCGTAGTCGCCAATTCTGGTGCCTGTTTGCCCACTGTAGAAGCTGGTTTCGGTGACGATCCGTCAATATGGGGCCGAAATAAGGACGTCGTGCACGCAGGCCTGCAGCTCGCAGACGGTTCCGTACGGTGTTGGGGTGAATGAATCCACGTCGTCCTTGGACTTGAGCAGCCGTTCTTGTCGCTGGTAGTGTTTGGTCTCGGACATGATCCCGTACGATCTGATGGTCCTGACGTGCCGTTGTCACACATTGTTGACCCAGTCGAGGACAGTCCCGAGTTCTCCCCGTTTGCAGAAACCTTTGATGGAGTTTTGCGATCGTTGTGTGTGCGCAGTGTAGTCGTCTGGCAATTTCCCTGGTGCTGGCGCCAATTTGAAGCATGCCTATGGCACGTTCCCGTTCAGGGGCTGTAAGTCGCGGCATAGTGTCGACGTTTCACAAGTGTCAGTGAAGAAGTGAAATTTTATTCGGATTCACATGCTTTTAAAGGCAATGTGTGCACAAATTCAGATTGAAATTCATTTTTCCCGTGGTGTGCGTGCAAGATGTTGCGTTTTTGCAAAAAATTGCCTAGAGTTACAGTTAACTTGAAATTCTCGCATTTCTTGCACCTGGCATGTCGGGTGACTTCACTGTAGTGTTGTTGTTGTTGTATAAAAATTATATTGAAGTTCATTTGAACTTAAATATTGACTTTTTTCAAGTGGTGCGTTTTCATTTGTACTCAGTATATATATTTTAACTACATTTACAGTCATATTTTCAATGTAATTGTTGGGAATGCATACATGGTCCTCCATGATTTCCAATTTCATCGGGGTACAAAAAAGAATACAGCAGCTATGTGCAAAAGAAAGTCGTTCAAATGGCGAGCTGCCAGATAGCTCTCTCGGTGAAGTGACTATTACGTTGCGGTTTCGAGCCCCGGTCGTACCAGATTGGCACAATTGGCCATCGTGCTACAGGGTTTCAAATTGGGAAGGGACTGCCAGGTAAGGGAAAAAACACTCAACAAAAATATAAACGCAACACTTTTGTTTTTGCTCCCATTTGTCTTGAGATGGACTCAAAGATCTAAAATTCATTCCGGATACACAATATTACCATTTCTCTCAAACATTGTTCACAAATCTGTCTAAATGTGTGATAGTGAGCACTTTTGCTTTGCTGAGACAATCCATCCCACCTCACAGGTGTGCCACATCAAGATGCTCATCAGACACCATGATTAATGCACAGGTGTACCTTATACTGCCCACAATAAAAGGCCACCCTGAAATGTGCAGTTTTTGCTTTATTGGGGGTCTGGGGACTCAGAACCAGTCAGTATCTGGTGTGACCACCATTTGCCTCATGCAGTGCAACACATCGTCTTTGCATAGAGTTTATCAGATTGTCAATTGTGGCCTGTGGAATGTTGGTCCACTCCTCTTCAATGGCTGTGTGAAGTTGCTGGATATTAGTGGGAACTGGTACGCGCTGTCGTATACGCCGGTCAAGCACATCCCAAACATACTCAATGGGTGACATGTCCGGTGAGTATGCTGGCCATGCAAGAACTGGGACATTTTCAGCTTCCAAGAATTGTGTACAGATCCTTGCAACATGGGGCCGTGCATTATCTTGCTGAAACATGAGGTGATGTTCATGGATGTATGGCACAACAATGGGCCTCAGGATCTCATCACGGTATCTCTGTGTATTCAAAATGCCATCAATAAAATGCACCTGTGTTCTTCGTCCATAACAGATGCCTGCCAATACCATAACCCCACCACCACCATGGGCCACTCGATCCACAACATTGACATCAGCAAAGCGCTCACCCACACAACGCCACACACGCTGTCTGCCATCTGCCCTGAACAATGTAAACCGAGATTCATCCGTGAAGAGAACACCTCTCCAACGTGCCAGACGCCATCGAATGTGAGCATTTGCCCACTCATGTCTGTTACGGCGACGATCTTGAGTCAGGTTAAGACCCCGATGAGGACGACGAGCATGCAGTTAAGCTTCCCTGAGACGGTTTCTTTTTTTAAATTTTTTAATTTTTTAAAATTTGGCATCTCCAATCCCACCCGAATCTGGAATGCCCAATTGGGGAACTAAGTACAAAGCTTGCTGGTGTCCGACCCCTTGCTGCCAACTCAGGATAGTGAGACAGTTCACGGCTCTCCTCCGAAGCACGTGCCTGTCTGCCACTGATTCTTATACACTCATTGGTTGAATCTTCGGCAAGTTCAGAACTAGGGCGGAGGATACCCGGACATCAACCAACCCGGAGTCTTCCTGACGAACGCCCGTCTGGCCAACAGGAGGGGCTGGAGCAACGAACAAAGCTATTATTATTATATACCCAAATCCGGCAGTCCCTTCCCAATTTGAAACCCTGTAGCGCGATAGCCAATTGTGCGCTACTCTGAAAAAGCTGCCGACCCCTGCCGGTGGGTACACCGGGGCTCGAACTCGCGACGTGGTGATCACCTCCGCACTGCAGAGCAGTGCCTTAACCGTGTGAGCCACCCTACAGCTCCCTGAGATGGTTTCTGACAGTTTGTGCAGAAATTCTTTGGTTATGCAAACCAATTGTTTCAGCACCTGTCTGAGTAGCTGGTCTCAGACGATCTTGGAGGTGAACCTGCTGGATGTGGAGGTCCTGGGCTGGTGTGGTTACACGTGGTCTGCGGTTGTGAGGCCGGTTGGATGTACTGCCATATTCTCTGAAACGCCTTTGGAGACGGCTTATGGTGGAGAAATGAACATTCAATGCCCGAGCAACAGATCTGGTTGACATTCTTGCTGTCAGCATGCCAATTGCACGCTCCCTCAATGCTTGTGCCATCTGTGGCATTTTGCTGTGAGACAAAACTGCACATTTCAGAGTGGCCTTTTATTGTGGGCAGTATAAGGTACACCTGTGCAGTAATCATGGTGTCTGATGAGCATCTTGATGTGGCACACCTGTGAGGTGGGATGGATTGTCTCAGCAAACCAAAAGTGCTCACTATCACCCATTTAGACGGATTTGTGAACAATGTTTGAGAGAAATGCTAATATTGTGTATCTGGAATGAATGAGTCCATCTCATGACAAATGGGAGCAAAAACAAAAGTATTGCGTTTATATTTTTGTTGAGTGTAAATAAATAGCTTCGTTCGTTGCTCAAGCGCCTCCTGTTGGCCAGACGGGCGCTCGTCAGGAAGATTCTGTCTGTTCATGTCCGGGTATCCTCCGCCCTCGCTCTGAACTTGTGAAGATTCAACCAATGAGTGCATAAGAAGCAGTGGCTGATGGGCACATGCTTCGGAGGAGAGCCGTGAACTGTCTTCACTATCCTGAGTTGGGAGCAAGGGGGTCGCATACGAGCAAGCTTTGCACATAGTTCACCAATTGGGCATTCCAGATTTGGGTGGGATTGGAGATGCCAAATTTTTTAAAAAATGGCTATTTCAACATTCTTCAAGCTGAAAACACTCAATTTGACTATCAGGGCAATTATAAAGAATGTTTAGGCATGTGGCAATGTTAAAAAATCTGCCTGAAAAAGCATGTGTGCTTATTCTGAATGCACACACTGTTAAAAGGATGGTTCAAGTGCTGAAGTAAACTCCAAGCACCAGAATTGAGGAATAGTAGATGTCAATAATGTACACTAGTAGCACCTAAAAACTGAGAAAGTGCACCTTTTTCTGAGAAATTCCTACAAAGACTTAAAATACACCAAGGTTTACTGAAAATATGAGGCCAACTCGGTAAGCCTTGGAAAAATTTCACCGATGTATCCCGTAGTCTGTCCAGTTTATTTAGGTTTGGACAACACCTTGATGTTCACTTTCACTCAAGGTGCCCTCTTTTAAAAATTACATTGTGTATCTGATTTGTTTGTGAATGGGTTGCTTTTGCAGAATGAATATATTCTCAATACTGAACATTTTTTTTGTTGTTCTTACTATAATGGTGGTGGTCTGCCCTTTTCCAGTTCCTGTACGCAGCACAGACGCGGCAGGCTGAATTACAGTACTGACCATTCCAAAGTTCCGATGAAATTTGGCAAATATTTATGTTTTTTCATACATCTGAAAATTTTTTGGTTACCGAAAAAATTTTTGGCTAGTCTTCCATCAAAAATTTTGTAGCCAAAAAAAATTCTGGAAAATTCACAGGACAAATTATCACTGAAAATTCGGCGAATTTCGGACTGGGGAACTTTGGAATTTCCAGTACTGTAAGCCTGTACTTCATCCAGACTGCATCTAGGGCATGGCTTACATACACTACAACTGGTTGAACAGGCAGCACTGGTAATTTGCATAATGAATTGGTTTTTGGACTGCAGTAATGGAGGAGGGTCCTGAATGAAGCGTGTGTTTTGGCTGTCTTCAAAATAATAAATAAATAAAACCCTATTGTCATTAAAAAAAGAAGAAAAACAAATTATGTGCCTGCAGCTGGTCAACCAGTACTCGAAACTCCAAGATGATTGGGTTTTGTAGTCAAATGAGCCCAAAGTTGAAGTCTTTGGCAATAAACATCAGACGGGTTTCATGTAAAAACATGGATCGCCATTCTGTAAAGAACTCTATCCCTACTGTGCAGCATGGTGGTGGGTCTTTGAAGCTGAGTTTTTTTTTTTCCCCAGAGGCACAGAATGATATGTTAGGATCTTAGAATCTATGATATCATGGATTCCATCGAACACCAGAATACATTAAAGGGGACCTATTTTGCTATATTTCCAAGGTTATGTTCTGATCTTGGACTCCCCTAGAGTACTCCTGATCATTCAAAGTCCAAAACAAGGTCATTATTTAGCTCATACTGCCATCCTCAAAAAAACCCATTTGTCGTCCATTGTAGTCTCTGCCTGAAACGCCTCATTGAGATGGCTCTTCCGCTATGGCCCCCACACCCCGTGTGCCTACTTTCTTCTGACTGGCCAGCTCTGTGGAGGGCGGAGTTGGGTGGGACGAGGCTGCAGAATGCAGTTTTTCGGGTCCGCCTCCCCCGAGTGAAACATGAGACACGTCTGCCATCTGAAAAGGAATCGGCAGGGAAATTTCGAAATCTAACGTTATTCTTGAATATAGATCCATTGAAATAAACTTGTCCTTATAAACGCAGCGGCAAAAGTGGAGGACGCTGTGCAAGTCTGGCAGCTCAAGCTCGAATTTGTTATCGGCTACAGTTTGCTACGGCAACAGTGGTGATTACAGCGGTTTTTTGACTCTACAGCTAGGATGCAGCGAAAGCTAAAATCCACCACATACAGACACATTTGTAGAAGGGGTCGACATACCCTGGTGTAGACCAGAGACAGTAGGAATCCGGTCGGTCTGAGTTTAGAGGGAAACATGGACAGTGAGGAGCAGCTAAAAGTGGACCAACAGCTTATAGATTGCTTCGGTGTGTGTTAGGACTTGCTGGTTCGTGTGCATATCTGTGGTGTGTCGTTAACGTGGAGTAACGAACAGCTTCTGTGCAGGTATATGACGGAGTGGAAAAATCTCCTGGATAAACGGCCTTTTCGGAAATTGCCCGAGGTAATGGTTTAGTTATTGCATCAGAATGACCAGTGTTTCCTCGCAGAAAATGGACGCATTATGGATAGTGCATTAGGGCTAGAGAGAGCTCCGGTTATGTTATGAGCATAACATAGGTTTTACAGACCATAATTTCCATTTGCGTGAACTACTGCTTCTGTGGAGCTTCCGAATTGATAACTGTTACAGGAAAGAATTTAATATTCAAACGCCGATTTAATATTCAATCGATGGCAATGCATAGAAATCGTTTGTTATGCCGGGCACGATATAGCCTGTGTGCTTCCCTATTGCTTTCACCGGTAGCAACAGAGAGTTTTCCCAGGTATTGGAGAAGTATCAGGCTGACCCCGGTCATGGATAAGTAAAGCCATCATTTCACAAAGACCCAAAAACGCACCTCAAGCTCTGCAAAACCCAACTGCAGCCTTCGCAGCCCAAGTCTGCAGACACATACACCACCTCTCCGGTTAGCTTCAACTGTAGTGTCTATAATCAGGCAACGTTATGATGGAACTACCACATTGATGCTTACCGAAGTAACACAAGCATACTGATCATAATTACTGCCTATAATTTTCCAGGAGCATTTTAATTTGCTCAGCACGCAAACTAACATGCAGTAGCTGATAACCGAGAGGTCATAACAACTACAGAGACAAACGTTACTCTGAAATACAGGTTTTACAGACAGTAAATTCCGTTACTGGGGGGGCAGTTAAACCAAGCATCCAAATTACAAACAAGTATATAAAGTTCGCTTCAAATGAGGTTTATGTTTACACACATCTTCTGATTAATTTCCCCTGATATAACTCTTACATATTTAGGACACGAACATTCGCAACAGTAACTTGGCTTCGTTAGCCGCAGTGCTACAGCCACATTCAACAGGTCATCAGTTGGGTAGGCTTACGCTGTGAAGCAACTGCTTCCGCATCTGTTGCCATGTTTCCATCCGCACGTTTTTATAAGAATTATGTAATATTGAATTAAAAATGCCTCATGGAGACAGTGAAATTAGACTTGATTTCAAGACTTTCGACTCATAGTTCGTACGGTCCATCTCATCGGATTTTCTCTTGATCGGTAAAAGGCTTATGTGGTAAATGCTGATTGAAACGTTATTCGCAGAGTAAATCTGCTACTGCATCTTGACGGTGTTTTGATGCCGACGTTTCCTTCTGATAATGGTCTGCTATGCTGCTAATAGCTGGCACCTAAGCACTAATACAACTTGTGCAATTATCATCATTTGTCTGTAAACACAATCCATTTTGGCTAACCAGCTAAATTAGTTGGCTAACAATCTACTTTTGTTCACTTGAAGGTTCTGCCATTCAGTGCGAAAATGAATGGAAACAGCTTAAAATGTCCAAAATGAACTTGATACACTAATTTGATTGCGTAACAGCATGTGCCGTCATTACGCACTACTTTTTATTCGCTTTAATGCCATTAGTTGGTAACATATTTTCACCAGTTTATTCGCATGAATATTTTTGGCAAACTTCAGATAATTTGATTGACAAGTGGATGGAAACAGCTTGTGAGCCTCGGACAGTCGCGACCGATAGAGGCTTTATCTTCAGATATTCTAAAAAGCCTGCCTTTGAGGCCAGTTGTTAGTGCTGACTATCGTTAGCTGTCCTGCAAGCCTCCTGTAACGGAAACTGCCCATTGGTCCGACGACCCATTAGTCCCACTGGGCATGTTTACGAAGTCCCCCTGATGACATGGTAAAAAATAAATTCTGGCCACGAGATACTAAATCGTTCCCGTGAGACACTAATTCGTTCGCAGGAGATACTAAAATGTGCGCACAGATACTAAATCGAGCGCACAAGATATAAACCGTGAGCTCCAGATGGGAGGTCAGACCAGTGCCATGGACCCCCTGTAACTCGTTAGCTTCACTTACATTATTTGCGATTATATCGTTACTTACAGCTTGTGGCTCCGAGCGCTTGATCGATGCAACTGCTTCAGGTTTGAGAAGCAGCTGAAACGCTTATCCTGTGCTGTCTTTGGTGAAATGCTGAGCACAAACAGCTAATGTTCCCTTTGCCTGTGGCTGTTCGCCGCCAGCAAACAAAACAGCTACCCACTAATTTCTGGACGCATCGTCTTCCATCCATCCATCCATCCATCCATTTTCAACCGCTTATCCGGGGCCGGGTCGCGGGGGCAGCAGTCTAAGTAGGGATGCCCAGACTTCCCTCTCCCCGGACACTTCCTCCAGTTCTTCCGGGGGTATCTCGAGGCGTTCCCAGGCCAGCCGAGAGACATAGTCCCTCCAGCGTGTCCTGGGTCTTCCCCGAGGCCTCCTCCCGGTGGGGCATGCCCGGAACACCTTCCCAGGAAGGCGTCCAGGGGGCATCCGATAAAGATGCCCGAGCCACCTCAGCTGGCCCCTCTCGACGTGGAGGAGCAGCGGCTCTGCTCTGAGCTCCTCCCGAGTGACAGAGCTCCTCACCCTATCTCTAAGGGAGCGGCCCGCCACCCTGCGGAGGAAAACCATTTCAGCCGCTTGTATCCGAGATCTCGTTCTTTCGGTCATGACCCAGAGTTCATGGCCATAGGTGAGAGTAGGAACGTAGATTGACCGGTAAATCGAGAGCTTTGCCTTTCGGCTCAGCTCCTTCTTCACCACGACAGATCGGTACAACGACCACATTACTGCTGCCGCTACACCGATCCGTCTGTCAATCTCACGCTCCATCCTTCCCTCACTCGTGAACAAGACCCCAAGATACTTGAACTACTCCACTTGAGGCAAGAACTCTCCTCCAGCCCAGAGGGAACATATCACCTTTTTCCGGTCGAGAACCATAGCCTCGGACTTGGAGGTGCTGATTCTCATCCCAGCCGCTTCACACTCGGCTGCAAACCGCCCCAGTGCATGCTGAAGGTCCTGATTCGAAGGAGCTAACAGGACAACATCATCCGCAAAAAGCAGAGATGAGATCCTGTGGTCCCCAAACCGGACTCCCTCCGCCCCCTGGCTGCGCCTAGAAATTCTGTCCATAAAAATAATGAACAGAACCGGTGACAAAGGGCAGCCCTGCCGGAGTCCACCATGCACCGGGAACAGGTCTGACTTACTGCCGGCAATGCGAACCAAGCTCCTGCTCCGGTCATACAGAGACCGCACGGCCCTTAGTAGAGGGCCCCGGACTCCATACTCCCGAAGCACCTCCCACAGAATGCCACGAGGGACACGGTCGAATGCCTTCTCCAAGTCCACAAAACACATGTGAACAGGTTGGGCAAACTCCCATGCACCCTCAAGCACCCTGCGGAGGGTATAGAGCTGGTCCAGTGTTCCACGACCAGGACGAAAACCGCATTGTTCCTCCTGAATCCGAGGTTCGACTATCGGCCGGATTCCAGCACCCTGGAATAGACTTTACCCGGGAGGCTGAGAAGTGTGATCCCCCTATAGTTGGAGCACACCCACCGGTCCCCCTTTTTAAATAGAGGAACCACCACCCCGGTCTGCCAATCCAGAAGCACTGTCCCCGACTGCCACGCGATGCTGCAGAGGCGTGTCAACCAAGACAGCCCTACTACATCCAGAGACTTGAGGTACTCAGGGCGGATCTCATCCACCCCCGGTGCCTTGCCACCGAGGAGCTGCCGAACTACCTCAGTGACTTCAGCCCGAGTGATGGATGAGTCAGCCTCTGAGTCCCCAGCCTCTGCTTCCTCTACGGAAGGCGTAACAGCGGGATTGAGGAGGTCCTCGAAGTATTCCTTCCACCGGCCGACAATATCCCCAGTCGAAGTCAACAGTTCCCCACCTCCACTGTAAACAGTGTTGGCAGGGTACTGCTTTCCCCTCCTGAGGCGCCGAACGGTTTACCAGAATTTCTTCGGGGCCGACCGATAGTCCTCCTCCATAGCCTCCCCGAACTTTTCCCATACCCAAGTTTTTGCTTCCGCCACCGCCCGGGCCGCAGCACGCTTAGCCTGCCGGTACCGGTCAGCTGCCTCAGGCGTCCCGCAAGCTAGCCAAGCTCGGTAAGACTCCTTCTTCAGCTTGACGGCATCCCTTACTTCCGGTGTCCCCCACCGGGTTCGGGGATTGCCGCCACGACAGGCACCGGACACCTTACGGCCACAGCTCCAAACAGCCGCGCCAATAATGGAGGTGGAGAACATGGTCCATTCAGACTCAATGTCTCCAGCCTCCCTTGGGATCTGGTCAAAGCTCTCCCGGAGGTGAGAGTTGAAAACCCCTCTGATAGAGGGTTCCGCTAGACATTCCCAACAAACCCTCACAACACGTTTGGGCCTGCTAAGTCTGTACAGCTTCCTCCTCCGCCAGCGGATCCAACTCACCACCAGGTGGTGATCAGTGGACAGCTCAGCCCCTCTCTTCACCTGAGTGTCCAAGACATACGGCCGGAGGTCAGATGACACGACCACAAAGTCGATCATTGACCTCCGACCTTGGGTGTCCTCGTGCCACGTGCACTGATGGACACCTTTATGCTTGAACATGGTGTTCGTTATGGACAAACCATGACTAGCACAGAAGTCCAATAACAGAGCACCACTCGGGTTCAGATCGGGGAGGCCGTGCCTCCCAATCACGCCCCTCCAGGTAACACTGTCGCTACCCACGTGGGCGTTGAAGTCCCCCAGTAGAACGATGGAGTCCCCAGTCGGAGCACTTTCCAGTACCCTTCCTACAGACTCCAAGAAGGTCGGGTACTCTGCACTGCCATTCGGCCCATAAGCCGAAATGACAGTGAGGCACCTGTCCCCGACCCGAAGGCGCAGGGCAGCGACCCTCTCGTTCACCGGGGAAAACTCCAACACCTGACGGCTATGCTGGGGGGCTATAAGCAAACCCACACCAGCCCACCGCCTCTCACCGCGGGCAACTCCAGAGTAGAAGAGAGTCCAGCCTCTCTCAAGGAGTTGGGTTCCAGAGCCCAGACTGTGCGTGGAGGTGAGCCCGACTATCTCTAGCCGGGATCGCTCGGCCTCCCGCACAAGCTCAGGCTCCTTCCCCCCCAGTGAGGTGACATTCCATGTCCCCAGAACCAGATTCAGAGTCCGAGGATTTGGTCGCCGGGGCCCCCGCCCACGACTGCCACCCAAAACTCAAGGCATCAGCCCCTTCTGAACCCTCCCGCGGGGGATGGGCCTACGGAAAAGCGGGCCCACGTCGCTCGTTCGGGCTATGCCCGGGCGGGTCCCGTGAGCAGTGGCCCGACCACCAGGTGCTCGCCTACCAACCCCAACCCCAGGCCTGGCTCCAGGGTGGGGTCCCGGTGACGCAAATCCGGGCGACGTAACCGTCCTCGTTCTATTTACATTCATCAGGGGTTTTGAACCGCTCTTAGTCTGACCTGTCACCTAGGACCTGTTTGCCCTGGGAGACCCTACCAGGGGCAAATAAGCCCCAGACAACATAGCTCCTAGGATCATCCAGGTGTTCAAACCCCTCTACCACGATAAGGTGGCGATTCAAGGAGGGGTTTCGATTTCTGGACGCATCGTCTTATGGGAGAGAAATAGGTGCTTTTCTTTGCGTCCAAAAGTAAACGGACGAGCAGCTTTGGGAGAGATACTGACAAACCTGCACCTGAAATGATCTGAGGTTCTTTTTTTGTATTTCTGGAAGTTTACATGCTAGTATGGCATAGTATGATCCACGAATGTTCATGTCTGCTAAAATAGTTTCCGGTGTGGGCAGATCCAGCGCCGTGATTGACTTTGGCTAGGTCTACACTAATTGGACAGCACAGCCTGACGTCAGGTTTTGCCCAGACCTCGTGAAGATCTCAGGAGGAGCTGCTTAGAGAGAAAATCATGTTCACGTAATCACATTCTTGGATTATGGCAAAACCCCTGTAAGCCGACTGGAAAACAGAACTCTGGTGAACAGACCCTGAGGGCCTCAGCACCTGGCAGAAACCTCTGAGGTCATGGGAGCAGACTCAATTAGGGTCTGTATGGCGTCAATAAGGCTGCGCAACTTCATTTGCTGCAGCTGAAATGGCCAACCGGCCTCGAGGTTAATGGACAATCTCTATGATAGAGGTCAGCGTTGAACGTCTTGCAAGCCACCCGAAAATGGCTTGAGACAGCGTTGGCAGAGAGAATGCCGCAGTGCCATAAACTGCACTTTTCAGAGACTACACCAGCAAAATAATTCACATTACCTCCCATAATGATGCAAATCCAATGTGTATTTTTGTTATATGACATAAGCTGACTGGTAACATTAATTCCAGGGATCTGTGTAATTCTGGACTGTAACTGGTGTTTCATGGAAAACTGTAGTGCAAGCATATCGTGTTTGGTTACCGTTTTACTCCACTAAGATTCCGAAATCGCATGGTGCATATTTCAAAGGGATTAAAACTGTACAGAACCCTCATTCAATAAGCATGAAAAGAAATCTACTTCTGGTTCTCATGGTAATGCCCCCTCCCAAACCCCCTCTGAGGAGGGGTTGCCTGATTACTCAAATTGATTTATGACCCTGCTGTACTAAGCGCTTCTGGAGTTTGGGCTTAAAAGGGAGAGAAACAAAGGATTCGGGGAGACCGCACCCGGTTTCCCATGCGTGCATCTCCATGCTGTATGTAGCTAATAGCAGTTTTGGAGGATCGCATTCAACTTCCCCCATGCGCATCTCTGTGCCGTGATTAGCTTTAATCTAGTCATGGAAGATCTTGGGCAATTTGACGTGATATTGCTATGGAAGCTTGTGTCCATCCTTCCCTCATATACTTTGTGTATATGTGCAGTTTTGAGCGGCGCCAGGTATGAATTGACTTCCTCTCTATGTTTTCTGTAACGGCATAATTTGGTTCCTAATTTAAGCTTGTGCCTGTCTGGCGAAATAAAGTGATATTTGCCATTTGTTGTGGGTTTTCTGACTCTGAACGAACATATATTTTCTAGTTCGGAGTCCTGGCTTCCAATTGAGCAACGGAGGACTGTAAACGTATGCCTGATCAACATGCTTGGTTTGCGTTATAAGGCAGATTTTCCACGCTGTGATGAGTGTTGTTTTGAAAGGCCTCGAGGAGACTCCGTTACACTGAGCGGTTGGGGTGTATTTCGTTACCATCTCAGTCTCTGGAAGAATTCTCACCCAGGGGCGTCACTAGACGTAATATTGTGCTGGGGCACAAACAGATCAAAGCGCGCGAGCAAAAATTTTTTAGCACTATTTTGTCATATATGTTCTATTCTAATCAGTGCATCTTTACTAAACATAAAACTGTATTCACTAGTGTCGGCTATAACAGTAGGCTATCTTTAAGTCCTTACCAAAACTGTATACTCTCCTTTGTTATCCTCAGTGTCTCATAACCAAAGTACTCGATGAGCCCGATTCTCAGTTCATACAGAACCCATGTTTTAACGTGAAATAGTTCATATATGCTCATCAAACATTGATAGCAATCTCCAGAAACCGAGTTGACAGTGCTAGGCTAACCATTATGAATCAACGTTATGCCTATGATGAACCAGTTAAATATAAGGCAGCAGCTAACGTCTGCACTAGGCTACTTCAATTTAGAGCCAGAGCTAGCTGGCAAGACGGCAGCTGAAAGTTTAAGCAAAGTTGTGACGTTTAAATTCCCATGGAAATGGCGACACAGAGGAGAAAACAAACAATAAGGACAGGCAGTTGCCCAGCACTAACCTGAAGACAGGTGGAAAGAATGACAGCGAGAGCAGTCAGCACTGACAGACACCGTTGTGTGTGACCTTGTGTTCCGAAGTTCTGAAGTGAGCACTAGCCGAATCACAGCCAAAGCCACAAGAATATTAAGTAGCCACATGCCATTGTGTACGATACGGAGTGAAGTGAAAAAAGTAGCAATGAGTTAGAGGTATCATATTTAGTAGTTGTGTGTCTATGCTCTTTCTGTTACTGTAGATTCTCTTACTGTAGACTTAAAACATGATTCTTTTTCTTTTTTTTTTTTTTTAACCCCCTGGGGAAAATTATACTGGGGCACTGCAGAGCAATACTGGGGCACGTGCCCCAGTAAAAAATGTCTGGTTCTGCCGATGTTCTAACCCCAAGTCCCTGAACGCGTCCGTGAAACTTTGGGGTTACTCGCTAGGGCCCCAGTAATACCTAGTCAAAGCTATTTTTTATGTCAAATTATCGCGCTTAACAATGCCGCCAGCCTCTGCGTTAATTCACCAGATTGGGATGTACAGATGTTTTGGTCCGGCGGAGTAAGGTATAGACTAAACTAAAATTTATACCCTAAATTAAATCTGGAGTCAGATGAATTGCAACTGCTACAACATGAGGACAGGTTTCAGGTCATTTATAGCAGAACGTGAAAGACGTCATCACGTTTGGCCTGAGGCAGTGGGCTAGTACTGACACTGTAGCCAGACCCCATTATTATAATGGAGACAGTTAAGTCCTTCTATTCCTTGGCTGTTAAGACAAACACGCTGAGACCTTCCGCCTCAGCTAGGACCCTCCTTGGTCTAGTTGCACGATGTTTACACCCCTGTATCTTATGTTTAGAAACTTTTCAGATGTTGAATATGGATATCCAACATTATAACATTACCTATATTAATTAAAAGAAGAATGAGCATAATAGGTCCCCTTTGAATGAAAACCTGGATGCCTCTATCAGGAGGCTTAAACGGGGATGTGGTTGGATCTTCTAACAGGAAAATGTATGGAAATCAGCGCAAAAATGGCTGGACAACCACAGAATCACAGTTTCATCATGGCTGTAACAATCACCTGGCCAAAATCCAATGGAAGATATATTGGATGAGTTGAAGCGGATGGTCCATGAATTTGGAACTGGAAATTCAAGGGGCACAGCGAAATCATCTAATCATTTTAGGACATGCTCCCTAACCACATTCAACACAATAGGAAAAGGTCTCTGCGCTGTTGTCAGAGACACAAATAGAATAACTGTATTTAAAGTATTTGAAGGAGATCCAATAATTGGGGGGGTTTCAGTCTCCCGGGAGCAAAGCAAAGTAAGGTAAAGTAAAATAAATTTAAACACTAAATTTAGAGAATAAATTAAATGCTAAATAATTGTCTAACTAAGTGAATTGTGCGATATACAAAGTAAAACAGTTGTTTTCAAGGACTGTGGTACTGTCGCCTGGCTTTTCTGTAGCTGATTTAGCAAACGAACCTTATCAAGCTCTCAACGCCAAGAATATTATCAAATTACCTGGATATCTAACTATAACCCGGCTTAGTTCATACTTGGTGGCTTAGCTTTTCATACAATCTTCTAGCCAATATTTGACGTTCACCGGGGTTTTTCAGTCCCCTTCCTTCTCTATCCTAACTGCATTACCGCATAAACGGGTTTTTGTCTTTTTCACATTTTATTATGACCGAAGGGCTCTTCTGATTAAACACATTGTAAATACCCTATCTTTGTATTTTCCTCTGGTTGCTGTGCCTTGATCAGCTGATTAAAGTTTAATTGCTTGTTTGAGTGCTTAGCAACAGCTTGTTGGGGGAGGTACCATGTTAAGTTCGCTCAGTAAATAGTAAACGGCTTGTTTATTCGGTCTGTTTTAATTTAGGGGAACCGGGGCTTTACTCTTTTCTCGGTTATCCTTGGTCGTATTTGCGGCTAGCGAGCTAGATAAGTACTGTTTGCATTTTTGGGTGGGGATCTGAGATTTAGTATTTAGTTAGTAGGGCAGCAGTCACTTCACTCGTCCGTTCGGTTAGGTTGGAATTTAAACGGTAAGTTTAACCCTTGTGTGGTGTTAGGATTTTCTGCATCCTCGGGGTGTTAAGGGGGTTTCAGCACATAACTCAGCCCCTGTGCTGGCTAGAGACATTCTGTTTTCACCAGAGGGAACTTGAGGATGTCCTTTAGGTCACTGACCTACCATTAGCTTGCTTTAACCTGAGGGGGCGGAGCCTATTCAAAACGTTTTTATCCACACCACCAGCACCACTTCTCAGCCTCTGTGTGGGCTAGAGACACTCTGTCCTCACTGGAGGGTTACTGGTGGGTTGCTGTGACGTCACTGACCCTCCCTATGATGACTCTGACCTTGGGGGACAAAGTTTTGCCATCATGCACGTCATGAATCCCACAACTCAGCCATTGTGAGGGCTAGAGACACACTGTCTTCACTGGACGGTTACTGGTGGAAGGCTGTGATGTCAATGACCTTTCCTATGATGTCTCTGACCTTTGGGGGTGGAGTTTCGCCATCATCCACGCCACAAATCCCACTTCTCAGCCTCAGCCTGTGTGGGCTAGAGATACACTGTCTTCACTGGACGGTTACTGGTGCGTGGCTGACCTTCCCTGTACTAACTGTGACCTTGGGGGACGAGGTTTCGCCATCATGCATGCCACGAATCCCACAACTTAGCCCTTCTTAGGGCTAGAGACACACTGTCTTCACCAGGGTGTTGCTTGTGGGTGGTTTCTGATCAGTCCCCAATCTGTATTGGTCCAAGGGGGTGGAGTCTGACCTCCATGCCACTATCAATGCCATTATTAGACTATATCAGGTACCATGTACCATGACCTCTACTATATTACGTATGGGTGGTTGGGGACAGTAAGGTGTGCTCAGGGCTGTCCCTGTGAACCCCCCTATCCACACATCATGTCTCTGGCACACACGATGGCTTGATTGTTGGATTCCTGTTGCGTAATAGCGTGGTAGTGAAGCCCCGCCCCCTGGATCAAGGGTGGTTGTGGGACAGTACGGTGCACTCAGGGCTGTCCCTGTGAACCCCCTGGTGCATGCATCATGTCTCTGGCACACACAGGGCCTGGGTTGTAGGATTTGTGTTGCGTAAAGGCGTGGTAGCGAAGCCCCGCCACCTTGGGTCAAGTTTGGTTGGGGACAGTACATCCCCCACTCCACCCCCTGTTCAGGTATTCTAGTCTCTGGTAGAAGGAAGGCATGTAAAGGCAGGCAGCAATGTTTTTGGTCCTATTCCAATGTTCACACTCAAGCTGTAGAGTAGACTACTGCCCTATTGTTTTACATTGGGGTCCTTTGGACCCAAACACCCTCTGTGTGATGTAAATGTGGAGGGGGGGTGGAGAGTGGGGACTCCCCCCAAAAAAGTTATCCTCCATGTTCTTCACATTAAATAAGGCAAGGACACTGAGTTTCAGGTTGAAAAAAGTATTACTTGTATGATTTTTATTTAAGTTAAGATTGAAAATGAGTCCAAAAGACCCTAACATCAGACAAGGGTTAACCGGAGTGCTCTGCCTCCTCCCCTCCTCCAGTTTCTCCTGGGCGTTGCAGCCAGTCTGTTTTATCTGGGTTTTCAGCTAAGCCCTGTGATACTGTTACTTTAGCATATTAATAGTACTGGGATTAGATAAACTCAAGCCAGCTTATTAGGAGTGCTTATTACATATAGAGTTTGGCTCAATTTGGTATTTCATTTCTGTTAACTGAAACTAAGCCCCTGATAAAAGAGGCTTATAATCCATTTACATAGTTTCCCCACAGTTTATATTGTGGCTGCTGCTTAGGGCTTCATTGGTTAATAAATAAATAAATTGTGGTTCCTCAGCTTCTGTCTCGGCATTAGTAATGTTCTTTTATCTAGGGAGAGCAAGGTCATTTGGCAGGGGGTTCAAAATGTGGCCAAAACTATGTGACGGTTGCAGGATGATCGCACTTTGGGAAAGAGATTTCCAGGGTGGGTTTGTCTGCCACCAGTGCCAGCTAATTGAGCATCTGGAGAGCAAGATCCTTGACCTTCAGGGCCAGTTGGCGGCACAACATAGTTTGCAATCAGTAGAGTTCCTAGAGGAACTAAGTAGTATGTTGTTTACAGAAATGGTGTGTACGCCAAAGCAGGGCGGTACTGGGATCCCAGAGCAGGCAGGGAGAGAAAGTTGGGTGACTGTTGGTCGACAGCACAGGGAAGGGCGTGCACGCCGTACAGTGACAATTCCTCAAGTGGTTGAGGCGTCCAACCGATTCCGGCCCTTGCAGGTACTCAAATTAGCCCCTGACTCTGAGGGTGAGGGGACTGATGAGCCGCAGGGCACCCTGTTGACCTCTACCCCTCAGAAAAGAGAGTTAGTGATTGTGAGGGACTCAAAACTTAGAGGAGTAGATTGCTTAGTCTGTTCGCGCGACAAGGAGTCTTGTGCGGTGTGTTGCCTGCCTGGTGCCTATGTAGGACACCTCCTGGAGTGTGCGGACAAGCTCCTGGCCAGAACGGGGATCCAGTTGTCATGATCCATGTTGGGACAAATGACATTGGGTAAGAGTAGGTTGGAGGTTCTGCAAGGCAAATTTGTGGAATTAGCTGAGAAGCTTAGGAGCAGATCTTCAACAATAGTGTTCTCCAGGATTCTACTGGTACCACGTGCGAGCAGAGGAAAGCGGAATTTTATCTGGAGTTTTAACACGTGACCTGACAGGCTGCACCTGAACCGGAGGGGTACCTTTGCACTGGGCCAGCATATGTTGAGGGTAGCATAGGATTATTGTTGAAATGCTGTTCGTCCGTCCGTCCGTCCATGCGTCCGTCTGGGAACAGTGTACTCGCAATAACTTTTGACAGCTTTGATGGAGGATCACCAAATTCACACCACATATGCCTCTCATGAAGGCCTTGCTCAAGTTGAATGATGAGTGACCTTGACCTACTTTTCAAGGTCACTGAGCAAAAAGATGTGAGGAACACTGCACTCGCAATAACTTTTGACAGCTTTGATGGAGGATCACCAAATTCACACCACGTATGCCTCTCGTGAAGGCCTTGCTCTAGTTCAATGATGAGTGATCTTGACCTAGTTTTCAAGGTCACTGAGCAAAAAGATGTGAGGAACACTGTACTCGCAATAACTTTTTGCTTTGATGGAGGCTCACCAAATTCATATGACATTCTTATTGGTTTGTTAGGTAAATCTCAGCCATGGGCACAAAACTATGCCTTGGCGATGCGTCCATCATCCACAAGAAATGAAAATTGTAATCTCTCTCATGACCCATGGTTATATTTAGCTCATATCACAATGATCCATCCCTCATCCATCTCTCTGTTCAACCAATGAGCTACAGTATCATTGTACTTCACATTATTAGTCGTACAGTGCACCACATTATTTTCAGCCATCAAAACAGTTTTTGCCACATGTTTCTGGTCACCTGTGCGACGGGGGACACAAGGCCTTCAGGCCAGCAGGCCATTTTTTAAACTAGGGACTTGGGCGGCTGGGAGGTTAGTGAGTGTTACACATAGGGAAATACCGACTGCCCTGATGGAAGCTAACTGCGTTACATGCACTATTGATGATATACTTTTGAAACATCAAAGCGTAGTGGGGGGCTTGAAGCAGCGGCCGCATGGGAAATCAAGGGGGAAGAGCATTAGTAATAACCTGAAATGTTTTTATTTAAATGCAAGAAGCATTAAAAATAAATTTACAGAGCTTGAGGCTGTTATGATTAGTGAGGGCTATGACATAGTTGAGATTACAGAGACAAGGCTTAGTGAAAAGGATGGAGATGAATATAATATAGAAGGTCTTTCGGATGGATAGATGTAATAGGCGAGGAGGGGGCGTAGCAATCTATGTGAACGAAAACATAAATGTACAGGAAATTCCTTAAATTGAACATTCCTTGCCCTCTGAAGATATCTGGGTCAGGCTCATTGGCAAACATGAGACAGGTTTAAACATAGGAGTATGCCACCAGCTTTGGACAGTACAGTCAATTAAATGCTTTTTAGGAGGATTACGCAAGCTTGTCGAGGTGGAGGGACTATTATTATGGGAGACTTAAATTATCCTGCTATCAATTGGGAAATGGTGAAAGGACAGGGTAGGGGGAGGAAGAATTTCTAGATGTTATAAATTATAATTTTTTGGTGCAGTATGTTAATAAACCTACAAGAGAGAAGGCAATTTTAGACTTAATGCTCTGTAATGACCCAGATAGAATTAGCAATGTTGAGGTACTGGAGCCACTTGGGACAAGTGATCACTCTGCTGTTAATTTTGATGTTTCATGGGAAGTTAAAAAGGTGTATTCAAAAAAAAAATTCAAATTTTAGGCCAGCAAACTTTGACAGGATGCGCTCTTATCTAAGTGAAATAAAATGGGAGACACTCCTGGACTGTGAGTCCGTAATTGAGATGTGGGAAAGATCTAAGGGGGTTTTACTTGAATCACAATGCAGATTCATTCCAAGGGTGTCCAAAAGTAAGCTGAAAAAACAGAATCCTCAGTGGATGACCAAAAGTATTCGTAAGATTTTGAGGGAAAAGAGGAATCTTAATAAGATTTACATAAAGGATAACAATGAGAACACTAAAGCTGAATACTGTAAAATGCAGGCTGTGGTCAAAAAAGAGCTGAGAAATGCTAGAAGACTGTATGAAAGCCAAATTGCAGAGGGGGCAAAAACTAACCCTAAGCGCTTCTTTCAGTACTGTAGCAGAAAAAGAAAAGTTAAAGAGCAGGTTAAGTGCATAAAGAATAAAAATGGATCGCTGCTATATGATAACAAGGATATTGCGGATGCCTTTGACAGTTACTTTGTAGAGAATTTTACCTCAGAGGAGGTCTTTATTTGGCCTGAGGGCATGTTAAATGCTCAAGATTATTTATTGGAATTTGAGGTTCGGGATAACAAAGTATTAGACAAGTTGCATAAACTTAAGGCAGATAAGGCAGTGGGTGCTGATGATTTATATCCTAGAGTGCTCAGGGAAGTTGATGAGATCATCTTTAAGCCATTATCCGCCATCTTCAGACGGTCTTTAGAAACTGGTGAAATACCAAATGATTGGAAACAGGGCAATACCTGTATATAAAAAAGGAGACCGTACCAAGCCAGGAAATTAAAGGCCAGTCAGTTTAACTTGCATTGCGTGCAAAATATTGGAATCTATCATAAAAGATGAGCTGGACTTATTTTTTGAACGTAACAGTATCTTGAGGGATAGCCAACATGGTTTCCGTAAGGGAAGGTCATGCCTGACAAACCACCTGGAATTTTTTGAAGAGGCCACCAAGACTTATGACCAGAGCAGGGCTTATGACATCATATACTTGGATTTTCATCTAATTTTTAAAATGAGCTCCATTGGAGTTACAGGAGGTATTCTGGAGTGGATTTAAAACTGGTTTCAGGACAGAACACCAAGAGTGGTGGTCAGTGGTATCTCATCTGAGCTAGGTATAGTGGGGAGCGGCGTCCCCCAGGGATCGGTGTTGGGACCCCTGCTGTTCCTCATTTATATTAATGACCTTGATAGAAATATTGAGAGCAGATTAGTTAAATTTGCAGATGATACTAAATTGGGGGGTTTCGCAAATACTTTAGAGTCCACTAAAGTGATTCAGGATGATTTGGACAGAATCCAGAATTGGGCAGAAATATATATTAAAATTTGTTTGATGATCTGAAACATATAAGTATGAAAAATATGCAAAAAGTAAGAAATCCGGAAGGGGGCAAATACTTTTTCACGGCACAGTATCAAAAGAGACAACATGGCACAAAAATTGTTGAAATAATTCAATGAATCACTTGTTAATTATGGAGTGCATGTTACCAATTACAAACAAAAAAAAAAACATAAAAAACTACCTCTTCATGCGGGATACAGACCAGCACTTTAAAAGTTGCCAGTATGCAACAGTCGCTTTGCATGTGAAGTCCACTGCAGTACGCAGTATCATGTAACATTTATAATGGGCTTGATACTGATAATTGTTAATAATGTAAATTAAAAAATTAATTTAAAAAACTTGTATTCGCTGATAGAGCTTATTTAATGAAATGCATTGAAATAGCAAATTGTTCTTTAGATTTTTTTTTCTTCCACAAGAATTGAAGCACCTATTACTAAAACCCGATAAGTCACACTTGACTTGACTTGTGGGGTTTTAGTAATCAGTGCTTCAATTGTTGCTTAAATTTTTTTTTTCATTTGAATGGTTCATTGTTTGTCTATGAAACCAATATAAATTGCAAAATGATGAAATAGTATTGTAATATTGATTACAACTGTCGTATTTTGGCACAATATTACAAAGATTGAAAGCTTCCCACTGTGAAAGTCAGACCGGCGTGCTCCAGGAAAGATTGTTGTTAGTACGACGATCCTTCAAACCAACATGGTTCAAACAAACATCGTTGAAACCAATATGGTTCAAACCACTGTCATACGAGCGAGGTAAGATGGTTTTGGGAAACCATCGGTTTTTTGATGTGATTTAATTCAACGACGCATCATACCATGTTAGTTCAAACCTAACTTCTGTTGTTTTTCGGGAAACGCACGTCAGGCTGTGGCTTCAAATAGATGCCACATACTCTGCAGCGTCCCCACCAACGCCCCACTTTTTTGCCCATTCAGCCTGGCCTACAGGGTGTGGTGCTGCTCTGTGACAGCAGCTCTCCGGGTACGCTGGGGGCTTCATGGCTTCCAGCCCATAGTGACTTCAACTCACTGCCGGCCACTACCTTCTGATGAGATAAATGTTTGTCTTTTCTAGAGTGTAAAATCTGACTGATGAAAATACATCCTCGAAGCTGCAGGAATCCAGGTCATGGACAATGCTTTGGAAACACTGGAAAACATCACCAATATTTTATTGACAAGGTGTGTGTGGGGTCTCTTCACTCTAGTCCAGAATGAAGATCGTCGCACTAAGGCTTGCTTTGTAGTGACCGAAATATCAATACTGCAAGCCTGTTTCTTGATAACAAACACAATCAACAGTGCAATCACGCGATGCCACATTCTTCAAATACTGTACTTCAGCTGCTGACAGCCATTGTGAATTAATGACAAAGTTTATCACATAGCAGGTGTAAAATAGCTGCCATTAGAATAACCCCGGTTAAAAAGATCAGAAAAGGGCCATGATGGTCAGCTGTTGTAAAGGCCACAGTTGCTGAAATAATGACTTGGCTTTCGAAAAACAGAGAGCTTATTCCAAGATAACAGCAAGCTTATTCCCAGACAATGCTTTACTTAGACAGTTGCATGGAGCAGAAGTGGAACAATATCACAGCATTCTTCTGATCTGTTCTTTCCAAAGGAAAAGGCTGTCTGCTTCACGACAGCTCTCTCTCTCTCTCTATTTCTCACACGTACGCACACGTGCACACACGCACGCACACACACATACACACAAACACACACACGCGCGTGTGCGATTGGCTGAACCTCTGATCCTTCCTAATTTTGCAGGAATTTACTTTTATTGAGGCTAATGCTTTGAGGTCAAAGAGAGGGATATGAGTAAACAATGGAGTCCTCACAAAATAACTTTTAAAGAGACAGCCATTACTTTCATCACTAAATCAATATGGCAACTTATTTTACCGCCAAAATAAATAATATATTCTTCTGCAGTTTTCAAACACCTCACCTCTCCACACCTGAGGACAAGCAATATCCCCCTCACATACATGCACAGATACACACACACACACACACACACACACACACACGCAGACTCACACACACACACACACACACACACACACACACACACACACACACACGCAGACTCACACACACACACACACACACACACACACACACACACAGGCACTCTTCTGCACACATGAGTGAAGTTTAACTCTTCACCCAGACATTTTTAATGGACAGCCAGCCATTTCAGTGAATGTAAGACTGAAATACAACTCAGTTGAAGAAATTATCTGGCCATCCCACCACAAGCACATCTATTTCAATAGAATGGCATGAAAAAATTTTGAGTTGGAGAACTCAGATTATTGAGCAAATTAATAATAAGTTAATGAAACAGGAGAGTTCTGTTCAAATTCAGGTGAATCATAAACTAGACTCATCCCTCTGTGGAGCAGTGGAAACAAAATAGTGTCACCTTGCAGAAAACATCAAGAAACCTTTTAAACAGTTTCAGATACATTTTGTGAGGTTGCTAGCCTGATAAGCATTGCAGTGATGTAACACGTTGCCCTGTAATACATTTCTATCCCGGACACACTTAAACATCTTCACTACTCATACCTGGTATGGCTTTTGCCCTGGCTTTTTGCGCCCTGCCGCAACAGACTCCTCACTGACCTTCTCAGAATACGGGGACATCGCAGTCAAATCGCATCACCTTGCAATATACAAAACCCAAAACCAATGAAGTTGGCATGTTATGTAAATCGTAAATAAAAACAGAATACAATGATTTGCAAATCCTTTTCAACCTATATTCAATTGAATACACTGCAAAGACAAGTTAGTTAATGTTCAAACAGGTAAACTTTGTAATTTTTTGCAAATATTAGCTCATTTGGAATTTGATGCCTGCAACATGTTTCAAAAAAGCTGGCACAAGGGGCAAAAAAGACTGAGAGAGTTGAAGAATGCTCATCAAACTCTTATTTGGAACATCCCACAGGTGAACGGGCTAATTGGGAACAGGTGGGTGCCATGATTGGGTATAAAAGCAGCTTCCCTGAAATGCTCAGTCTTCACAAATAAAGATGGGGCGAGGGTCACCACTTAGTGAACAAATGTGTGAGCTGATTGTCGAACAGTTTAAAAACAACATTCCTCAACAAGCTATTGCAAGAAATTTAGGGATTTCGTCATCTACGGACCGTAATACCGTCAAAAGTTTTAGAGAATTTGGAGAAATCACTGCACGTAAGCGACAAGGCTGAAAACCAACAATGAATGCCCATGACCTTCGATCCCTCAGGCGGTACTGCATCAAAAACTGACATCAGGGTATAAAGGACATCACCACATGGGCTCAAGAACACTTCAGAAAACCACTGTCAGTAACTACAGTTCGTTGCTACATCTGCAAGTGCAAGTTAAAACTCTACAATGCAAAGCGAAAGCCATTTATCAACAGCACCCGGAAACGCCGCCGGCTTCGCTGGGCCCAAGCTCATCTAAGATGGACTGATGCAAAGTGGAAAAGTGTTATGTGGTCTGACGAGTCCACATTTCAAATTGTTTTTGGAATCTGTGGACGTTGTGTCCTCCAGACCAAAGAGGAAAAAAACCATCCAGACTGTTATAGGCGCAAAGTTCAAAAGCCAGCATCTGTGATGGTATGGGGGTGTATTAGTGCCCAAGGCATGGGCAACTTACACATATGTGAAGGCACCATTAATGCTGAAAGGTACATACAGGTTTTGGAGCAACATATGTTGCCATCCAAGCAACGTCTTTTTCATGGATGCCCCTGCTTATTTCAGCAAGACAATGCCGAGCCACATTCTGCACGTGTTACAACAGCACGGCTCCATAGTAAAAGAGTGCGGGTACTAGACTGGCCTGCCTGTAGTCCAGACCTGTCTCCCATTGAAAATGTGTGGCGCATTATGAAACATAAAATATGACAACGGAGACCCCGGAGTGTTGAACAACTTAAGCTGCACATCAAGCAAGAATGGGAAAGAGTTCCACCTGAAAAGCTTCAAAAATTGGTCTCCTCAGTTTCCAAACGTTTACTGAGTGTCGTTAAAAGGAAAGGCGATGTAACACGGAGGTAAAAAGGCCCCTGTGCCAACTTTTTTGCAATGTGTTGCTGCCTTTAAATTCTAAGTTAATGATTATCTGCAAAAAAAAAAAGTTTCTCAGTTTGAACATTAAACATCTTGACTTAGCAGTGTATTCAATTGAATATAAGTTGAAAAGGATTGGCAAATCATTGTATTCTGTTTTTATCAACGATTTACATAACGTGCCAACTTCACTGGTTTTGGGTTTTGAACAATGATAGAGCACCTGTGTGTAATTAACATCTCCGCTACAATTTGCCGGCACTTTTCATGCATGAGATGCTTTTTCATGTTTCACTGGTATATGTTTGATGACCTCACATTCAGGATACACCATGTATTTTAGTACTAATTTGACACCATTTTCTGCCATCAGTCAACCATGACTATCTGTACACCGAAGAAGGACTCAGATACCTTCACCTTGCCCTGCTACCCACAAGCTGGTTCAAATTGACCCCGGCTCTCTCAGTTACTTTGTCTCATTTGCTCCCCCTGCAACACTCTAGACACCTGGCAGTTGCCGGGTATCACCAGTGCCTTCAGCCAGCTATAGGAAGCTTCTGTGTGCTTAGCTATGTGAAGGCTGATCAGCAGCAGCTCGCAGACAAGGCTAGAAAGAAGACAGGATTCAGCTGCAGAGCACCCAGAGTGAGGAATTCTCTTCTCAAAAAATCTGACAGCTAATAATAAAGTAATTTGATAAATAAAGATTAATCGAAGCAGGCAGGGGAAGTGAGAAGCATCCTCACACAGGCGGCGATGTTCCGCCCTCCGCATGCAGCTCCAGGGAGATCCGCAGTATGCTGCCGGCAAAATGGAGACAGCCCGCGCCTTCGAATGCAAGCGCCATTTCTGCCTGTTTTTTACCGCCCGTTTGTTTTGCCCCAAAAGCTCATCCCTCGCTCTCTCTCTCTCTCTGAGGGCGTGCTGAGGCGCATCACAGATGAGTGACAGTCTGGCCTAAAACCGTGTAAATCTGAAGCAAAGTGGTGGCAGAGAATACATTCACTATAAGGCCCATCGAGCAGGATCAAATGTAGGGGGCGGGGGGAGGGGGGGGTGTGTCTAGACAAGCGGGAGGCCCTGAGGTCCAGCACTGTAAAGTTCTAATTGTTAAATAATCTCTAATAGACTAAACCTCATCCCTGTTGGACCCATAATGTAATGTCAGCACACATCACTCAAGCAAACTGTTAAAGTTGAATAAATTTTCAGTATAGGATAAATTTCCTCTCAGCCGCAGTTGCAGAAATAGTCTGACATTGGTACTGACGACCGAAACATTGGAGGTTTTAGTCAAGGACTGTTTATGCCTGTCAATATTGTTAAGAAAAACACACCAATAGTGACGAATGTATTTCGGACAGATTTTCTGTCTGGACCAGCTATGTGATAGACGAAGATAAAACTTACGCACTCAGCAGGATGTCGGTGAAAAAGAGAGGTAAGAAAGCAATCATGAAGGAAAATAATATGTGAGTCACAAAAGGAAGGAAATGCTCATTTTAGCCTAGTGTGGTGGATACCCTCATTAGCTTGTGTACAACCACCTCTGTGTCGCACCTTCAACTCATTAAGAAAACATCACCAGACCACTTGGCACTTTTTCTGCCTGTGCTGGCTCCATTAGATGCAAAATTGAATTGGACGGGCCTCTTTTCATCAGCGGCTGATGATTCTGTCTCGCAGTCAATACCAGCGCACCGCAGCAGGTCACTCAAAATAGGGTCCTAATGCAGCCTCTAGATAGCAGTGTCACACCACTCTCCTACATCTGTGCCACTTTATGCCAAAGCCCAGTTATATCTACAAACCGAACAATACATGTGCTCGGTTAAAATCAGCACCCTGCTAGCAGAATTCAAGAGAATACTGATGACCCGATTTTGAGGAAACGGAAGATAACCATCGCCGTAGGCTGCGTTTTAGAGCAGACGGACAAATACAGTGGGCCTGTGCACAGACCACTATGAATGCTCCTTGTAAAACTCAATTACCGCAGAACAACCATACAGCACAGCATAAGCCAATCTCCAAGAGGCTGAGGATGGAGTCCGGAGGCTCAAATAGACATGTAGGAGTTGGCGGTGGACTCATACCACCTGATGCTTAAAATGAAGTGATTATGCCCTGCAGCATGCTGTGTCCATTGCTGAAGGGTTTAAATCTGCTTACGAGCTTTCGAAAACCTCTACCTGCACAAAAGAGCTCAGTAACCTCCCTACCCCGACTCCTTCTTCCAAAAATACACTGTCGCCCAGTGTGGGTCGCAGTCCCTGCTGCAGCAATGAATTAAGCAGGTGAAAGGGGTTGGGTTGTGCCCATCCCTGCAGGGAACCCGCTGGAGCCCGTCTCGAGTCACTCACAGCCACCCAAGAAAGGCTAAAATTCAAGCATTCATTTAGAAACAAGGGAGAGAGGCTTGTGACGAGCGCCGACAACCGCTTTATACTCCGGCTGTGTCTTTTAACACGTCCAATTTATTCCACGCGATGCCAGCCTCATTTCTGGCCTCCCCTTCAATTAAATCATTTGGTTTTCATCGTCAAATCGAGAGGAGAAAAATTCTGACGATGCTCAACGAATTTGCAGACTGAGAAATTATTTCTTTTTTAAATCCAGCTCCACATGTGGAATTAGATGGAGCTCTTCCCTTTAACTGGGTTTCATGTTGTGTGGCAATTTACACTTCACTCAATTATTTTTTTTTTTTACACAAGGCTAAACAGCCATGGAAACAAAACAATAGGGAATTCTGCAGTTTTTGAATTGAGTGATTCAATGTTGTGTGGCTTTTAACGTTCAGTTAGCATGGTTGCCAGATGCAGAGTGATACCCAGGGGGATTTGGTAAATTCAAAGCTAAAAAATTCACAGGCTAAGGTAAAAATGCATGGAGGCCCATGAGGTAAGATTCCAAAGGGGAATAAAATCCTAGGTAATTGGGAGGAGCGGGCAATTAAAATCTTTATCGTCATTTTCCCAGCTGGAAAATCCAGCTATAGTTGGTAGGTGGTAACCGACTTGACTTGTTTGAACTATGTTTTTGACAGCTGGTCAGCGAGTTACCAACAACTCCTGGTAACAACATGTACCAGCTCCTATTCTTATCAACTATCAGCTTCGATTCTTACTCATTACCAGCTGATTTTACCAGCTACCTGCCCATATTTATACCAGCTACCAGTTCCTGTTTTTACAGGAACTAGACTCCATTTTACCAGCTACCTGCATAGATTCTCACTAGCTACCTGCTCCTATTTCATCTACCAGCTTAGATTTTTAGAGCTTAGATTCAGAGAAACTGGAGAAATCTCTGTGCGTAAGGGACGAGGCCGAAGACCTTTACTGGATGCCCGTGATCTTTGGGCCCTCAGACGCCACTGCATCACTCACCAGCATGATTCTGTCACTGACATTACTAAACAGGCCCAGGAATACTTCAAGAAACCATTGTCTGTAAACACAGTCCGCCGTGCCATCCACAGATGCCATCTAAAACTCTGTCATGCAAAAAGGAAACCATTGTTGAGCATGATCCAGAAGCGCCGCCATGTTCTGTGGGCCAAGGCTCAATTAAAATGGACTGTAGCCAAACAAGTCCAAATTTGAAATTCTTGTTAGAAATCATGGGCGTTGTGTCCTCCAGGCTAAAGAGGAGAAAGACCACCCCTCCTGTTATCAGCGTTCAGTTCAAAAGCCAGCATCTCTGATGGTATGGGGATGCATGAATGCACATGGTGTGGGACTCTTGCATGTTTTAATAAGCATAATGAATGCTAAAAGGTAAGATTTTAGAGCAACATATGCTCCCCTGCAGATGACATCTATTCTAGGGAAGACCTTGTGTACTTCACCAGGACAATGCAAAACCACATACTGCAGCTATTACAACAGCATGGCTTCTAGTAATAGAGTCCATGCATGTGCTGAACTGGCCTGCCTGCAGTCCGGATCTTTCACCGATTGAGAACATCTGGTGCATAATAAAACGAAAAGTCCTTCAAAGGAGACCCAAAACTCTCCAGCAGCTGGAAGCCTGCATTAAGCAAGAGTGGGATCAAATTCCAATGGCTAAACTCAAGAAACTTGTCTCCTCAATGGCCAGACGCCTCCACTCTTAGTTAAAAAGATGAGGGGATGCTACACCATGGTAAACAGGCCTCTTCCCAACTTTTTTGAGACCTGTTGCAGCCATAAAATCTGAAATGAGCTCATTTTTTGGATAAAATAGTAAAAATTTCTCAGTTTCAACATTTGCTATGTTATCTTTGTTCTATTAATTAATTAATTAACTGGCTGGTGTGATTTGAAGGTAATTCCGTTTTGATTTTATTCACAATTTACACTTTGTCCCATCTATTTCGAAAGTGTTTTATTTGTCAAACTGGCCATATGAAGACAAAAATACCTGACCGTGGAAAAATGAACACAAATTGACATAGCCGTACAAGCATTACTCCAGGATCAACAAAATAAAACCATCCTGGAGTAACTTTATTGTCCGTTAAACCTGCTCCACTATGATGATGTTATGAAATCACATGACCTTACAACCTGCACAATGCGTGGCTAGCAGTTCAAACAAGCAAAATCCAAACAAGTGAGCAATTTAAGAGTGATTTAGGCAAGAAACTACGGTATATTATTTTTTATAACAACACGCATCTCTGAAAATCCCTAATTGTCTGCATGAAAAAAAAACATTAGCTTGATAACTCCAGACTACTTAAAAGAATGATATTTGTAAGTGTAGCATCCAGATATAAGAGCTCGAGGATAATAAATTTACTCCTGGACGATTTTGTTGATCCTTGAATGACACTTATACTGCAATCTTTTATTTTTTTGATTCAAATAATTTAAAAATATTTTAGATTCACTTGCAGGACTGAAAGCTGCATGTTTTAAAAAAACCAAAAAGCTTGTGAGTTTAATTCCCATCTACTTATCCATATCTATCCTGTTTATTTCTAAATTTACTCAGATAATCATATAAAGCAATACAGACTAAATGATTAGCAAGTCTTTGTACAGTGGGAGGAAACCACCATTCCCAGAGAAAACCCACGTAAACAAGAAGAGAATATGCAAACTCCATGTTGGGACTGTAATCCAGACGTTCATGCTGTGATGAGTGATGCTGGCAGAGTTAAGGATATAAAATTTGGTTAGAATATGGGGGGTAAAGACTCGCCTTATTGCTGAAAAAAACCTCTCCTTATAGTCATTTTTTTTTACATTTGAAAGCCCTGTGATCTGTATCTATCTGAGTCAAATCCATCTCAGAGCACAGTAATTATGTGTACTGTTAATATTTGGGCAGTGCACAACAGGGGCTGTCACAAACACTGAGCAGATATAATGATAGTCTTGAGGAATCATGTTGTTAGATTTCCCACCATTTTCTCTCTGTACTGCTTTACAATGCAAATGGAAAGCAACTGCTCAAAACCAAATAGTTTCTGAGGAACCAATGATAAATTGTCACGTAAAAATTCTGTTGCATTGTCACATATCCATATCATAGGCTAACCTCTTTGGGCGCGAAACCCGCAGTCACCAGCAATAATAATAATTATTTATTTATTTTTTAAATTTCAGCAATCCCTAACAGGGTAATGAACAGTTTGTCTTTTTCTCTGGCGTATTGAATGTTTTATATTCACAGCTGTGCATCTCTTTGTCTATCTCTCCCCCTCCTTTTTTGCACGAGCCATTTAACACTTTTTACGTCCAAGCCCTGAACCTATTGCCATGAAGACCGGAGCGACTCTGGCTACACCTGGAAGTGCGTATTCATCCAGGAATATATAAATGTGGTGTAATCTTGTCGCAGGCTCTGCGCTGGCTGTGCGCAGCGCTTTAGCATTCTCGCGCTGTGGTCTGAAGCCCCCTAATCCTTCTCTTTTACTGCTGATTTATGGCTGCACATGGTGTACTGAAACCCAAATCTTTAGGGGGCGGTGGCAGATGGCACAGCTTTTAAAGGAAAGAAACATCAATATGAGGTAACGGGGGGGAGGAAGGGGGGATAGGCGACTCCCTTCAAAACAAAAGACCTTCAGAGGCAGCTTCTTAATTGGTGTTTTGTTACCGCTTGACGCAAGGCACTGAATCTCAACACTGTTCCACAAATTGGGGAAGTCATTAGGCTATTAATGGTGCCCTGCCAGTGACATTCAGCACTAATTTTGATTTAGGTAAAGCATGCATGACTGTGTTAAGCTGATTATGAGCTGTAGTTTTGCCAATGCAAAACAGGCAGGATTTTCACCTATGAAGTCGTTTCAAGCTCACAAAATAACTCCCTGAAAAGTAGCTATTGGTGCAATAATGACATTGCTTATTATGACATCATTCATAGAGTGCCAGGAAGGAAGGAATTCAATGCCATGATGATGGCTTTTTGATGGTTGTATCACTGACATAAAGTGGTCGTGCCTTGCGTTGAGGAGTTGAACGAGCCAAGCGCATGGCTGGGGCTGCGTGTTCAAATGGGAATGATTACACTGTCTGCAGTCTTAACCGTTTAACTGCCTGTTGAGGCAGTTAAAGAGTAAAAAATGTTCCTTTAAAGATGTACTGTAGCATGATAAAAATTTAATCTACGTCACAAATAAAAAAATTACCCATTGCTTCACAACTTGCCAAAAAAGGGCAAGTGACTACCCTTGCATCACAAGGGACGTATAGTCTTGTGTTTAGGCAGCTATCTCTATCCCTGGTCCTGGTGAACCGACTGACTTTGGTTTGGACCTTAATTTCAGCAATTAGCCTCAATTTTAGTTCCAGGCAAGTAGGTGAGGAGGTGTCAATTGTGTAAGCAACTGCCTTAATTGACCAATTACTTAGGAGCAGCAACGAGAACAAGCAGCAACACAGGATGAAGAAGCCGCGGTCTCAGGACAAATGTTTATATGTCGCGTCATTCCCTCCTTCTGCCTAACAAAGAAAATTGATCAAAAATTGAGAAAATTTTGAAAAAGTTGAGGTTTGCCATGATTCCAGAGGTTCCAATTACTAAAAATCACCTTAAAGAATTTGGAAATTGTAAGTAGAAGTTTCCTAAATGTATTCTGTGCAAGTGAACCTGAGGTGGCAATATTTTATGTATTTGTTTGTTTTTTTGCTAATTTTCTATTTTAATATTTCATCTATTTATTTTTTTTTTCTTCGCAAGACATTTAAAGGATGCAGAGTAGATGCTCGTTAGTTATCAAAGAGATTGCTTGGCTGTCCACTCATTGGATTAAAGCAAGTAACTTTGCTCTAATGCATTATAACTGAGAATATAATGCTTTCACAGTTTTTCACATTTTGGCCTTCGTTTTGTTTAATTTATAATATCATACGTAATTTAATGTTACAGACAGTGAAATCAGTAATTTTATGAGGGTACATTTCCAGTATCCATGGCCATGGCAGCACACAAAGAAATGTGTAAAGGTTTGTGCAAGTAAAGGAATGTATATATATCTATTAAAACAATATATCAAAAAAAAAAGCGATAATATACTAGGAGTCCTCCTTGCAAGTAAGTAATTCATTTTTTTTTTAAGAACAGCCATGAGTAACAGCAATGATGAACCGCAATATAATGTCAAACGACCAATGTCCTAGAGTGATGAACTTGAAGAAAAACTGGCCATTTTTTTCAAGTTTACTATGCATGCTTGACTCCGACAGTGCCCCTTTAAATGATCTAACAGTGAGACAGTGCGCCTGTCCCAATCCGCCACACATGTGCCATATGTGTAACTGGCTCCACTTTGAAGTGAATAATCTAAATAATTCACAATTTTCTTTGCAGGTGACTCACTCTTTGCCCCATTTCCTTTTTTTTTTCTCGCTTCTTTTCCTTACCTCTCTGATAGGTAGAGATTAGAGCAAGGGAAGGAGGTAAGCAAAGGATGGTTGAGAAAAAATAAGTGATTAAAATGAGCCCCAGGGATGAGGATCACTGCTGGAAGAAATTATATTGGGCATAAATCACATGACAGAGCTGGGCTGTCCATAACCTCTAGTCCCACCCCTTAGGCCACACCTTCCCGACACTGGGAAATTGTTAATGTTTTCTGATGCCTGCAACATACTCTGGCCAATCTTGCCTCGGTAAAGCTCTAAAGCGCATTCCCCATATTCAAAGCAGTGTTTTCTTGTTGCAGGTATGCACTTATACATGTAGACAGGCATTGTTCTTTGTCTCGCACAGAGTTTTGCTTTTAGTGATGTTATTTCTGTTTGAAGCTGTCCCAGGGGAAAATTTTTAAAAGTGACCTAATATTCTTAACGCTTGCTGTCAACAGTTTGACATCACAGCCCACCAGGTATAATGTCAACAGCAGCAGATCTGAAGGCTGGTGTCTTCCTGTTCATGAATTAATCAGCGCTAACTCTTGCAGTGCTCATCACTAAGACAGCCGTCTGCAGTCAGCAGACAAAGTTTACTCCCAAAAATACACATTCCTGTGACATACTTAGAGTTTTTCTTTGTTCTTGTTGCTTTTAATTATATTCCTACTTGAAATAGACTACATTTTCCATTGAGTGTCACATAATGCTGCTGGACAAATTTTGAATGAATTTTGAATAACAAAATTAATCGGTATTCTCCCAAGGCAATTGATATTCAGTTAGCATGTGCTGCGGTTTTGCTGTGCGTCAGTCCTGTAAAGTTTTTAATCTCCTGCACTGAAAAGTCATTGTACTCCTCCAGCCAAAAATAGCTATTTATCAGGATGATCCATGGATATGTTTTATCACTTTGAATTCATTGAGGAGTGATGGTTATCAAAATTCAGATGCATGATTTGGGCATTTGGAAAAAGTACATATCATTTCATGCATCAGCAAGTTTTCACTCCAACCCTCAAATACTACAAATATCTTATAAAGGAACAACACAATTAAATTTAGAAATAAATCTTATCAATACATGGTGGAAAGTTTAAAACTGTCACAACAGGAGAACTGTAGGAAGTTAAATCTCAGATATCTATTTCCTGTGCTATGGGACTGTGATGTTATTCAATGCAGTATAACTTGAAAAGTAATTCAGTGCAGTAACCTGTTGACTCCATGAATTCCAGCAATCGTTCCCTGGAGAGAATGACAATCATTTCAATAAAATATTTCGATCAACATATTAAAATGCTTGCTGTGCTTACGGTCATAAATTATGATAGAGCTGTAATTTTGCATGAAGCACCTTCATCAGGTTGGCTGCAGTTTTTAAAACACTCTTCATCTGGCTGATTTCATGCAATTTGTGGGTTTTATTAATTTTTAGGTTGTAGTGTTAAATGAAGGGCTGTTTATCCACTCTATTAATGCACAAAACTATGACTTGGTTTTCATATTCAAATGCAGGAAAACCCAACAATTTACTTCTGACTTTGATCAAGGAACAAAACCCATTAGCGTTAGCGTTTCAGTTACATTTCAAGACTGTAAGAAGGACCAGGTCTAGAGAGGCCTTTGTAAGGGGAATGCGTATTGTTTGATTTAAAAAAGCTTCCAGAAGATATCCGTTTTACTTGAAAAAACAGTCAGTGACTAATTTTGCCATGTACATATCTTATGGCTTTTGCTCAAAATGGTACGTGTCAATGACTCTTTAGCAGATCTTATAAGTGGAGGAACAGTAATCAGTATTTGTAATCAGTATTTCAATAACTGCTGAGGGTATCAAACATTCGAATGGCAATCTAGCATCTTCAAAATTTGCAGGATACGGGTCATTTTTACTAATACACTCAAAATTTGAAACAAAATGCAAAAGAAAACAATACTCCATTTTTTGGTTTTGTATTATATCCATTGCATTGACATGTTCACTGGGAGCTAGAAATCCAAGATTATTCAGAACACAAAGTTTCTAATGGTGATCAGCACTTTGCAAAGAGGTGGAGATTCATTCTAAATGCCATTACCATCATCACATTGCTTATATAGCTTGTTTGGTCACAGCCATACTTCGAAGGACAGGAAAATATATCCCATGTAAGTGCAATCAAATCATAAAACCAAAACATGTATGTTCTTGTGAGTAACGTAAATCTAAATAATAGGAAAATAAAAATATGGTTATAACCACTTGAAACCAGTGAACTTCCATTAGTTATCAACCCCAGTTAGTACTTAGGAAAGAACATGAAATGTATTCTTAATCCATTGGTCTACATTTCAGTTCTAACTGCAGCAGAGTTCATTTTTTGAGCTTGGAGAGGAAATTGCACATTTTAAGCTGCTGATACCCCCTCGCACGGTTCTGAGGTAAGAACGGTGAAGGCCCCTTACTCGAGGCAAAAACATCCCCCCCCCCCCGCATGCCCCATTCGCGTTTCCTGTGGAGTTGGTGGCATCGGCAAAGGAGAGCAGAGAGGGGGGATGAATATTAACCAGGCACTGCGAGCGGTTTTACTCCACATCTGGGACCCAGGATGCCTCTGCAGCTGCCACCAGAGGACACCTCTTCCTTTGCTCTGAGGTCGAGAAAAAAAAGGGAGAGGCTTTAAAAAGCAAGAGGCCCCGGTTTCATATCCCCTCTCACTTTTAATGAGAATATTAAAGAGTTCACACAAGGAGATAAAGGCCAGGGGGCTCCCCTCCATCTACACATCTCCCTCTGTCTGCCCATTCAATTCTGCATGAAGATTTCTCCATTAATGCCTCGCTGTCCGATAATACAATGCTGCGTGAGGATTTAGCAATTGATTCTTCTGTCTGCGACTCAATTCCAAAAGGTTTATGTGTTCATTCCTTTCTGTCTGCTGATTCAATTTGGCATGAAGATTTTGCCGTAGATTCCCCCTTCTTTTGTTCAAATTTGCATGAATATTCAGCTGTAGATTCCTGTTTTGCGGATTCAATTCTGCATGAAGATTCAGCTGTGGATTAATCTTTTTGCTGAATCAAATGTACATGAAGATTTAGTTGGAGATCCTATTTTTGATGAGTCAAATCTCCTTGGAAATTTAGCTGTAGATTCCTTTTTTCAGCGATTCAAATGTGCAGGAAGATTTAGCTGTATTTTCCAATTTTTGTTGATTCAAATCTGCGCCAAAAAAATTTGCAGTACATTAGATTCATTTTCTGCTCGTTCAATTCTGCATTAAGATCTAGCAGTAGATTCCCCTTTCAGCTGATTCATTTCTGCACAAAAATTAAAGTGTACTATAACTTTTGACTTAAATTTGCAATAAAATTTAGCTGGAGATTCCTATTTTTGTTGATTCAAATCTCCATGGAAATTTAGCTGTAGATTTTGTCAATTAAAATCTGTGTGAAGATTTGGTTGTGCATTGATGTTTTTGGCAATTCCTTGACTCCTAGATTCCATTTTCTGCTGGTTCAAATCTGCTTGAAGGTCAAGCTTTAGATATCTCTTTTAGGTGATTCAACTGGGCAACAAAAATTTTGCCATTATTTCTGCTTTCTGCTTATTAAATTCTGCTTGAAGATTTGTCTTAATAATCACCTCTACCAGCCAATTTCATTTGCATGAAGGTACATCTGCAAATTTTATGTTAAAGTACACCTATTATGCGACTTTTCACTGGTCACTCTTGAATTCTTGACATATACTAAAAAGGTTTAAATGTGTGATTGTTAAAAAAAAAAAAAAAAAAACACTTGAATTTTTTCATGCTGGCCATTTATTCAGTAACTGGCTGTGAAATGCTCCATTGAAAGTCCTGCCCCCTATCTCTAAAAAACCTGAGTGCGCTGTGATTGGTCAACTTGATCACTCACTTGTGATTGGTCCATTGCTCACGCATGTGTCAGGAAATGTCACGCCCCTTACCATAAATAGATTTCTGCTCCAGAGAGTAAATGAGCTTTAGAAACAAATACTGGTGTAGCCTTGTGGGCTGAACCCGCTTGATTCAAGGGCAAAAATCCAAATGGTGACATCACCAATTGATGAAAAAAAATGGCCAGAAGTGACTGGGGTGTTTCAGTGAGCTCTGGAGCATTGAGTTTTGCAGCAGAGAGTGGCTCTTCTGAAGGCGAGTTTGAGTATTTTTCTGACACCATTTAAATGCGCATAAAAACAATATAATTCACACAATGGCATTAAAATAATGAAAAACCATAATAGGTGCACATTAAGCAGTCCCACATAGAATTAAAAGTAGGTCCTCCACAGAGGCAAGCGAAATAACCCAGTTTCTAGAGTGTACTTTCCTCTAAGACAACTGCGGTGCACCCCCTAGTGTGAGTAAATGCAGGAATTGGATGCTATCCTCAATAAAGAAAATCGTCATCGAAAAATAATTTTTTGCCCCACCTACAGTAAAGCACCACTAATGCTTGGAGATCTCTTGCCAAGTGTAACTTGTAAAGCTCACTGCCACTTCCAGTTCCTTAAACACTTCAGTTTGACCTTTTTACCATTTCCACGCACGCACGCAGGCATACACACACGCACACGCACACATATATATACACTGCTCAAAAAAATAAAGGGAACACTAAAATAACACATCCTAGATCTGAATGAATGAAATATTCTTATTAAATACTTTGTTCTTTACATGGTTGAATGTGCTGACAACAAAATCACAGGAAAATTATCAATGGAAATCAAATTTATTATCCCATGGAGATCTGGATTTAGAGTCACACTCAAAATTAAAGTGGAAAAATACTCTACAGGCTGATCCAACTTTGATGTAATGTCCTTAAAACAAGTGAAAATGAGGCTTAGTAATGTGTGTGGCCTCCACGTGCCTGTATGACCTCCCAACAACACCTGCTCCTAATGAGGTGGCGGATGGACTCCTGAGGGATCTCCTCCCAGACCTGGACTAAAGCATCCGCCAACTCCTGGACAGTCTGTGGTGCAACATGGCGTTGGTGGATGGAGCGAGACATGATGTCCCAGATGTGCTCAATTGGATTCAGGTCTGGGGAATGGGCGGGCCAGTCCATAGCATCAATGCCTTCGTCTTGCAGGAACTGCTTACACACTCCAGCCACATGAGGTCTAGCATTGTCTTGCATTAGGAGGAACCCAGGGCTAACCACACCAGCATATGGTCTCACAAGGGGCTCAATGCTACCAAGTAAACTATCGCTAAGAAGCCAGGTTATATCTCCTCCAGGAGAGCAGCTAAGGGAGGAAGCATTTTGATAATGTGCTGTGGCAGGATGAATGCTGTACATAGCCTGAAGGCGAAGGCAGTGGGCTCATTCTGCAATTTTATTCCATGAGAGAGTGAATGGGTGCTCAGCTCGGCTTTTAAATATACAGTACCAAGTCAACCATTAAGATCATATTAACAATTACGTGGCTATTTTAAAGTTTACAATGTACAACGAGTGATGAGGTGGATCTTTATTTTCATACCTCACATGGATACATTTTGTTCAAAAGTACAATATACTATCACTCCAAAATCAAACACTTCTCTGGTTATTAAGTTTTGATTTTGGTGCATGCCTGTTTTAATACCTACCATGCCTTACACATGCTTCATTTAGCATAGTAAGCACAGCTGGGCATCCAGCTCAAAGGCTGAAGCAAGCAAGCTATGTAACTATGGCTTGAGACGGCCAAGTTCTCACTTTTTTAGTATTTGCTGGCTCGCCCCGCAACCTGCCACTTTTTTTTTGTGTTGTATATTTCATGGCTCAGTTTTGCTGATATAGTCAAAAGTAGCTAGCCAGCTAACTGAATTGTTTTCCATAGCCATGTGATAAAAATTATTGAAGTGTATGGTACACGGTAGCTTGTGGATGAAATGCAGTACTCAGCTGTGACTGTATCAATCTCATTAAAAAGTGTTTTTAGAACTGAGTTCCTGCAGCTGTTTCAACACCTTTAGAAAAGCTTATACTGATGTAGACTTTATGATGAAACACATTGGACGACTTCTAGCCAACTATAACTGGGATATGTTTAATTGTTTAGCTAGCAAGCCTGTCTACAACTAAATGGTATCAAAAATCAAAGTGTCAACCAGTGCCTTGGGGAAGCAGCTGAAGGAATGTTCTAGCAGCCAAATGCTGCTGCTTTCTACAGTAGATAGTTACCTGGCTGAGAGGCCCTGATGGTTTTCAAACTTCGCACAGACACCTTTTGTTCAGAAGTATTATCAGGCTAATGTAAATTCTGACACTTACCTACTACGCTATGACTGCGGTGCATGGCGGTTTAAGAAACTCTAGGAAGGATAAACTCCTGGTGGCTTAGCTGGGTGGGCTGCTTGAGACATATTCATGAGCAAACTATTTAGCTAGTTAAGAAGCAAACACGAATACATGCTAATTAATGCTGGCAAATATATATAACATTAAATAATGCACAAATATTTCACTTACCAAAAAAAAGGAGTTTAGACTTCTAGGACATTGTCTTAGTATTGTTAATTGCAGTAATAAAAGCCATTACTTGTCCAATATTAATATGAGTAATGTTCCAACTGGCACTAGCATGACCTAAAACTCAAGATCAATGACTTGAATTAGCTTAGCTTAAGTGAAGGCCTGCAGACAGCTAGCGGCAAGCAACCAATGACCAGAGTTGACCCATGATAGCAAAATGAGTCTAAATTTACACCCATGCATTTCCAGAAAATGCTGAAAATGTGCCCAAGAGCATGAAAAAGAATGTTTAGTTCATTTTCAGCCACATAATTTTGAAATTCCGTCTGGTACACTTTGTGATGAGAAAACATCTGTAAAGGGTAGAAAATAGGCTGTTTGTGAACAGTAGCTTACCTAATGATAGAAAAATGATCTGAAACAAAGCAATAGATTTACCAATTTCATTAATAAATTCCTCCATGTTTTTTTTTCTGGGGAATCCCCATCATTTACAGTGGCACTTGAAAGTTTCTGAACCCTTTAGAATTTTCTAGATTTCTACATAAATATGGCCAAAAACATCATCAGATTTTCACACAAGTCCTAAAAGTAGATAAAGAGAACCCAGTTAAACAAATGAGACAAAAATATTATACTTTATATTATACTCATTTATTTATTGAGGAAAATTATCCAATATTAGGCCTACATATCTGTGAGTGGCAAAAGTATGTGAACCTTTGCTTTCAGTATCTGGTGTGACCCCCTTGTGCAGCAATAACTGCAACTAAACGTTCCCGGTAACTGTCGATCAGTCCTGCACATCGGCTTGGAGGAATTTTAGCCCATTCCTCGATACAGAACAGCTTCAACTCTGGGATGTTAGTGGGTTTCTTCACATGACCTGCTCGCTTCAGGTCCTTCCACAACATTTTGATTGGATTAAGGTCAGGACTTTGACTTGGCCATTCCAAAACATTAACTTTATTTTTCTTTAACCATTCTTTGGTAGAACGACTTGTGTGCTTAGGGTCGTTGTCTTGTTGCATGACCCATCTTCTCTTGAGATTCAGTTCATGGACAGAGATCCTGACATTTTCCTTTATAATTCGCTGGTATAAATCAGAATTCATTATTCTATCAATGATGGCAAGCCGTCCTGGCCCAGATGCAGCAAAACAGGGCCAAACCATGTTTCACAGATTGGATAAGGTTCTTATGCTGGAATGTAGTGTTTTCCTTTCTCCAAACATAACACTTCTCATTTAACCAAAAAGTTCTATTTTGGTCTCATTTATCCACAAAACATTTTTCCAATAGCCCTCTAGCTTGTCCACGTGATCTTTAGCAAACTGCAGACGAGCAGCAATGTTGTTTTTGGAGAGCAGTGGCATTCTTCTTGCAACCCTGCAATGCACACCATTGTTGTTCAGTGTTCTCCTGATGGTGGACTCATGAACATTAACATTAGCCAATGTGAGAGAGGCCTTCAGTTGCTTAGAAGTCACCCGGGGGTCCTTTGTGACCTCGCCGACTATTACACGCCTTGATCTTGGAGTGATCTTTGTTGGTCGACCACTCCTGGGGAGGGTAGCAATGGTCTTGAATTTCCTCTATTTGTACACAATCTGTGTGACTGTGGATTGGTGGAGTCCAAACTCTTTAGAGATGGTTTTGTAACCTTTTCCAGCTTGATGTGCATCAACAACGCTTTTTCTGAGGTCCTCAGAAATCTCATTTCTTTCGTGCCATGATAAACTTCCACAAACATGTGTTGTGAAGATCAGACTTTGATAGATCCCTGATCTTTAAATAAAACAGGGAGCCCACTCACACCTGATTGTCATCCCATTGATTGAAAACACCTGACTCTAATTTCACCTTCAAATGAATCACTAATCCTAGAGGTTTACATACTTTTGCCCCTCATAAATATGTAATATTGGATCATTTTCCTCAATAAATCAATGACCAAGTATAATATTTTTGGCTCATTTGTTTAACTGGGTTTTCTTTATCTACTTTGGACTTGTGTGACAGATCCAAGCAGGCTTTTAATTGAGAACAGAACAGTCCTTGTTCCCAGGATTGCTGTGTGCCTTATGTGTAGCATCAGCGTCGACTTAGATAGGGAAGCTAGCACTCAGCCAGGATCATTTTCCGAGCCCTGTCAGTTCTGACGCTTCATTAAAATTCAAATCACAGGTGAACATCTGGTGTACTTCCGTCACCCCTTATTCTCTGGAAGTATAGAGCCATCGTCAGCCCTCCCCGCCCAACTAAGACCTTAATTTTTCTCCCAGTGAAGTCACACTGTGATAGCCATCTTCTTTATTATTTGGAAAAAATGAGGGGTGTTACTCTTTCCGACTGTTTTGATTTGATGAGATGACTTGTCTTTCTAATGCTTTAAAAATATGTACATGTATTCCTGAATTAAGCTTTTTTCATGTACAGTGACGACTGGTACTAATGATTTCATCAACAAGGTAGTGTATGAACTGTTTAAAATACCGTATATAAGTATGAAATATTTTATGCATGTACATTTATAATGACAAAATCATTTAAAGCCTGGTGCTCCTGGAATATCATAGTCTTAATGGTTTCAAAATACATATCTTGGTAAATCTGAAGTGAAGTCTGAGCTAAAAAATGGTAGGCTGCACTTGTGGTGTTTGTGTTTGTGTGTGTGTGTGTGTGTGTGTGTGTGTCTGCCTGGGTATGTTTGAATGCGTATTTTCTGGAAAGTAACGCGTTTAGATCAAAGCTGCTTTGGAGTTTAAACCTTGTATACTGAGAGAAAAAATCAGGTTATCCCTCCACTTTTTAGATGGAGGTGAGGAGTGCACCAACACAACCTGCTCTGTGGATCACACTGTACAGCCCGAGCAATAAAGAAGGAAGATAAAATAAAACGGCCTCACTGACAAAAATCACGCGCAACGTCCGCAACAATATTTCACAGTAAATGCCTCGCTTTCATGGGAAATCAGGGATTGCTCTTTGTGCCAGCATTGCAGATTTTCTAAACTGAATCAGGAAACAATCCACCCTCATGTCCGTTACAGTAAATACGAAGCCTGGTTAGAAAAGTGTGGTGATTCCTGGGCAGTGTGCGTGCCTTGGTTTAAATGGGCGGGACGGAGACGAGTATCGTGATATTTTCCTTCCCATGGTGCCCTCCCTTGGGGTTGTAGTTTGGCTCCTCATGTTGAAGTTAGGGGTTAATTGCAGTCAGAAGTTGATCTTAATGCTAATATTGCAGCAGGTTGACTGGGGAATTAAAAAAGCGCTAATTGCTGCTGACACTACTGAGAAGAGAAGTTGGAACGATTAGGCAGGTAGTGAATATGACTGTGCATTTTTTCATTAGGAGAAATATTTTCCAAGACTAAAAATTTGAAGGATTTATTCTGGCCCATGAACAAAAGTGAACTGACAGTGGAAGCCCTGCAGTGGATCTATCCGGTTCTCAGTGATTAGCCAAATTTAGCACTGAGTGAGTGTGTAAGTGAATGATTGTGTGACTTTTTGAGTCAGTGTGTCTGTGTGTGTGAGTACATGAGTGAATGAGTGCTTAAGCGGGTGAGTACGTGAATAAGTACATGAGAGTAAATACCTGACATAAGTGCGTGAGGAAGGAAGTGAATGAATTACAGCACTATTTACTTCGGCTCTAAACATGTCGACATTGCGCTGAAGATGCTGAGATGGCACTGAAGGGATCTCCATGGGACTGATACTTTCTGTCCTTGAGGTGCAAGTGCTAAACTGGATTAATAAACACATAACGTCACAAAAACGAGCAACTCTGTTTTAAAGTGTTGGCTTTTCAGAATGCAGCCCTTCTAATTTCACTGAATGAACGCTTAACATGCCCCCAAATCATGAGCATTGCAGTGCACTGGCTTTTCCTGAAATAGTATTGTGAAGATTATATGCACATTCAATACAGCACCAGTGCTTGGCTATGAACTGTGGTAATCATTATTCATTCATTTTCAGGTTTCAAGCCCCCTTGCTTAAAATGACCAAATCTCTGTGGGTTTACCCCAAAGCTGCAATGGTCCTCCATATCAGGAAAGTGTACACTTGCTCACGCACGCCCTCGAGGACTGCAAACTTAGCCAGATGTGTCTTTTCCACATGTTATCCAAGCTGCCAAAGTGTCCAGGGCGCTTGAAGCACCTGGGTTAGTCTGACCTCAGGTGCATTGTTGACCAGAGGACTCCCTAATGGCCAATGTGGTGGGAGATGGCATGGCAACCAATACGCTCCTTCCCTGGGCAGCGCTGTGACCAATTATCCGCTGCCCTGCGGGACCCTTGGCCCTACACGGGCTCTAGCACGGCGCGATTTTAACTCTGGAAATCAGGCGAATCACCACACTCGGCACAAATGCCTTAATGGGATGTTGAGCTTGGGAGCCTGCTAATTAACGGTTATTTATTCAGCTGGAACGACTGAAAACAAAATAAAGAAGGAAAACAGACTCGAGCAGGAGTTTGAGTGTTAACCTCTGTGTCCCACTCAAATTACAGTGCTGTCAGGGTAATTATCTTCCACGCTGATAACTTGCTGTGCGGTCCCCTATAATAATAAAACGCATAATTTTTCGGGTCAACACTGCCAATGACGGCCCTAAGAAACCTGCTCTCGGTTCACATTCTTGGTTAAACAAAGACTGAATTTAAAAACAACTTGCATTTTTTCATTGCCTGCTTTCTAAAGTGCAATTTGGTAAGGTGGAGAGTGGATATTGCAACCCTGTTTACCGAAAGATATCTGCCTGGGGTGGCCAATCTTGTCTTTTAAAAGCCAGTGTTAGGATACTGCGGATGCTGCTGTTTGTTTTTTTTTTTTTTCAGCCTGACTCAATCGGTTAATGAGGTCATGAATTGCAGTCTCAATAAGTGGAATCAGTTGTGTAAGTGTTGTGTTAAAACAAAAATCTGCGCCATGTTATGTCCTAACAAATTCTCCTCTTTTTAGATTAGATCGGACATAACATAAATACCATTTAAGATCTCTGATGCGATATCTGTACGACCTAGAAAAGACTTCCATATGCCAGCATTCACACCTTGACACACCTCTTCAGAACGTACACGTGCCCAAACATATGGTATTGTACACACATGCACACATTACAGTAGAGACGACCCACATTGACATGCACTCGCAAAAAATAAAACTCACATTCATGCACACACAGGAACCCACACTTGCACGTACACACATACGCACACAAACGAATACGCACGCACATAGGCATGCGATTGCACACAAAGACTCTCACCCCAAGCACATACGTAGACAGAGCTCCTCTCATAACAAGACCACCATGGTGCAATTGCCAAGCCATAACAGCAGAATTGCAGAAAAGTTAATACTAGTAGAATTCCGCCATGGCCAATTCAGACAGACAGGCAACTCGTAGCTTGGCGGCTCTTCTGTGGCGGTGCATGGGGCTTAGGGGGGAGGCAGAGGCAATGACGAGTATCAATCATCCCACAGCCTGCGATGATTTACCGCTGGCCTGACAGGAATCAATAATAAAGCAGACCCACTTGTTTTTGCCACACAGGCTCGGAGGGTAAATCCAGCATGCAGTGACAGCGTGCAGGGTCAGAGCAAGAAAATGGCTAACTAGTGCTGACAGAGGAAACGAGTGATGTCTTCTGCATTGCCAGGCGCAGCTTTTTTATGTTGTTGTTGTCATTATCTTGCACTGAACGCTATTTTCTCTCCCTCTTAAGGGTGCTTAAAGCGTGGAGCATCCTCGGGCGGAGTAGACAGTCCTTATTTTGGAAGCACACTCGGAGACAGCAGCCCCGGTGTTTTTTCCAGTCAAAACATTTCAGAAAAATAATCACCGACTTTCAAAGAGTCACGAAATACAGCATGCGGAGTTAATCTCACGTAATGAGCAACAGACACTGGCACGAAACTGATATTATTCCCCTCCATTACGTATTTTAATCAATTGCTTTTAGCTTTTGCAGTCATCGTTTTAGCGTACTGTAAGCCTGTAAATGTCTGCATAAGTCAGCCTTGTGAGATAATAAAATGTAAAAAATGTTATTGAAATGCTTGTAATCACACTAAAGGCACGCAGCACTTATTCTCTACTCTTTACAGTTCCCTTTCAGCTTGAAAACACAAACACTCGAAGCTGCCACAAGATAATTCCAAGCGCCACAAAAATGAATTAGAATTGGCAGGCCGTGTAGAGCAGGCTCTGTTACAAGGGCTCTTATGCAGGTTATTGTGTGTGTGTGTGTGTGTGTGTGTGTGTGTGTGCATCCGTGCCTATGTAAAGGACAGGGAGTTGAAGCGACGAGAGAGAGGGTGGTGAGACGGAGAGGGAGCTGGATGTTGTGAAAGCTGGAGAGAATAATGAGAGAAAGTAAAGCGATGGAGAGGGAGCAGGTGGGGGTAAAGAGGGAGGGAGACAGGGAAAGAATGAAAAGGGAGGAGCTTTGAGGAAGAGGGAAAGAGAGAGAGACGAGAGGACATAATGAGATAGGTGGAGAGAGGGAGGGGGAAGTTGAAAATGAGAGGGAGATAAAGAGGAAGATTGAGACAGGTGAGGGAGGGAGATTGAGAGGGGGATGGAGGGTGACAGAGATGGAGGGAGAGTGGAGCTCATGTGGAGAAGTATAAAGCAGGCTCGGAGGACTCCTGTCCCAGTGAAGGGCACTCCTCCGTGAGAGCCTTGGAGTGGGAGCGCAAAAGCCACAAAGCGCTAACCAGCCACACTCCTCCTGATAGGCAGTGCCCCAATGCGCTCGCTCAAATTATGCACACTGTGAGAACGCAACCGGGGCAGCCATTAAATATTCCCTTTTATATCTCAGGCAGATGAGCAGCGTAATTCTATAATGGCTCATATCTCCAGGAATTGGCTGCAGACTCGCAGCAGAATTACTATTTAACCATGAACCGGTTCAGCAGACATCGCAAATCTTAGAAAAGCTGATCCTTATGTCCTTAAAAAAAATGGCATTCACTGCTTGGGTAAAATAAGGTGTGTTTATGTGTGTGTGTGTGTTTGTGTTTGTACACATGCATGTATGTATGTACATATGTAGTATGTACGTGTTTACTGTGTATATTGTGTGTACTGTACATTAGACAACCTTCAATTTAGGCTTTTTGCCCCAACAACAATGGCTGGAATTGAAAACTAACTCAAAAAAGGTTTGAAACTGTAACGAGCTAAATGGACCATAGATGTCTCCATAATATTTGCTATGCTGCTCTTGCATATTCATGCACTCCTGATTTTTTTTTTTTTTTTTTAGTCATATGACAGAGCACAAATATAACTTGTGTGATTAGCCTCCTCACGCATGCCTTGTTTACGCCTGAGACATCAGCAGAAAACCACAGGACAGAATCGTCTCTGATGCGAGTGACATCTGTCGCGTTTTTTATCCATAGGAAATAACGAGGGGAGGCTCCAGGGATGCCTTCTTCACACTGCTGATGTATGGAGGGAGGCATCCAGGCACGCTCTTAAAAAAGCCCTTCACATGGCTTCTGCTATAATCGTTCAGGGACATTATGTGAATAAAAATGTAAATAAAAGCACATTTCCATCCCTAACCTAATCTGCTGACAAACACTGCAGCCCACTGTTCAGTAAAGAAGATTAATGTTTCATTATAAAAAAAATGGGGAAACCAATATAAGAACAATAAGAGTAGTACAAATGTCTGTCTGGAAAGAATTCTCTCTTCCAAGACTTTCTTTAGAGGGGCAGGATTTTGCTTACATCTGTACATTTTCAGTGTAAACAAAATTCAAATGTGTGGTTCCAAAGGAGACTGCATTCACACGTAGCCACATTACCAAAGTGTTTGCATTTGTATCATGTTCTTTTTGAAAATTGAACATTGTTGTTGTTTGCTACCACAAAACAAATGATATAATATGAGATATTAAAGAATCAGAGATCTGAACATCTGAATTTTGATTCATATTTTCCTTTCTGTGCTTTGGAAAATCCAAACTAAAATTAATCATAACACCATTTCAGCAGGTGGGAGGAGAGTGCCGCTTCATGAAACCAAACGATTGGTAGAGATTCCATGTTACTCACTGTTGTTCACTAGTCATTGTTAAGGAAACTCCAGACCAGACACTTGGAGTGTTAGCTTAGCTAACCCCGATCTGGGTGTGGCTCTGCTGTCTTTCGGGGTTTTTACAATCCATGAACTGTGAAATAAATAAATAAACATTTTCAGAGGCAGCATATCAGTTTTGAAACCCTTTTTATCATAAAAAAAAATTATAGGGTAAACTTGCCCTTGTTAAACCATAAATAGGTAAATACATAGAAAAGCAGTGATTTGTTTATTGTGAAAATTCTCTTATAGCTGACAACTCTCTTATAGCTGACACAGTGACCTTATTAGTTCAAAGGGTCATTTCTGGCTGTCACCAGTCACTGCAAAATCACTGGCGGTATGGCTAATGATGTTGTTGTGGCGGGGAACGCCCCAGTCTCTCCTCAGAATGACAGCTACCCTCCCCTTACCCTCTTCCAACCCCCCCTCCCCCCTCTCGCCAGAACACTCCCCGCCCCACCGGCCTTCCTGTTTAGTAAGAATCATAGCCTGCAGGCTGCCAGCCTGAGCACCCTATCGTGTGCGCTCTTTCGCCTCAGGTGAAGCCGGCCAGTGGGAACTCTCCCTCTCACTGACAGACAGGTGAATTGGACAGGAGCGTGCCAAAACGGTTTCAAATCGTCATACTCAGCCTCAACAGGGACCCCTGCTGGAGGCCGTGCTCACGAGGTCCATGACTGTAATTAAATTCTCAACCTCCCCGTGTTTAATGAATGTCTCCCCATAATTATGAACTTGGCATGCAAATGCAACAGAGAAACCCTAAGCGTTTTGGAAGTGTACAGTCAGATAGAGCTATGCTAATGAACCGATGTGTCAAAAAGCCACAACTTTGAACTGATGGTCAGTAACTGAAGATAATGGGAAAACAATTTCATGCCAACACATCATTTATTTATTCATTCATTCATCTATTTATCTGTTTTTACTGAATAAATTGTATTGTTTTGCTCAAGGTTAGCAACAGCAACTTAAAGACAGTGAGCCGAGTGGGGTGAGCACTTTCGATATGCAGTGCACATAATCCTCCATGCCAGGCATAAATCTTATTCTTTTCTTTTTTCCCGCTTTTCAAAAACACGCTGTCCCCTCGGACGGAGGTAGAGACTGCTTCAGAGTGGAGCTGCTTGCGGTTTTAAGGAGAGAGGGTGAGGAACGGTGCGATGGATCCCGCAGGAAGGGTTCGCTGATCTGCACCTGTCAGGTTTCTCATACACATAATCAGCATTTACATTCACTCAATGCAAATAGTCCTGTGGTCATCACACCATCAATCTGAATTAGCCCCTTCAAGTAAAAACATGGAGAAGGAACAAAGGATTATTGAAAATGATACATAATAACTCTGCATCCCTCCTCATTAGAATTTTTCACCTCACTCTACTGCTGGAATATTATCGAAGAATATTAGGTGATTCATGACTATCATCTATGGAAATTGGATGCAAACATCACTGGCTACTTGATTATGACCTAAATTAGCTTATGAAAATGCGTAGAGCCATATTATAAGGGCAGGTCACAGCAAGTGACTGAATCCAGTGTTTCCATAAATTACTCAGGATGTATTTCCAATAAAATATGCTGTAGAGTGAAAATTTATAAATAACTGTGATAGGTTTGGCTAAAGTTTCACGTAAATGTTAGTTTGTTCATTATTAGTTTTGAGAGGTCCATTTTCCCAAGTGACCGAAACCTAAAATGGCTATTATTTTAGCAATTTGACATTCACATAAAATTGTATTACATTTACCTACATGTTGTTTTAGTCTAAATAAAGACACAATGTGTTATACATCCATAAACTGCTATGAAACATTAAAATAAATACAGTGGAATATTTCTCATCTATTTGTGAAAGTTATTCACGGAGTCGCAGAAAGAGTATAAACAAGCTGTGAATAATCTGAGTTTTGTGTCACAATATTTTTCCCCATGCAGGAATTCATAAGTGACAGGTTTACTAAGAAAATGACACCACACAATGCGCAACATTATCGCGCTGAGAGCGCGAACAGCAGAAAATACATTTGTGAATACGCCTCTCGTGCTGCGGCATAATTAGGAGGTTAAGACCAATTAAGCTGGCGTGTGCAGGTGTGCCCCATTAACAGCGTATGACCGCAGATTTCTCCGCACCCAAAGAACTCGACATGGGGCCACGCTTCATCACTCATCCTGTGAAAATGGCGCATTGCTGCAGCTGCGATATTTACCCCATGTTATTTACCTCAGAGCTGAAGATGACAAGTTGCCCCCAGGGGTTGAACAGAGGGCAAAGTGTAATATGAAAGTACCATCAAAATCCTGGTTGGGAATAAACTCAGTTCCTTGTAAAAAAATATGAGGAGGCATGTGTTTATTTCGGATCTGACTTTATTGATTCGCAAGTCCCAGTGAAAAAAGAGTAACTTCTGTACAAACGATAGGCTACTCATTAAGGGCTCACTCCATACACACCCTCTGCCCTATATGCTCCCCCTAGACACTACACTTACCACCAATACTCTATAAAATATGTTTACATTCAGTGTGTTCATGACCATTAGGGGCAACATTGCCTTTCAGAGCTGTCTGAGATAAACCGCAGCTGTAACCAACTCCTTCCCCTTAACCTCTGACTATACTCCCCCACCCCCCCACCCCCCCCCCTTCTGAAAAACCGCTGACAGGTCTGGAAACAAGGGAAATACGGAGGGACGGGGGGGCTGATGGGATTGTCTTATTCAACATAATAAAAGCAAAGCAAAGAACTACTTTGTGATTATTTCCCCCTGAAGCACATTTGCACTGTGGCACCGATCAGGCACTGGGATGAACTCACTGTATAACCACACAAATGAAGCAGTGTTTTTTACATTGTCTCAGTGGTTATGGTCGCGAAGCCTTGGAAGACGTGCTAACTCTTTTCTGACCCCTTCAACCCCCATAAAGAAATCATTAAAAATACTGAAAAGAATGTGAGGAAAATTGCAAATTTTTGTGTAGGTTGAGACAATTTTCTTCCATATTAAATACCACTCTGATGGGCAGTTTGTCAAAAAAAAGTTCTACTTTACATTAAATATACTGTGCATACTTTTCTTTCGCTGGGGTGTCAGTAATTAATGGAGATGACTCAACCAACATTAGTCCACTCATTGTCTTTGTGAATAAAGCCATGTGGTAAAAGGTTCTTAATGCTGGTGCTAACGCCTTCACTTAGGACAACCTCCTATTGTGCTGCCACATCAGTGACAGGAAGCCAGTCTGGCAGTTTGGAAATTGAAATATAAAATGGAGAGTCAATCTTCGAAGAATAGAGTCTGAAATCTCAGGTATTGGGTCTATTTTTTCTTTATAAGGCAAAGCAAAAGTCTATTAAAATAATTTGCACCAAATAGGACTTTTCATTTAATAACAGCATTGCAGCTTTCTATATGAGTCATTTTAGCTATTTCATTTCACAATCAAAAGCAGGTACTTCAAGGTTTCCATTGGATCAACTGTTTTTGTGACTCAATGAAAATGTAGCATTTATAATTAATGAAGAATGAATACTGCAGCGACCAGTATTCCATCTATTTAATATGAAAAGTTAAAAATATGAAACATAAATGGGGATAAAAAACTATAAATCTATCCTGTCTTCTCTGGACAAATTTTTCATATAATATGACAAAAATTACTGCTGACATTAATGATTGGTTTTAAAGAAGATATGTAGGTAGATCTGGATAGATACCGTATATTTATATTGTGAATTAGATTAATTTCAGTATCGTTAGTGTATACTATGGCAGTAATATTTAAGTACATGTATCTTTTCCGTGAAAATATTATAAATCACCCCAGTGTCTCTACCTTTTATTCATGCCATTTTTTTTTTCTAAATTCTTCCAACTGAAGCCAAAATCTGTTCTAGCCAATCACTGTGCTGGAAAAATCTACAGATGTCAGGCTTCAGAAGTACAAAGCCTTTCTTGCAAATGTCAGATCTCAAACGCACCTCAACAATTTGTTTTCCAAACATGACATTCTCAGTCAGAATTAGCATTATTACATTGACAAATGCACTACAATTGTCTGGGCTTGAGAAACAACTGAAGTTTTAAAACTCATTATCTTTTCCTCTACCATTTAAGTCTTCCTTTGCACGTTCTAATGCACAGACCATAAAAAACAGACAGGATGATGTTTGTGTCTAGACTGGCAGGGAAGTTGTAAGGTTTAATTAATCTCAAGATGCTTTCTACAGCCATTAACCAGATATAAAAGGGATTTACGCACAAATGTATCTAAAATTTCATCAAGCATCTGTGTAATTGCTTGTGCTGTTTAGTTAACATTTTGTAAAGCAATCCTTGAATCTTCTCTCTATCAATTTGTCATTCTCTCTCCCTCCCTGTCAATCGCTCTCTCTTTCTCTCACTCAGATCTAAGTGATGATATGAATGAGGATTTAAGGTTTGTTAGACAATATTTTCCTTGCAAGTAAATAAATATCCCATATCCCTTAATGCATTAGCACTTACTAATTCATAAGCCTTAATTTGTTCAGAATTAAATGTAATTTAGCAGTCACGAAGACAGCTGCTGAATGAGGACATCTAGAGGATGAGGATGGGTAGTGCACAACAGCAGGGCCGAGTCGGGGCAGAAATAAGAGCACACTGGCTGCTCTATATGTCGTTACGAGAGCCACTGTTTTCCGCGCAAAACCAATTCTGCAATATAGCTGCAACTCCCAGAACAGCGGAACCCGACGTCTCAAAATAATGAAAGTGGAAATTTATGGCGTAATATACAGAAAGAGGGGATTTGGAATGCTTTGTCATCCCAGACTTGCCATCATGAGAGTCCGATGCACAAAATCGTTCCCACAAGCTGGAAACGTTGTTTTCCAAGGGCTTTCTGTTTCATTTCGGACGAGCTAGGCCTAAGCCGTCCTTCTTGGAACCTTTTAGAGACGATAGTGTGGAGACCTCAGCGGATGTTAGTTCGTAATAAGAATAAGAAGATAATTGCATTGTCCTTTTGCATATTGAAGAAAGCATAACTATTGTCTTTCTGTCAACCCAAGTGAGATGCAATCAATGACCCCCATGCTGATCAGAGGTGGGCTAGTTGCTGTTGTCTTCCAGACAGCATGTTCAACTATTTTAGAAATGAATACTCCTATTTGTAATACATTATAGAGTCACGAACAGGGTGGCTGAGTGGTTAATGACTTAAAGGTAAATATTATTGCCCCAGGCCAATGAATAGTATATGAATATTTTTATACCCCCCGCAATGAAGTTTGGGGGGGTATACTGGATTTGCTTTGTCCGTCCATGTGTGCGTGCGTGCGTGTGTCTGTGTGTGTGTGCGTGCGTCAGTTCGTCCGGACCTAGATCTCATAACCTACTCATCCGATTTTGAAATTTTTTTTTTCTGTGCCTGGGAATTTGCTTTGCTTTACTGAAAGAATGTAACACATTAGCTGTATATAATCATAGTGCAGTAAAAATGCATTTGCCTCCATCCTGATTTATTCTATTTTTGCATATTTGCTGCACTTAAATGCTCCAGGTCATCAAACTGATTTTAATGTCAGACAAGGATAGCTGAAGTAAATACAACATGCAGCCTTCAAATGATGATTGAAATTATCACAGGAAAAAAGTTACCTAAGCCTGCTGTGCTCTGTGTGAAAAAGCAATTGCCCCCTTAGTTACTGAATAACCAGTTAAACAAATGTAATTAATAGTTTGGTTCAACAGGAAACGCCCAGGTATGATTACTGCCAACCTTGCTCAAATTAAATATACTCAGCAACAAAAGTTTCTGTGACACCATTTATGTGTATGTTATAAATGACACGCAAAGATCTCAATGCAATCAATATGTTTATTTAACAGGAGAAACACTGACTTTTCAGTGCCAACGTCACTCAAAACGACAAATGTCATTTTCATGCGTCATGAAGCACTTGTCTGACGTCTAACCAATTGTGACCTTCACACTTCAATACCGGGTGTGACTTCCTCGTGCCATGATGCAAGCAACGCATCTCCGGCGCATGGACCGAATCAGATGTGCCAGAAATTGCTGTGGGATGTCATTCCAAATCTGACGTAGACGTTGTCGCAATTCCTGGAGTGTAGCTGGCGGGTTATCCAACCGCCGCAAACGTCGATCCATCTCGTCCCAAAGATGCTCGATTGGGGACATGTCTGGGGATCTGGCTGGCCATGGCAGGACATTGACATGTTGTTGCATCAGATACTGCTGTACAATCCTTGCAACGTGTGGTGTGGCGTTATCATGTTGCAGCGTTATTCCGGGACCATGTTGCATCAAAAACGGTACCACCAATGGCCGTAGCACTTCATCGCGATATCTTTGACCTGTCAGATTTCCATCAATAACAAGCAAATCTGTTCTGTTTCTAGCCGTGATCCCTCCCCAAATCATGACACTACCACCTCCAAAACGATCAAATTCCTGAACAAAGTTGTTGGCATAACGTTCTCCACGTCGACGGTATACACGTAAACGACCATCACATCGGTTAGGCATGAATCTTGATTCATCAGTGAAGAGTACAAGATCCCACTGACGTTGGATCCACCGTCGATGTTGTTGTGCCCACTGTAGACGCAGTTGTCGGTGTTGTACTGTGAGTATTGGACGTCTTGCTGGCCGACGTGGGACAATGCCAAAATGACGGAGATGGCGACGGATTGTCTGTGCAGACAGTCGCCTCAAACCAGGTATCGTTCTTGCAGTTATGGTTGCAGGTTGGAATCGATTTCGGAGATGGGTTGTTCGAATCCAGTTGTCCTGTCTGGGAGTGGTTACTCGTGGACGGCCGCTGCGAGGACGGTCTCTGACATCTCTTGTCTGCTGATGACGCTGCCATAAGTTCCAAATGGTGTTTCGGTGGACATTCAGGCAATGAGCAACTTCCCTCTGCGAGGTTCCGGATTCAATCATCCCAATGGCCCTCCACCGATCATTTTCAGACAGTCTTGGCATTTAGAGGGTAGAGTTCCTGATCCGAAATGGCTGTGTTTTCGATAAGTGATGCTTCCGTCGTTCATCAGGCACAATGTGAACATTCCAAAAATTCTCCTCTTTTATTGCCATCCACAAGCATGATTTACGCCCATTTTCACGTGCAAAGTCATTTTCTCGCATTTTCATGATTTCCATTTCAATGTTGTGTTTACGTGTACTGTTTCAGTCTGATATCACCATGTATGACAATTTCATAATTGCGTTATGAAAAATAATTAACAATATTGGTGTCACAGAAACTTTTGTTGCTGAGTATATGAAGAACTGTATGCAAGAAGTACCCAAGTCTCATTTTTTTTGATAAAAGAATCATTTGATACCAAAATTAGCAAAAAAGAAATACTTCATCCCTGTTTATTGTTATATGGTGTTTTCAGAATCCACTAAAATTTTCAGCAAGAAGTACTCAAGTCCATAAAATTGGTCATGTAAGTGCGCAAGTCCATGAATGGCCCATCAAAATTCTGGAATTGGGGGGCGTTATCATGGTTACCAAGGGAATGTTCATACTCTCAGATGTAGATTTTGCATTATAAATGTTACATAAGTTAAGATTTTTTGAAGCAATCATTCAAGTAGAAGGGAGATGTTGTTTGAAAGACGACTGGTTCTCAAAAATGAGGTTTTTCTGCGTTTCGAATGTTTGTTTTTGATTTGTTTAAGTGACTTTGGATTTTACCAAGTTATATTAGTGTTAAACAAGTAGTTCTGCCTACCATAAAGGCACAAAGAGGTTTAGCTAAAAAAAAATATGTTTGTATTGAAAATTAAGCAATAAAGGGTTTTTGGTGTTAAAAGTACTTAAATCCCAGATTATTCCACCTAAAGTACCTGAGTCCAGCCATTTTGTCAAAAAAAGTACCTAAGTCCAAAATTACTTTTATTGGTAATAAAGGAGAATCATTCTACAAAAAAATGGTGACTAACCATGTCTAGCCCCTAGAACTAGCACACAAGTCCATAATAAGCCACTTCAAAAAAAAAAAAGTATCTGCAACCTGTTTTGAAAACTTTGACCATCAATACAATCAGCACTTCTTGCACAGAGGTCTTCATATTGATTACATAGAATGTGTCTGGCAAAGTGAAGTAAGTAAAAAGCAGCACACGATGCCACAAACTACAGAAATTCAAGAACAGATGAGAAACAAAGTTGTTTTATCAGTCTGGATACAGATTACAAAGGCATCTCAAAGGCTCTGGGACTCCAACGAACCATCGTGAGAGACGTTTTCTACAAATGGAGAAACATTGGATGACAATTGAAGGGTCCTGTCATTAGGAATGCCTCCTAATAAGTACTTGCCCTGGATACCTTGCCAACAAGCCTGGCTCTTTGGCAACGTGGTCAGCACGTTTGACTTACCCGGGAGTCTGGGGATCAATTCCCCGTCCGGGCCCTCCTTCGGCCTGCCACACTTGGAACAGTGGTGAACCTTCCCATGAGTGGCTGGCAGACCCAAATTCCTCCAGAAGCACATCCAGGACTGCAAGCCTCACTTGCCTCGGTTAAGGTCATTGTTCACAATTCCACAATCAGAAAGATACTGTGAAAAAAATGGCATCCATGGGAGAGCCACAAGGAAAAAACCACTGCTGACCAAAAAAAGAACTCAAAAACTCTCACATTTGCCAAAAAAAAATTTTGATGACCCCTAGACATTGGGATAGTATTCTGTGGACTGATGGGTCAAAAGTGGAGCTTTTTGGATGACACGGGTCCTATTACATCTGACATAAAGGTAACACAACATTACACCGAAAGAACACCATACCCACACTCAAAAATCATGTTGTTCCTGTGATGGTATAGGGCTGTTTTGCTGCTTTAGGACCAGGGTGACTTGGCATCATTGCTGGAAAAATGAATTCTGCTTTCAGCCAGAAAATCCTAAAAAAGAGTTTCTGTCCATCAGTATGTTACCTAAAGCCTAAGCATATTAGGAATACTAGTGAATTACCCGTGGCGAGAATAATTTCTTGTGACGACCCTCATCCACATACCAACTTTCATGAATACGGTGACCTTTGACCCTCGTGACCTTGACCTTTGACGGAACGGACCTCTCGCGGTCATTTCTTGTGACGACCTACGTCCACGTACCAACTTTCATGAAAATCTGTCCAGGGAGATGGGAGATGCAAAAAATTGACCTTTGACCCCAGTGACCTTGACCTTTCAAAAAACTAACCCCTCAAGGACAATTCAAGGGACAACCTACACAGACCCACCAAGTTTGGTGAAGATCCGTCCGAGGACCTCAAAGGAGTAGGGGAACAGACAGACAGACAGACAAACGTTCCTCAAATTATAGTATGATGCAGCAGGGAAATGATCACAAACACAAAAGCAACTTCATGTCTGAAAGGCTTAAAAGAAACAAAATTAAGGTTTTGCAGTGGCCCAGTCAAAGTCCTGACGAATCAGATTGAGATGCTGTGGCATGACCTCAAATGGGCAGTTCATGTGAAAAAAATGCACCAATGCAGCTTAGTTAAAAGAATTCTGCAAGATAGTATGGGCAAAAAATTCCTCCACAGCAATGTAAGACTCATTGCCAGTTATTGCAAATGTTTTATTGCAGTTGTTGTCGTGAAGGGTGGCACAACCAGAAAGAGGTTTTGGGCTTGCAGTTATTTATGTCCCATATGTGATATAGGTTTTGAGAAACTCTACTTTTAATGAATGAAATTATCATTTATTTATTGTATTGTATGTTTATTCATATTGCCTTTGCCTTATATATATTAAAATTAGTCGAATGATTCAAAACATTGAAATACGACTAATAAGCAAAAATATAATAAATCGAGAAGGGGGAAATGCTTTTTTACAGCACTGTAACTTCAAACAAATGTCCTTATTGGCACTTATCTAGACCAATGATTATGGAGATTCTTGTCCCAAGTGCACACTTATTACTTTATGCCATGAAAAAGTGAAATCTGAACATGAAGGAAGAACATGGGCAGCTGAATTGTCTGCTCTTTGATGTTGTAATATTTGATCTGCCTTCAAAATCAAATTTTTATTCGGAGTTGCAGTCACTTTGGCGCAGTTAGCTACAGAACTGTGAAAAGTAGTCAGGGGAGAGGTTGGCAATTTGCAGAAGGAGAACTGGTCAGAACAGACCCGTAATTGCTGTTTGTCCAGAACATCAGTCCTTCAGACAAGTCTGTTTGTATTTCATTCATAAGCTTTGGTGACATGTTGCTCAAATCAATCTGCACTTACAGTACAAGTAGTCACCCTGGAGAAAACACGAGTCCGTTATCCACAATTCTCATTTATTGCTTAGAGGCAAGAAGAGACTTCAAACTTCTTTTTTTTTTTGGAAGCAATTTTATCTCAATTTGGAGAGGCCAGCTGTATTAGTCGGCCTGTATCATTGTCACAACACCCTCCATCAACATAGGGAGTGCAAGAAAGTGCCACCTCGCAGTGTCTCTCCAAGCAGACAATAGGCTGAGCCGTGCTGTTATTACATCACGCTGGAATATTGCCGGCGACCAAGACTCATAACATTAGAGCTATACGGTTGAAATGTCCTTCCCTCAGTGGACAATGCAGCGGCCAATCAAATGGTGCGCTCTGAGACTGCTACTTAGTAAAATATCTGGTGGAAATGTAACTGTGACTAAGCACATATGAGCCCAATGGAGACAGTGTTTACTCTGCAAGAGTTCATTTGACTACGAAAGTGTTATTGCATTGTCAGGGCATCACCCATTGGATTCAATGTCAGACCCAGAGCCAGATCCACATTTCACCTAAACAGCGTGGCTCATTCTGAGTTTTGCTTCTCATCAAAGGTGAAGAGAGGAACAGGTCTCTTAAATAAAGGGAGGCATTATACTTTTGAAAAAAAAAATTTAAGTCCCATATTCTGATTTTCATTGATCTATAGTTGGGATGTTGGATCAATTTTATATTATATTTATAACATGTCTTTGAGGAATCAGTCATAATATCTGTGAAACTTTGCTGTGATTCTAAAGCAAAGTCATAAATATATGGGCCAGCTCCACAGACTCTGATTAAGCCTTGCCCAGGACTAAATTCAATTTTGAATGGAGGTTCTCAATACAAAACTCAATTTGGTCCCATGTATTATACATGAAAAGAATACTGAATTTGGAGCAGACAAAATCAAAGCTACATTTGTACAAACTTGAAAAAAAAAAAAAACTGGTCCTGGATCTGTGTTTGTGTGAAACCGTCAGTGTCTGTTGAGCAGCAGCTAAATGAATGCTCAGACGACATCCACCAGCGCACAATAAGTCTCAGCGGAAAAGGAGCGTTAAGTGGCCCCTTTACGTGAATAAAACACACTTAACACCTCTGTGATTTATGAATCCGAGGATTAATAAAACAACACTCGACAGTCTTTCCTCTCCCTTAGAATAAATTGTCAAGTACAATAACAAACCCTCTGCTGCCATCCAGTTTATGCAAATGAGCAAGCGCGAGCAGATACTCCACAGCTCCACAACATTAATATTCCATCTGGGTTTACAGTGTTCCGCCGGTATAGCCGAGAGCATCACCGATCCTGAAAGCGCACCAGTACAAAGGTTTGCGGATAATTCTCGCAGGTATTACTGCTGGTCATAATCCAAAGCAAATTCATTACCCTTGCATAAGCGATGTGGGCCACGCAACACGGACAGTTGGGAAAATTCAGGGGACATTTTCAATATGCATATTTTTCCTCGGTCGCTTGAGCAGCAATACATTGGTGCCTTGAATGACTTTTGGAAGAAAATGTCACGCACCTCAGCGCAGTGAGTCATGCCAGGGCACATTTTGACACTTTGTGACAAAAGAATGAGTTTGAACATTGGTGCATGTTTGACTGAATTGGACGTAATGTTCAAGCGCTCATTACAGAATGTCCCACAAAAAAATGTATAAATGAATACATTAATGCATTGTATTTATTTATTCATTTGTTTTCTACTTATAAGTAAACTATTCCAGCAATGGATGCCATAAACTAAACAGGAATATCTGCCATGAAAATAAAAAAAAAGGTCCAGTGAACAGAATATATCAGAGATTTGAGTTTAATAGCAACATTTTTTTAATACTGTGAGAACTGGATATGATGAACAAAGTGTGGCTAACAGTCAGCGCAAGAAGTGAAACTTCAAGAGCAACGTTTATTTAAAAAGTGCTGTTATTAGTACATATGTTGAACTCAACTGCAATAAAAAGTAACTGCTCGTGTATGTGTGTGGGTGTTTGTGTGTGCTTGCAATTATCAGCATGAATAAACCAATATACAAGTTAAAGACATTTTTTTTAATCCAACAATTTCCCCGGGGAGGTACCATCTGATAGCTGTGGATATTGAACCATGGTCCTCAAACAGAGAACTTTCAGTTTGTTTAAATTGCTCTCCCTAAATTCATTACTATTTCATAGCTTGTAGTGTGTTACATTCAACAAGAGTGTGCTATATTTAAAAATAAATAAATAAGTGGATTCAAAAACTGGAAACAATTGAATCGCAGCACTTTGTAGAACTGGGGACACCTTAAAAATACATGCCCTAAATAATGGATGAGTTAGTCATTTATATGCACACCCCGCATGAGATAGACTGCATTTTTAAAGGAGCACTACATTTTTTCCATGTATGGAAACCTATTGCACACAAAAACAAGTGTTGTGGTGCAAACTCCAAACTCCGCAATCACAATATCATTTTTATTGAGCCACATCCACAGTGATGACATCCATCTGCATCTAGATTTAGCTAGGGAGAGTCCACAGAAGACCAAATAACCAATGATAGGCACTTCCTCTTTTTGCAGTGCTCATCCTGCCCATATATGCATGGATATGTATGTAAATATATGACCATATATAGATGATATTAGGTAATGGAGACCCAAAGGTGGCCTATAATGATGCTTTGCTTGGAGGTTGTACCAAGATCATTAAGTGCCAGTTCAGTGTTGTGTTCTGTGGATGTACTGTATGCGGTTCTGTTTTAAGAAACTTTTTTGTTGACCTCATACGTCAGAATGAATACATTTATGCTATTGTACAGGCATTAGTAAGCCTTATTTTAAACTGTAAAAATATCACTCTGAACTGGGACAACACTCGCACCAAGGTCAGTATGTTTTCACATACTAAGGACTTTATATTGTGCACGGACTATTTATAAATTCTTTTATTAGTTCATCCAGAGTGAAGGTTGTATGTATTTTTTATGTTTCTTTGTATCATATGTCTTTCCAAACTTGTGGACCAAGAGTCTGTTGAGCCCGATCTGAGCTTTACTGTCAATGTTTGCCCCTAAAACGGAGGTTAAACCTTCATAGTTAAACCCAGAACTCTTCTGTTTGTCTCTGAGAATTTTAAAAGCGAAGGATTGTGGGCACCGGTGCTTTGGCCAACTGGTGGCCTGCCCAAGGGATGTATTGTGCATCAAGCACAGGACAGGCTCTCGGTCTAAGAGGCACCCAACTGCCCTGTAATCTCACAAAGGAGACCAATAACCTTCCACTAAATGTGACCTAATGTAATGGGCACAGACAGTGATGTTCTGGGGTGGGAGTGCAAAGTGTCAGTTTGTGGTTCCCGCTGTTGTTTTATCTTAATGCTAGGGATATTACACTGCCAGCATCTCCAAAAGGGAGGCAGAATTAATAATTAATATCAAAATATTATTATGTTAATATATTCCTTTATGTTGGGAATTGGCATCACAGCCATGGCACTATGAGCCGCATAAATAAAATAATGCCGTTCTTAATAAGCATAATGGAGGCAGTTGAAATATGTCACTTCCTGCGGTTCATTATTGAGATTAAAAGCTAAACTGTAATGATCACAGCTAAATGTTTAAAGCTTTCTGTTTCCCATTCATGTTTCATTCTGACACAAAATATAAGACCGGGTGTATGAGACACAATCAGCGGTAATTGAGGGGACTTCATCCTCACCTTTCATTCAATTTTTAACAGCATTACAGTGGTCTTTCATCTTTGCGCACTTTCAGCCAGCATTCTTGAAATCATGATGCAAATTTAAAATCCAAACCAAAGAACATTCTGGATTATACCTCTGTAATTATCTTATTCTTTGCAAAGCAAGTACAGAAAATGTTCCATTGAGTTCCACTTATGGAGTATCCAACATTAAAGATATTAAAATGTCAGTCAAACAGGAAGGGAAGCCACTGATACAGCAATGATACAATTGCTTTACTTGGGGGAAGGAAAAACCATGGCAACAGAGCAAAAATGAAGTACTTTCATTCCAACTGCAGTAATTGTTGTTATGAGCAGTGAGTTTGAATGATGAGTTTGTTTGAAAATGTTATCTCGAGTATATTAAAGCAAGTTTGAAAAATTTATTAAAAGTACAAACCCCATTTATTTAAGTTTGAAGTGAAAAGAACTCTGTTTTAATTGCTCATTCATTTTATTCAAGCAAATTTATATGCTCCAGAGATTCTTTGTATAGGAAACACTTAAGTACAGCAATTTATCTAACAAAAAAAAAAAAGATTTAATTCACAGAATTACAAACACACAATCATATTTCATTGCTCAAGAGGCTGACCCAGTGGTATTTGTGATCATTGTGAGTCATTTGTTAATTTAGATACATGAATGCAGGAGGCTGTGATGAATGTATGAAACAGACATTAACATTTCACAATAAAAAATGCATACTCTGGGTGAAAAAAATGACACAGTTTTTAGAATAAAACTGTACAAATAACAAGCATTCTTGCTTATATTCATCTTGACTAAGCAGAGAAACTGATTTTTTTCCCTGCTAAAATTGAAAAAAAAAAGCTTAATAAATGCAGTAGTTGCCTCCAGTAACTAGAGTCCAGATGATGAAAAAAGATGCCAAATGCCCAATCTTGTCACGATAAATCTTTGTGTGCCGGGCATATTCTGTGCTTCTTCTCTCATATGATTCAAAATGCGTTGGGTCTTTTATAACAGAGGTTCCCATTCTCTGTCCCTGAGCTATATTGGTTTTCATTGCAAGCTCACATATTTTCTAATTAGCAAGAGTATTTGCATTCTTAAACTGTGATATATGTATTTTATGATGAACAAAGGTCCTGTATTTACACTGCACAATATTGCAAATGATTAGTAAGCTTATATAAAAACTACAGTCTGACATGAATAAAAATGTCCCCATTTGTCCATCCAACTATTATCTAACCCCTCTCATTCTAAACAGAGCCACTAAGATACAATGGGCAAAAGGCAGAAACACACCACGAGCAGCCTGCCAATCCATCACAGGGCTCACACACTCCTCACTCACACAGTCACGCCTATGAGCAATTTAGAGTCACCATTTAGCCTGACAGGCATGTCTTTGGACAGTGGGAGGAAACCGGAGCACCAGGAGGAAACCCACTCAAACTCAGGGAAAACAGTCAATATCCGCAGAGAGTGGCCCTGGGCCAGCATCAAGCTCATGACCTTCTTGTTGTGAAGCAACAGCGAGTCCCACCATTCAACCAATGAATAAGTTCCAAGCAGGTCAAAATTCGGACACACAGCTACAAAAACATTTGTAAGACTGAGAAGAATTCAAACAATACCAATCATGTCAATCAATGTAAATTTAACACAAATTAAAATAAGCTAAATATGCAAAACAATGATGAAATAGCTTTGTGCTCAAAATTTGTTCAACAACAATAAGAGAATAAGAGATGTCAACTGTCACCAAACACTGAGTATACGGCGGTCTCTCGAGACCAAACTAGCGACTCGCTGAAGAGTACTTGAAATAAAGAGGTCCTGGATCCTGCAAGTCACTTAGAATGGATTTATTTAAGGCCCATAATTATTGGTAGAGGAGAAAATGAAAAAAGGACAAAATATTAATAAAACTTTAGACCTCTTAATACGAGCAGACACAATTCCTAGAGCATTGAGATATCATTAAAATCTCAGAGATTGATTTAAGTTCTTTTCCCAAATGAAGGGAAACTCAGTCACATTAAATAGCAAAATTCAGTACATATGAAAAAAAAAAAAAAAAACACCTGGTAAACTTTTCAAGACTTTTGCAACATCTTGGCATAATTTCCCAAACGGACGACGACTGCGAAAAATGCCTCAGCAGATGATGTTAAGATTCCCTTTGTTGTCCCTGATTCTGGATGCTTGAGGGGAAGACAGAGATGAGAAAGAGCAGTCAGGAGAGCCTATCGGGACAGAGCAAGTCATCTCTGCCTCACTACTGCCAGCCTGCAGGCAAAAGGATTGAGGAACTCTGGGAGGGCACTTTACCTTCCACTATCCACAACTGTAAACATCTCTCAGAAAGATCAACATCGTGGCAGAGAGTTTTTTTTTACTATTTAAGTTCTCACAGTTCCATTAAGAAGTTTGCATGTTCTCCCTGTGTTCCAATGTGTTTCCTCGAGGTACTCCGATTTCCTCCCACAGCCCAAAGACATGCATGTCAGGTTAATCGGAGACTCTAAATTGACCACTGGTATGAGTGTAATAGTGTGTGCGTGCCCTACGATTGATTGGCAAGCTGTCAAGGGTGCATCTCTTCCTTTAGCCCACATTTACCTGGGATAGGCTCCAGCTCCCCCACGACCCTGATGAGGAACAGGCAGATCAGATAATGGATAAATGGATGGATGGATGCATGGATGGATGGATGGATGGTTCTATTAATGATATAGTGACACAATCAAGAATACATTGCTGGCTACGGTCATAAACCTTTTCACCTAAATAAAAAGTGAAATGGGAATTGCGTAATTCCATTCTATGCCAGCTTTCATTGCGGAATACAAATGGATTCTTTGATTGAGTTAAAAGATTGTTAAAAACAACTGTGCATACTGATGAGTAGTGTGCACACAGAGAAACCTTTTTAGTGGGAGGAAGAGAATCTGACTACAGATGCTTGGTTGCAACAATACGCTTCAAAATTGTAGTAAAATACTGTTCATTAACATCCAAGAATTGTAATTGACTTACTCCACAAATCTGAACAGGCAGATTTGACAGGCTTGTCACAATCTCGTTTGGTGCAACAGTTGCTCTATGAATTGCCCGAATAATTCAAATCTCAAACTTGGCAAGAAACAAGGACAGTCGTGTAGCCTCCACACTGCACTGGCACAGATTTCTAGTTTTGAAAAGCTTTTTTGTAAAAGGTGAAGGATCCTGCTCTGTTGAAATATTTATCCCTAAGGAACAGCTTTTACAATATAAAACAATTTCCCCACAAAATGCTTCTTTGAAGTGCGTCTCACCCTCCCTCCAAATTTAACAAGGCAGGAAGGGTTATGCAGATCGACAAACTTTACAATTTTTTCCTCTCCGTCTGTATACCTATTTCTTTCTCCAAATTGCTGACATTTTATTAATGATTTCTGTTTCTGGAAGAGACAAGGGAGCTCATTTAACATACACTCTGCGGATTAAGCGTGAATCTCAAATCGAGAAAGCGCCATACTCCCAAACACCACCCACCAGCCAGCACACCCCCCCCACCCCCCACTCCCCATTCCCCATTCCCCTCTCCGCCGTCACACCAGATGTTAAGGAGGCCTCAAATGTTTGGACTGAATAATATGGTAAGAGAATAATCTTCCGGAGTTTTTATTTTTCCTGTCAAGACAAATACGTTTACACCGTAGGTTTTGTTGAGTCGAAGAGAATGGCTGCATAATTATCCCTGCGTGAGAGGATGGGTGGGTGTTGTGGGGGGGGTTGCTGACAGCTGTAGGAAAACATACCTCTGCGCTTGTACGTTCTACTGCACTGTTAATCACGTCCATGGAGTTTGAAGCAGGGGTGAGAGCCCAACATCGCATGAGACAATGTGACTTCATGGCAGGAGACTTATTACAGCTAATAGGTTCACAAACAAAGGCGCAGGGTAATTCTGTTCCAGTGTTTTCTGAAGATGGGTGGGAGGACAGGGTAGAGCAGGAGTTAGACTGGTGAACAGACGGAGGCAGATTAGCAGAGGAAAGAGACTTGCAGTTTTAGACAAACCTGGTGACAGATTATTGCATCCGCTAAATTGCAGAGAGGCCTGTTTGGATCTGCAGCCCTGCTTTTGAACAGCCATTTCACAATTAAACCACACCAAGTTGGCATTCACTCCGGCCACCCTTGACTTAGATGTAAACGGGTAGTAACCTCCCGCGTAACCTCGTTTTCAAGTTGCGATAGATAGATAGATAGATAGATAGATAGATAGATAGATAGATAGATAGATAGATAGATAGATAGATAGATAGATAGATAGATAGAAGAAACAGTAGGCCAGAACCCAAGATACCTCATAGGTATTCCGAGTAAAAAAATGAGGAATTGTAGGCCACTGTTCTACATTTAACCAGGATATTTGCATAAAACTGCTCAAAAAATTGACAGGTAAATGGAAGAGCCAGAAAGTGCGAAAGATTAGGTTTCTCTGCATGCACACAAAGCCATCTGTAACCATGAAATCTATGTTGCATAGTGAGCAACATAATTCATTGGACATTGACACTTTTTGGTTACTTTTGGTCAGCAGGCCGAGTCAGTCAGAGAGTCTGAATTCCAGTTGAACACTTATTCTACTTGAAGAAGAGGAGCCTGAAAACAGAAAGTCCCTGAAGCAAGATGGTTGCCACAGTATAGGCTTAGCAGGGCATTGCCAGGGAAAGAGCCGGGTGATGTCTATGTGTAACCCATGTTAAAATATGACATAAGTAAGAATAAATAATCCAAAAAAAAAATAGGATATATAAGTTTAAAAAGTTTGAAATATTTCATTTGATGTTAATTAATTCACAAGTTGATTAAAAATATGTACAACAATAATTTAGCGGTAAAAGATTAAAAATGTCTATAGAAAATTCATATCGCCGTCCCTTTAAGGCCTAGTGACGCTAGACGCAGCACGTCAGTGATGTTGCAGTAGCAGAGACCTGAGGAAGAGAGCAGAGGAGAGATCGGAGAGAATGATCAGTGAATAATCAGGAAGTAAACGGTGAAAAAGTTGATTTCGAGTTGAGAAACTTAACCTACCTGGTCGGGAACTGACAGGGATTTTGTGAAAACTGTGCCGCGTCGGTTTTGGTGAGTTTTGTGTTTATTTTACTGCACTTGACCGCACTTTTTTTTTCATGGCGGAAAGCTAACGCCAGCTGTTTACAAGGAAATGCTTTGTCGTAAACTGTATACTAGCCGATATTTTGAGTTTAATATAACCGCGAATGATACGGAAGTCTATGTATGCTGTGTAAAAGGAAGATGTATTTTGTAGCTTGTCGGGGACGGAGCCGCGAGTTAAAAGAGACCGCTCCGCTACCATTTTGAGGTAGAAAAAACACCGTAGCAGTAATGTTACAAATCTGAACAAATCTGTAAATCTGTGACAAATCTGAGATTGAAACGATCGTTTGTGTAATTTGAAGAGTTGGAAAGAGATTTATTTTGTTCATGACCTGCTATGCAGGTCAGGTTTTTTTGCTTGATTGGAAGCTCGGATAGAGCGAGGGGTGTCTGCTATGTGCCGGCGTGCATATTCACGTGGACTGGAAACAAGATGGCGAGCCGGACCCAGGACCTCATCTTCTCTTCTTCTCCATCGTGCCAGTGAGGGAATTTCTGCGTACGGTGACTCGCTGCCAGAGTGGTAGGAGTATCAGGATTCGTCCTGAATTGAACTGAGAACTGAATGGAACTGGAAATCATCATCTTTCATAACTTTTCTTTTTTGAACTGGATCAGACTGAAACTTTTGCACTGAACTGAACAATTTAACCCACATTTAACTTGAATAATTTCAACTGATTTAAAGTTTCTAACTTTTGTTGTGTTTATAATTTTAAATGTGGTTTTGAATTATTGTGGTTCACTTGATTCTGAGACTGAATGTATTCTTTAATTTGCAAAGGATAAAAAGATAGAGTTAACTCCAGAGATAAAACAGGTATCCTAAAATAGGTGTAACCTTGGAAGGACTGGTCTAATTTGAATTAGCCTTACTAAAATAACCTAGGTGAACAAAAAAGAAAAAAGTGGAACACCTTTTTGCTTACTGTGCTGACCTCTATTTGAACCTGCAGGGTATATATATATTTTTTGGGGTATTGTGTACTGTGTTTTTCATGTTTACATTGTATTAAGTAAATTGCCGGCCTTTTGTAGAAGAAGAAGCGGTCTCTGAGCCTTTAATCTTTGCTCCCCACTCCGTAGAGCCTAGAACTGGTCCAGTGGCACAGTTAGTGGTGTGATCCCAGTGCTACAAAATTTGGCGAGCCAGCCAGGAGTGGTTTAAAGCGTTTAAAAACTAGCGGCCTGAGACCGTATAACATTATCAGTAATTCAATATGGATGTTATTCAAACGAGTAGTGTAAAAATCCCTAACTCAGTCATAGTTAGTGGTGTAGCCGGTACAGAAAGTGATGAAGAACTATATGACTTCCTGAAACAATATGGTTCCATCCAAAGGATAATCCCAGTAGATTTTGCTCACCCAGCATCAGGCAAACAGGTTATTGTAGAGTATATGTATGGTACAGCTATGCAATCGCTCTCACCAACATTGCCAACCAGACTTGACAGCAAATCTAAGACTGACACTACTTACCATGTTAGAACCCTAGCCAGTGTCTACACACCTGTAGCTAGCAAAACTGCTACACAGACTTACCTCTCAGAGTTGAAGGACATTGCTTAACAGACTGGAAAAGACTTTGCAGCTGTCCTCAAAGAAGAGCTCTCTATCATCAGTGAGACTGTTGATCTGGACCACTCAGAAACCCAAAGTGAAGGTACGGAACAAAACCCACCTGATTCTCCAGAGCAACCTGCCCCTGAAACAGCTGCGCAGGAAAGCTCTCTGCCCATTGCAGCCCCAGTGCAGCACATTCAACATCCTTCGTCTTCACCACCGGCAACATTTAGAGAAAAGACACAGCCTGCTCTGAAACTTTCAGATGTCAATCCTCCTGACATACAAAAGGTAATAGTTGAGCACATTGTGAGAAATGAGGAGTCTGCTCTGCAGGTGCACACTTCCTTGAGAATCAGACCCTTCTCTGGGCGTTCTCCTCGTCCCAACAATGAAGTGGACTATGAGACATGGCGTTCTAATTTGGAACTTCTTCTCAAAGACACAACACAGTCTGACTTATACAAGTCACGAAAGCTCTTTGAAAGTCTTTTATCACCTGCTCTTGACATTGTAAAGCACCTGACACCTGAATCTCCCCTTAATGTGTACTTGGAGATTTTGGACTCTGCTTTCGGCACTGTCGAAGACGGAGATGACCTTTTCGCAAAGTATCTTAACACAATGCAAGATAATGGTGAAAAACCCTCCGCTTATCTGCAACGGCTGCAGGTGATGCTGAACACCACCCTCAGGAGGGGAGGTGTTACTACGAGCGACCTTGACCGGCATCTCCTCAGACAGTTTGTCAGAGGCTGCTGGGACAACATCTTGATAGCTGAACTCCAGCTAGAACAAAAGAAACAGAACCCACCTACCTTTGCTGAGCTCCTCTTGTTACTTCGCACAGCTGAAGATAAGCGCACTTCCAAAGGATCCCGCATGAAACAACATTTCAATGTTTCAAAGCCGAGAGTGTCTTCTCATTATCAAGGTGTTTATGTGCAGAGTGAAGAAGATTGCAACCCATCTCAGCCAGCTCTTGATCACAGGTCTGAAATCCAAGACCTAAAGAAACAAATAGCTGATTTACAGTCCCAGCTCTCACGTATCACACAAAAGGACAGCAGAAAGGCTAAACCAGCTGCCAGACCAGCACCTCCTCATCCAGCTAGCACAAATTCCCCAGCTGTCACCCCAACATCTCAAAGGCTACAGCCTCACAGCTGGGACGTAAACAATAACACAAGCAGCAATAGACCAAGGCCCTGGTATTGCTTTAGATGTGGAGAGGACGGACACATCAAGCCTCAGTGTGAAGGTGAGCCAAACCCCCCTCTTGTAGCTGAGAAGAGGAAGCAGCTAAAAGACAAGCAGCTAGCATGGGACATTCAACATGGTGCCCAAAAGCCAGATCCTTTAAACTAGAGCCAGTTCCGGTTGAGGGACAAACGAGGACTGGAACACAGATAAAGTGTCCCAAAAAGAGGCTGCACAGAGCTCATGTGCACTCTCACACACAAAAACAGTCAGAAGCCTTGCCAAGGGGACTGGTTGGAGCTAAGTGCACCGCACAAGTGACCATAGGTGACAAAGAATGTAGTTGTTTGTTAGATTCAGGCTCCCAAGTAACAACAATTCCCAACTCTTTCTATTTAGAGAACTTGTCTCACTTACCTCTCAATTCCTTGAACGACCTGCTTGAGGTAGAAGGAGTCAACGGTCAAAGCGTCCCTTACCTTGGCTATGTTGAGGTCACCATCAGGTTTCCAAAGAGCTTGATTGGAGCAGACATTGAGGTACCCACGCTGGTTTTGGTTGTGCCTAATATGCGCTCCACCTTGTCATCAGTGCTGATAGGCATAAACACTTTGGATGTTCTTTATGAACAGTATGCTGACATCGCACCTCAGGACTGTGGGTCACTTCCTTATGGCTACAGAGTCGTCTTAAAGACCATTGAAATCAGGAATAGACAGTCTGTTGACTCCAGTCTTGGGGAGGTGAGACTACATAGCACTGACTTTGAAACTATTGCAGCCGGACAGACTAAAGTCCTTGAAGGATCAGTGAGCTGCAGGACACCTGATGTTAGAAAGTGGGTGATGGTCAAGTCACCAAAGTTGGCGTCCTTGCCAGGTGGCATCCTGGTGACACACAGCCTGGTAAGCCTACCATCCAAACTGCCACGCTGCATACCAGTCACACTCAAGAACGAGTCACACCATGACATCGCCCTGTCTCCAAAGGCTGTCATTGCAGAGATACATGGTGTCAAAAGTGTCCAATCTGTCAAGACCTCTGACTCAGACCCCTCCGCAAAACCTGACCATAAACCAAATCTTGCATTTGATTTCACTGACTCTCCCGTACCCCACGAGTGGAAAGAGAGGATAACTGAGAAACTGAGATCCATGCCGGAGGTGTTTTCATTGCATGAGCTCGATTTTGGTCGCACTGACAAGATAAAACACCACATAACCCTCAGCAATGAGACACCATTCAAACATACGCCGAGACCTATACACCCTCAAGACATAGAGGCTGTGCGTAACCATCTCCAGCTGCTCCTCGATGCAGAAGTCATCCGTGAGTCAGAGTCACCTTTCTCCTCGCCGATTGTAGTTGTCAGGAAAAAGAATGGCGATGTTAGACTCTGCGTAGTTTATGTAAAATTGAACGCCCAAACAGCTTTACCTAATCTTGAAGAGTCCTTCTCGATGTTGACCGGGTCCAGGTGGTTCTCAGTGCTCGATCTTAAATCCGGCTTCTATCAGATAGAAATGGAGGAAACGGATAAACACAAAACTGCATTTGTCTGTCCACTAGGATTCTTTGAATTCAACAGGATGCCTCAGGGGATAACTAATGCCCCTAGCACATTCCAGAGGCTTATGGAGCGTTGTATGGGAGAGTTGAATTTGAAGCAAGCCCTGGCTTTCCTCGACGACCTCATTGTTTTCTCGTCGACACTGGAGGAGCACGAGGAAAGGTTGATGCGCGTACTCAACCAATTGAAAGAGTTTGGCTTGAAACTATCGCCAGGAAAGTGCAAGTTCTTCCAAACCTCTGTAAAGTACCTCGGCCACATAGTGTCTGAAAATGGCATTGAAACAGATCCTGATAAGACAGCAGCATTAAAAACCTGGCCAAAACCAAACAATCTGAAGGAGCTAAGAACCTTCCTGGGTTTCTGTGGTTATTACCGCAGGTTCGTAAAAGACTATTCAAAGATAGTGAAGCCACTCAACGAACTCACTGCTGGCTATCCACCACTGAGAAAACGCACTAAAACCATTGTGAACCCTGAGAAATACTACAATCCAAAGGACCTCTTCGGCAACAAGTGGACACCTGCTTACCAGGTAGCATTCGACACCATAATCAAAAAGCTAACGACTGCCCCCATCCTCGGGTTTGCTGACCCCAAACTCCCCTACATCTTGCATACGGATGCGAGCACCTTAGGCCTGGGTGCTGCTCTCTACCAGGAGCAAAATGGACAGAAGCGAGTTGTTGCTTATGCAAGTCGAGGCCTATCGAAATGTGAATCCAGATGTCCTGCGCACAAATTAGAATTCCTTGCCCTTAAATGGGCAGTAAGGGAAAAATTCCAGGATTACCTGTACGGGAGCCCATTCCTTGCTGTCACGGATAGCAACCCCTTAACATACATCCTTACCTCTGCTAAGCTCGACGCCACGAGCTACAGATGGCTGGCCGCTCTGTCAACGTTCGAATTCCAGCTTCAGTACAGAGCCGGGAAACAAAATCAAGATGCAGACGGGCTGTCCAGGCGTCCTCACGGTAGATTACCTGATGACACATCATCACAAAAAGAGTTGGAGAGGATACAACAATTCACAAAAAGACACTTGTCAGAGACTGATTATGCAAATCTGAGCGAAAACACCATCAAGGCTATCTGTGAGAAGCACTTGGTTCACCAAGTGATCAACAATCATTCTGGGGAGACATCACCCAGCACCACCTTAGTTGTGTCACTCGCCCATCATCCAAAAGCTCTCCCAGAAAGTTTTGAAGAGGAGGATCAGCTTGGTGGCTTACCTGTCGTTTCCTCGTTAACACCAGCTGAATTGAGAGACAAACAAAATGCTGATCCCTGTGTTCGTGAGGTACTCAGGCAAGTAGAGTCTGGAGAGAGACCCCCACCATCCCTAAGGAAAGAACTTCCTGAGCTTGGTCTCTTATTGAGGGAGTGGAACAGACTTGAGGTTTTAAGCGGTGTGTTGTATCGCAAGCGACAGGAGGGTGCTCAGACTCAGTACCAGCTTGTGCTCCCTGAAGCCCTGAGACCCTTAGTCTTCAAGAGCCTCCATGACGACATGGGCCACATGGGCATAGAATGCACTCTAGACCTCGTTCGGAAGCGGTTCTATTGGCCCAAAATGTCAGCCGAGGTGGAAGCAAAGGTCAAAACCTGCAACCGCTGCATACGACGCAAAACCATGCCAGAGAAAGCTGCACCACTTGTCAACATTGTGGCTCCAAGGCCGCTCGAGCTTGTGTGTATGGATTTTCTCAGTGTGGAGCCCGACTCCAGTGGCACCAAAGACATCCTGGTCATTACTGACCACTTTACGAAATATGCAGTGGCTGTCCCCACCCTGAACCAAAAAGCCAGGACAGTGGCCAAGAGTTTATGGGACCATTTCTTTGTCCATTATGGCATCCCTGAAAAGCTTCACAGCGACCAAGGTCTCGACTTTGAGTCCCGAACAATAAAAGAACTGTGTGAGCTCATTGGTACTCAAAAGAATAGAACTACCCCTTATCATCCGAGAGGGAACCCTGTAGAACGTTTCAACAGGACCCTGCTCAACATGTTGGGAACCCTCGAGAATCAGAAAAAGAGTCACTGGCGAGAATATGTCAAACCATTAGTACACGCTTATAATTGTACTAAGAACGAGACCACAGGCTTCTCCCCTTATGAGTTAATGTTTGGGCGCCAGCCAAGATTACCAGTTGATCTAGCCTTTGGCCTGCCAGTCAATCACCAGCCAGGCTCACACATACAATATGTCCGCAACCTGAAATCTCAACTTGAAGAAAGCAACAGAGTAGCAACTGAGAATGCTAAAAAGACTGCTGATCACAACAAGGCAAGGTTTGACAAACATGTTGTAGACTCCACCTTAAAGGAAGGCGACAGAGTCTTGGTTCGAAACGTCCGCCTTAGAGGCAAGAACAAGTTAGCTGACAGGTGGGAGTCCGATGTGTATGTTGTTCTGAGACAGTCCGGAGACATCCCGGTGTATGTTGTGAGACCTGAGACAAAAGAAGGTCCACAAAGGACCCTTCATCGTGACCTCCTGCTGCCATGCGGTTTTCTTCCCGTAACCCCAACTGGAAGTGAAACCAACACACCAAAGGTAGTAAGACGACCAAGAACTCGGCAACACCCTAAAAATGACAATTCAGATGGAACTGATGGAGATGAATCCCAATCTGACTCTGAGGAACAGCACTATCATGGCAACAGAAACCTATGAGTAGAAATGATAAGGTCTGACCTTACCCCTGAACCCATGGAACACTTACCAGAAAGGATTGAACTGGAACCTTTGAAAGAGTTGACTGCTGTTGAGCAAGATCCTTCAGATGTAGCCCAAGCTTTCCCTGAGGATTCTCCAGTAGAGACTTATGATATGGACTTACCTGATTCTGCAGACAATGACTTACCTGATCCTGGAGACGATGAATTACCTGATCCTGAAGAGAGAAACTTACCTGCTGGACAGGAAACTAGGAACCTACCTGAGGAAGATCTAGAAAGTGTCCATCTTCCTACTCGCCCTGCCCACGAGAACGAAGTAAACACGAGTGCTATGGACCAAACTGACATTCAGATTGAAGGAGACTGTTCAAGAAGACCTATCAGAGACAGAAGAGCGACTAAAAGACTGACTTACCCTGAGCTAGGAAACCCATTAGTTACAATAGTCCAGTCTCTATTTCAAACTCTGAGTGAAGTGTTTTCAGACTCCCTTGAGGAACCTAGCTTTCCAAAAAGCCCCAGGGTTATTGCAGTATAGACACAATAATCCACAGAGACGTGCATTAGGTAAAGAGGGGAGGGTGTAACCCATGTTAAAATATGACATAAGTAAGAATAAATAATCCAAAAAAAAATAGGATAAATAAGTTTAAAAAGTTTGAAATATTTCATTTGATGTTAATTAATTCACAAGTTGATTAAAAATATGTACAACAATAATTTAGCGGTAAAAGATTAAAAATGTCTATAGAAAATTCATATCGCCGTCCCTTTAAGGCCTAGTGACGCTAGACGCAGCACGTCAGTGATGTTGCAGTAGCAGAGACCTGAGGAAGAGAGCAGAGGAGAGATCGGAGAGAATGAGCAGTGAATAATCAGGAAGTAAACGGTGAAAAAGTTGATTTCGAGTTGAGAAACTTAACCTACCTGGTCGGGAACTGACAGGGATTTTGTGAAAACTGTGCCGCGTCGGTTTTGGTGAGTTTTGTGTTTATTTTACTGCACTTGACCGCACTTTTTTTTTCATGGCGGAAAGCTAACGCCAGCTGTTTACAAGGAAATGCTTTGTCGTAAACTGTATACTAGCCGATATTTTGAGTTTAATATAACCGCGAATGATACGGAAGTCTATGTATGCTGTGTAAAAGGAAGATGTATTTTGTAGCTTGTCGGGGACAGAGCCGCGAGTTAAAAGAGACCGCTCCGCTACCATTTTGAGGTAGAAAAAACACCGTAGCAGTAATGTTACAAATCTGAACAAATCTGTAAATCTGTGACAAATCTGAGATTGAAACGATCGTTTGTGTAATTTGAAGAGTTGGAAAGAGATTTATTTTGTTCATGACCTGCTATGCAGGTCAGGTTTTTTTGCTTGATTGGAAGCTCGGATAGAGCGAGGGGTGTCTGCTATGTGCCGGCGTGCATATTCACGTGGACTGGAAACAAGATGGCGAGCCGGACCCAGGACCTCATCTTCTCTTTTTCTCCATCGTGCCAGTGAGGGAATTTCTGCGTACGGTGACTCGCTGCCAGAGTGGTAGGAGTATCAGGATTCGTCCTGAATTGAACTGAGAACTGAATGGAACTGGAAATCATCATCTTTCATAACTTTTCTTTTTTGAACTGGATCGGACTGAAACTTTTGCACTGAACTGAACAATTTAACCCTCATTTAACTTGAATAATTTCAACTGATTTAAAGTTTCTAACTTTTGTTGTGTTTATAATTTTAAATGTGGTTTTGAATTATTGTGGTTCACTTGATTCTGAGACTGAATGAATTCTTTAATTTGCAAAGGATAAAAAGATAGAGTTAACTCCAGAGATAAAACAGGTATCCTAAAATAGGTGTAACCTTGGAAGGACTGGTCTAATTTGAATTAGCCTTACTAAAATAACCTAGGTGAACAAAAAAGAAAAAAGTGGAACACCTTTTTGCTTACCGTGCTGACCTCTATTTGAACCTGCAGGGTATATATATATTTTTTGGGGTATTGTGTACTGTGTTTTTCATGTTTACATTGTATTAAGTAAATTGCCGGCCTTTTGTAGAAGAAGAAGCGGTCTCTGAGCCTTTAATCTTTGCTCCCCACTCCGTAGAGCCTAGAACTGGTCCAGTGGCACAGTTAGTGGTGTGATCCCAGTGCTACATATGCATCTCAGGCATCAAGCAATCATTGCATGCATAGGGTATGTGACCAAATGTTAAAAATTAATACCTTATGTGAAACTGTAAAGATTTTCTGATGTGCCTGAAATTGAAGGGACTATGAACAAAAGGTGCAATCATTTCTGAGCGGTTCTTCCGATACAGCTGAAAACACCCCTCAATTAAACCTGACAGTTTGCACCTCAGGTTCGTTGTCATTGTGCACTTTCAAACTCATAGTGCTGGAGTACAGAACCACAATAAAAAAATGTGTCACCACCCACTGATTTATGGTGCTCTCTGTTTGAGCAGAAAATATACGGTAAGAATTCAAGGATGAAGGGTAAAATATACCCCATTATAATAGATCCATGATTTCTGCTTGTCCATTATGGCCCCCTACCATTTGCTCCATTTCAAAAGCAGCGTTTCAAATGATCAAATTTCCAATACTTTTATGCTCACTGCAATGTGAACCTCAATGTAAGTTAGAGTGTGAGCCCATTGTGTGATATACAGAACCCTTTGCTAATAGTGCCACCAAAGTTAAATATAAAATAAAAGTGGCCGTGAATTAAAGGAATTAATGGCTTTGCAGTTTATGCCCTTTATTTTTGAATCAAAAATATGCAAAGCCTTTAAGTGAAATACTATGAGAGCAAAAATACAAATACATGTTCTTTTCCCTCAAAAACATGGTTTCTGCTATTATTGGATGCTACTCTCGAACACTTTTTGCTGCCTCCCTCTGCCAAGATAACAGCCTACAGTCTGTGCCCACACTCTAAAAAATAAGGGTTCTTTGGGGTTCAAATATAGAGCCCGTGGTGCTCCATGTTTGTTAGCAGTGAACCCTTTTCCAAAAGAGGTTCAATTTAGAACCCTGTGATAACAAGGAACCATTTTTGAAGAAATGGTTCTTAATTTACCATGAACAAGACTTGGATATCAGAAATGAAAATCAGATAAATACCCAATGAGTCAGAAAATGTCTTTCATGTTATAGGCCTATAATTCAGAAAAATTTTATCAGGTCTAATTCACATCATTATGGCATAGCATGACCTACAGTTTCTCTCGTATTAACCAATAGGCAACAATACATCATTGCTAAAAAAAAAAAAAAAAAAGAGTATGCATTCAATTTCTCCAAAATGTGCTACGTTCCGCCTTGCACAATCAGAAAATACTGCTGGACGTTAATGGCTCTCAATTCACAAGCACTGAAAAGCTGCAGCAGGAAAGCCTCAAAGAGGTGATGGAGCAGTTTCCATTTCTTGGAATTCCACAGTTTGTGAGAAAACTTAGCACGAGATAGAAAACATAAACCAAAGAATAGTTATGTTCAATGATTTATTAACTGATATGTTCTTTTGTGATTAAGATGAGTTATTAAATGATGATGCGTTTTGGGACGGACCCAGAGAAGAATTTGAATTAGAGGGCACTCGGTAGAGCGCTTACCTCCGCCACATCATAAATCAATTCTTTTGGTTACAGAATATGTTCTGGATCACTTGCAAAATTAAGTGAACTCTTCCTTGGACTACAACCTATCATCCTGCCAAATTTTGTGCCAAACCGTTTATAACTTTTTGAGTTAAAGAGGAAATACGGGCAGATTTTGAAGTTGAAAAAAATATGCTCAATCTTTTGTATATGTAGTATAGATTCATAAATTGCAGCGCAACTGCCAAAAAAATCTTTCTCTACCTCAGAATAATACTTTTAAAATGACATCTGCTCAGCAGCTCCGACGCGAGAAGTAAACGAGAATGAACGGGACGATGCGAGATTCGCGCTGCGAGACGTCATCGGCGGAGCACTCGCGCGCACATTGTGCATTGTTTACCATAATTTAGTGAGGATTATTCGGTGGATCAATCGGCATTTCAAGCGTGTTGTACAATCGTAGAATCAGTTCCAAGGCCTATGAGTTTGCAGAATGCTGGCAAGGTGTGTTGCGGGCAGGGGCGTAGATTTAACTGGGAGTTGGTTTTCAAATTATCGTAATTGGCAACTGAAGACAAGTTCCTCTCTATGTGTGATCTAACAGCATCCAGTGAAGATACGGTGGGGTACATTAAGTTCAGAAAATTAATTTACTGCTTGCCTGTGACTGGACAGGAAAGCAATTTTGAATAACGTTGATTTAAACACAGCAAATACGCATCCCGATGACCGATTGCCGTCTTGCTTAATCAAAGAGAACAAGCAGCAACTGTTCATTATGGACTGCAAAAAGTTCAGGGTTGCATCAACACTTAAAGAGTAGAGTTAAATCGCATATGGAGAGGAACCATGTCTTCAGTTGCCAATTACGATAACTTGAAAACGCGTCGATGAAGGAAAATAATTGAGAACTGGCCAGGACTAATTGTCATAAAGGTCGTGTCAAAGTCCCTACCAACTCCCAGTTAAATCTACGCCCCTGGTTGCGGGCTTTTGTCACGCGCAAGACACACAACCTCGTGCCCGGTTACCTTGTTATGTAGTGTCTTGCGCGTGATGGCGGTAACTACGCGCCGGCGGAGACTGCTTCCTGGCCAGTAACTCAACTTTTTGTATGGAAAAATTCTAGTAGTACATCTACACCAGGTGTCAGGTCATTTCGGCACCGAGTTATTTCGGACCCTACTATCAAGTCATTTCGGCACTTGGCCTCGGGTCATTTCGGAACTTGTGATGGGACGCCTCGGTATTTATTCGGCATTCGGCTAGTTAATATTGGTAAACATAATATTCATGGTTTATTTTTATTTTACAATTAAACTTCGTGTTTATGATGTTGTTTCAAACAACTGTCCTTTATTCATGCGTTTTCTACCACTCTCCAAGGACATTATGTGCGAGTCTCTCTCTCTCTCTCCCTCTCTCCCTCGTGGTTTTGAGTGCCGAGTGTTTTTTACAGAAGTGCCGAAATTTCCAACAGAAGTGCCGAGGTGCCTCGCACAAGGGCCGAAACGTTGTGCGCTAGTGCCGAAATACCCTGCCAGGTGCCGAAATAACTGGGTGCCGAAATAATTACTAGTGGGCGACCAGATCTCATCATTTATTTTGAGTTTTTCGTTATTTATTTTTAAAATGTTCAGTATCTTGAGCTGGGAAATGAATATTCACTCAATATTCCACGCCAGAATGTGCACAATATCACAAATGTCATTTCCATAACCGGAACTGGGCGACTGCCACGCTTTGGTCTGCAGCAGACGATATTCTCACCCATTTGGGACATACATACAGGACCAGTTCTCGCCACTCAATGTCCCGCTCAATAAATGCAATATAAAAGAAAAATTTCGATGATAAATCGATAATGTAATGTAAGAAGAAAATGGGAAAATATTTTTTTTTAAATATACACCGGTCGTAAGGTACGCGTGGAGTGTGATGATGTGACCAGCCCCTCCCCTGTCAACACTACATACTTTGAGATATTGACATTGGAAGTAAATAGTCATGCACTGCGTCAAAACAATCATCCACTGATGAAAAGGAACAAGATAAATCCACATCAACGCACTCGAAGTCAGCATCCGCCATTGTTACTTGTAGTCTACTGTCTTCAGCGGCCCTCGGCGTGTTCCGCCCGTGACGTCATGCTGTCACGTGACTGTCCCGCCTCGCCCGCCTCCGTTTTTCATGCAGTCACCGAGTGGGTCGCATAAACATCAAAATAATGCGAAATAACCGCATTTTCGGCCCATTTGGATATTGTATTATTTTTCAGTAATGTAATTTCTATCGTTTATAACTAACAAGGTAGGTGGCCCGTATTTCCTCTTTAACTGGTCAGGGATATCACACAGACCCGCATTAGACAGATATTGTAATTCTTCCGGATTCAGAATCCAGAATATGTTCTGGATCACTTCCAAAATTGAATCAACTTCATCCTTGGACTACAACCTATCATGTTACCAAATTCCCTGCCAAACCATTAATAACTTTTTGAGTTACCCTGTTAACAGACAGACAGGCAGACAGACAGGCAAACGGGTAAAAACATAACCCTCTTGACTGAGGTAATATACGCAAAATGAGATTGCTCCTAACATTATAAAAGCTGCGATTAAAAAAGGTTCTCCACCTACCAGCTCAACCCAGATGAGTCAAATAGCAAGGGTAAGTGCTCTTAATATTTTTTCATTGACACAAAACCTCATTGTTCCCTGTCAAATACAATTTTATTGTTGCAGTGATTCTGTGGACTGAATGAAACTCTGAGCAGGTGTGACTTGAGTAAATGTCTACTCAACAATGCTGCCCAACTGTTGCTATCGGCTTTATTCAAAGAATATGCAAGCTTCCTCTACTTCACTTATACTCTGGAAGCTGTACGTGTACAGTGTTCTTGTTCCAGGGTTTGGATTAAACATTTTGTCAGGCAATAAATTTACATGGCATTTAATCTTTCATTGTGAGATGTTAGATATCTTTTGAAGCAAACTTTTATAAGGGGTTGTTTTACTTGATTTTTTGTATAACCTGCCTGTCGTCTGTCCCACAGGCCACTGAGCAGATGGTAATGATTGTAAAGCCGAGATCTGATTGCCTTACTTGTGTCTTCTGCTTGACACACGTGTATTGTAGCCTCTAACGATAAAATCTATTTGAACTTGTAATTTTTCATATCAATTCCTAAATGTAGAGCACGCATGGTCAACCAGATGGTTATTTGTCATGAAGCAGAAAATTGTATTTGAACTTAAAAATGATTATGATAAATCATTTTATATGACGATGATGATGATGACAAATGATTTTGGACTATTCAAAGAACCCTCAATGGTTCCGGTTTGGCTTCAAAGAACCCCTAGGGTCCCTTCAGATGAACCCTTCGAATGGTTTCTATATAGAACCTTTAAGGGGAGTCATATATGAAGCAAGTGATAGAACCTTATTTGGTTCCATACACTGTAGAACTCAGTGGCGTGCACAGACATTATGGGGGGCAAGTGCTCAGGGGGGAGGGGGAGGGCACTTTTTTGCACACGTGGAACATGCTATTATAGTGTGAGATTAAAAAAATAAAATAAACATTACACGCACATGTTCAATGCAATTCATGACTGCTGTCATTCATCAAAAGAAGGCACATGGGTAGCCTTTATGGGGATATTTTTCTCTCAGGCAATGGGGAACTGCCTGATTCTTCTTTATGTGTTCATTTATGTTGCCTAACAAAACCTACACAAAAAAAAAAAAAAACGTTCAGCTTAACAGATAGATTTGCAAAGTCAACCGACATAGTTTGTGGTGGTCGTCCTCAAGTTATCTATCATTATTTGGGCTATAGCATTAAACTAGCTAATCAGGTGACCAGTCGGCTAAAAAACGGTCAGTTGTTTGGTGCTGTATGAGCGGTGGCGTACCGTCAGATGCCAGGAAGGCCTTCAGTAACATCACCCTTTCCCGAATAATTGCTCTTAAACTGTTTGCGCTCAGGTTTGATTGATTAACATTCAAAGAGTTAATTAACAGGATAGCCACCACCAATGCGGGACACACGTAATGATTAAGAAATGCTAAGTACAAAGCGATTGCCTGTTGGCTCTGTTGATATAATTGATGTGAATCCGCAAGGATGACAATCTGCAAAAAATCTGAAACTTTCGCGGACTTCACAGCAATTATTTTCGTCTTCACTCAGCTGTGCTACTACGCACTTTGGCTGTCACATTCAGAGTAAATAGAACGGATTCTCATGGCTAATTGCTCAATGAACGTCGCAAATTAATTTACGCAAATTCAGAAATGATAAAGACGTAGGATATTTTTTCCGTAGCCATTGGTGTGCGGAAGTAAGTTTAACGCCGTATAATTTCGTAGAGCAATGTATAACACGGCTTTCAAAAATAAGTTAGATTCTCGTCGGTTCCTCCAATCAGTCTGAGCAACGGTTGCTAATCGGGGAGGCAAACTGCGAGAGGTGTCTGTCATTAAGAAGTGAAAGGTGAGGTTATTGCTGACCCTGTGTTTCTGCCGACGGACCGTCACTGTGTATGAGACATGCTACTGGACAACAAAATGATTACAGGTTGGGCTTGGACGGCAAACTGTACGATTTCACTTGATCTGTGTGTTACCTGGCTGGCTGGGCACAAGACTGTGGCTACGAGTCGCTCAGCTGATATGCACTGCGCGCGTGTTCACGTGACAAAGGAAGAGAGGTCGGAAGTGCGTGAGGAGGTGGCTCGTTTCGGGGCATTTTTTTCAGAAGTTTTTAATCACACAGCTTTTATAAAAGATCATTTCAACATTAGCCCCACTAAAGTGTTAATAATAATAATAAAAATAAATATAATCATTAAAAAAACCCCGAAATTTCAAAAGGGCACTTTCATTGATAAAGGGCAAAGGGGCAAGTGCTGTAGCACCACCTAGCGTCTATTTGTGCACGCCACTGGTAGAACTTATTCTTCTAAAAGTGTGTGGTGTGTAATGAGGCTGGAGAAGACATGGTGAAGGATGTGAGATCATTCTCTCCAGAGCTTTCATATTCCCAAGTCCACATTTACAGACTCTCCCCGCCAGGTCATTCCACTGATTTTCTATTAGTTTTTGGTAGGGGACAGGTATGGATCTAGCAGAAACTTGACCTCAATAGTCAGTGAACCTTTTCAATGAATGTTTTGGATCATCATCCCCTTACAAGATCCAAACATGGTTTCTGCAAGGACAGTCAGGTTTTCATTCAATATCTGCTAGTGCTTAATAGAATCCATGATACAATGAATTCTATCACGTTGTCCTGGATGTTTGGAAAAACAGCTCTTCAACATCAAAGATTCACCACCATACTTCACATTGGGGATGAAGTTCTTTATGGGATTGATATCCTATTTTTTGTACCAAACGTTCCTCTAGCGTCTATTGCCAAAAGAGCCCTATTCTGAGCTCATCTGGCTATAGAAGGCAGTCCCATAAGAAGTTTCAGTTTTGCTTGGCTAGCTGATAGTTCATGAGTTTGTCTCTCGATGACAAAAGAGGCTTTTTTTCAGCAACCCTAACAAACATCTTGTAGTTGCATACATGGAATCAGATCTTGACCCCAAGACCTAATTAGGGGCGGAGCAGCCTAAGCTGCCAGGACCCTATTGTTATCCTGCATGTTCTTCTTTCTTCTGCTTCTTCTTCTGGGGAAATCCTACTTCCCATGCAAAAAATCACCAAACTTTGCACAAAGGTCCAGTCCCATGCCAGATTGCCTCAGCTGCAAAAACAAGCCAATAGTCCTGATGTTGGCTCTACAGCAAGCCTCTAAAGTTCAAAATTTTGAAAATTCACAACAAATCAACCATATGTGCTACCAATTTGCAACTTTCACCAAAATGTAGCCCCAATACCGAAGAAACATTTGTACATTTAAACCTATTGCAAATTATGAAGTCCATCACTCTGTTTTTTATTTATTTATTTTTTTTTCAAAAACTGTAAAACTTATTAAACCTATCTCCTCCCACAATTTTTGGAGTCAGTTGGAACAAACATCAGTATTTCACTTATGGAGCCAATAAATTATTATTAAGAACAAATTACCAACATCTCCATGCTGTCTAGATGCAATTTCTATATTTTCAGATTTGTGTCTTAATAACTGAATTTTTGGCAGCCATTTGAAATCTGACTTTACACGCTAACAGCTGCTGTCTTGCACTCAGGTGACTGGCTTAATCGATTTGTCAAGCTGCATGTGACATTTCCATTTGCCAATTAGGTCAGTGAGATAGAGCATAGTCTCTTCTGCCAGAAATTGTGAGTTCAAGCCTCAACTGATACACATTAGAATGCCACCTTTTTTTCCATCTTCCTACACTCTGCTTGTTGCTCAGAATTGCCTAATTTTGCCTAAAATTGCCCAGCCCCGACCATTGCTGCGCAACAATTCTCCAACAGTGACTCCTGGAGTTTCCCCCTGCTTGAACCCTCCAGCTCACTGTAAATGCATTCAAAATGGGCAAATGTCTTCTTCCAGGCAAATTTTGTACAATACCCTCGGTTATGAAATTCAGAGAAGGAACCAGGCACAGATCTACAGACAGTTTAATAGAGGATCGGGATGTGAAATTGGCACAAACTGCAAAAAACAACTCAAAAGGCTGGCGCTGTCTGAGAAGGTCTACGTCAGGCCAGGGGCACAGCAGAGCAAACTGTAGTCTGCGAGAGAACCGGGGTCATTACTGGGAAAACAATCCGGGGTACAGGGCGCATGGGGCAGAGTGCTGGATTTTTAATTTTTTTTTCCATAACAAAGTAAGGGAAAAAAATCCAGTCACGTAAAATCTGATTGGCTTACAGTTCCAGTAAGGTACATTTTGATTGGGTGAAGTGTGGCACAGAGCGGAAGTGGTACCACAACTCGGTTCGGAAAAATAAGTATGCTGCCCGCACTCCGTCTCAAGCTCCTAGTTTGAGGGGACCAGCCAGCTTGCAAAATTGGAGCTGGATAGCACAGGGACATATCCCTGCTCAAGCTCAGGAATGCTCTGTCGCACATCATTGTTGTCTTATTGTGTCTAATCTATGCTGATGGATGGCTAAAGGATACTGGTCTGCACAACACCTCATTTTCATATCCTTGGGAGACAGGAAATTATGGGTGATCATTTAGGTTTTCCCTGATCATTATGGTGAATTTATAAAAATAGAATATGAATGTGAATAGAATGTGAATGTGAAATTACCACATTTTTTCATTGCAAGATTGGCTGATATTTCCCAAGATAGTAAATATTAGTTGAAGGGACCTCAGATAATCATATCAAGCCTTGGGGATTTTTTTATCGCTCATTTGATGCTTGCATTATTTCCTCTGATTTTATAATTCATGGTTTTGGACTTGTCCCAGAGTACGCTTCTGGCCAGGCTAATCTTTAATGTCTTGAATCAGTTCCTGGAACAGAGGTGCAGGACTTGGTGCAATATTCAGGATGACGTTTAGCGACGTAAATGGGTGGGAGGTGTTGTTTGAGTATTGGCGCGGACTACTGGCCCATAGCCCAATATCTCACATTCCTGCAGACTGATACATCATATGATAAGTTAAAAGATTTTTATAGATTTAAGGTCAATAATTCATCCATGCTGCATTGCAGTTCTGCCTTAACTTTGACAATGCAAAAAGAGACCTCTTTTTAAATGTTTGTCTTCAATTTCTTCTCTTCGCTCAGTTGAATAAAAATCAGAAAATGTTAATCAAACAAATTTCATTGTGCTGTTAAAAAGAAAGGCAGCTGTTCTTCAGCGGAGGCATAAAATGCCTGTGTCAACTCAAAAGCTGAAAAAAATCACTAGTTGGTGATGGCTGTCTCTGCTGACCGGGCAACTTACCCAAGTGCAGCCCCGTGAGAGCACAGATGGTCGACAGAGTCGCGAGTCTCGTAAAGCCGTCCGCTAAACTGGACTGTGATATATATGTCCTTCTCCTCTCAACGAGCGTAGGATGCCCTGCAATCCCAAATTTCACATTCAGCTTCTAATGTAGCCGCCGGTGACTTAGAGGTATATCCGACAGCAGGCTGGATGATTCGCTTACACGCATGCCTGTTTTCAAGAAGCAAGCCAACCATGCGGAATAGGTCATTTATATTTTGATTTTATTATATTTTAAATAAACAGTCGGCTTTCCCAATAATGTAGGCTGTGATCTTGCGTTACAGAGAAATGAATACATAACACACGGCTAAATGAGGAAAGCGCTACAAGCCAGCCATCACACTTCATTTGATAGTACAAGAAACGGAAGTGGCTTGTAAGGTATCAGCCAGTTAAAAAAGCAGTAGGCCTGCAGTGCCTCTGATGAGGCTTGCCATCGGCATGAGATTTCCCCCTGCCATAAACTGTAGTGGACCGCGTGAGCACCACAGAGTGACTCACTGTTAACCTACCATCTGTAGTCAGCTCGCTGACTCACTGAAAATATGCAGGAAAATTAAGGTTTAGGCTTCCCGAGGAGAAAGTGTGAACTTTGGAATTCTCCTTTGAAGGAATAGCAGAGTGACGTAGAAGCTGCCCAAAGCCTGCAGTTGTGAAATATCAGCACAAGGTGATAAACAGACACAAAGGCAGCCTGCAATTGCTTTCGACTGTCTAAGGCACCAGGTCCAGGGACAAACCTTCTGGTTCTGGCTTTTTTCTTTCTTGGTCCCATATAATACCATTTGGTATTATAACATTCTTTTTTGGCAGCATAATAAAGTCTATGATGTTGATAAGAGATATTTATAAACGTTTTGGTGAAAAACCCCATAAAATTTCAATACTTCTGCATTGCGTGCATCTATGGATTGAGGCTATTATGTCAAAATGCCAAAGTGAATATAGGAACAGTCACTAAAAATACAGACAAACTGCTTCAGAAGTACAATACACAATGAGTATGGAGCGATAAGGAAGATAATGTGGGCAGGGGATGTAACTTTGAGGATGACACAAATAGAACCAAGCACTGCATATGCAGTCACCACTTAAGTACAGATGGCTTTGGTATTAACAAAAATCTGAAATACCTAAAGATCACGTTTTGCAGGTTATTCATGGAGACATCAAATGGATTGATCCTTCAGTCATAACTTGTACTGCTCCATACTCAGAAAGCAGCCCCGTGTAAAATGATGAGTGCATGTAACCAGAGTTCAGCTAGAAATGGTCAAAGACCACAGGTCAACAGAACTTTCAAGCAGCACAACTCGAGGACAAGGCCGAACTACTTTCGAAAGGCCACTGTCGACAGAGTAGAAGATCAAATCAGAGTAGAAGATCAAAAAAATGTTTTCAACAATATAAGTTCCTTCTTTCAGTTGAGTGTACAAAGTATTCAGAATCTAAAAGGTGAAACACTGAGAATCTCAATCAGACGGTTATGGGCTAAAATGCAAGGTGCAGCCGGACAGCCGTTTCACATTGTGGAGATGCGGCATCGTACGCATGCTAAAGAACAAGCCCCAGAGCAGCGGTTCTCAGGTTCAGCCCTGGGAGACTTGTCTGTGTGCTGGTGTTCATTCCAGCCACATTTGCCATTTCAGAATTCGAAACATTCTGTTCATGTTAATTAATTATGTGCATTTGACGTTCAGTGAGTATATTTATCCATCTAATCCACATTATGACAACATGGGTTTTCAATCCCACAAATAATCCAAAATTTATGTTGTGCTTATTGCACTACAGGTGACCAACTACACAAAAAAGCAGCTACAAATGATTGAGGTTCATCGGCTGACTTAAACACTTAGCTGGTTACTGTTAACTTAAAGGGACAATGTGTAACATCTACATTTTTTTATTTGCCAAAATCTAAGTCTGAATTCATATATGTGTCATCATTGGTATATTATGACCTCCGCTAATAATCTGATATATTCTCCTAAACGAAGAATTTTAGACTTGTTTCTACATTGGACGGGTAAGCTGGTAGGGGAGCGCCATGACAGTCAACCATCTTGAAGCTGTTGCCGCCGGCAAGGGACAAATAGCACCAAACGCGGAATAAATTATAAATAGTTAGTTAGTTCTGATTCTTTTTCCTTTCCTTGACGCGTTTTCCAATTATCATAATTGGCAACTGAAGACACTGTTTCTCTCCATATGCGATCCAACAGCGATGAAATTGTGGGATAAATTCAGTATACAGTGGCGTACCCCGAATTGAGAATTGGCTTGCAGAAAATATCCGTTTTAAACAATTAGTCCTGACCTGCTCTCAGTAATTTTCACAATTAACAAAACGTTCACTCCGACAGCCCTCCACGCTTAATCGGAGAGAACAAGCAGCACCTGTTAAGTAAGACGACAATCATTCATCTGGACACGTGTTTGCTGCATTTAAATCAACGTTGTTAAAGACTGCATACCTGTCGACTGCCACGCAAGTAGCTTTAGCCGCACGCTTTTAATGGCCTATTTAACAGCAGAGTGCCACATTTTTCACCAACCCATGCAATACCGAGAATTAAAGGCGATATTTCAGTACAATGCGGACCAGTTCAATCGAGGCAAAGCATTAGCCTTTTAATAAGTACATTATTTCTCTGTGCTGAATTAAGCCCATGATTGCATCACTGTCAGGTCGCATATGGAGATAAACCGTGTCTTCATTTGCCAATGAAGATAATTGGAAAACGCCTCAATGAAGGAAAATGATCGAGAACTAGCCAGGACTAATTGTTGTCATAAAGGATGTGTCAGTGTCCCTTCCAATTCCCAGTTCAATTTGCGCTTCTGGATGCTGATCAATGCAACAGACTTCTTTTCGTTAGACTTCGCATCAGCCTTCCTGTCACAAATGACACCTGTCCGTGCTTTGACAGTCTCTATGAGGGTCCGCCCCATCTGACGTTAAATTTTCACGACGGTGTCTTTTGTCCGTAATTTTGCATCTACAGGTGGTCGAGACACACTGCTAAATGTACACCTACTTCCCCTAATGCATTATGCAAGTAACAGGACGAACAATAAAACGTGGTCAACACCACTTGACCGCTTGATTACGCTAGTACAGCTAAACATCTGCATACCTAGGGTGAGTGTAGTAAAATATTAAAAGTTTTTTGTAATGAACGCTTAAAACTCTAGTTTGGCAATGCGCGAACAAATGCGTTTTAACTAGCTACTAGCTCTATACGAGCAGAGATAAGCGCTCGCCGACAAGGACTCCGCGGTCAAGCTGATCGCAAGTGACGTGACGCCATGGGGGTCAAAAGGAAATTATTCCTTAAGGAACAATTGAAAAAGACACTCTTAGATCCGTGAATTAATTTTTTGACTACCGCAAATGATCAATATAATCTGTTGATTTTTCTCTTTTAAATTGTCCGTGCCGTTTTCCACGGCAGAGACCTTTTTTTTTCATATTAATTCAGGCTATGCGAACACCAAGGGGACCTTGTCTTGTCAAGAGTGTTCTCGTAAGCTGCACTGCTGCGTAAGCTGCTGTGCTGTAGCACTGGTCCGGAGATCCCGTGCTGTCGGCTTATGTCATTACCAAGTCGGTAAAGTGAGCAGGTGTAATGACACCAGTGTTTTCAGTTATTGTATTTGATGTTATACAGCGACTCGAGTGCTTCACCTGTCTTTTATGTAACATTACAGAATAATAAGTGAGGTAGCAAAGGCTGTTGTAGGTTAACTTGGGTTGGATCACAGGTATGTATTTGGTAACTATTGAAGGCGACATCCTATAAGCGTGCATGTAGCTAACACTTGCTTTGCTTTTTCTTAGTATGAAATGTTCAAGATGCGCCTAAGCTGAGTTTATTACCATTACTTTGAATATCTTACACTGATTCACGGTACTGTGTTTTGCTGCTTCATGTATTATATCGAGGGCTGACTGCAATAAACAGTTATGTCCGGATCTTATGAATTGCAATAACGTTAGCTGTTTATTGCAGTCAACCCTCGGTATGCTGGCTTTGGGTTCAGCAGTACCAGGCCTACCAAAGAAAACGTAGCCTCAGCACACAAAAACTTTGAAATGCCTACATTAATCGCGGAAATAGCAACTGAAAAATAATACCCCGCTACCGAAACTGCAAAAACCGCAACATAAACTGTTGACTCGTAGCATAAGACGATGAAACTGCAACATCATCTTTCACATCCGTCCTTGCCATTTACTGCGCTTGCGCGTACCTGCCCAGGCTGCTTTCAGAGATAGCGGAATCAGGCGTGTCTCGTTCGGTTGGTAAGTAAAACTTTCAAATATGACGTTATTATAAATGCAGATGTTTAACAATGAAGTGTAAGACGTATCTGTTACATCCACATTCTCGTAAATTCGCTTATTTTAGCATGTCACCCTGCCGAAAATGAACGATGCACTGTCGATTTCGCTATAGTCTTAGAGTTGCCAACTTGAATCGGGATTGTTTGTCTACTCAAGACGTATGTATACGTCTTGAGAAAGTCGTCAAGTTGGCAACTCTAAGACTATAGCGAAATCGACAGTGCATCGTTCATTTTCGGCAGGGTGACATGCTAAAATAAGCGAATTTACGAGAATGTGGATGTAACAGCTACGTCTTACACTTCATTGTTAAACATCTGCATTTATAATAACGTCATATTTGAAAGTTTTACTTACCAACCGAACGAGACACGCCTGATTCCGCTATCTCTGAAAGCAGCCTGGGCCGGTACGCGCAAGCGCAGTAAATGGCAAAGACGGATGTGAAAGAAGATGTTTCAGTTTCAAAGTCTTATGCTACGAGTCAACAGTTTATGTTGCGGTTTTTGCAGTTTCGGTAGCGGGGTATTATTTTTCTGTTGCTATTTCCGCGATTAATGTAGGCATTTAAAAGTTTTTGTGTGCTGAGGCAACGTTTTCTTTGGTAGGCCTGAGTACCAGTTCTATTAATTCATCCATAGATTCATCAGCGTTGACCAGGCTTTTTGATACACGGTGACTGCCGTAGTTGCGCTACAGTGCATTATTCGTTTGAATGTAATACACGATACCAACGCTGGGTGGGAGTAATTCCTACACAATGTCCCTTTAATTCTTGAATACGCAATGATTTGATTTTTTTCTCTCTTTTGTTTCAAAGTAATGCAGATGGGCCTCATTATCTTTTGCATTGTCACTGAATTCTTCATTACCATCCAGATGACAATATTTGGTGGCCAGGAGTACATGCAAATGATCAGCTTGGTGATTTACCACAGTCTTTAATTTCATAAGACAGTAAAGATAATTTACTTCTTTTCATGCAGTTGTATGCATATTAAAATGAACTGTTTTACTTGTAATCCAATTAGTACAACATGCCTACTGAAGGTGTCTTTTTCTAGGCATGCATCATTATATCTGGCAGAATGTGATTTATGAATTTACGGATTTATGAGTGCCCTCCATAATTATTGGCACCCCTGGTTAAGATGTGTTCTTCAGCAATAATAAATTTAATTTTTTTTCTAAACAATATAGGTCCACAATGAAAAAAAAATAGGAAAATCCAACCTTTATTTCAAGTGCATTTATTCAATGGGAAAAAAATCCCACATTAAGAAATAATTGTTTTACAACAAATCATGTGTGCCACAATTATTAGTACCCCTGATGATAATACTTTGTACAGTCCCCCTTTCCCTGCAAAACAGCACCTAATCTTCTCCTATAATGATTCATAAGATGGGAGAATACAAAAAGAGGGATCTTCAACCATTCCTCTTTGCACAATCTCTCTAAATCATCCAGCGACCTGGGTCCTCTCCTCTGCACGCTCCTCTTCAGTTCACTCCACTGATTTTCAATGGGAATTGTTAGGGTTGCCAATAATTGTGGAACAGGCGATTTTATGAAAAATAATTATTTCTTAGTCAGGGATTTTTTTCCCCTTAAAATTCACTTGAGTTGAAGGTTACATTTTTCTACAATTTTCAGTGTGAGAGTATGCTTCTGCAATAAAAATTGAATTTATTTTAAGGCTTCTAACACATCTTCACCAGGGATGCCAATAATAATGGAGGGCGCTGTAAGTAATCCCATAGTGTCAGCTCAAAGTTTAGAAAAATTAACAGCTTGTTATAATTTTGGTATTGCCATTGCGATCGGAACAAAACCCTCCGTATACAGGGGTACCGAGGACCTAATTTGAGAGCCATTGCTCTGAAGATGTAATCTGTTGTTATGACACCTCCATGCCACTCAAGGGCATACATTGTTTATAAAGCCTCACCTTCAGAGTGCTGCACTCTCTTTCCGTGAAGGTCAGCTGCAACCTTAGTGGCTGCGCCTGAGGATGTGTCCATTAGATATATCCCACTTTTGTGCTTGATTCCTTGCAGTGCCATCTCAAACTTACTGCCTAGATTTTTCCATGATGATCTGGACAGCACCTAGAATCTTATTGATAAAAATTATGCGGATTTGAAAACTAAATATTGCCTACAATGAAAAAAAGGCGTATTGTAGAAGGTATCCTGATTTATATAACTGTCGGCAAGCTATACTGCGCGCAATTGTTTATTTAATTGATCAGATTAAACTTTGAATTTTTCCAGTGTACATTAGCTTTGTAATCTTGCATGTTTTTAAATGTCAAGTTTGTGCTCATAAATCCAAAATCTGAAAAGAATTTTGCATACCTATCATTTCTGTGCTCATACACCATTTATAAATGCGACCCCGGTGCCAAGCATCCTCACAATATCACTCCAAGAGTTAAACCACATTTTTGCATTTTAACTTTAGCCATGATTGGTCCTACAGATGCAGATAACCTTGGAGTTCTGCCAGTTGTCCACTGAAGTTATTTATGGTAGCAAATTCAAAACTGAAATGACCTGGAAGTCCAGGCATAAAAGAAGCCGAAAACAGTCCTCTGTAAATGGCACCCATGTGATATTGTTGGACCAAAGACAGCAGAACACAGTGTTTGCACCCCAAGCGGCTTGCCACGCGGCCATGTGTACCCAGTATGATGGCATTTTCTTTGAATCCATCAAATTTCTTCAAAACAACGATGGTGAGCCATCTTACTGTACTATATCCAGCCTTTTAGATGGGGCAAAAACCACTCTGGGCTTTCCGCACCGTTTTATACCCCCAGTGTAGCAGCAACCATCGCAATACAGGCTGGTTCAGGGCACATTACTTCCAGGGGATCGAGCAAATTTTGCGATTAAAGGTGCGACAAGCAAATTTATTTATTTTTTTTTTGCATGAATAAATCACTTTCTACTACTAATGTGAGAACCAATGACAGTGATACTTTGAAAATGAGTTATTTCCTTACTTTCTTGGTTTGCTATAACAGCCTGGAGACTGATTTGCGGTACAACAGGGAGATATTGTGTTAATTTTCTGAAAAAATCCAAAGGAAGTGATCATCTGAACCCCCAAGTGCATTGCCTGTCTCTTTTCAGCTCCCCTTTAGAGACTAGTGAGCAACACTAGCTTGTGATAATGTTATATATGAACTGGACTCCACTTATATCAAAAATAACTGGTGTCAGTAATGTAAACAGCTCTAATGGTCCAGCATGGTAAACTACAATGCAGGCACGGCGTTGTGGGTGGACCCATTCATTAATGATTCAAATGTATTAATTCTTAAAACGATTTAAAAAGGTTGGTTATGTTGACGCTATAACCGTGGTCAACGTGGCCTCTTTAGAACCAACTTTCCAAGGAGAGCGGTCACGGAAATGTAGCCTATGCACTGTAACGTTAAAAAAAAGTAACAAAATATTTAAGTAACATCAGCACCCAAAGTCGATATAAAAGAGATAATATAGTAGCCTAGTACATCTGCAAGACGTTTTTATTATGTGAAGATTAAAGCCCAGACCAAAGATTCGTGAAGAGACGGGTTGAAACTTCCAACTACTTGCGACACACACACTTTCTGAGATGTTCAGAAACCTGCCAGTTCGCATCGATGCTATGAGATGAAAGTATGTATCGTTTCCATAGCACTGACTCTCGGCGCTTCCATTTTAACTGCCGGCTTTTAGGCCCGTTTTCCTAGTGTTGATGAGTTAGGTGCAACAGTTGCATTTGTAATGTGAATAGAGGCCACTAGACGGCAGCATTTACCTTTTTTTTCTTAAGCCCAGACTGGAGCTATGTTTGGACATGTTCTGGGCATGTCTGGGGCAAGTCCCAGAAAATTAAAAAAAAGAGGTCTAAATGTGGGTGGGGTCTGCAAGGCAGTATATAAGGGGGAGAATTGAGACAGTGAAGTAGTAGGAGAAATTGCAAGGAGAAGGATACATGTGACCAGACCTGTCATTCTGTTCAAGACCTGTGAAGCTTTTAGTGGATTTTTGCCTGTGTTAGAGCATTTTCCTCACCCAGGACATCACCAAGCCACCCACAAAAGGGACTGAAAATATTTCTGTATTTGTAAATCAATCTTGGTCATTAGTTGTAGATAGTAGATTAGTGAGTTGTTATTGTCTTTGTTAATTAAATTTGTTTAAGTTTGAAAAACTGTGTCTGTCATCCCTTGCTGTTGCTGTTGTTGTAAACGTAATAACAAATTGGGGCCATAACACATTTCAGCTATTAAAGAAACAGCGAGGACAAACAAAAATGAAAGAAGGGTAGGATAATTTGGAGCCGTCCATAACCGTGGGCTTAGCCAGAACTTAAAATTGGGTGGGCTCTAAACATCTCTTTAAATCAATTATTAGTTCTGACTATCACAATCATATGCATTCAATCCGAAAGCGCTCCGCACCATCAGGTATTGCTAGTTCACTTCGTTAAGGCAAAATGACAATCGTTCATTTGGACGCGCAATTTTGTGCATTTCAAATCAGTGGCGTAGCCAGATCTGAAAAATGAGGGGTCACACAATATCGCTTTACTACAATTATTAGTCCTAACTTGTTCTAGGACATTTTCCTTCGTTAAAACAATTTTCCACTCATAAGAATAATCAACTGGCAATTAAAGACACGGCTTCTTTCGTGATGCGGCTAATCAATAGGCGTAGGCCTAATTCAGGTCAGAAAAATAAGTCACTCATAAGTTGGCCTATGGGCTACTTTTCGAGAGGTAAACTGCTCTAGAAATTCTGCACTACCTCTCTGTTTCATCAGGCGATCTAGCCTGTGCTTCATGGTTGATTTAATTGTTTAAATTGAATCAAAGACAGAGATTTCAAATGCAGAAAAATGCGTGTCCAAATTAATGATTGACGCTTTGCCATAACGAGGTCAACAAGCAACACCTGATAGTGCGGAGTGTTTTCGGATTGAAGGTAATTAGAAACTAGAGTGTTCAGGTGAACACGTGTCGCCTGTGTGTGACTACCAAAAGAACTAGTGCAGAGTAGGAGGTCTTAATAAGGGCGTACGCTAAGTATACGAACACATATTTCTGAAAAAAAAAGAACAAAAGTGATACAGCAATATTTTGCGTGTCTTTGTGTGTCAGAAAGTCGCTGACCGAGTTAATGCGGCAGTACTAAAAACAACCAAATGAAGATTAAATTACGCGAGCTCAACTTATTGAATGACCACGTACTGTATGTGTGCTTGTGTGTAGGGTAGAGAGTGGGTTAAGATGCCCACCTTAAGCAGGAATCTTCATAACTGAAGGTAAACAACTTGAAATTATTATTATTATTATCATTTTGCTTGGATGAATAGTATGTAAAGTTGGCTACCACATCTCGAAAGATTCATGACATAGTCACTATAGAAATATTTTTCAATGTTTAATTACTTTTCTTTTTTTTAAAGGTCATCTTACCCCACCCCTGGGGTAAGATGCCCCACTGGATGGGGTAAGATACCCCCCATGTTTTATGTTATCTAGAATAACTTGTAAAGCCTAATACAGACTGGATTTACTGTATTTCACATGAGTAATTATCAAATTATAGCTGTCTTAATTGGCAGGTATGCATCATACAAAAGATCGACATCTTTTTGGAAATTTCCTCGCTGAAGAAATGGGGGTAGAAAGAGATACATTCTCCTAAACTTAACTTTTTCCTTCACTGACGAAACACTAAGGCAAAAGTGATGGCAAGGTACTCTTGGCATAAAACCCATCAAGGAATAGATGGTTATATCTTTTGGACTACTAAAAAAATATTTGGCACCACATTAGATAAACATGTGGCGGTATTGAACGTATAAGAGTATCTATGAAAATTCTTTAAAATCAAAAGTGACCATAATGCATTTCACCCAGTATATTTCTTTAAAGACCCTTATTGATGCATATATGATTCATTATTGTGTAACTTTGTATGGCCCTACTTTTAACATGTATGGATACACTTAACTTTCAATTCCCAAGTTCTTCATAAAAATCATCATGTCTGATGTATATTTCCTAAAAATAGAACATAAATTTTAGAAAAAAACTCATAAAACAGAATGAATACGACTCAAAATGGGGCGAGACGCCTTCCTTCCCCAGAGGCATCTTACCCCAAACCAAAAAGGGCATCTTACCCCCAGCACCACCATATTGGTTTTGGCTCATTAACCCCAATTTCTCCTATTATCACAATACAGGAGGCCCTTTTACACATAGAGAAGGCATCAGAGAGTTACACTGACATGTCCTGCAGATTCCTGAGGCATTCAAATACTTGTGGCAAAATGATTAATTTGGTCATTTTTTCTAAGAAGGACAGTAAAAACACAAATACCTTGAGTTCTCACGTCACTCGCTCTGTTGACTCATCTGTTGCTCAGCATTTCCCTCCAGGTGGCAGTGCATTTGTCTAAGTCATGTAATGTGAATATAGGCCACTAGATGGCAGTATTTACCTTTTTTTTGTTAAGCTCAGACTGGAGTCATGTTTAGACATGTCCTGGACATGTCTGGGGCAAGTCCCCGAAAATAAAAAAAAAAGAGGTCTAAATGTGGGTGGGGTCTGCAAAAGAGTATATAAGGCAAAGAATTGAGACAGTAAAGTAGTAGGAGAAATTGCAAGAAGATGACCAGACCTGCCATTCTGTTCAAGACCTGTGACGTTTCTTTTGTGGATTTCTTTGCCTGTGTTTGAGCATTTTCATCATCCAGGACATCACCAAGCCACCCCCCCCGAAAAGGGATTGTAAATATTTATGTTTTGTACATAATTCAATCTTGGTCTTTAGGTTAGTTAGTTGTTATGGTGTTTGTTAATTAAATGTGTTGAGGTTTTTAAAACTGTGTCTGTCATCCCTTGCTGTTGCTGTTGTGTTATAAATGTAAGAACAAATTGGGGCCATAACAAATTGGGGGCTCAAGGTCCGGGATAGACCATTTTGTGAGTAATTTATTGAAAATCTAACATTTCAAATTGTGAAATTGATTTTTTTAATTGAATACCTATATATTGACAACAGCAATGGATGATTTCTTGGCATCACCGACCGTAGGGGTTTTGAAGTCTTTTAAAAAGACAGACCTGCTCGAAATTTGCAGACATTTAGAGCTGACAGAGGTGAAACCAGCCATGCGAAAAGCAAGACTGGCTCGAGAGATAGTTGAATATTACATTGATGAAAATGTGTTTGCACCCAGAGATCTGGAACAGTTTCCAGTGGAAAATCCAAATATAGAAATGGAACTTAAATTAAAAATGCTAGAGATTGAAAGGGAGGAAAGAGAAAAAGAAAGGGAGGAAGAAGAAAAGCAAAGATAATTTGAGAGGGAAGAAAAAGAAAAACAAAGGCAGTTTGAGTTAGAAAAATTAGCAAGAGAAGAGAAAATAGAAAGGGAGGAAAAAGAAAAACAAAGAGAATTTGAGTTAGAAAAATTTGCAAGACAGAGAGATTTTGAATTAGAGAAATTCGATAGAGAAGAAAGACTCCAAATGGAGCAACTAAAAATTAAAATTGAAACTAAAAATAAATTTTGTGCCAGTCAGGAGGTAAAACTGGTGCCTCCATTTTCGGAAAAGGATGTTGACAACTATTTCCAGTGTTTTGAAAAGGTAGCAAAGAGTTGCCAGTGGCCAAAGGAACACTGGCCTCTGATGTTGCAAACTGTCCTCAAGGGTAAAGCTCAACAAGCCTATTCGGCTTTGTCTGCAGATGATTCCTCTGATTATGAGGTTGTCAAAAAGGTTATTTTGAGAGCTTATGAGTTGGTTCCAGAGGCTTACCGACAGAAATTCAGAGGTCTGAAGAAATCTGAAAATCAGACTTATGTTGAATTTGCTAATGAAAAGCAGGTTTGCTTTGAGCGCTGGTGTACTTCTATGGAGGTCAAGGATGATTTCAACTCACTAAAAGAGATGGTGTTAGTTGAAGAATTCAAGAACTGTGTTAAGGATGATGTTAAGACCTACCTTAATGATAAGCAAGCACTGAATTTGCAATCAGCTGCCAAATTTGCAGATGAATATGTTCTCACACATAAGTCCAAATTTCAGTCTAGCAGTAACAATAGATGGTCCCAATTTCAGAAAAAGGGTTATGGTGATACCCAAGATTCCTCACCCAAAGACAAAGACAAATCTGGTAATGGTGCTCAGAAATCCAGTAACAGGTCTGATCAAAGTGTGAAAGCTGACAGTGACAAAAGTGGTCTAGTTTGCAGTTATTGCAAGAAATCTGGTCATGTTACAACTTACTGTTGGTTCCTTAAAGCTAAGAAAGAAAAAGAAAAGGATACCAAACCAAATGCCTTTGTGAAAACAAGGTTAGAAACCCCTGTAGTAGATGACCGATCTGCTAAATTGCCTGCTTCTTGTGGGCCTAAAAAGCCTGATACAGCTGACTTCGTGAGGGAGGAATTTCTTCCATTTGTGTCAGAGGGATTTGTGGCTCTGAAAGAGCATACTACTCCTGTCCCCATATATATCCTAAGGGATACTGGAGCTTCTCAGTCACTTTTGTTGATGGACTCCTTGGAGTTACATGATGAGACCGCTTCAGGGGATTTCATACTTGTACAAGGTATTGAAGGGAGGACTGTATCTGTACCCCTGCGCTCTATATTCTTGAAGTCAGATTTAGTTACAGGACAGGTAAAGGTGGGACTTATGTCAAGTCTTCCTATAAAGGGTGTTTCTCTGTTGCTAGGCAATGACCTGGCTGGGGGCAAAGTAGTTCCCCCTGTACATCTTACTTCACAGCCAAGCACTGAAGATGGGGATGAGGACCCATCTCTGTATCCTTCTTGCGCAGTGACTCGTGCTATGGCCAAGAAGGCTAAAGAAGAAGATGATGTAGTGCCGTCCAGTACATTGAATAGTCAGGACTCAGGTGGTTCGCCTCATGACTCTGATTGGCCTACTATGGTTTCTCCGTTTGAGGACTTATCAGATACTTTTATCAGTTCTCTATTCAGCCAGCCGGATGGGTCTGGTGATTCTGATGTGTCTGGAGACTTGTCTCTGTCCAGAAAGCGGTTGATTGAGGAGCAAACTAATGATCCTGAAATTTGTGTACTAAAGAGGAGAGCCCTTCCTGATAAAGAAATAGACGCAGTTCCAGTTGGGTATTATCTCAAGGATGGTGTGTTGATGCGGAAGTGGCGCCCTCCTGATATCCCTGCCAATGCAGATTGGGCAGTGGTCAGGCAAATTGTTGTTCCGAAGGTCTATAGGAATGAGATCTTAACAATGGCTCATAGTTTACCTTTATGAGGTCATCTTGGTGTTACCAAGACTGTTGATAAGATCATGAAACACTTCTTTTGGCCTGGGCTTCGGAAAGACGTTTCCAACTTTTGCAAAACCTGTCACACTTGTCAGGTAGTTGGAAAACACCAGTTAGACCCACCTGTAGCTCCATTGCAGCCTATCCCAGCATTTGGGGAGCCATTCTCTAGGGTCATTGTTGATTGCGTTGGCCCATTACCCAAGACTAGATCTGGAAATCTGTACTTGTTGACAATCATGTGTGCATCTACCAGATTCCCCGAAGCCATACCTCTACGTAACATCAAGGCAACTGCAATCTCGAAGGCTTTGATAAAGTTCTTCACGTTGTTTGGCCTTCCCAGGGAAATTCAGTCAGATCAGGGTAGCAATTTCACTTCAGGATTGTTTCAGCAGGTTGTGTATGAACTAGGTGCAAAGCAGATTCTTTCTAGTGCCTATCATCCAGAAAGTCAGGGTGCCTTAGAGCGGTTTCATTCCACTCTCAAGACAATGATGAGGACTTATTGTTATAACCATGAGAAAGACTGGGATGAAGGGGTTCATTTGCTGTTGTTTGCAGCTAGAGAAGCAGTGCAGGAGTCTACTGGATTCAGTCCATTTGAGCTAGTGTTTGGTCATGAAGTGAGAGGACCTTTGCTATTATTGAGTGAACAATGGCAAGAGGAAGAGCCGCACATCAGTCTGTTAGACTATGTTAGCAAGTTCAAGGAAAGATTGCGTGCAGCTTGTGACCTAGCCAAAGAGAACTTGAAATCAAGTCAGGGAAAAATGAAAACTTGGTATGATCAAAAGGCTAGAAGCCGTGAGTTTAAACCAGGAGAAAAGGTCCTTGTGTTGTTTCCCTTGCAGTCCAATCCATTGCAGGCTAGATTTCATGGTCCTTATGAAATTCTGACAAAACTCAATGATCTCAATTACATTGTGAAGACTCCAGATAGGAGAAAACCAAAACAATTGTGTCATATTAACATGCTAAAGCTTTATCATGACAGAAATGCTAGGGTTGCAGCTGTCACTTCAGATTCTCCAATGGTTGAAACGTGTGAAGATGAGGGGGAGTTTCAAGATGATGAACCAAGAATTAAAGCTGAAGTTCTTTCATGTAAATTGTCAAACACTGAAGTGTTGTCATCCAAAGGATGATACAGTCTACAATCGCCGAATTGCCACACACGGATGCGTACATCGATGACTTGATCACATGGATTGACTCCTGGGAAGAACATCTAAAAGATGTAGAGACGTTGTTCCAGCGCCTGACCCAGGCTAACCTGACTGTTAACCTGAGCAAGAGTGACTTTGGTTGTGCTACTGTCACCTATCTTGGCTACGTCATAGGCCAGGGTAAGGTGGCACCCATAAATGCTAAAGTCCAAGCCATCATGGACTTTCCAGTTCCTGACAACAAAAAAGCTTTGCGCCGCTTCCTTGGAATGATCGGGTACTACCGCAAGTTCTGCAAGAACTTTGCTGAGATTGCTCTCAGTCTAACTAACCAACTGAAGAAAGGCGTAAAGTTCACCTGGGATGATGCATGCCAGAGAGCCTTCGATCACCTGAAGTCTCTGCTGTGTTACTTCCCCGTGCTCAAATCTCCTGACTTCAACAAACCGTTCTCCATCGCGGTCGATGCTAGCGACCAAGCTTGTGGATCTGTGCTCCTACAGAGAAGTGACTCTGATGACATTGAGCATCCCGTGGCATACTTCTCCAGGAAGTTCAATCGCCACCAAAGGAACTATTCCACAATAGAGAAGGAACTGTTGGCTCTGGTCCTTTCTTTACAACACTTTGAGGTTTATGTTTGTACAGGACAAAAGCCAATGATTGTGTACACTGACCACAATCCGTTAATGTTTTTGAGTAAGATGAAAAACAAGAATCAGAGATTGTTGAATTGGAGTTTGATTTTTCAGGAGTTTGACTTGGAAATTAAGCATGTGAAGGGTACAGACAATGTAATTGCTGATTGCTTATCCCGTGTTTGAATGTGTATATGTATATCATGTGTTTGAATATTGTATGATATGTATATATAGACAAGTGTTCACTTAACCATTTTGTATTGAAAAGAAAAATTTTGCCTTTATGAGTCAAAATTTTTCCCTTTTGGAATGGAGGTGTAATGTGAATATAGGCCACTAGATGGCAGTATTTACCTTTTTTTTTTTGTTCAGCTCAGACTGGAGTCATGTTTAGACATGTCCTGGACATGTCTGGGGCAAGTCCCCGAAAATAAAAAAAACAGAGGTCTAAATGTGGGTGGGGTCTGCAAAAGAGTATATAACGCAAAGAATTGAGACAGTAAAGTAGTAGGAGAAATTGCAAGAAGATGACCAGACCTGCCATTCTGTTCAAGACCTGTGACGTTTCTTTTGTGGATTTCTTTGCCTGTGTTTGAGCATTTTCATCATCCAGGACATCACCAAGCCACCCCCCCCAAAAAGGGATTGTAAATATTTATGTTTTGTACATAATTCAATCTTGGTCTTTAGGTTAGTTAGTTGTTATGGTGTTTGTTAATTAAATGTGTTGAGGTTTTTAAAACTGTGTCTGTCATCCCTTGCTGTTGCTGTTGTGTTATAAATGTAATAACAAATTGGGGCCATAACAGTCAAGAGCCACATATTGGGCACAGCTGAAATTGAATTATAAGCAAGAGGTATCTTACCCTTGGGGGTGTCTTACCCTGCTCAACCCTATATGTGCGAGCGCATATTTAATATGTGTGCTGGTGCAGCCCAACAGGCACAAAACGCACATGGCAGCAGCTGAAAATGAAATGCAAAAATATCATTCAAACAAGTAAGATGTAATTTCACCAAAAGCAACTGCTTAGTCTACCCTACCTATTTAAACAGCATTCAGTGGCTAACGTGTAATACAACCCCAATTCCGAAATAGTTGGGATGAAGTGTAAATTGTGAATAAACTCAAAATGCAGTGACTTTCAGATCACATGAGCCAATATGTTATTTACAATAGAACATTGATAACATTTCAAATGTTGAAACTGAGACATTTTACATTTTTATCCACAAAATGAGCTTATTTCAAATTTTCTGGCTGCAACAGGTCTCAAAAAAGTTGGAACACAGGCAAAAAAAAAAGGGTTGAAAAAGTGAATAATATATAAGAAAATCAGCTGAAAGAACATTTAGCAAGTAATTAAGTTAACTGGCATCAGGTGTGTAACATGATTGGCTATAAAAGGGATGTCTTAGAGAGGCTGAGTCTCTCAGAAGTAAAGATGGCCAAAGGCTCTCCAACCTGTGAAGGTTTGCGTAAAAAAATTGTGGAATACTTTAAAAGCAATGTTCCTCAACGTCAAATTGCAAAGGCTTTGAAGGTCTCATCATCGACAGTGCATAACATCATCATCATTCAGAGAAAGTGGAAAAATCTCTGTGCTTAAGGGACAAGGCCAAAGACCTTTACTGGATGCCGTGATCTTCGGGCCCTCAGACACCACAGCATCACTCACCGACATTATTCTGTCATTGACATTACTAAATGGGCCCAGGAATACTTCAAGAAACCACTGTCTGTAAAAACAGTCTAGCAGTTTTGTATGCGTATAAAGCTATCATTTTAAAGCTACCTAATTACTGAACATCTCTCATTGCATGGAGTTCCAATCGCTATCAGACAAGATCTCAGGATTGGTTAGTCCTTAGGGTGCCACAAGTCAAAAGTGAACTGGGGAAAAACTGCCTTAAGCTATTGTGTACCTAGCGCCTGGAATAAGTTCCAGGAGACTGCTAAACTAAATACCTTTGTCTCATTGAGCACACTCAAAAATTTGTTAAATGAGTTTGATATTAAAGTACTGATGTTTTAGTCTTTTTATTGCTGATTTTATTCAAATTATTTTTATTGCTTCTTTGTTATATTTTCTCTGATTGTACATTGTCTTGCATGTAACCAGGGCACCATTGAAAATGAGACCTCGGTCTCAATGGGTTTCCCTGGCTAAATAATGGTTAAATAAAAAAATAAAATAAAATAAAAAACAGTCCTCCGTGGCATCCACAGATGCCACCTAAAACTTGATCATGCAAAAAGGAAGCCATTGTTGGGCATGATCCAGAAGTGCCGCCGTGTTCTGTGGGCTCATTTAAAATGGACTGTAGCAAAGTGGCAAAGTGTCCTGTGGTCAGACAAGTCCAAATTTGACATTCTTGTTGGAAATCATGGGCGCAGTGTCCTCCAGGCTAAATAGGAGAAAGACCACCTCTCCTGTTATCAGCATTCAGTCCAAAAGCCAGCATCTCTGATGGTTTAGGGATGCATTAGTGCATATGCTGTGGGACACTTGCATGTTTTAAAAAGCACCATGAATGCTGAAAACTATATAAAGGTTTCAGAGCTACATATCTTTCCCTCCAGATGACATCTATTCCAGGGAGGGCCTTGTGTATTTCAGCAGGAAAATGCTAAACCACATACTGCAGCTATTACAACAGCATGGCTTCGTAGTAGAAGAGTCCGTGTGCTGAACTGGCCTGCCTGCAGTCCTGATCTTTCACCAGTTGAGAACATTTGGCGCATAATTAAAGGAAAAGTCCGTCAAAGGAGACCCAAAACTCTCCAGCGGCTGGAAGCTTGATTTAAACAAGAGTGGGATCGAATTCCAATGGATAAACTCAAGAAACTTGTCTCCTCAGTGCCCAGACGACTCCACTCTGTGTTAAAAAGAAGAGGGGATACTACACCATGATAAACAGGCCGCTGTTCCAACTTTTTTGAGACCTGTGGCAGCCATCAAATTTGAAATGAGCTCATTTTGCAGATAAAATTGTAAAATTTCTCAGTGTCAACATTTGCAATGTTATCTCTGTTCTATTGTGAGTAAAATACTGGCTGGTGTGATTTGAAATTCATTGCATTTTGATTTCATTCACAATTTGCACTTTTGGAATTGGTGTTGTAAAAGGAATACTTTTTCAGATTCTTAGTTGTCTGTCTGGCAAATTATGATGGTTCAGACATACATAGGCATTTGAAAAATTGTGATATAACCAGCACACTAATTATAAAACAGAATTTAAATTTGTGAATTAGTTAAAGTTATAATTTGACGATCTAATCTTTATCTTCTACCAGTAACTGATGGCATAATTTGTCTGGTGGAGTCCTCTGCTATTACAGAGCTTCATACAATTGTAAGAGCTCTTCATAATTCATTTATTTTTTAATAACTGGTTACCATAGAACACAAAATCATTCAAAATTTTACCACAGGAGGATGACAGTGACACAGAGAGGCCTACTGAGGCGTACAGCTTAAAAATAAGATCTAACAGTTGATGATAGTGGAATATCTTCATAAAACTTGCACCTTTTTTAAAGACAGCACTGATGGAAATTAGATGGAGCAAGAGGATCCATCCCCCTCCGAAGCACAGCTTACCTCTGTAAGATGTTCTCCACTGGCCTGTGACTCACACTCAAACAAATCACACATGGCACTGAGATTCAGTGTCCTTTTTGTGTACCTATAGCTCCCTGTGAAGCAGCTCTATACGCTGTATCTAAAGAAACAGATCGAAAAATCCAACCTAGAAATGGACCACAAAAGGCTGCAAATGCTGAAGCATCAGTTACAGGTGGAAGAGGGGATAACAGGTGGATGACTTTACTTGTTTGCTCAACATACAAAATATTAACTACTGCATCTGTCTTTGCAGGAAGAAAAAAAAAAAAAAAAAAAGCAAAGTTAAGCTGTCCTTATTTTAAGATGATACAAGTGGAATCTTCTTTCTCATTCCAAGCTGATGCAAGTAACTTATTTCAGGATAATTCCAGACTTTAATTTTCGCGTTTTAAAACATCCGTTGTTCCATCTTGAGATATTTTGACTTGGAATAAATTTAACATATGAACTGCTGATCATTCATTATAGCAAATTAGTTGACTTTCCGACATGCATTGTGAACAGTTAAAACTCTCCAGAGAGTTGTTCATTATTTTGCACTTTGAAGAGCATACTCATGATAGAAACTGACTGTGCCTTTAATGAATGAAGTTGTGTTTGTTTCTTTCCGTAATAACACTAAACGATAATGAAGACTGCCGTTTGCACAAAAAAAAAAACGAAGAGCTATGTCATTTGTTCTGAACTGAGAGCGTGTCCTCGGTGTGTCACACGAACAATATGCGGGCTGAGAATTTTGTTGAAATAAATCATAAATTCCTCAGAGAAACAGAGCGCTAAAACAAATATTCGTCCGAAAATGATAAAACATCTAAACGTGGTCGGATAACTCTGACGGTGGTTACTTCTCATTTGCGCTTCAATGTAATTGTCTCTTCAAGGAACGGACATGCCATGTCTCACATCTTCGCAGTCGCAGGAGAAGAAACACTCAGTTACTGAATGAAAATCTGCCGGCGAGCAGGTTAGCTTCACAGAGTGAGTTGAACTGACCTCACACTGAGACCGAATTACTCAGATTCCTGCAACTCGGAGTTACCACTAACTCCCCTTTCTGAAATGGGGCCTTGGTCTTCAAAAGTTATCTAGCTAACTTACGACAATAAAAACGTTAGATGGCACAGTTAGCTAGCACTTGGATACTTTTAAAGTAACATTTGTGAACACGTCAGTTGATAAAACTGAGCCATCTCAGCACTTGGGAACACAGGTGAATTACATTGCGAAATTACACTCGCTTTCATGATTCTGCGGTGCTCAACTTGCGGTGAATGTCCGTGCAGCGCACAGAACACCCAGCCAATCAGAGACAGAGGGGGCGATTTTTATAATTTCGCTTGCCGGCGCAGTTCCAACCGTGGACCTGTAAGGAGAACATCTTTGGTTCCAACCAGCTGACAGTTTGTAATTGACATTACCTGCAGAATTCACTACGAGCTGATTAGCTGTTGAGACGGGTTATGTGCTTTAGGTTCTAAAACTTTTGCGATTTGACATGCTGAATCTCCGGCGACGTCTGCAGCCGGCTTGAGTCGAGCTGCAACGGGCCAGTTTACACTGTTGCATCTCCTCCCTGCGACGTTCTAAAACGGTCTCGTCTCGTCGCAAATCTATGGTCTGAACTGGGTTTAAAGTCACCTCATTGAAATTGAGCTATTTCATCTACTTCACTAACCATTAGTATTATCATTCAGAAAATATAGTCATAATGACATCCATGAGCAAGCTGGTGAATGCTGGGCACATAGCGATGGACATAGCTGGGTAGCTACATATCGATCTAGTATCATATAAATGCAGTCGGTGTAGCGTGCTACAGGAATGAGAATGGATTATTTCAATGTCTACATGCTATATTGTACCAGCCAATAGTATTACACTTATAATAACCACGTAACTTTTCTATGCTAACTAGCAACTTCATCCATATTATTCCATTTTGTGTGTGTGCAAGCGCTAGGATCAGACCGCTGACTGCAGTTCACTTGATGGCCTCCACTGACAGTACTGACTGGAAATTTTTGAAAGAGGCACGATGCACCTTAAAATCGGATCCCTGGTTATGGTCAATTACTGGCACAGCCAAAACTCAGACTAGGCATGAGTAAGTAAAAAAGCACACTTCTGAATTCCTGGTGAGTTTTCACAGATTATTGAGCCCGAGGAGGCTGTCTACACCATGAATGCATTTAAATTCTAAATGAGGTTCAGAAAAATATACAAATAAATAAATATCCAACAGTTTATCTCCAGTGAGTTTGAATGACCTGCTGTGCATTAATTTGATGCTTCTGCAATATGCTTGTGGAGCATGTTCAGAAATGTGTTCGCACATACGCAAATAAAGCTGTTTACTCAGCACATTTTCGTTAATATCTTCCCCTTGGACAAATTTGGGAAAACAGTTTCAAGTAAGATAAAGTAGTCGTTCATTTAATCAGTCCCGGCCTCATTAAGTAACTAAATACTACAAGCTCAATGCTTTTCCTAATGTGTTTATGGAGCTTGAAAGCACATAAATTATTCAAAAAAGCATCATCACCTGCATTCTTGTTGGAACAAACACTCTTTGGTTCCAATATTAGAGAGCCACAGAAGCATTTTGTCTGCTAAATGAGAGTCAGAAAGGAACAGCCATTTTTCAAAAACAACCCCAATTCTCTCCCCCCCCCCCCCCCAAAAAAAATTGGGATGCGCAGAACAAAATGTAAATAAAAACAGAATGCAATAAATCTTAAGTCATTTAAACCTTATAATTAATTGAAAATGGTACAAAGGCAACATGGCAATGGTGAAAGCTGATAATTTATTTTATTTTATTTAATACCTTCTCATTTTTAATTTGATGCCAGTAACATATATTCATAAAGCTGGGATCAGGGTAACAAAACTGGAAAAGTTTCATGATGCTACTAAAAAAATACACCTGGTGGAACATCTCACAACTAATTTGGTTAATTGGCAATATGCCAGTAACATGACTGGGTATAAAAAGAAAATCCCGGAGAGGCTGAGTATTTGAGAGGTAAAGATGGTGAGGGTTTCACCATTCTGTGAAAGACTGCATGGGCAAACTGTTCACGAATTTAAAGAATAGTGTTCCTAAGCGTAAAATAGCAAATAATTTGTGGATTTCATTATCGACAGAACGTAATGTCATTAAAAGATTCAGAGAATCCTGAAAAATCTCTGAATGCAAGGGACAAGGCTGAAAACCAATTTTGAATGGCCATGATTTTCAGACTCTCAGGCAGCATCACATTAAAAACAGATTCTGATCTGGAAATCACAGCAGGGACTCAAAAACACTTGTGAAAAACACTATCAGTAAAAGGATCACTGCTGCATCCACAAACGCAAGAATAAACTATGATGAAAGTATAACAGGATACATAAGATATAGAAACAATGCTGCCTTCTCTGGACCAAAGCTTAATTAAGATGGACTGAGGCATAGTGGAAAATTGTCCTGTGGTCTGACCAATCAAAATGTGAAATTCCTTTAGAAAATCATGTATGCCACATCCTCCAGGGTAAAGAGGAGACGGACCATCCAGGGGTGCGTTTCCCAAAATCGCAGATGCTAATTTACGTAGTTGGGCCCATTGCCTGTGAATGGACAAACTATGTAAGTAGCTAACTTAGTTAGCAACTACGCTTTTGAGAAACGCGCCCCAGCTTGTTACCATAGCACAGTAAACAAGAGCCATCTGGCAATGGCGGATCCCCCCAGCTGAAGGTTGTGTAACCTACAGGTTGTGTGGACAGACGGACGGACCAAAACCCCCGAAAGGCACAACTAGACCATAAGGAGAAGCTCCATACTAAATTTGGTGTTTGAAAGTGGTATAGTTTTCGAGTTCTGGTCCGGAAATGATTTTATTACAGACGGACGGACGGACACACGGATCGCTATATCCCCCGGGGGGAAAAAGCTAGCATTTAGATGAAATGGGGGTAAATTAGTGCACAACACAGGTGATTTGCACATTTAGTGAAGATACCATTAATTCTGAGTGATATATACTGGTTTTGCAGAAAAATAATGCTGCAATGTCTTTCTGTTGAGAGAAGGTCTTGCTAATTTCAGCAAGACAATGCCAAGCAACAGTCAGCACTATTTAAAAAACACAGCTCCATGGTCACTCAGTGAAAACATTTAGTGCATTTATGAAGCAAAAAAAAAAAAAAAAAAAGACCAGATATTGTGAGGTGCTGACCAGCCAAAATCTTACATTAAGCAAGAATGGTAAAACATTTTGCTTTAAAAATCACAGCAATTGGTCCCCTCTGTAAGCTTTCGTGAACTGAGTTGTTAAAAGTAGTGATAAAGCAAAAATGCAGTAAACATCCCCTGGTCCAAACTTTTTTTAAAAAACGTAGCAGGCATCAAATTCAAAATGAACATATTTGTCAAATAACAAAATTTCACAGTTTCAACATCTACAGTTTTGTCTTTGTACCATTTTCAATAAAATATAGAATATAAATGATTTACAAATAATTTACTGTTTTTATTGACATTTTACACAGCGTCTCCACTTACTTGGAAACAAAGTTGTAAGTAACTATATTACTATTCTAGTCCTGAAGTAGTATTTCAGGCCGAACACAGAAAATGATTACCACGTACAGAATCATATTCAGCAGGTTTACCACTATTCATCCTGCTCTTAACTTATGGCTGAAGCTAAGCAGGACTAGGCTAGGTTGGTACTTGGAAAGCACATCACGTGCGAAAACCTAGTTGTGGCTGGTTTTGTAGTTGTTGGGCCAGCCTTCTCTTACGTCAAATAAAAACTCCAATGCAGCAGTGCAGTGATGGGGACACTGAGCTGTAGGTATGGTCATCTTACACATGGGACGTCCAGACTCGCGCGTAAGATCCAATGGCATTCATTGCAAAGAGTGGGGAATTCTGTGACCAGCCTCTCCCAATCTGGCTCTTACCTGCAACATAATCTGTCCTTGATTTAAACTGGCTCGGATGAACATTTTCTCCCTCTTTACTACAGCTGACGTGTGGCGAGTGTTCAGGCACAAAATGGCTGCTATGGTTCAGCACGTTGTCGGTGGTTGCGGTAAGCTTCCCCCTCATCATTCCACAGCGCTTCAAGAGTGCGAGAAAAGGGCTGTATAAATGCAGCGATTAATTAATTAATGTACTTGCATGCCCCAGGCGGTTGCTATGTAATTCAATTATACCTCTATAAAACTTTCAATTAAAGAGGCTTACATCATCAATGGAAAAAGATGTTCATTATACGGTAAAGATGGACTTTCAAATCAGTTTGGCAGCAGGGCTGGGGATAGCTAGCTTACTAATGACTGGCCATCATATTTGCTTGTACTTCTGCATTATGTAAGTTTGGAATAGCAGGCACAGTTGTGTTACCACGATTATGATTCTTTTTAATTATCAGAACTTTCAACTGTATTAAATGAGCATTAGGAAATGTGTTGAAATTTTTTTTTAACATTACTTCCCTGGAATTGGAATTTAGCTTACCAGGCCTCCATTTAATTGTGTACAAACACAAATCTTTGTAAAACATGCCTTTGATCACTTCCCAGCAAATGAGTGATTGTTAGATCGTTGCATAGCACTTGAGAATTGTTGCAAATAGAGCCAGTTTACACCATGTGTCAGATTCTGCCCAGTATTTTTTTTTTTTACATATAGATGTGTGACCCCAAGTGAGGAAATTCTCATTTTTAGTGCCCAATACTGTGTTGGCAATTTTTGAGGGGTCTCCAAGGGGGCAGGGATGAAAAATGAACCTTAGAAAATCGGGTTTTAAAATGCAAATATTTCATTGCGCCAGTCTAGCTCAGGAACAGCACAACTTAGGTTGTTACGCCAATATCCAAAAGAAGAAAGCCGATTTAACGTATTTGATGTATTTTTCAATTTCATCAAACCGTACATCCATCCAAACCTTACAATGTCCATTGGATTTCCCATGGAAGGAGGTTGAGCTCGTCGAAAGGACTTCGTTCAAATGTTTATATGTCAATTAAGATTGTGTGGTTAAAATCTTGTCTCATTCATCAACTATCAACTTTGTCATTTTCAAATTCGAAAAATATGCTAATTTTGCATATTTACTTGGGGGCGTATTTCAGGCTTTAATTTTTCGATAAATTGAGTCGACCTAAGGGTAGCAATGCATATTGGCATTTACCACGTGTCCATGCAATATAACGGCAGCAACTGTTTTGGAAAACCGAATCTGTTAGATGAGAAGAGCGCAATGCAAAGTCCTTAAAAAAATTAAGTGCAAATTTATCTCCCATTTTCAACAATTTTTAAGATGGATACAAAATATTACTCAGTGCTTCTGATGGTGAAGCCTAAAAGCGAGCAAGGCATAGATGACGTAGGAAAAAAAAAAATCTTGAGATTCTCACTGGTGCGCAAGCAGATACTGGCCTCTATACATTTGACCCGGAGCAAGCAAAATGGGCGTGGTCAGAAAATTTCAAACATGCATTTCTTGAAAACTATTTCACTGTTGTTTCTGTAATTTTGGTATATCATTACTGGTCCTGGGGGCTATTCGCAAAATATGTTTCATGGAAATCGGAGGGGGTCTGGGGATGCTTTGTTCAGTTTGGCGTGAAAATGACTATTGGGCATTTCAGACCCGTCCCAATTTAATATCGAAGCAAAACCCAAATTTTTCATCATTGAATGCATACTTCTTTATGCAAATCCTGTTTGTGTCCACTTAAACTTCAAACAAAAACTTTGCGCTAGCTAGGTACTCAGCCAGTTGCAGACTGCCTGACCAGGCGAAATGGTCGAGCTAAAAACCATACACCAGCGTCATGCAAAAAAAGTCTGGCGCCAAACAGGAGTCAGTCCCAGTAGCTGCATATCACACAAGGAGACAAAACTTGGAAATTCTTTACCCATGCCTCATCTTCCTCCTAGTCTCTTTTTTTTGACTCATCAAAATAGCCTCCTTGAACAATAGATTGGTCATCATATTACCCATAAATCTACACAAAAAGAAAGCAAGATGAATTATATTTTCCATAATACAAACAGAAAATTTGCAGCCAAAGCACCATCAATTTCCATCAGAAATGAAATTTACAGAGCAGGTCTAACGAAGGCCCAATACATATTCACATGATGAGCAAACATTGATGGACCAAAATTTTAAAACTGTTACTTCCCATGATTGATTTTTTTTGTCAAAAACATACCTACTTGCTGAATTAAGAAGAGTAGTTACATGCAGTCTACTTCTAATGGTCCATTTTATAGGAAGTTTACATAGTGACAGTTACAAAGAATGAACCTTGTAAAAATTCTCATCACGAGGGTCGGGGTACATTTGAATCCCGAGCGTTTGAGTTGGGACTATAGCTGAAATACGCACTTCAGGTTGTACCACGGACTGTGTATGGATGGATTGGAAGATGCAGTAAACCGCAGAAGTACCTACAGTACATTGAACATGTTAGATTTATAATTCCGCATTATTTTGTGTTCCACATTCATCCAAAGTTGGTTGGGATATTTGTCACGTCTGAAAGTTGGTCGGAACATAACCCAACAATCCCTACACCCATGCTTTGCACAAGAGCACTGGTTTAGAATGCGTTGGATTCATCATGGCTGCTTACGCAGAGGTTTGCATAATAGACTTCTCTGTTCTTACCAACATTCAAAATTTTTCTGTACAACTGAATTTAGAATCTAAGTAATATTGATGGCCCTAATATTCCTATGAAAGAAGGTTAGATGTGAAAAGAGTGTCATGCCAAAAAATTTGAAAAGTGCATCTCGGATTTGTGAATAGGTTTTTTATTTACAATTTGTATCAGTAGATACAACCTTTTTAACTGTATTCCAAAGTGTGCAAAAAAAAAAAAAAATCTTGAAAGATTCTATCCAGGAAAAAAATGGGGACATTGGAAAATTACATACAGTCGTATTCCCAACATACTTTATAATTGGCTAAAATGTAAACTGCAACAGCCTGCATTTCTATCTAGAATTTACTAAGGGCATGGTAGCCATTGTACGGTCTGAAATGTTCCACAAAATGATGCACGAGTATTTGATTCTCCCAAGGTTACAACCAAAGGTATTTTACGCATTTATGTACAAAAATTGACATTCTTTTATCATTAAAGTAAAGAAAAGGCCATTATAATAACAGAGCAGCACTAATGTGAGAAAGAAAATTAAAATTGTACCAATTGTTCATGAAATCATTCAGAAACGAGGGAGGCGTTCACTGAATTGCATGTAAACTTTCATTTTCACTCACAGCATGGTCAAACTACAAACTCAAAACAAAAATTACAGGTGAAGCCTGTCAAGTGCTCAACAGTGATAATGTCATGCTTAGACAATTCCAACAAGCAACAGTCTGACAGATGTACAAGGCAACAGTAAATCACTGAAACAAAATGCACTCCAATCTATGGCTACCGAAGTATCTAGATCATCGCTTCAGAGGGAGAAAAAAAAAAAAAAAAAAGCAATAAAATCAAGATTCCAACCAATTCAAAATAGTGTAGGCCTACGTAATGTAGCCAATATAAGATTAAAGAGACCACCAATTTCATGATCTGAACTTCACATTTGCTTTTGCATTCAATCAACATCAACTTTTCAAAATTTTGTTTCTTTTCCACTTTTCTGGTGGCATATATAGCATTTAGGCTAGTTACTGTTCATTATGTCACATTCATTGAGCCACATTCTCAAAGCACACGTTCACCCTTCCATTACTCTAATTCAGAGGTCAACTGGATTAAGTCACAATTACACATCGCAAACACACACACAGGCTATTCAAAATGTTGTAGACAAAACCAATGCAACCAACCCATAAGACCAGTCCTCAACAACACACTTGTACACTTGACTGCTGACGTCCTGACATAACACTCCTTTTTAAAAGTTACTTATGCCCATAACCATTACAATACTCAGCTGCATGCAAACAGAAGTCAAAAAATAAGAACTGTTCAATGGTTTATCCCTTTCAAGCTTGCTATGTTGCCAGAGCTAACAGAATTACCATTGATCTCAACCCTGCCTACCCTACCTATTAACAGTCATTATGCAAACACCTCCCAAAGGTTGATCATTGCAAGAAAAATAATACACAAGGGGAATCTAAGAATTGCTCTTGCAAAATATGTTCTTGTATGAACGAACAGTACATATGCAAACATTCCCATACATCGCAGTGACATAAAAGCAAGATACTGTTCAACTCCCTTCCGAGCCAGCCTAGGTTCATTGTTTAAGTCGTAGAGTGGATAGAATGGAGTGAACTCCGCACCGGGGCCCCAAATTCAGCCTTATAACCCCCCGCCCCCAACCTGAAAAAAATTAGTCACTAATAACAAAGTTTGGGCAACAAGAAGGTTCAAGTGCTCAGGAATCACTAATGTCCCAGGGCTACATGGAAGCCTGGGAGAGATATGAGATGGGTAAGGTGAATGACTCAAACCTGCCAAAATGGCAAGGCTAACTTCAAAGGAGAATGAATGCCAATGCCTGACAGTGAATCCTGAGGGCAATGAATCTCCATACACATTATCAGTCAAACGTATAATACTAGAAGTAAGGTTGAGTGAAATCCCTTACCGAACTCCTCCATTTTCTTCCCTTTTACAAGAGATTAAAAAGGTTCAAGAAGGAACCAGTATCATCACAGATATGTCCCACGTCAGGACTCTCTGCAACAAGATTAACTACAAAGGCTACAGTAGAAAAAGCAGACAATTTCCCTTATTCCTTTCAGAGATTCAAAGAGAAAAGAGGACAAGACGTGTGTCTACTTGCGCATGCGCTGTTCCTAACAGACTTACAGCTCGATAGCACAGTGTCTACTTGCACACGAGCAGCGAACACAAAAATCAGTTCCACGGAGAAACTATGAATACTGAGGAACAACACATCCATCACCAAAAAATGTCACGTCTTTCCAAAAAAAAGAGCCCAGACTAAAAAAAATAGCTAGGAGTTATGCATCCCACACTCGAACAAATACACGAAGAGGGACTGAGCAAGTGAAGTTGAAATGGGCTCGCAACATGTAAAGGCAGAAGGGGCTGGTTTGAAGATGCAGTGATGTTATGGAGCACGCCATTTTGAGACCAGCAGACAGTTGGCATAAAGATGGTATAGAGAAACAAGACCGCATCCATATTCTCCCCGTTTGAGTAGCTGAACATGATATAAAAATACGACTAATCTTGACTCTACCATACGTAAACCTTACTTTCCTCAATGGTTTCCTTCTCATTTAGGTCCTTTTTTTTTAAAAAAAAAAAAAGCTGAAATTTTCCATTTTGTTTTTCCCAATTTTGTTTTTTTTTTTTGTTTGTTTTGAGATTTTTTTGTACTCTTGTTTCACAGAACAGCAATGAATTCAGAAAGTTGCAGCCACTACATTTCCCTTGGATACTCAGACTGGGGAGTACACACAAATACATACTCAGCAGTTTATTCTGTATGAGCTGTATTGCAGCCTTGCTAAAGCAGATTTAATTTAGTAATTAAAACTTAATATCATGCTAGTTTGCACAGGAGGAAAGGAGTCCTTGCAGACAATCAGCAGAAAGTGCTGCTTCAGGGGAATACGTGTAATATTTTAAGCAATAAATCTAATACTATTGTAACTCATACAAACATGAAAATGCCTCACAATTCTTCTATTAATATTTTAAAAGAAATTAAATTCAAATAACGGAGCAAAAAAAATAAAAAAAATTTAAAAAAAAACTACCGATAGTGCATACTCAATAAAACTTCAATTTTTTTCCCCATCTTGAAAGAAATTAGCAGATGTTATGATGTGATCTTTTCACACATACAAGGAAATTTTATTTCTGCCAACTCTATTACAAACAGCCCCCTCAAATTAATTGAAAATTGCTATCCAAACTACAAGGGTTGAAATTACTTGATTTTCAAACTGTAACATCATTAAGTAAACCATTTTTAGCGCGCAAAAATGATTGGACTTTGAGCTTCCATGCATTAAGGCGAAGTGATTTATGCAGTACAAAAAAGTGTGTGTTCTGCATTAAAAATCACACAACTGTGCCTCGTGTCAACTTTCAATATACAAAAAACAGCTTTAAGAGCATTACTAGCACTGGATACAGCATAGTGTAGACTGAACTTTTCAAAAATAAGTAGAGCACACTCATCTGGAATATGAAGCAACTGCAGCATTTCAAAAATATATCTAATGGGGAAAAATATCTCAAAGGCTATTCTTAAACACTTTGATTTTTCTGTTTAAACTGCTTTAGGTCTATCCTTCAAAGAAACTACTTTTAAAATGGTAGGGCATGAACTAACATGTCCACTTGGTCAATGTATGCAACTCCAGCCACAGAAAACCAGGACAATGTCAATTAGTTGGGCACCAGTTAAGCTTAGCTGTGCATTATCAAATGCCCATCAAGCTAAACATGGCATTCCTATGTGCTTTGGTTATAAGGGAAAAAGAATAGAACAGAAAAAATACTAACTGTAGCTTCACTCTTTATGGCTTATAGGTTCATTTAATCATGATCCTCATAACCAAAATCAAAAGCTCAAATCATCTCTCAACATGTAATCTCACAACAGTACTCTTGTGCCCTTCAAATCTGTCCCTGCTCATTAATTGTGGGTCTGAGCAAGAGGAAATTCACAGGTTCCAGCTGAAAAAGTAGGAACACCCATTATCACGGCTAATAAACAAAATTCTGATTGGGGGGGGGGGAATGGCACCAAACTTTGTTACTGTCTTACTGACCCCAGAAAGTGCAAGTTGCAACATGAGTCCCATTATCAGCATCCTGCTAAAGCGGTTCAGTAGTGTTTCTCCTGCAAGTAGTCTTTCATCTTGTTTGGTAAAGGCAGTTTTTGGATCAGGTCGATGCGTGTGTACTGTCGGATGACGAAGCGACAAAGGTACTGCAGGGAGCGCACTTGCATAAACCGTGAGACTGGGTTGGTCAGCCTGACTGGGTACGTAGCCGAGCCCGGCAGCCGGGACCTGGAGTAGCAGAAGGCGCCATTCTCAGAGTCCTTTATTGAGTGCTCGATGAGGTCCACGATGGATGTGTGGCCCTCAACGTCGGGCTGCTCATAGAAGCTGAAGCGGCCATTTGAGTGTTCAATGCGCGTGTGCAGGGTCTTGCTCTGCGAGCGGAAGCTCAAGCTGAGTAAATACCGATCGTCCGAGCTGTCGCGCACCAGAAAGGAGCCGTCGGGCAGGTTGGCCAGCTTCTCCTCAGCCTCCCATCGAGTGATGGGGCCCCAGTACCAACCTTGCCGGGCCAGCTTCTTCAGCTCCACTGTCAGGCTGGTCACCACCATCGGCCCGCTGCTCTGGACGGCATCGTAGACCCTGCATACACCAGGAGCCGAGTTGGGGTCGAAGTTCAAGTGGTGTCGCACCCGCTCGGCAACTTGGGCATCGGCCCCGCCGAAGCCATGGAAGCCTCGTTGAGTGTGGCTGGCCGGATGCGGCGGGAGGAGGGGCGAAAGGGGTGGGGCGTCCATCCGAGAACCTTGAAGGACTACGCCCGCCGAACCAATTAGGAGCCCGTTCAGGGACGGCTCCATGAAGATATCAGAGGGCATGCCCAGATCCTGCTCCATCGCCCCCTCTCCTACAGGCAGGGGACCACCCTCTGCGGGCGGAGTCACCTCCATTGGAGAGGAGCCATCTATAGAAAAAGGCTGCGACTCATCGACAGGGAAGAGCCCCTCCTCCAAAGGCATCGTGTACTGGATATAGTCCTGAGGAGTGAGTCCGAAGACTACAGGCACGTGTTCGTCGATATCCAGGTGCAGATCGCCATTCTGGGGCTCGGCGCTCTTGAGCACATCACCCGAGTCCTGGAAGACCTTGTCCATCTGCAGGTCATGGTACTCTTTCCGGACGCCGTTGAGGGACGGACTGGGCCCGGACGAGCGTACCAACGCCTTCGTCTTTACCTCCGTCTTGATGCAGGTCTCCTCGGAGTTGGCAGGCCGAAGAGGCCAGGGGGTTGGGCTGTAGTGGTGACTGCGAAGAGAGGTAGACCTCAGCGGACGCTGAGCCTTGATGTCGTTCAGACTGACGGGGGCCGAAGAGGATGAGAAGGTGTCATCATCCATGCAGCCCACAGAGGGGGACCCGCCCTTAACTTTGGGCTTCTGCTTAGCTGACAAGCGCCTCTTCAGTGACCCCATGAGACCCTCGCTTTTGGAACGGCCCTTGTGGCTGGGTTTCTCCTCTTCCTCGCTCAGATCGCACCCACCCAGGTCCTTGCTGTAGCAGCCTCCAAAGAGCGAGTCGTCCTTGGGGAAATCGGAGCCCAGCGCCGGCTGCTGGACCCCAAACTCACCCCCTTCCTCCTTGCCCTTCAGGTTGAGAGACTTTCGTATTGTCTTAAGGCTTATCTTCTTCATCCTGATAGTCCCGCCCCCTCCCTCCCGCCGAGGGAATGGGGGTGTGGCCTCACCTGCGACAGTCAGTGGAGCAGACCTTATCTGAAGCGTCCTTTCATGAGTTTCCTCAGCGTCGGTGTGTACATCCCAGGGCTGTCGTGCCTAAGAGATAAAGCATTATTTTTTCCACCATTTTTAAAGTAAAGAAACCTCTATAAACAGAAGCAACTCGGCAATTACTTCACATTCCTTTTTATTTTTGAACTTGGCGCTGTCCCCTCCCAAGAACTGAACGAGAGAAAAATGATCCAAGTGACCCCACAAGAATTCGGTGCTCTGTGGATACGTCAGCTGAGAGGATTTAATTATGCCTGCATGCTGACTGTGCCTCTGTTTTCTTTACCATGTTGTTTAATTAATTTAGCATTTCCTTTTCAATGCCAGTGTATACTTGCAGCATACCACTTCCTGTAAGTAGGCCATCTTTCAATAACAGTATATTAGTCACATAGGAGATCATGGACTGCCTGAAATGGTCTTCGAATTAATAAATTGCAATAATTTATTTACAAAAAAAAAAATCATTATGAAGGCATGCAAATTCACTACGCTAATGTGGCCGCCACCGAAATGAAAAGGTGTTAAAAAGCTCTGCCGCACACCCATGGGCAATGAACGCTTAGATGCTGACAAGGCTAATAACTTGCTACCCCTCATCAGAGATGACTGGGTAAATAAGCAGAGTCAACCGGGAGCACCCACATGTAATAGGTTCCAACATATTAGCAAAATAATTAGTTTAATTACAACATAAATCCACCATTACCTCCCTAACCCGTTGGCCTAAATTATTTGTGGGCGTCGCTTTTTTGACTGCACGGCAATAAAATTGTGGTACATCTATCATACCTACACTGACCTCAACTATAACACCAACTGAACGAAACTGAATGATTTAGTGCCATGTGCAACTTTTTTTTTTTTTTTTTTTTTTTTTTAAACAAGTATTAGTCGCTTCCCATGGCCAAATTGTGGGTAAACTGCAACGTAACTTCAACAATGAGACCTTTCCAGACTTTCTCTATTTCCACTAACAGCCTGTTGACTGATTTTCATGGAGGATTCAGAACGGATTTTCTCTCAAAATTCAAAGGAGATGTTTGAGCACAATCCTAAGAGCTTTGCCTGACCTTTCTTTTCCTAGATGAATTTTGAAACCCCCCCCTCTTATTTTGCATTCAGGCTTAACTGATGGAGCTGGAAGTAAAAAATACTAACAAGGCAGCATACAAATTTCCATCACACAGAGACGATTGGATGCTGACTGCAGTTCACTTGACGGCCACCAGAGTCAATAGAGACAAGGATTTTCTTAAAGTTGCACATAGCACCTACAAGTGAGTAACTTAAAGGGATAATTCCAGCGTGAAATTGACTTGGTGTCTTGAAACATGATAAAAATAGCGATTTCTTTGCATGGCAACGCTATGCCCAATTCACTACCATTGTAAGCCTGTTGGGAATTCAGCTAAAAAGCCATGCATTTCGAAATGTTGCGTGCGTATGGATGTGGGGTATTCAACAAAAGTTGGTATTCGTTATCAATACATGTTTCAATACACCAAGTCAAATTCACACCGGAATTCTTCTTTAAAGCAACACTAGGTGCCCGTGGGTTTGAGGGCGGAACTTTCAAATCCTGCAGTTCAATGCGACTACGCCCATCACCAATAACAGTGCACCATGATACTTCCAAAGCAAAGCATGAAAACCTGTGCACCTGTGTGTACACGGATAGAGGCGTGGGCATCTATGGGGGGGTTGGATTGACAGCTGTATCATTCCAATCATTTGAGTTGGTCGTACGTTTGATTGGCTGTTGTTTTTTAGCTCTTGCCCCTTACAGGATTGACATTTTTTTCATTCCAGTGTCAAAGATCTTGTGTTTTATAGCTCTATCGGTCACTGTAGAGGTAGAATAAGAATTTTAAAGAATTGTAACAAATCTGAGGGAGCCCATTAGACCTTCAAAAGAGCTGTCTCACGATTACTGCACAGAACTCGCATCCTAATTACCTCCGCCAACGAATTTGGGGCGGAGGTTGTGTTTTCATCGGTTTGTTTGTCTGCTTGCAAACATCAATTTCTTAAAAAGGCATGCACAGATTTGCCTGAAATTTTGTGGGTGCATTACTATTACATCAAGGATGGAGCCTACTGATTTTGACCACGAACAGTGAAACAATATGGCAGCAATCTTGAAATTATGACACACAATAACTCAACTTTGCTCCCACTCATGAAGATTTGGATTGTGCCGTTTTGGCAAAAGTTTGCACTCCATGAGTGCCGCTAGTTGAATCTGCAAGACTGCAAGTCGTCATCATAGTCCATCCTTGCCATTCCATCTATATTTTGCACAGCATTTAGAAGTTTCAGTTACTTACGCATTATGCTTTTTATACCAAAGAGTTTTTCAGGAAAATTCGAGGATTCAAAGAGATATTTTAACACTTTAGCTGAAGGATATGAAGAATGTCAGCAGGATTGCCATAGCCAATAAATATAGAAGAAGAATACCTTCATCTATGATTATTGGTGGTGTAAAACCGGTTTATATTCTCCATACAGGGTTCCCACGCTTTTTTAGCAGTGATTTTTCAAAACTTTTCCATAATATTTTTTTTATACCCAATTGCCATGATTTAGTTTAAAATAGCTAGGGCCTATAAAAGCGGACACAGAGCGCCATAATGAGCTTCTACAGTGTGCTAATCCCTAAGAAGTGTAGCAAAAATTTAGCATGAAGAATGGAAGGGAAGTTGTGTCTATCTACCACCTATCCTAGGGCATCACGCAATGGCATAAGGGCCTATGGCACCATTCTTGTGTTTTCTCAATTATATTTAACAAACAAACAGCAATAAATAATCAAGGGCTACATTTAAATGCTCAAGAAGGCAAAAACATTGAAGAGGTCACAAACAGATGGCATTTAATATATTCTGAGACAGATGTTGAACAATTACAAACTAGATTTAGTCAGTAAGCATGGCTTACACGATACCCCTTGCAACAACAAGTAGTTGGGCAGTACCACAGTCAATAGAGCTTCCAGCAAGAAAAAAAAAAAATTTCAAAATAGGATGAGTAGGTTATGAGATCTAGGTCCGGACGCACAGACGCATGCGGACACATAGACACACGCACAGACACACGCGCGCACGCACGCACACACGGACGGACAAAGCGAATCCAGTATACCCCCACAAAACTTTGTTGCGGGGGGGTATAATAATTATTATTTAGAGTGCATTATCCTTGCTGGCGTGCACTGTTCGCAGAATCTGGGGGATGTCGTTGAGTTAGCGAAGTTTAAATGACACTGACATGACATGTAGCCATTAAAGACTAACCGAGGAAAGGTTTCATTTTTTTCATCTTTTGGGGACTTAGTGAACATATTATAAGCATTACGCAAGACAGTGTATTTTTCCAAACATTTCCAAAACCATTTGTTAATTCCATAACTTTTCCAGACTGGAAAACAGGTTTTTCAAATTCCATAACTTTTCCAGGAATTTCATGACCACGGGAACCCTGTCCATATCCTGAGGCTAAAGCCCAAAAATACCGTTTTGAATCCCCGAAGACAGATGTGCAAGGATGGAATGAGATTATGACTTGCAGTCATCAGATTCACTACGTTAGGATGCAGGTTCTGAGCATGTGCAACAATTGTGATACAGCTCCTTTAAAAAGGCAGCTCACCCCAAAATCAAAGTTGCCCACGTCCTGTTACCTGTAGAGCCATTTATCCATCTAGATTGTTTTGGTGCCAGCTGCTAAGTTTTCTAGGTATAAAAAGTTATCTGTTGACATCATGTGTGTCAAATTACACCCATGAACCAAATCACTGCGCAGAGGGAGGCGTGCATGAACTCAAACGAAATGCACTCTTATTACCACCGCCTCTGAGGATTTTGGAGCAGGTCGTCATGTTTTAAATTTTCATTTGTATGTTGGTTTGTTTGTGAGCAGAATATCTCTAAAACTTGGGAGTGGATTTGGATGAAACTTGGTGGAAGGATGAAGAATGGGTCAAGGACAAACTGATTAACTTCTGGTGCATGTATATCAAAGGTCACAGTCAGGGTGGTCCTTGGTGATAATACCCCTGGGTTTGTGTGTAGCCGGTATCGCATTAGGACCCTGGGGTAAGCAGGAGAGGATAAACAGGGCGTGAGTTAATGGCGATCTGCTTGCATTCTGAGTGGATTGGGAGAGTAACAGCTCGCATTTGTATTAGTGCCCAAACAGGCGTGTGTCGCTTTAATACCGATAGCGCTATTGGCAGAGGTATACGCTCTACTGAGTGCTTTCTAGTTTCTAAGAAGTGATACAGTTGGTGCGTTCATTCGGTAGAAATAAAAAACAGTTCCTACATAAAACTGCTCACAACATGGTCTGTGGATGATCTTCAGTAACCAAAGCCCCAGACAGTCTACGCAAAATTACGCAAAGTTTACTTTGCGATCACTTCTCAAAGTTTCAAGTGCGTCACACTACCGACAAACTTCTCGAAGTTTGAGCGATGCCAAACTACTTGTAGTTTGTGCCACTACTGCGCATGCTGAGCAATAGCAGAAACCGCGCTGATCCTCAGCTGTCACGGAAATAGTGCAGCTAATCAGATATGAGGGAATACAATGCTAAGTAATATTCATGCAGTCCCGGTGTTCCACCAAAATCTATGACCCATCGGAATCTGTTACCGCTGGGGGTGATGGTCCACATTATCTGTATGTGCACGGTCGACAACAGTCGAGAAGAGCACTTATCTTTGATAGCCTTCTATAATAACGCTTTATTCACGCCGGTGACGTAAATGCTCTTCGACTATTGCCGAGCACGCAATACAGGACCATCGCCCACTGGGTTCATTGAATCCAATGGGTCACAAATTTTGGTGGACCAGCGTGGCCTGTCACACCAACCCGTGCATGATATTTGCATGTCTTAATTAACTTAAATCACTAGCTCTGTACATCTTGCTGCACCTCTCTTCAATGTCAAGTTGGTAAAATCACGACACTCCCTATAGCAGGCAGGCTAGTTTGATGAATAGAACTTACAGACGAATACATGCGTGCCCGAAAAAAAAAAGTTAACAAACTGACAGCATAGCAGGAGATAGTCTTTATCATGTAACAAAGTAAGCAGTGTTCCAAGACTGCCTAGCCAGACCACCGAAAACTTCATGAAGTTTCATGGAAAGTGAGAAACTTCTCAAGCTGGATTGGGAAATTTCGCAATTAAGCTTGGGAAATTGGCGGTCAGACTATCCAAACTACGAGAAGTAAAATATCGGGAAGTGAAACTATGCATAGTTTAATGCAGCCAGACAAGTCATGATTTCTGGAAAAATACTTTGCAGTTGAGATTTTCAGGTTTTAGTTTTTTGTTGTTTTTTTTTTGGTGCTTTGAGCATTACAAGCAAAGTGCCTTCTTGTTCCATAATAATAGTAAGAAGGCAGACATCTCCTCTGTTGAAAACTATAATACGAGACAACTCGTATCAATACAATCTAGATGGATAAACAGGACAGGACAACAATTTTGTGGTGAACTACCCCTTTTAAGAAATTGCCACAGATTCTCTTCCCCCCCCCCCCCCCCCCCCCCCATTTGATTCCATTTCCAATTTAAAGAAGCAGAGTTATAAAGGGAGTATGCTCCAATACATAACTAAATATAGCTCTTGGAGTAAAATTTAAATTCGTAGTCTTGCACTGGCAGCAGTCTGCAGCTTGGGTACTTCCATTGTCTAAGCATGCGGATACGTTTGCCGTTTTTTTTTCACCGGGTGATCAAGGTGAATGAACAAATATTCTCTCACAACATAAAACTTTGCTTACCAAAGATTGACACTTTCACGCTGTGTTCTTCTATACGCCTTCCGAACCCCGAGCTATAAACAAAGAAATCATGTCAGCATCGCATATCAAAATGAGTTCAGTCTAACTCTGTACAATCATTCTGTCAGAAGTACATGCATGTCACAGTGCATGTGCCACTTTCACTGGATGCATTACCAAAAATGATGCTTTTCAAATCATGACATGAACTAGAAAAAGAGCAAATGAGCAGCCAAAAACCAGAGTATAAAGCTGTTCCACTTTTTATTTTTTAAATTTGACATAGGAAGCTGACGTTCGTTCGTTCATAGACATTACATGCATAGAATAAAAGGATGGAGAATACTAGCGACTTGGAATGAGAATGAAGATTTACAGCTAACTGTTAGCCATCGTGCTAACAACCACACTAGCCAATTAAGCTAGCTACAATACGCCTTGATCAGAATTCTCAGCAAGCCGACTCGCAACACAGAAGAGTAACGTTAGCAGAATTAAAACTTGCTAGCAAGCTAATAATTCTTTATTTCAGACACATTGTCCATATAACAATTCAAATTAAATTAAAATTTTTAAATAAAAAACACAAAAATGGAAGTACATTGTACGTACTCATTGAATTACCATTATATATATATATATATATATATATATATATATATATATATATATATATACACACACGACAATTAACCCATCGAGTAACGTTAAACCAAGGGTCTCAGTTCCCCCAGAGAACTCCAGAGAAACATCCCTAGCCTGGCTCTGATAGATTTCAAAATGCTCCATACCGATGCAGCTAACATTACTTCAACTTTGCTAGCTAACGTGTTTGCTTGTTACGCGTACTGAACTATGGCTCGGGCCTTCAGCAAAGCCATCTGCTAGCTGCCGAGCCTATGCTTTAAATCATTACTGGAAGTTGGCTTGCTAGCAAGCTAGCTAGCTAACTGCTATATTGACACAAAGGACTGACACAAAGGGTTTTGTAAATTAAATCGCTCATTCAGTCGGAGTCCAAAGTAAGGCAACATTGCCATGTAAGTTATATTTTAGATTATTTACGTCAATAAAATCGCCAAATCCCTGCCACTGACGGAAAATGAATCACAAAAGCTGCTTTCACACTGGACGCGACACGATTTTTTCGCACGACAGATTACATTGAGTCTAATCAAAGGTGTGAATACACGCGTCTTTGCATTGACTTTGAGTGTAATCTGTCGCGCGAAAAAATCGTTTCGCGTCAAGTGCACGCGGCTTGCCGTGTGTGAAGCCCACTTGGCCAGCAGGTCTTATAAGGATAAAATTTAAACTCGGCGAGCTGGCTTTGCCTAGCTTAGGCCTGGCTGGCCAAAGGAATCCCTTACCCTGTTCCTACTCTTCAGCAGCCTGACTGAAGGCTAACGAACTCTAGCTTACTCTCCGTCAGTTTCCCTGATAACTAATCACAGAAAGCATCAAGAGCCTGGTTGATAAGGCCAATATCATTACGCGATATTCGATGATGCACGAATAACGTTCGTTAGCCACAGCTCTATTGTTTCATTCTATTTGAGCAGGCTCCTTTCACAAAATTAATTGGCTAGCTAGCTAACATTCTGCTAGCTAATAATAGCGTGTTAGCCAGGTGAATGCAATGGCCACTTTCTTCAGGACTAATTAGCAAGCTAATGCTAGCCATCAGAAAGCCGAACTAAAAGCGAGCTTCAAAGTCGATTTCCATGATGTTTAATTAATATTCGCACTTACCGGTGTTTTTCACCAATTTACACGGGGACTAGTGCGAAACGATGTTGAACAAATCTCTTCAGAGAATGTCTGATGATTAACAGTTCAAAGTAGCACCCTAGCTAAGCTAACGTTGCTACATATATCTTCACCTTTGACTATGGCCCGACGCGTCTGTCTGGCTAGCTTGCTTGCAAGCAAGCAAGCAAGCTAAATAAACAATCCACGCTGAAGAGATTTTGGCATGAAAAGTCAATGACACCGAAAATCTTACAGCTAGCTTTGTGGCCAATCTGGCAAGTCCAGATGCCTATGAGGCTCAGAATTATTTGCCTCTCGCATCTCAAAACTTTTTTGCCCCTTTCCGCCGTTCTCTTCCTCTCCCCTTTGTTGCCTGTTGCATTATGGGAAAAGAATGAAGGGTGGAACAATTGGCTGTTTCGAATTCAGGATCATGGATTATCATCAACAAAACCAAGTTTTATGTGTTTTAAGTGGACAAATTTAATATTATTCCAAACCATGTGCCGGAGGATAGGCACAAAATTTACTCAGTGAGCAGAGATTTTTCTCTTCTTTTCTTAAACGATATAGGGCTCAGCATTTCTTCTCATTCTTAGAAGAACTTAAGATTTACATATAAAGCCCCCCTTTTGTTGGACACTTAATAAGCTTGTGATTTGAATGTTTCCTCATTTTGTGTCGGATTCACTCACATTCCACACTTACTAGCAGTGACTGCTTGAAAGACACCATTAGCTTTTTTCCATTTGAAAAGGGAGGCTTACTTGTTGTCAGCAGTCAATGGGGGGCTTCACTGTGCCCAGGCAGCTTCCCTGTCCCCCAACCTGATCCTCCCCATCCTCCATGCATCAGACACAGTTGTCCAAGTTCTGCAATCTTTGATGGACTGCTGTACCGCCCCTATGCCTTCAACACTCAGCCTTGATTTTATCATTTGCACTATATTTTTAGTTTTGCTATTAAAACACCTGAAACTGGATGGATGGAAAACTAAATTTTGGATGGAAAAACTAAGTCAGTCAACTGAGAGAACACAGAAATGCTATTTTTACCAGCTAAATCCTTGCTGTTCTTTTTCTTTTCTGTCAATCTGAGTGTTGATGACCTCAGCTATAACACCAGCTTTTTTCTTTTTCTTTTTTTTTTACATTTATCAATCACCAAGGTGTGTGTGGACTGCAGTGCAACTTCTATAATGAGACCTCATGAAAAAACCGTCCCTTTCATAACAACAGCAATCCAAGATTTCTGATCTCTGCCAAGGGATGACATTGATACAAACGCAAGATCTTTCTCTTTGGAAGATTTCAGGCCCACCCATGCAACAAGTTTGAGTGAGATTTGCTAAAACACCCATTCTCGTCATTCAATGACGTTTAAGTGAAAAGATTCTTTCAGATCCGGTAAGCATTCATCAAGGGCTTTCATATGAGGTATTACTCGATATAGTTTGTATGATTTCAATATTTGACCTCAGAGTCGAAATTGTTGATCCGGATCTGGATCCGGACACACACAGATCCAGGTCTTTAATGATATTTTGAGACTGTTCCATCAGAGATGTTCTAATTTGGATCAACATTTGGTGAAAATGCTGCAGTGGTATACAAAGAAATCGTCTCAATGAGAAAGTTGATCCCTGATCTGGATCCGGATCGAAGATTTTCAGACGCATGATCACCATATTTGTAATATACAAAACCCAAAACCAGTGAAGTTGGCACGTTATGTAAATCGTAGATAAAAACAGAATACAATGATTTGCAAATCCTTTTCAACTTATATTCAGTTGAATGCACTGCAAAAACAAGATGTTTAATGTTCAAACTGAGAAACTTTTTTTTTGCAAAAAATCATTAACTTAGAATTTAAAGGCAGCAACACATTGCAAAGAAGTTGGCACAGGGGCATTTTTACCACTGTGTTACATCGCCTTTCCTTTTAACGACACTCAGTAAACGTTTGGGAACTGAGGAGACCAATTTTTGAAGCTTTTCAGGTGGAACTCTTTCCCATTCTTGCTTGATGTACAGCTTAAGTTGTTTAACAGTCCGGGGTCTCCGTTGTTGTCTTTTACGCTTCATAATGCGCCACACATTTTCAATGGGAGACAGGTCTGGACTACAGGCAGGCCAGTCTAGTACCCGCACTCTTTTACTACGGAGCCATGCTGTTGTAACACGTGCATTGTCTTGGCATTGTCTTGCTGAAATAAGCAGGGGCGTCCATGAAAAAGACGTTGCTTGGATGGCAACATATGTTGCTCCAAAACCTGTATGTACCTTTCAGCATTAATGGTGCCTTCACATATGTGTAAGTTGCCCATGCCTTGGGCACTAATACACCCCCATACCATCACAGATGCTGGCTTTTGAACTTTGCGCCGATAACAGTCCGGATTGTTCTTTTCCTCTTTGGTCCGGAGGACACGACGTCCACAGTTTCCAAAAACAATTTGAAATGTGGACTCATCAGACCACAGAACACTTTTCCACTTTGCATCAGTCCATTTTAGATGAGCTTGGGCCCAGCGAAGCCGGTGGCGTTTCTGGGTGCTGTTGATAAATGGCTTTTGCTTTGCATTGTAGAGTTTTAACTTGCACTTGCAGATGTAGCGACGAACTGTAGTTACTGACAGTGGTTTTCTGAAGTGTTCCTGAGCCCATGTGGTGATGTCCTTTACACACTGATGTCAGTTTTTGATGCAGTACCGCCTGAGGGATCGGAGGTCACGGGCATTCAATGTTGGCTTTCGGCCTTGTCGCTTACGTGCAGTGATTTCTGAACCTTTTGACGATATTATGGACCATAGACAATGAAATCCCTAAATTTCTTGCAATAGCTCGTTGAGGAATGTTGTTTTTAAACTGTTCAACAATCAGCTCACGCATTTGTTCACTAAGAGGTGACCCTCGCCCCATCCTTGTTTGTGAATGACTGAGCATTTCAGGGAAGCTGCTTTGATACCCAATCATGGCACCCACCTGTTCCCAATTAGCCCGTTCACCTGTGGGATGTTCCAAATAAGTGTTTGATGAGCATTCCTCAACTCACTCAGTGTGCTGTGTCACTTTAAGCTGTGTTATTGGGCTGCGCATTTATCTATTCTTGCGTGGTGGAAGAAGGGGCCCCCCTCTGAGGCACACTCCTGTCCTGCATGGTTGTGTATGGAAAAAAATCTTTGCAAAAAAACTTCATTATCTGCTCTTCTTAACAGTCCTATAGCTGTCAAAAAGGCATGCTTTTATAATATTTTTGTAATCAGCAACACTATAAGAATCTGGAAGCAGATCAAACATTAAACCGAGGCTCCAACAACCTACTAGGACACCCCAATATGTGAAAATCATTCTTTTTTACCAGGTCTGACTGATAGTGTTTTTCTCTCTGGAAGCTGAAAGGTATTCGCAATATAGGTGATTTATGCATTAACGGAATCTTTGCCTCATACCCACAACTTGTAGCTAAATATAATATTCCCAAATCTGGCCTTTTTCTATACTTTCAAATTCGTAATTATGTAAGGATGCATTTACCCAATTTTGATATCCTGGTAAAAAATGAGGCCCTTGAGGCAATAAATAAATTTGATCCTACTGCTAAAGGGGCAGTTTCATTTCTATACCGGATCTTGCACAATAATACTCCTTTGAGTACAGAGAGTATTAGGCAGGCATGGAAAGATGAGCTAGGTGCAGAACTGGAAGATGCTGTATGGGATGACTGTTTAAAAAGTATACATGATTGCTCTGTGAATATCAGGCTTTGCCTCATACAGTTTAAGACACTACATAGACTCTATAATTCTAAAGAAAAACTGCACAGTTTCTTTCCTGATGTTTCACCCATCTGCAACAGATGCAAGTCTGTGACTGGTAATTTAATACATTCTTTTTGGTTATGCAGTAAATTGTATACATTTTATGTCTCCCTCTTCCTGGGGGGGAGACATATTGTTTTTGCCCGAATTCCCGTTGGCGTCGGCGTCGGCGTTCCCATTTGTTTCTGGAGCATAACTCTGAAACTGTTCGACCGATTCTCACCAAATTTAATATAGTGTCTCTCCATAACATGTAGATGTTACTTTTGAGGGTTTGAACTGCTTTTGAATTTCATTTTCTCTGTTTCCATGGCAACAATTTGGACTTAGGCATATTGAAGGGTGGGACTCGTTTCCGGACCATAACTTTAAAATGTGAAATGGGGGAAGGGGGAGACATCTGTTTTTACGTGTAAAAACCATTCTAGTTGGAAAAGTATCTTTCATTGCTTTTCTATGGCTTATGGGAAAAGTAGCCATTCTCGGAGCAACTACCCTTTTTTCCTCAGCCAATAGATCTGATAAAATCGCTATCTTATTTGGAAGTGTGATTGCAAAGAAGGTCATCCTCCAAGCATGGAGGTCGGATATTGCACCCATGTATGATACGAGAGAGAGAAATGGCAAATATGCTTCATTTGGAGAGATTGAGACTTTACAACAATGACAGGGTAGACATGTTTAAAAGGATGTGGGACCCGATACTGTAATTGTTTCAACAAAATGATTAATGTGTCGACTGCCGGAAATACTTTGCGGTGTGTGTTTCTTTTTCTTTCTTTTTACTATGTATGTATGTATATATAATATAATTTTTTTTTTTCTAAATATCAATGTCCAGTTTATTGTCATGACTGCGGCTTTCATTACTTTTTTATATGATGAGCTGATCCTGTTTTTTTTTTTTTTTAATTTTGGGGTGGGGGAGGGTTTTTTTTTGTCCTATGTTGTTTTTTGTTTTTTATTTTGAAAAATAATAAATATATGTGAAAAAAATAGAGTATGATAGAGGGGAAAAGAAAATGAAGAAAGAATTTTAAAAAAGAAGGGAAGGAATTATTTCTAGTAGGAGTGAAATTGGTTGGAACTGACCAGGAAGCAAATCATGTAATTAGTGACAACACTTTGTCAGAAATTTAAAAAGGGAGTTTAGATGTGGATGGTGTGGCAAAAATGGGAACACAGAAGAAGTCTTTGAATTGCCAAAAGGAACAAGCTGTTTGTTTTCAGTGTTGGGGAAATTGCAATGCAGGTGCAAAGTAGTGTGAAAAAAGGAAGTTCGAAGAGAGGAACAACAGGCACGAGTATAATACCTTGTGCGGAGGCTACTAAGAGAGTGAAGATGGAAATGGGAACTGTGAGAAAGATGCAGAGCTCAATGCAGACTGTGAGAAAAGGACGAAGCAGATCTGACATAAGTAATTATGAACAGGGGACAGTTTTTTAGCTTTTGTGGCAGTGGTATTAAATTGTTCGAGTGAAGCTGAAAAAAAATTAGAAGGAAGCAGCATGCATACCTGGGAGACATTAGATATAACTAACGTGACGGAAGATGACATACAGGGAATGTTGGACGAGGGGTTTGGTGGGAACAAGACGCCCTTCAGTTGGACACATTATAAAGACAGTGGAATTCATGGTGGTATTATGTATGTATGTATATATGTACAGCGCCCTCCATAATTATTGGCACACCTGGTTAAGATGTGTTAAAAGCCTTAAAATAAATTTAATTTTTATTGCAGAAGCATACTCTCACACAGAAAACTGTAGAAAAATATAGCCTTAAAGTCAAGTGAATTTTAAGGTAAAAAATAAAAATCCCTCACCAAGAAATAATTATTTTTCATAAAATCACCTGTTCCACAATTACTGGCACCGCTAACAATTCCTCGGAAATAAATGTAATTGAAGTATTTCTGTCATTTCTACAGTATAAAAAGTTGATCAGAGTATCTGGGAACATTCAATTTGTAATTCATCACTTCCTGTTTCCCTGGGGTATAAATATGAGGTGACACAGACGCCATTTCTCTTATCCACTCTTCAACACGGGAAAGACAAAGGAACACACCATTCAAGTAAGGCAGATGTGTGTCGACCTTCACAAGTCAGGCAATGGCTACAAGAAAATAGCAACTCGCCTGCACCTGCCCATAACTACTGTCAGAGGAATCATTAAGAAGTTTAAAACAACTGGAACAGTGGTAAACAAGGCTGGACGAGGATGCAAGGTTATTTTGCCACCACGCACAGTGAGGAGGATGGTAAGAGGGAAAAAAAAGTTCTCCAAAGCTCACAGTGAAAGAATTGCAACAAATGGTAGCATCTTGGGGTCACAAAGTCAAAGTCAAAGTCAAAACAACCATTGAGTGCTATCTTCATGTCAACAAGCTGTTTGGGAGGCATGCACGGAAAAAACTTTTCTCACTCACAATCATAAACGCAAACATCTGGAGTTCGCTAGGCGGTACTGGGACTTCAACTGGGACCGTGTGCTTTGGTCAGATGAGACCAAGATAAAGCTTTTTGGCAACAAACACTCTAAGTGGGTCTGGCGGAACACAAAAGATGCGTATACAGAAAAGCACCTCATGCCCACTGTGAAGTATGGGGGAGGATCGGTGATGCTGTGGGCCTGTTTCCCTACCAGAGGCCTTGGGAACCTTGTTAGGGTGCATGGCATCATGAACGCTTTGAAATACCAGGACATTTTAAATCAAAATCTGGTGGCCTCTGCCCGAAAGCTGAAGATGGGTCGTCACTGGGTCTTTCAGCAAATGACCCTAAACATGTGGCCAAATCTACACAGAAATGGTTGACCAGACACAGAATCAAGCTCCTCCCATGGCCAACTCAGTCCCCAGACCTCAACCCCATTGAAAACCTGTGGAGTGAGCAAAAGAGGAGAGTGCAGAGGAGGGGACCCAGGTCGCTGTGTGATTTAGAGAGATTGTACAAAGAGGAATGGTGGAAGATCCCTCTTTGTGTATTTTCCCATCTTGTGAAACATTACAGAAGATTAGGTGCTGTTTTGTTGGCAAAAGGGGGTTGTACAAAGTATTAACATCAGGGGTGCTAATAATTGTGGCGCACATGATTTGATATAAAATAATTATTTCTTAATGTGGGATTTGTTTTCCCAGTGAATAAATGCACTTGGATTTTCCTCCATTTTTCCTTTGTGGTCCTATATTATTTAGAAAAAAACTGAAGTTATTAGAAGCTAAAGAACACATCTTTACCAGGCGTGCCAATAATTATGGAGGGCACTGTATGTATGTATGATAGATAGATAGATAGATAGATAGATAGATAGATAGATAGATAGATAGATAGATAGATAGATTATACTAAGTACATGGTGGAATACACCAATGATTTGTCAACCTCTTTTACAACTAAAAGATGTAGATAAAAAAAGAACTATTTGACACAAATGCATTAGGGAGAGATACCGGTTCAATAATCCATTCCAGAATTTACAACTCTGCAGTGCACTCTGATTTTGATATCATTCATCAGAAATTGAAGAAGCTGAAGGACTGAAAAAAGCATCTAGCGATACTTGACATAATTTTGAGAATCTAGAAAACACTTTTGTATTTGCTTCTATTCTATTGGCAGTGAAAAACAAAAAAAGCTAAGTGATACTTTGGAATGCAAGTTCTTTTGCTAAGTATCTGATATAAATTCCTACCAAAATGAAAGTGCAGCCAAAAGAGGGGAATAAATTGCACTTTGTCAAAAAAGAATGAAAGTGTGCTTCATGCTTGAAATACACAAATAAGTGAAAGCGTGAATTACCTTTTGGCGCATGTGTTTTTATCTTGTTCGACAGTTCCCCACTGCAAGTACACCACAGCTCTGAGGTTCACCACTCTGATTAAAAAATGTGAAGCATTTTTTAATTGACTTTTGAAATTTTGAAACCTAAGGGTGACCAATGCAAATTTGAATTTCGCGGCAAAATCTCTAAAAACGCTTTAGTCTGATAAGGAGTACTTTCCTTGCCTAAGTATAATATCATTCGTCAAGATGTGCCCAATTATTGCTCATGGATTTACATCATTGTACTCATCGGGGTCTATTCTCCCATGCGCTAAGTCGAAAAAAGCGCATAGCTACACGCTTTTCAGCCTAAGCGTATTCTCCCTCGACTTAAGTCTGTGCATTACGCGCCCTGAAGGTATTTACGCATGTGGGGCGGAGCAAGGCCAAAATCAGGGTGTTACCGGGCGTTTCACAGGCAAAAAAACACTTGCGCGCATTCTCCCCCTTGCTTGTGTGCTTTTTCTGTTAAGCGCTTCTGAGGGCTGTATAAAGGTCAAGCGCTAACATAAGGCGAAATTGAATATTGTGTTTGATGTCGGTTACAGGCCGAATTTTAACATTAATTTTATTTTATTTAACATGGTAAAGGTTGAGACATTCAATATTCGATTGTTCATCCTTATTTCTAAACTACATTTCTCATAACCATAATGAATTATGAAACAAAATCATCATGTGATATGACGCAACAGCCTGTCCTCCAATTAGTTCAATTAAACTCAACAAAATATAAACGCAACACTTTTGTTTTTCCTCCCATTTGTCATGAGATGGACTCAAAGATCTAAAATTCATTCCAGATACACAATATTACCATTTCTCTCAAACATTGTTCACAAATCTGTCTAAATGTGTGATAGTGAGCACTTTTGCTTTGCTGAGACAATCCATCCCACCTCACAGGTGTGCCACATCAAGATGCTCATCAGACACCATGATTAGTGCACAGGTGTACCTTAGACTGTCCACAATAAAAGGCCACCCTGAAATGTGCAGTTTTTGCTTTATTGGGGGTCTGGGGACTCAGAACCAGTCAGTATCTGGTGTGACCACCATTTGTCTCATGCAGTGCAACACATCTTCTTCGCATAGAGTTTATCAGATTGTCAATTGTGGCCTGTGGAATGTTGGTCCACTCCTCTTCAATGGCTGTGCGAAGTTGCTGGATATTAGTAGGAACTGGTACGCGCTGTCGTATACGCCGGTCAAGCACATCCCAAACATGCTCAATGGGTGACATGTCCGGTGAGTATGCTGGCCATGCAAGAACTGGGACATTTTCAGCTTCCAAGAATTGTGTACATATCCTTGCAACATGGGGCCGTGCATTATCTTGCTGAAACATGAGGTGATGTTCATGGATGTATGGCACAACAATGGGCCTCAGGATCTCAGCACGGTATCTCTGTGCATTCAAAATGCCATCAATAAAATGCACCTGTGTTCTTCGTCCATAACAGATGCCTGCCCATACCATAACCCCACCACCACCATGGGCCACTCGATCCACAACATTGACATCAGCAAAGCGCTCACCCACACGACGCCACACACGCTGTCTGCTATCTGCCCTGAACAATGTAAACTGAGATTCATCCGTGAAGAGAACACCTCTCCAATGTGCCAGACGCCATCGAATGTGAGCATTTGCCCACTCAAGTGTGTTACGGCGACGATCTGGAGTCAGGTTAAGACCCCGATGAGGATGACGAGCATGCAGTTGAGCTTCCCTGAGACGGTTTCTGACAGTTTGTGCAGAAATTCTTTGGTTATGCAAACCAATTGTTTCAGCAGCTGTCTGAGTAGATGGTCTCAGACGATCTAGGAGGTGAACCTGCTGGATGTGGAGGTCCTGGGCTGGTGTGGTTACACGTGGTCTGCGGTTGTGAGGCCGGTTGGATGTACAGCCATATTCTCTGAAACGCCTTTAGAGACGGCTTATGGTGGAGAAATGAACATTCAATGCCCGAGCAACAGATCTGGTTGACATTCCTGCTGTCAGCATGCCAATTGCACGCTCCCTCAATGCTTGCGCCATCTGTGGCATTTTGCTGTGAGACAAAACTGCACATTTCAGAGTGGCCTTTTATTTTGGGCAGTATAAGGTACACCTGTGCACTAATCATGGTGTCTGATGAGGATCTTGATGTGGCACACCTGTGAGGTGGGATGGATTGTCTCAGCAAAGCAAAAGTGCTCACTATCACACATTTAGACAGATTTGTGAACAATGTTTGAGAGAAATGGTAATATTGTGTATCTGGAATGAATTTTAGATCTTTGAGTCCATCTCATGACAAATGGGAGCAAAAACGAAAGTGTTGCGTTTATATTTTTGTTGAGCGTACAAACGTATTACAATTACAAACATACCGGTGGTCATCCAGGTCACAACTGCGCTGTCGGTCATGGTATCTGGGTCGTTCCAGAGAGTGACTGGTAATTTCATGCGATTGAATCTCACACCCAGTGTTTCTAAAATAAAGACAACGGTTGGCAAGATGCGAGCTTACGACTAATTTATTTTTTCATGAAGTTTTTAAGTCCCCCCGTGGAGGATACCATTGTGCAGGATTAACGTCTTGTCTTTTTCAGGCTCAATGGGGTCTATTCTCCCATGCGCGTAAGTCGAAAAAAGCACGTAGCGACGCGCTTTTCAGCCTAAGCGTATTCTCCCCTCACTTAAGTCTATGCATTACGCGCCCCGAAGGCAGTTACGCACTTGGGGCAGAGCAAGGCCAAAATTGGGGCATTTTACGGGTGTTTGTCTGGGAAAAAACACTTACGCGTATTCTCCCCCTGGCTTGCGCGCTTTTTCTGTTAACCACTTTTGAGGGCTGTATTTAGGTCAAGCGCCTACATAAGGCGAAATGCAATATTGCATTGGATGTCTGTAATTTTAACATTCATTTTACAAAATTACTTAACATGGTAAAGGTTGAGACATTCAATTGTTCATCCTTATTTCCAAACTACATTTCTCATAACCATAATGAATTATCAAACAAAATCATCATATGATATTACGCAACAGTCTCTTCTCAAATTACTTCAGTTACAAAGGCATTCCAAACAATTACAAACATACCGTTGATCATCAAGATCACAACTGCGCTGTCGATCCTGGCATCTGGGTCATTCCAGATAGTGGCTAGTGATGTCATGCACATATCACAGGCGTCTGTGTCAAGGTGTCGGACACAGTTGGTTGACGCTATGCTGCACCACATCAGCCACTTAAAGTTCCCCAAAACACCAGCTGAAAGACGGCGAGTTAAGGGGGGTTGTACCGAGTCGCCAGGTTCCCCATTGTTGTGTGAGCCATTGATTGTACTCACATTGCAATCAGAATCCCTTCCACGAATAAGAATATGTACAGAGACTGTAGACGTCGGCACAGCATTAATGTTCAGGTTGTGTGCGATCGTGATACGCGCATATTAAGCATCTGCGCCAAATTCCCTGGCTCGGCCCATGACGCCTATGTACTGCGCAACTGCTTGAAATGCCAAATACAATAAATATTTGAAACCGTATTAAGCTTGTTTCAAGTATCTATCACAGTGATACTTTGAGTATAGGCAAATAAAAATGACCATTTTACGTAACCCTCCTTCATCCATATCCACTCCAAGTTCTTCTCCATGCACTTCCACTGCAGAAAGAGTGGATGCCACCTCCTCCTCCAGTGCAGTGAAATGCACCGGGGATGATGGTTGCTCACCATCTGTTGCGCGCACACTTCTCCGGTGTGCAGAGAGCCTGGCTTTTACAGTGCCCCGCAGATTTTTCCACGAGGGAAGAATCCTTTGTTAAAGTATTGCCTTGTCCGTTAGTAGCAAACCTGACATCGGAGTAGTTTGAAATTTCAAGCGCACAATTTCTAAATGAGATCATATAAACTGTCATTGATTGTTATTTTTCTGTGGCTAGAACGTTCTCTTTACTTGTCTTCCCTGTTTTTCACGGATCAAACAGGCTAGTGTAAATGGGCACATTTTCCATGCTCTGATTACGCTGGTTGAGAAGCACTAAATTCTTTATTTATTATTTTATTATCGCGGCAATTAATTTGTTTGCAAAGCTATAATGCCATAGTGGCTCGAATAAGAAAAAAAATGAGATGCCTGCATTACATCTTGTAATTGGCACAGACATACATAGGCCTACTATTACAGGCGCATATCGTCGGCCTGCTGATAAAACCTTGTATCTTCAAAATGATAAACTTCAGAGGAAAATTTAAAAATCTAGAAAATTAAAAAAGAATAATAAAATAATATAAATTGATAATTATAATTTGAAATAAAAAAAGTTAAATTCTGCATGTAAGAATAGTGGACATACAAGTTTTTGTTTCTTATCAGTTTGGAGATACAAGGTTTTATCAGCAGGCCCACGATATTCAAATTTAAAGTCTGGTTTGCGTTTTCCATGGACCACAACTGCATTTTCATGGTTAATCAGAAAATCCTTGTTCCATGTTTTCCTGAGAGCCATAATCAATGAGCTTAGGACAGAGTCTGCCTCTCTTTTGGATGAGTCCCACCTCTTTCATAAGGCCGCCTACATTCTGAAGTTAAGCGCTATGGGCGTGATTGAAGCGCATAGGGGAGAGTATGCGTAACTCAAAAGCGCTTAACTGGAATCGCGTAAAAAAGGACTTACGCGCTGATCGGAGAATAGACCCCATCGTGATTTATAAAGAAAAGTTCATCTGTGATATTGTGTATGCACATCCTTTTTGGCAGATAAACATATACATTATGTCATAGTTGTAATTTGATTGACTTGCAGGGAATATTAGCATGGTGTAAATCCTTGTGAAATCACCACTTCTATATCTAACCTGTCCCATCATGAAAATGTTTTCATCCTGTGAATACTCACTCCAGGGAACAAAACCTGAAAGCCAGACAGGTGAGGTTTGGGGAATATGAGAGTGAGTCTCATTATTGAAGAATTTTGTTCTTATGTTGTGAAGGGGATATGAGCTACAATAAAGCATTTAATCTTTAAATTGCAGTGAAGTATAAGGTGAGAACATCAGCATTTTTCATTTTGATTTTTTTATTGGCAGTATTCATTCAAAGCAGAAATTTTACTGATACAGAGAAGCTATCAGATAGTAGAAGTCCCCCTCCAACATGCCGCCCCCCACACACACACACACACACACATGCCCATTGACATAATGCCCAGCCGAATACCCCTTCAACCCACCACCCCTATGGTCTCCACTGAATATCTCGCTCTTGACTACTAAAGCGCCAACTGCTGAGGCACTGAGATTATTAGATTGGATATCTGCGATGCTGCATCTTTCCAAAGGCTGAGAGTTGATGACTCTGCTTTGTTGATCTTTGCTGAGGATAGCTCAAGCATCACTATCTCACGAAAATAGCCCAGTGAGGGCTCAGTCAATTTTGATGTACTCATTTCATAATCTGGTGTATACTGTATATACTTCCATTTTTTAGGCTACTTGCCTCTTGACTGTAACCCTTTTTGCAGTAATTCTGACAAAAATCTACTCCAAAAAAAGAAAACATTTTCTTTTTCCAAAGCATGTTATACTTGACTTCTCAGAATCATCAAAGTCATTTTTTTTAGTGCACTGTGCTTGTAACGGAAGTGGTCAAAATGACTAATCAATGAATTTGAAATGAGTCATCTGGGGCCTAATTAGTGTCCATATTACTTTTAAGTGGGCAATTGTGCGAGTATTATATTTATTTATTTATTTGCGATTGGGTATGGTGCCAAGCTAATTTGTGCAATACGCTCTGAGTTATTTTGTTTAGCTTCCTTTCCACACTGTTTAACTGACGAGACTCTAACACGCTGTGGCAAACCAGTCCTGCTTGAGGTTGTGTCTGTGGGGACAGCCACAATGAGGAGGTGTTAATTATCCTTTCCCATTAGAGCAGAGCGAACTGTCTTTGTACCGTTTCCGCAGTCAAAGAGGAGAGAGAAAAGGAGAGAGGGGTTGGTAAAAGCAGTTGAAATGGATGTAAGGAAGGTTAAATTATCTTTTGTTTTAGGCTATACTTGTGACGTTTATCTGCAGCAATTCTGCTCAAAAAGCAAGAGTCACATTACTCCAATCCCACTGTTGCACTGGCTCAAAGAACATTATTATTGCTTTCCAGTAAGCAAGAAAGGGCAAGTTCAATTTGCAATTAGAGAGCAGAAAGTTCAGGAATCTGAATATCAGAGCTCTGTAAGTGACTTAAGCCAGCCAATCAAAACATGGTGATTCTCCCACCAAACCACAATGATTAGTGAAAGATATTGAGTCACAGATGACAAATTACAAATATTGTCATTTGGGGTACATGAAGTATCATCTGGTCGATACAGCATTTGAATATGTTTTCCAGAATAATCAGCAATTTATGAGATACATGGCTTGGATCTGCAATGAATGATTAAAGTGATCATTTCCAGTGCTTACTGGATAATTGGAGCCGGTTATTAATTGTTTCTCTCATACCAAATTGGACAGGGTTAGCAACAATCTTTTTATGAAAAAAATCTATGTGGGAAGGTAACAATTAAAACCAGCAAATAAAGACGTCAATCAAACAATGTGGCAAATTACTCAGGTCCCTTTGCAGCTAGAGACTGTTCAGTAGCTGAGAGAATTGCCCCAGCTGAAATATGTACACGTTATACCCAGGAAGTAGGGCATTATTACCTCTGCCAAGGAGGTTATGTTTTTGCCTGGGTTTGTTTGTTTGTCTGTTAACTCAAAAAGTTATCGCCTGATTTTGATGAAATTTCCAGGGATTGTACAGATTTGTATAAGGAAGAAATGGTTAGATTTTGGTAGTGATCCAGATCTCCATCTGGATCCAGGAATTTTTTAAAGGATTCTTTAACGTTGAGAGATAAGGCCATTTTCGACATTTATGCATATAACTCCAGCAAAAATGGTCAGGGCACTTGGAAAAAAAATGCAGGACAAGATTCGAACATGTTCTATAATATATCAAAGACTGATCCTGAAAATGGAATAATTCCGGATACTATGACACTATGATCCAGAATACGAAAGTAGGGGACCTTCGGAACTTTCATTATAGGAGGAGAACAAATGAAGCTACAAACATGCGACAAACACCATTATATAGCCAAGATATTGCAGAATTAGGAAGGTGTCACCGGATTTTCTGTATCTTCAAAAGCCAGGGAACTAGATCCAGAAGAAAACCACCACTATGGAAAAACTATGAATAACTACTGAATTAATATTGATATCATTATGAATACAGTTACTAATGGAATGTTTTCTTGGTCAGGGAATCTAAAAAAATAGGTTAAATAAATGTAGGACTAATATTTATGTGTAAATCACAACATGAGGGGAAATGTTGCTTCATAAGAAAAAAAAAACAAATGAAGCTAGAAACATGCAACAGACATCTTTAAACAGCCAAGACGCTGTGGAACTAATATTGATATAGCATTATGAATCAAATTGCCATGTTTTCATGGTAAAGGAATCTAAAAATGAAGATAAAATAAATGTAAGACTAATATCTATGGTGGAAGTCGCAATATGGAGGGAAATGTTGTGCTTGGCAGAGGTCTGCGCCCTCCGAGTGCTTTACTAGTTTTCATTTAAATTTAAAAGCAAAGGAATTGGAGGTGATAAGTCACAAAACAATTGTCAGCATTGATCAAAGCATTATTATTCCAATCAAACAGTCTAAAAGTCTTCGATTTCCCATAAACTCCTATGTAGAAACAAAACTATAAACGTGAGAAAGCATCGATCGACGCCTCAGTAAAAAAGATTAAGTTCAAATGGAAATAATGCAGAGCTTTGATCCATTTTTATATACTTATTCAGTAACATGAAAAATTGTTTTCTTTGCTTCAAGATTTTAGTCCATAAAGCATCCTTTTCATGATCCACCAGGCTTCTGGCATTAAAAACAATTAAATCTCTGAAAAATTCATGCCCGCCACTGATTGGGAGATTGTAAGCTTTTAATCAGAGGGTTTAAACAAGGGAGAATGTGCCACCAATGATGCTTGTTCATGTGTCTGCTAAAAGGCTGCGGTATGAAATCAAAAATAGGAATAGAAAATATTTAGTTCTCTTCACCAATATGGCTGATAATACAGGAAGGCGGTTGCTATGGGTAATGCAGTTTTCCAATGCATTTCAATGTATGGCGGTACGGCAGTCCCCATTTCAAACCCTGCTCTTACCTAACTGTGACCCTGACCCTAACCCTAACCCCTCCCCTGACTATAATCCCTAATCCTTATCCTAATCCCTTCAAATTGACTGCCGTACCAGTAAAAACTGCTGTATCTGTATACACTGCGATACATCCAACGGGACAGCAATTATAAAAGAATGAAAAAAATGACTAAGCAAAATATAGTTATGGCAGTGACTCAAAATGAAGCAATCTCTTTCCTGTTTAAGCATGCGGCTTCGTACAGGTAAGAGCTAAAGCCAAAATTCTTTAGCACTTCTCTCTGGAGTGCCATTTGATGCAGGGAAGAACAAATTACACTGATCAGCCACAACATTATAACCACCCACCTAGTATAGTGAAGGTCCCCTTTGTGCTGCCAAAACAACTCAGTCAAACTGACGTCCACTTGAATTTCTGGACCCAGGGTTTCCCAGCGGGACATTTCTCAGAGCATCACACTCCCTCCACCATCTGTCTTCTTCCCACAGTGCATCCTGGTGCCATCTCAACTCCCGGAAAATGGCACACACTTACCCAGCTTATGCACCTGATATCAAAGAAAGGGGAACTCACTCGACCAGGCCGCCGTTTTTGGCGGTGGACCAGGGTTAGGACGGACACTCCAACTCACGTGTCAAATTGGTGCCGTGGAGGATAAAGAGGCTGCAAGTTTTCATTCCCTCCTAAAACTCTGCCAGGTGATTACACTGATTACCGCACCTTCAAGCAGAGAGAAGTATCAGTGAAAGCACCTGGTTGAGTTTTGGATGGAAAGAAAGTCTGCAGCCTCTTGACCCTCCATGACACCAATTTGACACCCCTGTTCCAATTGGATGACAGCTACCAACCGCAATATGCAACAAATGTAATACACTTTGTGTTGTGAAACATTCCTCATACAAGTGTCATGAAAAGTCTCTACAATTTGCACCAAAGAAACCTTTCTGTCAGTTTAAATCAGACAGGATATCCATTGTTGGTCGTGTTCATTAATAAGCATTGGGCTCCCAACTCCCTGTCACTAGCACATGGTTTGTACAACCTTGGACCATTGTAGCCACTCACCTCTGCTGACTGGTAGCACACCAGAAGCTTTGCTGCTTTAAAGATCCTGTGACCACTCATGTGGCAATAATGACTTGGCCCTTTCAAAGTCACTCCTATTTCTCCCACATCCAGCAAGTTGACTATGAGAACTGACTGTTTGCTTACCATCATAGGCCTGTCTGCAGACCATGACAGGCATTTTTAAGAGAAAATCAATGTTACTTCTTTCTTCTGCGTATAGTTTTAATGTTTTGGCTCATTGGAGTATGCCTAATGAGTCTGTCTATTATGCTGAAAAAGTTGGCTATCTATTCATATTAAAGGGCATATGCAATTTTTGTATCACATACGATGAGAGAGCAAAGCTTTCAGACTTGTTGCTGGCAACAGTCTGGGGTGTGTTTCCCAAAAGCACACATGCTAACGTACATAGTTGGAACTATTGACTGTGAATAGACAAAATATTTGAGTTGCTAATTTAGTGAGAAATTATGCTTTTGGGTTACATACCCCTGAATGGTCCTTCTCATCATTGGTCCAGAACACAAGTCCATTTCTTTCATTTTCTGTACCCGCTTATTCCTCACTAGGGTCGTGGCACCCTGGACAGCTTGCCAATCCATCGCAGGGCGCACACACCATTCACTCTTACATTCATACCTTTGGGCAATTTAGTGTCTTCAATTAACCTGATATGCATGTCTTTGGACTGTGGGAGGAAACCGGAGTACTTGGAGAAAACCCAGGCGAACAGGGGAGAACATGCAAACTCCGCACAGAAAGGCCCTAGGCCAGCTTCAAACTCACAACCTTCTTGCTGTGAGGCAGCAATGCTAACCACTGCACCACAATGCCACCCCATTTCATATTTATCAGATATTTCTGATCTCCGCCAGATACAGAATTTGATATGAATTGCCACCAAAATTCAGTAGTTTCTTCCTTGGATCAGGATACACCTGTGTACCAATTTTCATGATGATCCGCTCAGTAGTTTTTGAGTAATCCTGCTAACAGTCTAACAGACAAACAAATAAACGCAGGTCATTTTATAACATCCTTGGCAAAGGCGATAAAAAAAAGACAGAAAGTACTGATTTGTCTGATCACAATATATGCGTGTCCACTGTACAGTGGTCCATCATAGATGTCTTCAAACCCAAAAAAGTCAACGGCACTTCAAGGCACAATGAACACAAGGTTTCTTTTAACAGGCTTTTTAGATGTGACAAGTGTTAGACAAAGGTTTGTGAAAGTGGCTTAGAGCCCAAATGGTTAGATAGATAAATGATGGTTCTTCACACAGTGCCGTCCACTTGAGTGGAGATCACAGGTATTCAGCTTCAAGGATCAGTGTGTAAGATTTAGAGCCATTTAGAGGTCAGATTGTAGATTGCAACCAACTAACCATTCCTTTTCTCAGAAAACCTATGGTGGCCGCAAAACTTGCGAAAACATGAAAGGCGCTCTCTTGTGTCAGTGCTTTACATCTACTTTTTTCCCATTCTGGGCTACTGTAGAAAAAATGGCGGAGGTGGACCCGCTCCCATATAGGTTTAAAGGGCAATTCTAAACGAAATGAAACTCGAAGATGATTGTTTTCACGTGATTATGCACTACTAAAAAAGTAGTTATGAATGTTATATTCAATTTCTGCAAAATATCAATCTAAATTCTACACGCCGCTCGTTTAAGCCACTTTCACACCGGACACGAAATGAATTTTTCGCTGGACCGATTACATTCAGTCAATGCGAAGACGCGAAACGCGCGTATTCGCATCTTTGCATTGACTTTGAATGTAATCTGTCTTGCAAAAAATTCCTTTCGCGTCCGGTGTGAAAGTAGCTTTTTAGGCTTGTACTTAGACCCTGCGTATCACTGTGGGTGGATATTTACAAATCTGACTTTCAACGTACACCCACGGAGACACATCCATTCACTTCAGGCATACTTTTTCGCCCTACGTCTGTAACATTTTCCCAACTCTTTGGATCGTAACAAATCAAACGCACAGACCTTCCTAGCTAAGACAGCTAGACTCAGCCGCGAGTACACGCCGGTAGATGCCTACTGTGCGGAGATATGAGCAAAAAATTCCTCATAAGTTCAAACACTTGACGCCATGTCTTCTAATAAGAATTCCCTGGCGTACCGGTGCATGTCGGAATGAGAAAAAATGGCGACAAGCGTTTGAACTGCGTTGCTTCGTAGGAATTTTTTGCTCATATCTCCGCACGGAAAGCATCTACCAGCATGTACTCGCGGCTGAGTCCTGCTGTCGTAGCTAGGAAGGTATGTGCGTTTGATTTGTTACAATCCAAAGAATTGAGGAAATGTTACGGACGTAGAGCGAAAAAAAGTATGCCTGAAGTGAATGGATCCAGCAGTGTCTCTGTGAGTGTACATTGAAATACAGATTTATAAATCTCCACCCATAGTAACAGGCAGGGTCTACATGTACCCTTGCCTTTTAGACGCAGAAACTCCTCCAGTTTCTTTGATTCTTTGGAATATGTATTGTACCATAAAGGGCAAAATCTCCAAATCCCTTCCTATCTCTCTTTAAAGAACTTTTTTTTTTTTACTTTTTAATGATTTTATTTTTTGGAATGCTTTAGAGGTCTGAAAAGTAAGAACAGACTTACTATGTATTTACAAATAAAAGTTTATCACTCAAACTGTAAACAATAAATCTTGTGTTCATGTTGTTTTAAATGAAATACAAGTTAAAGTGAATTTAGAGATTACTGCTCTCTTTTTTTGTGAATTTCCCATGTCTCAGCTTTTTCCAGCTTGCGATTTTACATATCAGAATCATTCTCAGTACAAATAGATGGAACACATTTTAATTTCATTCTCTTACCCTCAAATAATAGACATAAAATCACACATTTCACTTTGGTAAGTGTTAAATATTATTGGGTAAGAGTTGGGTAAATCCGTCAATTTATCTAAAAGGCAGGAATTTTAGTACGAGCAAAATAAATTTAATGGCTTGTGAATTGGTGCAAACAAAATAATTTGGCCAATTATTATATCCCCGAACGCCGAACGGCATTTCAGGGATATTATGTTTTTGGTTCGACCGCCGCCACCGCCGCCGCGCCGCTTTAAGTGTTAAAGCGATAACTTCAGTAATATTTCAATTAGAAATTTCATGTTTTGCATATACTTAAGTATCAGAAAGAGGAAGAACTGATTCTATTTTAGACAATTTACATCCTCTAGATTGGCCACCGGGGGCAAAATACGGAAAAAATCACTGTTTTTATCATATCTATGGAAATATTTGTCCGATTGACCTCAAATCACGTGCAAATGAAAGTTCATGACCTGACGATGTGTTCCACAATGACATTACACTTGTCTGGTTCAAAATTTTGACACAAGGTGGAGCCTTGTCACATAAAATTCACCAATTTTGCCATATCTTTGGAACCATTTGTCCAATTGACATGAAACCGTGTGCAGCTGCAAGGTCATGACCTCACATCGTGTCACATGATGACATCATACCTGTATGGTTCAATATTTTGCCACCAGGTGGCGCTTTGTGATGGAAAATTACCATTTTGGCCATATCTTCAGAACCATTTGTCCGATTGACCTGAAATTAAGTTCAAACTAGGCTTATGCTGTCGGAGGCGACGGCCGGGGGTATATCCCCAAACGCCCCCAATCCTCCAATTCCTCCAATTCAGTTGATCCGCTTTATGATACTTACTTATATGCAAAACTTGGAATTTCTAATTGAAATATTACTGTAGTTATCACGTCAACACATAAATCAGTTTTTGGCCCCTGGTGGCCAATCTAGAAATCATAAATTGTCCAAAATCGAATCAGTTCTTCTGGTTTATGATACTTACTTATATGCAAAACTTGAAATTTCTAATTGATATATCACTGAAGTTATCGCGTTAACACGTAGGGCGGCAGCAGCGGCGGCAATCAGACCAAAAACATAATATCCCCAGAAAGCCATTCGGCGTTCGAGGATATAATGAAAGTCTATTCAAGGCCTATTTAAGAATTGGGGAATTGGAGGATTGGGGGCGTTCGGGGATATACCCCAAGCCGTCGCCTCCGACGGCATAAGCTTAGTTGGCCATGTTTTTAGAAATATCCCCGAACGCCAAATGGCGTTTCAGGGATACTATGTTTTTGGTTTGACCGCCGTCGCCCCGCCCTACGTGTTAACGTGATAACTTCAGTAATATTTCAATTCGAAATTTCATGTTTTGCATATAAGTAAGTATCGTAAAGAGGAAGAAAGGATTCAATTTTGGACAATTTACTATTTCTAGATTGGCCACCAGGGGCCAAAAACTGAAAAATCACTGTTTTTATCGTATCTCTGGAAATTTTTGTTGGATTGACCTCAAATCAAGTGCAAATGAAAGGTCATGACCTGAGGATGTGTCCCACGATGACATTATACCTGATTGGTTCAAAATTTTGCCACAAGGTGGAGCTTTGTCACATTAAAATCACCATTTTTGCCATATCTTTGGAACCATTTGTTCAATTGACAGGAAACTATGTGCAACTGTAAGGTCATGACCTCACAACGTGTCACATGATGACATCATACCTGTATGGTTCAATATTTTGCCACCAGGTGGCGCTTTGTGATGGAAAATTACCATTTTGGCCATATCTTCACAACCATTTGTCTGATTGACCTGAAATTAAGTTCAAATGAAAGTCTATTCAAGGTCTATTCAAGCATTGGGGAATTGGAGGATTGGGGGCGTTCGGGGATATACCCCAAGCCGTCGCCTCCGACAGCATAAGCCTAGTTTTGCACATGCAAAAGGTTTTAGTTTCACTCTGACTTTGTTTTCTAAATAACCAAGTGTTTCATCAAGGTATTCCTTCCACAGTCCAGATACATATATGCTGATTAGACACTCTAGTTATGTGTTTGCCTGTAGTTATGAGTGAGTGACATTGTTAGGGAAGTTACTTTAAAGGGTGATATATTAAAAATGACACCTTCCATCAAAAGTAATAACGTATGTTCCTGCATAACTATCAATTGACAAGACTAATTACTTTCTACGTTGCTTAAAATCAATTTTACATTAATCACTGATTTGGTCCATGCATGCTCAGTCTGTTCACAAATAGTGAGGGGTCAAGACCAATTAAAAGCGAAAACAAAACAAGATAATTCACATAACGATTGCTGAAGATTATCCATTACAATATCATCAAAACCGGACTGGCAATAGAAAAAATATGCAAATATAAGATGCACCATAGGTCACGTAATGTGAGGCCAGGCCCCCTGAAAGTGTAGCACCCTATATATTCAGCACTAAACCATTTAAGTCTGTGTCGCGTGGGTATGAGCCAGACTAATAAAGGGAAAAAACAGAACACCATATACACGATTGTTGTCCACTCACAAATGATGACAGCATAAGTAATAAATCATCAAGAAAAACAGGCTGCTTAGCCACTGCGTATAGCTGCTATCTAACAGGTGGCACAGAGAACATATGGAGGTAGAGCACTCTTGCAGAGTAGCTACATCTTTAAAAGGCCGAACCACTAGGGTTTCTTTTCATCTTTTCATAGCACTTCAGGAGAATTTTCTCAGTGTATTTCTGTGAGATGGTTTTGTGTTGGGGACAAACCACCTTTTAATGAAATCCACCTTGCAACCTCAAATGTTGGTTGCACTGGTCCAAAGAAAGAGTTGTTGTCTCCAGTCATACCATCATACAATGAAAGACTTCAGAAGAGTGTGATTTTCTTTCAGATACAGGTATTCCCTTTTGCTCAGGCTCTTAACTCACCGCTTTGCACACTCTGTTTGGAGGTCAGCCCCGGGAAGGTCTGTCCGTGCAGTAGCATCGGGGAAGTAATTTCAGCGTATGACACTGTGAGTCAGCAGTTGTCAGATGCAAATCAATGCTCAACATTGAACCTCAACCATTGACTGGCTGTGCGGACAGCGGCCTCCTGTCCACCATTACAAACTCTGCCACAAGCCACCTCAGCTCCTTCTTAGAGGACCGTTTTCACAGGAGACAGAATTTGCAGGTCCAACTTTTGGTCAGGTTCCTTGCCTTCTTGTGTTGCGGCCAGATCATTTAATTTACTAAATTGGGTGTCTGCAGCTGGTCTGATGCATGACTGAACAATGTTTTTTTTTAATTGGAGGTGTTAATTTTTCACAGTGGAGCAGAAGAGTTCCTTGTTGCAGAAGTTTCAATTCCCAGTGATATTTTTTAAAACTTTCTGCTGAAATGAAAGTGAAGAACTGAGCATATTTTACTCTTGGAGAAAGTGACTGCACCGTCATCAGCTAATGTTCCAACTGTGAAGCCTACCTCACACAAAGTGTAAAGTGAACCAGCTGGCATTCAAAGCTATACATTTTTTATGCATAAATAAATATATCAAACTTTTAGAAAACAACACCCCAGAGACATTTTCAAAAATAAATAATGTTACTTGACAAAGTAACTGCAATTATATTGCTTCAAAAAAGTAATTCATATTTTTTGTTACAAAGAAAATATTCTTACATAAAAGTTACTTTTGTAACGCGTATCACCCGATGCTATTGAGTGAATGGCATTTGTGCTGTGGTATTAGACTAATGACTCATCCAAGGTGTATTCCTTCCTCTTAGGGGCTGTTTATTACCACACATTCCAACCCTAATTAGGAACAATTTTGTCAAAGTGAAGAACACAGGAGCTAAATGTGGATTTCTTACAAATCGCCATAAAATGTCTTTAAGAAATGCAGGGAGGCAATATATAAGCAAAGAGCAGCTATGGAAAGTTGCCACGACAGTCTATGTTAGGCAGTAGCTATTTGGAGCATTAGGGGTTCAGGCACAATTATAGTAGGCGGGTCTGGTCCAAGGTCTGTAGCCGTGGTGTCCAGCTGGAGGGAGCAGAGAACTCTGGGCAGGAGGGAAACACTTGGACATGGAAGAAGAAAAGGTTGGGGGAACAATAATGGAGAGACTGGAAGAATATGGGAACTGGGGAGCAATGTCCTGAATAAATATATTCTGAGAAGAGTGAGAGCTGAATACTGCACATGAGAGGATGTGTTGGGTATGTTCTTCCAGGGTACGAGAGCACACCAGGATGTCAGTGTCTTGCTCAAGGACACTTTGACACGTTCTCTGAAGGAGCCAGGGATCAAAGCAGAAACCTTCTGATTCCTAGACCACCCGCTCTACCTCCTGAATCATGCCGCAAAGGGAAGTAGCCGGCCAAAACGGGTCTAAAAAGGCGTAAATATATTTAAGAATTATATCCTTTTGAAAGGAATAAAATTTTTATTGTAAAGACCAAAATGCTTCCTTTCGATGTTGCTCTTCGTGAGAGAGCAACCAAAAAACTTTTTTTTTTTTTTTTTTTTAAATTTCTCAAAAAGTGGTAAATGTCACTTACTTCCTTTTGGTATTGGGAGGGGGGGCAGAATTGTAGTAGGAGGGACTGGTCCAAGGTCTGTTGCCCAGGTGTCCAGTTGGTGGAAGCAGAGGACACACAAAAGGGGAAAAACACTTGGATGAGGACAAGGAAACAGTGGTGAGATACACCACTGTATATATAACATAGCAGAGATCAGAAGAATGCGGGAACTGGGGAATGATGTCCTAAATAAACACATTATTAAGGACAAGAGCTAAATGGCAAACTTGAGAGTTAACAGTCTACACTGTAAACCCCAACAGGTTCAATGAACTCAAAATATTTGATGAAACTGATTACCTCATAATATTTAGCTATGTTAAAGAATATTTTAAGTAATTGTTACTTATAATGAGACTTTATTAATGCTCAAAATCTTTAAGGGAAAGGAGAAAATTAAAAAGAATAATGTGAGAAATAGATTTTCTAAGTAAATACTACATTAGTCAGACAAGTTCTTTAGACTCTAAATCTTTGGGAAAATGAATGACATTAAAGCAAATAATTTCAACAAATAAACATTTTAAGTAATTACTAATCTAAGTTAGACAAGTGATTCACACTCATTTTTTTTGAGGAAGTTGATGAACTGAAACATAATAATTTGACAAACAAATATTTCAAGTAATCACTACTTTAATTTTGGATAAGTTAAATGAACCTGATCACTTTGAAACCATTCTTAAAATTGACAAAATTGACACTGGAAACGGAGTTGAATTTTTAAAGTTATCCCTCCTAATAATATACTCATGTTATCAACATGACTCATGCAATTTCTCAGACCTAAAAGTTGTCAATTCAGCCGCTTATATTTTTAAGTTGACTTAACTCTATTGAAACACATTCTATTGACTGTTTATGTTTACTATTTGCCTCAAAATCAAATATACTTCATTTATATGATTCAAATAAAAAAACTATTCCACAGACAATTTCACTGCAGATTCCATTTATTTACATCTAAGACATGCCATGCATGTACCAACTAAAAGGACCCATTTCAATAAGAAAAGGTTCGGTAAACAGAGTAAGGTAAAAAAAAAATAAATAAATAAAAAATAATAATTTTTTAAAAATCCTGATATCACAATCGTACATTTCAAATTCTCAGTAGAAAAAAACATAGGAAAAGTCACTCTCTTGAACAAGGGGTCAAGTGTCTTACTCAAAATAATTGAAAGACATCTTTAAATATGTCACATTCATTATTTGTACTGACATATTCCAAAACAATACATGTTCTATCATGTCAATAGTAAAAAAAAAAATAGCATTGAGAAACATAAGTATGACAAAAACACACTTATTCACAGATATCACAGTTCTATTTCAAATACTCTCATTCTGAAATAAAAATTGCAAAGGAAAAAAACACATCCTCTTAAACAAAGGAAAGAATCCACTTTGTCAAAATTATTACATGACCTCTTAAAACAGCTCATTCATTCTTTGCAGGTTTTGCATACTGACATAGTAGAAAAAATACATCTCATTTCATTCCATTTGAATACAAAAAGAACAACGTCCCCAGCAATGGGGTCAATACAGAAAATCAAAGAAATAATATGTCACCACCTCTTCAACAAAGGTAATAATACTCTTGATCTAAAAACAAATAGGCCAACATACATAACAAGCAAAAAATAGGACCAAGGGTCCTGTAGCTTACCGGCAAGCAGTCTTACGCCGATGAGTTATGAAAATTTCATGTGAAGTTTGACATTTGAATCAATGAAAATCAATGTCAAGGTCACTAAATAAAAGTTCACATACATTTATAAGACCTTCTGTAATACATTCCTAAGCTCTGAAGCAATTTTGGTGATACAAGTCATTATAATATGACAATATATATTCAATATGTCAATTTTGAACTTTAAAGGTCACAGAATGTCAAGTTGTGGTCAGCAAATGGATTTCATATACAACTTCCTAAATATCTCTATTCAAACCTTGTCTCCATCTGTGACCATTTTGGTAATAAAAGTCAGGGTAATTTCACTGCCGAGTTTGACCCTCAAAGGTCACTGACAATCAAGTTGAATGTCACCAAATGAAAGTTCATATACAACTTCCTAGATGTCAGTTACACACACCTAGGCTCTATCCGTGACCGTTTCAGTGACAGAGGTCATTGAATTTTCTCTATTCCTTCAAGGTCAATATGAAGGTCACCAAATGAAAGTTCATATATGACTTCCTATATGTCTCCAATGCAAACCTACACTCAATCTGTAACAATTTTGATATGTGGAGTGCTCTCGGAGTGAACCTTTTGTTAATTATGAAAATGACTGAGAACTGAGAAGATTCACTCCGAGAGCACTCCATACATAACAGGTGCTGCTTGTTCTCTCCGATTAAGTAAGACGGCAATCATTCATCTGGACGCGTATATGCTGTATTTAAATCAACGTTATTCAAAATTGCAAACCTGTCGACCCTCACGCAAGTAGCCCCTTTCTGTACTGAATTTACCCCACGATTTCATTGCTGTTAGATCGCATATGGAGAGAAACCAGGTCTTCAGTTGCCAGTTACGATAATTGGAAAACGCGTCAATAAAGGAAGATGATTGAGAACTAACCAGGACTAATTGTTGTCATAAAACACATGTCTGTGCCCCCCCGCCCAGTTCCTAGTTCTATCAGGGGGGTATAATACCAAGCAAATGTAACAAAGACAGGCTATATTTAAGTAAGCCGGCTGAACAAACAATGAACTCGCAATCAGAGATAATTGGCATTACAACGGTGCTTCTAATCTTTCTATGTGAACCTCGGCTTCGTGCTTTTTTACGCAGTGAGCGCTCTCAATTAAAGGGCTTTCCAAGCGTCAATTTCCCGTCATAAAATGACCGATTGTGTCCTTAATGTTTCTCCAAGGAAGCTATCCCTGTTCCAGGATCAGTAAGACTGCAAGATGTCTTCCTCCGCGGCACCAGGGGGCGCCCCAGCAGCTTCATGGGAGACATGAAGTTTTATACTGATTGGTTGGGCACTTGAAAGACTGCACATTTATGCATGCACTTACCCGGATAGACGATTTGGAAATTGTAACAGATTTATTTTAGTATATTTCGAGGGCTGACTGCAATAAACAGGCATGTCCAGATGTTATATCTAGGACATAACTTTATTGCAGTCAGCCCTCGATTTATTCTTGTTGGTTGCAATAAGGCCAGAGAGGGATTCTGGCGGAAAATTTCTAACTGTCTAAAGGTGCAAGTCCTCTGAAGAAGGACTAGTGGAAATCACTATTTTCTCGGCCAAATGAAACAAAGTAAAATTATAGATAATATTCAATCTGACAGATAAATACTAATAGTAAACTCCGTTTTACTAATTTCTCCGTTTTTGGTTTAAAGTATTTTTTCCATTGCTTTTCTTTTATGCGGCATGATTTTAATAAAATTGTATCCTACCACTAACCCTAAGCAGTTGCACCATTACAAATTTACAGTATTCCTGTGACATAAAATATTATTAAATAGTTGAATACGCTTTAATAGTTGACGTACCAGCACTGTCAAGAGGACATGGCAGCAAGTAAAAACAAAGCATGAGAACATTTTTCAAAGTGGTGCGCCCTATGCTGCTTTGCTTTCAAAATTGTTCAAATTATTTAATGGTATGCTGCATTAAATGTATAGCGCGGCAAACAATATTCATGCTCAGATTTTCTGCATCACCACCTGAATGTTGACGGTTCCCGTGGCAAAAAAAAAAAAAAAAATGCAACGTGATGCATACTGTTCCTGCAACTGTAAGTGGCTCTCTTTGCTTCATTGTCAATACATGGCTCCAGTAGATGGCATTTAAGTAACGAATTCCCTCAGCTGAGAATCCGTTGTGTTCAAAGAGTACATCGCCAGAAAAGCGAACAGGTCATGCCAGTCTCCCTCCAAAGAGTACCGCGTACGTTCCGGGCACAAAAGTCCACAGGTAGTGATGGTCAAATGAAGCCTAATGAATCACTGAGGCTTTCCAGCCCATTGCTTCACCAAAAGGTTCAGTACTCGAGGCCTCAATGAAACATTGAATGCTGCCATCTGCTGGGCAAAAGAACATATGACAGTCAATGAACAGTACCATGACCTGAGCGGAAATGCGTGAAAAACTTGTGTGTGCAGAAACAATAAACAATGGATATATTTCTATAGCATGCGTAAGTAGCTATATTTGTTCATAATAAAAATCGCAATGAAACAATCACGATACTTTGCTTTTTTAAAAATCATTTTTATTAAAAAAAAAAAAAAAAAAAAAAAAAAAAAAACACAAATACGGGAGTGACATTATTGAAAAAAAAGAAATAACTGACACTCTCACGTCAATGTCCAACAATGGGGAAGATAATGTGACTCACTACAACTCTCCAACGTACTACGACTCTCTCCATCTTATACAAACGCCGACAACACCCACAGTTCAGCGCCAGATTCGAAACGTATTTATGAGGAGGCGATACGTTGAACGAACCAATGCCGTACTCTCCACAAACCGAGGCCTCGTTTGTCATCAGTCACGTGATTTTTACGGCAACGACGCAAGTCTCCAATCGGGTCTCCATCTGGCAAGCCCCTTTTGGCTCGACACAGGCTTCGGTGCTTCGTTTCAAATGTCACATCACTATCCTCCGGATCGTTCAAGAAAAGCGATGCCAACTTCATAGGCGGAGCTAAATAATGAAGCAGCATATGCATAGCTGATTACAGCCGAAACTCAGAACATAACCTGCTCCCGATCAGGTTCAAGGCTCGAAATTGCGACCGTTGACCAGAATTAACACTGTGCGAACAGTGACGTGCGTTCGGAGGTTAGTTTGTTGAGGCAGAATCTCCTCCCTCCCCCCTTTGCTTCATTAGCAATCAGACGTGTAACTAGTTTAGTAAGACTATTCGGCAGAATGACGGGCCAATTTAAGTGTGCGTGGCGTTATTACTCAGTAAATCGAACCTGAAATGCTCACGAAACTGCAGATTTGCGAGTATTTGCTTACAGGAAGCCAGAGACGTGCGGTGAGGTGAGGCAGTGACCCAAACTTTTATCACGGCATTATTTGTGAACCTGTTCCCACGTACTGTGCCTGATTGACAATCAAAACAATTAAGACCAAGCCTTTAGGAAGCCCGTACACTGATAGAAGAGATAATGACAAATATTCATTCACGTATACGCTTCAATACATGACTGCAAGGAAGGAAATCAGCATAATCAATTAGGAAAAATTCTCGGCAATTCTGTATATCGTTTTAACATTTGTTAATCGGATTATGAAAGAAAACTGAAAATAAACGCCCGCTTTTTTGTTCTGTTGGGGTGTAAAGCGCATATTTATAGGCGAATACATTGTAGCCTATATTGATCAAGCATTGAACTCTGTAAGTCGAACTGTTTCAATATTTGTTGATGACATTGCTTCGGGTTCCCGGAGGCAAGTACGCGCAAATCTGCTGTGCACTAAGCATTTTAGGTTCGATGTATTGAGTAATAACGCCACGGAAACTTAAAGTGGCCCGTCATTCTGGCGAACAGTCTTACTAAGCTCGTCTGATTGCTAATCAACCACAGGGGAGGCAGACTAACCTCTGAACGCACGTCACTGGGCCGCACAGAGTTATTTCTGGTCGCATAAGCGAAGAGCCCTGAAGTTTAAGTTCGCAGCGAAAGTTACCATCATGACAATGAAAAGCATAGGTTTAGGCTCGACATACCTCGCTAACCCACTTATCTTGCTGCATAGTTCCCCATCCCCAAGGCTGACAGCTGTGACAACTTTAGTTAACTCGCTAAACACGCAGCAGTTAAACCGCAGAGGGTCTCTCTCACGTAGCCTACCCTTTGGCTGAGGTCTCCCCATTGGAAGACAGAATTAATTCGGCAAAGGCCAACTTATTAAAGCACATTCACTTACCTTTATGTAGGGGCCACGGTTTTCAGGCTAATGTTGTTGGCCGCCTATCTCCGGGTGCGCAGCAGGCGTAGTGGCCGATGTCAAAGCGTATCAATTTACAACAGCCACATTTGAATATAGGCTAGTTCACTATTCAGTGGAGTTTCCGAAAAATATGTTTGTTTGTGTAGGATGTTCTGTTATCTGCCATGTTGATACGAACTTATAACTTGACCAATGAAATTTCACGTAATTATTACGTCAGACGTAATTTCAATCTACACTTAAAAGAAATGCGTTTGGGGGTTAGTTCTACTCATATATGAAGAGCTAATCAAGTCAAATTAATCAATAACTGGGAAACTAGTTGACTGAACTTAAAACTTTTGTGGTGTCTGAACAATATGGCAGCTTTGAGTACAGCTCTGCAATTTTATTGAGTATAGAACACTGTTGGGGAATACAGTGTAGTAAAGGGCAGAGGAAAACAAGGAATTTAAATACAGAAAGACAACAATGATCTAAGTGGGTCTAGGTGTGCGAAAACCTGTGAGAGAAACACAAGGGGAGGGACAAAACCACACAAAAATAATTTACTAAAAATCATGAACAAAAGAAACACTAATTAACACTCAGGACAATTGGGTCATAAGATTGATGAATGGATTGATTGATTTCTATACTCAGCCAAAATAAAAACCTCACACTCGTTTGGAGGTCGATAAGTTGAACATACAAGAAATGAGGTTTTAAATAATGATTTTATTTGATTCTGTACGCATTAAAGATGGTGTATCATAAAAATAATGTCCATAATGTAACCAGTTCCACCGGAAATGCTACGGGAATGTCCAAGAGTAAAAATGGTAAGTTACAATTTGAATAAGAGCAGTGTGCAGGCGATTACGTATGGTTTGGACAGTCACATGACCTCTAAACAATTCATTCCTAGTGGACGTTGTAATAACAAATCGATTATGCAAATGACGTAAGACAATTTGTCGGACTTCTGCTTTTGACGTCGCACGTGGGCTACCAGAACGAGGTCGGTCAGCTGTGGTGAGCTTCCGTATTCAGCATGCCAATGGCACGTTCACTCTGAATGTTTGACAGCCATGCCATTGAAAATCAATGAATAATTAACTGTAAAAACTTGTTTTTCCGAGATGTCACTCTAACGTGCTAACGTGAGCTCAGTTGCACATCTCTCATTTGGTCACGTGACTAGGAACACGAGAAAACATGGTTTTAGCTTAAAGTACGCTCACACGTGCTACGTACCTGTGCACGTCGGAGTTGATGTGTGTAATGTCTTTGACAGTGCATTTACCCCAGTGATAAAAACTTTTATTAATAGTTTCAAGAAAATATTTACAAATTTGTGTAAAGTGTGAAGTTTCTTTTTTCACTCAGTATATCACATGGATCATTCAACCTTTGACCAGTTTGACTCAGAATATACTGGAGAATCAACAAATACAAAAAACTTCAATCAAAATTTTCATAAGCATACCTTAGTGAGAAGGCTGCTAATGTTATCATTTAATGCTTGTGTTAGTTTTGCGATCCAATCGACCCCATTCAATGTGTACAATCTCTGAAAACATATTTAACTACTTCATTCAGCAATATTTTTTCCTTACTTCATGGGGATAGTGAAATTAACTAAAAAAAAATGTGATGCTCTGTACATGTTGTATGCATCAGTGTAGTTCTAACCATCCTTTTGATCTTGTTTTTTGTTGTTGTTCTTGTTCTGCAGGCAAATACTGAGGCCACTTTCTTGATCATATGTCATTCTCAACAAGTGGAGCCAGGCACAACAAAGCCCACCCCTCGCACATACTTTGACCTAGAGATGGCAATTTCGAACCTTTGAAACAATCACTGTTTCGAAATGTTCCAAATTGTTTCGAAACCAGATTTATTTCAGTAGTGCACAGCCTAGTGCCAAAAACTTTTACTGCAGCTATTAAAATGTTTTGAAGTGAAACAAAACACATGACCATTGCCGGGCGGAGCAGGAAAAATGTCAGTCACGTGACAAAAGTTTTCAAAAATCAGAGTCCAAAACCGTAAGTTTCGAAAATATTCGAAACCATTCAAATCTGCGTGTCGAAATTGCCATCTTGTGAGATATCATTCAGGAACCAGTCGCAAGAACACAGGATTGTAGGTGGGGAGATTTTATTGAGTGAGGGGGGTAACCCCCGCAGGGCAGAAGGCAAGTACAGAGTCCAATCCAAAAGTCAAAATCCAGGAGGGCAGAATCAGAGTCAAAAACCAGGGCAGCAAACACAGAACTCGTAGTCAGGCAAAAACAGATTCGGTACACAGGCACAGGTTTGTTAGAGAAGCAAAAACCAAAGGGCGTATCCGAATCGTTACCAGGGCAGCAACACAAACATTGTAGTCGGGCAAAAAGGGTTCGAAAACACAGATGCAACAGTAATCCAGGAAATGCAGAGCCAAAAGCGAAAGTCGGACGGTCCAGTCAGAAGAGTAACACAATGAGTACAAGGCGGAATATAATAGCAGCACAGGTAAACACGAGAAACGTTCTGACAGGGAAATTCTGTGAAGAGACACCTAATAAACACTCCAGGGAGATCACATGGTACCTAGAACACAGGTGCAGGAAATGAGACTAATTACAAAGGGTGGAACAAGAGGGAAAACCTAATCACATAAAGTAGGCAAAAGCCAAAATGCGGACAGGGATCACGAGACAATCGTATAGACAAACATACGGCTCCAGTCAAGGAGTTATAACGTGCATAGGTAAAGAGATAAAGGACAGCGCGAAACAGGTGTGAAAAATCCACAGAAATGCAGCAGAGAAGATTAGGGAAAGACAAGAGGCGGAGATTAGAACAGGGCGAGTGCTGAAAGCTTGTTAATCAATTATCAAGTGCAGCTATACAATCCCTAGTGCTTGTTAGTAAGTTAGTATTATATACAATGTTAGTTGGATTAGTAATCTGGGGCGAAAACAACAAATTGTTGGTATTGATTAGTAAAATAGAAACGTAAAGTGAAGGAAGCAAACGAGATGGGAAGGAAGGTTGAAATCCAGAAACCATTAAATCACCCGAAAGAGTGGCACGCATTACTGGGGCTGTGAGTAATGACCAGACAAGAGACCAGACAGGGGGAGACAAAGAGCAATGCATAGGAGAAAGCAAAACATGGACCGGAATGAAACTATGGTTTAATGTAAAACACGGAAAGACTAAACTAAGACAATACATAAACAAATCGAGGTACCAAATCACAATACACATATCAAAGAATAGTCAGGCAAATGCAAGGATTCAAATACAAATAAGGCAGAATATAAAAATATGGCAAAGCAGAACATGAACATGGCAGGAAAGATCAGAATCATAACACATCTCTACTTTGACCTACTTTTCCTAATTTCAATTGGCATCTATTCTGGGTCATTGGCAATCCCTAAACCCAAATTGGGGTGAATCTGGCCATTAGTTTTGCTGCTAAAGTGTTAACAAACGAACAAAGAAACAAACACACACACACAAACAAACTGAACCAAAAACAATACCCCTTGTCAAAAACAATACCCCTTGAGTCTTAAATAGCCCAATAAGCCTTAAATGCCTGATTGAGGAACTTGGGTGACACTTTCAGTTACAATCATTTTCTGTTGGTTTCTCTGGGGTGATCAAATTGACACCAAAAAAAAAGAAAGATCTCCAATTTCAGGGTACACTGTAAAAAAAAAGTTGTCTCAACTGAAAAAAGTTAGTGTCCAGGCTGCCTTAAAATTTTAAGCTTATTGAACTTGAGATTATAAGTTGAATATTACCTCAATTTATCATCTTAAATTCAGATAACTTGAAATTTTAAAGCAGCCTGGACACTAGCTTTTTTCAGTCGAGACAACTTTTTTTTTTTACAGTGTAGTAGGAGGTTTAATACAAGTTAGAAAAAATACTGATTGACTTTCCACTCTCATGCAAAAAAAGTGGCGTTAGCCATGAAACTACTTTTATACTGTTATATGAATGGTCTGCTATGGGTTCAGTTAAAGCCGCCCCAACATGCACGTGCGAACATTTTCCACAATTGAAGCACTGATTACTAAAACCCCACAAGTCAAGTCAAGTCAAGTGTGACTTATGAGGTTTTAGTAATAGGTGCTTCAATTCACAGTTGTTTTGAAGGACTAGTGGTTTCAGGTCAGATGGAACATGCCAAAACTGCTCATCATCTTCAGCTTAGAAAAACCCATTTTTAAAATTATCACTGTGGTTAATAACTCTGTTCCCTACACCAAGGTCTATATTGACTTCAGGGACATTCCTGTCACTCTGAGAAGGAGACCCAGGAGGTCTTCAGCAATAAAATCATCAAAAGTAATTTTCCATTAAAAAAATATCATAGTACCTTCTGTTCATTTATGTATTGCATAAAGTGCAACCTTTCAACTTCTAAATTGAGTGAATCATTACATTGTACCTCCTTGTGATTGTAGGAGTTATTGAATATTGATGTTGTACTAAACAGCCACGTCTTATAGATTCACAATGTAATTATAGGCTCCAGTCCTAACATGTACTGCTGTGCATTTAATAGCTGCTGCATTGCAGCCCATAGTGGGCGTTGGATGAAGGTCTCATCTACCAGCCATTTTATGGTTATAGAGCTCCCAGCAGTCAGTTTAGTGGTCTTGAGATAATAGTTAGGGAACTCCCAGATTTCACACAATCCTCATTAAATTCAGAGGCTGTAAAACTCTTAACATGAGGCAGGCCCCATCAAAAATATGAAACACAATGTTTCACTTGATGTAGAGAACAATACATTAAGCTCGAAGACCAAATCTGACCATTTACTCTTTAATTCTAATGTCTCCTTTCATTTTTTTGCTTGAGCCAAGGCATAATTCATTCTTCAAACCCTAGAAATTTAATGAAAAAAATCAGACCAGTCTAAGTCAGTTTTCCCCATTTCTCCCAGGGGGCGTGCATTTTGAGGTCCTGCGGAGAGTGAATTAATTACACCCTGCATCTGCCGCATCAACACTGACTGATATAAATCAGTCACTGAAGCTCGGCTGTGACGTAACGGCCCCCGTCGCAGAATGCAATAAAGTTAAAAAATGCGAAATCATACACACACCCAGAAATGTAATACAGCAGATGCATACATTATTTATTTCGAAGCCCGGCCTTCCCCAAATGAACAGCAATAAGTCCTCTGTCTGTAGGTGACAATGGCTGCCTCTCTCTGATGGTGCTGTTGGTTAATAAATAGCTCCCTGAATGTTCGCAGAGAATATGATGACACACATTTTTTTACACAATGTCTTACAAAGGTCTGCACTTAGTACTGATGACTTGTATTTTAATATCGATAAGCGACGACAAAGATTTCGCCCTTCAGGGCCTGGTCGATTTCAGCAAATTGAGGACTGAGGAGTTCTTTATATAAATAGTTCCCAATTACCGTGTGACAGGTAGATTTAAAATCAGAACAGTTGTTCCCCCTTCTGAGAACTCCAATTAAGGGGCTATAAGAATGCCAGAAATGCTAGCATGTAAATGAGGGAAATAATAATGAATTATATGCATACAAATGTATATTTATGCATAAAATATGGCATCGTGGCATGTCTTGCATTGCCAAACATAAGGAAAAAATCAAATCATTCCAGGTCAGTTGGACACGAATCTTAGGGGAGTATACACTCAAAGCTCGCACTGCCTGAAGCATTAATCTATACACCTTAAGGCCTAATCAGTCAAAGCTGTCAGTAAAAACCTAGTGCATCATGCAGTGATGCATCTGTAAATATTAATACAGGGAAGAACAAATTCACCAATGGTGTGTCTATCTGCTTGATAATTCATATACATGCACTGTTGAAAGTAATGAAAAACAATACAAAGGATAAAATTGTCTTGTTGTTGACCAGAATACAGTCAAATGCGATGCTTTATGAAAATATACACCCAAAGTTAGTCCCTAAAAAAGTAAATTCATTTTGACTGGGGAAGATCACATCAGAGTAGATCAATCGATCGTATGACTAGGTATTAGCTTTGGGGAGACATACTTAACATATCTACTGAACAAAAAATTGTCAATCACTTGTGTTGGTTGACCCTGTAATATCTTTTCTTTTTTATCAAGTAAATGGCCCCCAGCTTGGCGATGTTTTCCCAATACGGCTTGGTGTACCTGTATGCGTATTCACCATTTATAATGTTAGGTTGATGATCAACCTATGGAACAATCTGGATCGTTCCAGTCTATCTCAATTTTGATTGATATTTTATTTGATTTGATAGGAGTACACCATTAATGCCTCATAAGCAGGTAAAGGACTGAGGGCTCATATTTTATATCAAACTGAAATCATTTGTTTCTTAAAAGATGCCCATTAGCTGAGAAACTGCATGAGGCACAAATTATACCTATTAGCCTACCTAGTATGTTGGTCAACCAATCATTTAACGGCGAACACTTCTAGCTTTTCTCTCCAAGTGTCTTTTCTTTCTTTTTTTTCTCATAAGTATTTCTTTCTTTAAGGTTTTCCCTGAATACAAACGTATTCTAAATGATATTTTTAAAATGCAGTTTAGGTAAATGACTGATTTAAAGATAGACTATTTAAATAAGTTTTATACTCGCTCGTGCATGACTATTAGACTACCGGCTGAAAATCTGATGCGGTCAAGGTCAAAGTGTACTTTAAATAGCGGGTACTCTTACAGGTGTCTCTGAATGAGTTATAAAGGTTCAGACAGTCTCCTGCCATGCCCGGGACAATAAGGTTGATTAGGAGCGATGGAGCGCAGCGTGGGGCAGTGAGCAGTGACTCACGCAACAAGCTGTTTCTCATTTAACCAAGACGAAGTCCCCCTTTGTCCGCTGCTGCGGCGAATGACTGATCGCGCATCAGCATCCGCTGCCAGTGAGAGCTCTTATTCTGTTCGCCGGGTGATAATTCACAATAAATAAATAAATAAATACATACATAAACTCGCATCCATTACAAATGCATGTAAGCTCGTTCCCGGCAGGTATATCCTTAAAAAAAAAAAATCTCGTTTCACCAGGTCTACACAAGGCTTTCGACCTGACAACTCGGAGAGATACTAGCAGACCCAATGACCGCGGTTTTCTGGAGATGTCCCTGTCATCACGCGAGGTGCCTGACCTGAGCTGTTCCGCTAGATACCCGCCGTCAGTGTTTCAATCTGACAGATACACTTTCGGTCCTCAGAGGTTTTCCCGTAGATTGGGTCGATAGAGCGAGAAGCGATGCCAGCTCGTCTCTGCAATTCTGTTCCAAAGCACTGATTTTAAACACCGTCGCTGGGAATAAACCATTTATCATGCATTTATAATATGCATAACAATGGGACAACCATTGTCATGTATTTTTCAATCGCTTTGTGAAACTGTTGTCGTTATTTACATGACAATGCGCGTGCTTTATCAGCTACCATTTGGCAGCAAGGCTTACTGCTTCTCTGTATCGTAATAGGCCTATCAAAAATTATTACAAATTGTATGTTATGTCTAATATGAATGATTCATTGATTGATTGATCGATTGATTGATATATTTATTTGAATGGTTATGAATATATTGTTATTTATCAACGTTTGGGCAGAGCATTACTAGAGTGTGACTGTATGATGAGCTAGGAGTAAGAACATGTTGGTTATGTCTGTCATTTCGACCCGTAGTTAACACGTTGGCGTCAGAAACACCAGTCGGTCAGTATATTAATGGCGGATAGGGGTGTAAAGTTAATAATGGAAAGTACAATGCACCTCATCATAAATGCCAAAACGTGGCTCTCAAAGGCAGAATTAGAACGGTGATCAGAAACCTAGCTCCCCTGCTCAGTGATTCCCAACCAAAAGAGAAAATGTCAGACCAGTCAGGTAGAGAGAATAGTTGTTACATTACTCACCACAGCCTGATTTTGTGGCTCTAACATGAGTTGGCTCTTCCTTTACCATTGTCCAATTGTTGTTTTTAGTTTTCCTTCAGTGGATTAGAACAAAAGGTGAAAACCATACAAACAAAATTACTTCATAATAATCAGGGGCGGATGGCTTCCAGTTTTGAGAGGTCACAGACAAGGGCAGACAAAAGACCTCAGGGGGATTCAATTCCAGTGGCCTTGAAATGATAAAGAAAAATGAACGTTATGAAGAAATACAGGTATCATCTTTTTTATGTCAAAAGGTTTATTTTGTGGAATACCGATAATAAGATAAGATAATAAGATTGTCACAGAATTCTCAAACATGAAGTTTTTAGTCCCCACTATTTTTGCTGCATCTGCAGTCATTAAATCAGCCAAGACAGTTGGGATTAGACACAGTGTGTCGGGTAGCGTGATGTATTGGGTCACTCATGCCTTGAGCGTCGCGATGCCCTTCACACCTGAGACAAAGAAATCTTCTGGAAAGCAGTGCCCGTCTGGCATGGCACAAATATTCAAGAAATAGATTTTGGTTTGTGACATGACTAAAATGCCTAACCAGAAATTGGTTTCATTCATGAACACTGCCCATAGCATTATGGTATGTTATTCATATCTGCTTAATTATGATCAGGAAGCATATAAGGCCTGATTGTGGGTGCTCCTTGTTTGTATTGGCATGTCCATGTGTAAATTGGACAAGATAATTAAGGGATGTTGTTTTACTAACTGGAGGTGACTTCCCCATCTCTCTTGTTAGTTGGTCGGCAGCCATCAGTGAAGCACGCTGTGCAGTGAATGAGCTATTCTGTTTAACGGAGGAGGTGAGGGAGACCTGTCCATCTGGTCCAGACCCAAAAAAATTCTGCTCCTCTCCTCCCGACTGTCCATCACTCATATTTTTGACATATCGCAAGCTGTCTCATCAGTTCACTCAAAGGGATGTGTTTTTTGTTTTAATTAAAAAAGGTCTTCCAGCTTGCCAAGCAGCATCAGTGGCTTGAAGCCTCCGAGCGATTCTTGATTGAATGTGTGCCAAACGTGAAACAAGTGATCGGCAAAATAAAGAGGACGTTATCTTTTCTAAATCATGTGAAAGGAGGGGAGACAGTCCCACTATTTAGCTTAGTGTGATCCAGTTTTAACTGTTTCAGCACATTAACACGAGCCGCACAGATACCCTTCTTTACAAAGTCATTCGTTGTTGGCGCTGTAAAAATTCCCTCGGTTTCCGGAGGCTAGAGTTATGGACCTGTCAGACCGAGGCCCCATTTCCCTCTGGACCAATAATGTATTTTTCCTCTAATGAAACTGGAGAACAATCTTCGCTATTGCCTCCATCACCTTGATAATAATCACAGAGCAAGTGCTGCCCCCTGGCGATGAGTGTTCGGTATTATTTCAATGTCATTGGCGGTAAAATAAAAAAAAAAACTCCCTTTGATTGATTTTTTTCAAACTCGGAGCTCACAAATATTTTACCATTATTACGTACATGCCGTCTTGCTGTGGCCACTTATCAATCTAGAGATTTGTCCCCATAGAGATGCAGTCCCCATAGAGTGGCTCTGTATGATGATACTGATACTTCAATAACTTTTTTTTTCTTCTGTAGAATGCCCCACCTCTGATATAGATTCTACACATGCATATAAAATGCCTGCATTAAAATGTAGTCTTATTGAGCGCTTTTATTGCTTTCATGAAGGCTTCCTGATTCCCGGTTGTACGGTACTATATATGCATGTCATAAAAATACATGAACATCTGTGGATGTTTCCTCAGTGACACAGCCCCTCCCCTCGCCGCCAAGCATTAACCATTTTTTAACCCACATTTTGTAACTCTCCCTGTTTGAAATATCGGGGGCAATTGCAGACTTATCCACTTAGAGAGGCATCTCCATGGATTCTGGCGAGCGCCGACTGCTAGCCTCCAGAATACTTTCGACCTGCTTCTTCCAAACCCCACCCCCCTCATTTTTCCACTATCAGCTAGGCTGAGCAGCCATTGTGTTGGAGAGATAAGCATAATGCAGTGGCAGACAGCCTGACCAGAGGACGTCGCCGGTGCTACATATCACGGGCATCTGGCTCAGTCACACTGCAGGATACATATCTGATGATCTGCGGGTATTTCATGTGATGCGATGAGAACTTGTACCATCCCTCCCTGAACTACCCTACAGCCAATTACCTGCTATTTTGAAAGACTACCAGCCATACTTGGCATTGATGTTGTTCAGATTCAATACCAGCACCCATGACAGATCTCCAAAATCAAACACATAGTGCAGGAAGATGACCCACTCCATAGATACTCTGTGTAAGTTTAAATCAACCAGGGCATCTTGAGAGAAGATCAAACGGAAAAAATATGGGAGGGGTCAGATTTGAACAAAGCAAAGGTCATGAGGTGTAAGTTCAGCATCCACAAGAGGGCGATGTAGGTCATGAATGAAGCAGAGCACGAGGACAGTGAATTCAGGGAAAAGAAAAGCATTCCTTTTGATGCCCATCGTCCGTCAAAGCTCCCGTGCTTTATTAGAAGTGTCTTTTGCTGCATATTTGACCTGTAACAAGCCCTGAGTGACATATATTGCATATTCATAACATATCTTACGATTTCTGACAATATTGCAAATTAAAAATGAAAGAATCTCAATCTCATGCTGGCATGCACATGCTCAGCATGTATTCATGTAATTTAAATTGCATTTCCTCTGTTGTACTATTCTATTATTTATGCCTGTAAAGACTGGTCACATTGATTACAGTAATTCTGTTTACCACAATGCATACCTTTTGAATCAAATAAAAATAAAAAAGCGAAATTCACCACTGTGCGCTGTCGATGAAACACACCATATGTTTGGGATGTTGAAATGAAGACTTTCAATCTTTTGCTAACCATCACTGAATTCAGTGCATTACTTCTGTACACTTGAGATGACATTGTGGTCCGTTCAGGGATTACTGAACTCTTTCTGGGTCACATAAAAACCAATGAACCATAATGTCAAAAAATGACTTGATTTTTCTTCGTCATAAGTCATAGCCCTGCTGCCACATGCGTTTTCCTTTTTTCTTTTGAAGGGACAATTGGCACTGACAGCTGCAATGTGGAACAAATTCACAGTGGCAGTTTACACAGTCACCTGCACATTGACTGTCTGTTTCTCTTTTTTACAGTCCAGAAACTAAAAAAAGAATTATTGTTATTATTATTGTTGTTGTTAGTTAGTTAGTTTCACTTAGATATTGCCATGTTGCTCTTTCTCACAAAACAATGAAAGTAAAGTACTGTTTGTTTTGCTGCACAATTTTATTTTCAAATATGCAACAGTTACTTTTCAGGCACATATACATTCCTTTTTTGTGAAAGTATAAAAATCTTATGTAATACTGCACTTATAGTTGTCTCAATTTGCAGTACATCTAAACTCGTACATCTCTCATCATAAAGCAGAAAAATGTTGAAGAAGAGAATTGTTCTGCTATTTTAGTTGCGATGATTGGGTGGGTGTACTGTGATCTACAGCTTGGGAATTTATCAAAGATGCCAGGGAACCACTTACTCTGTGATGGCACCCAATGCAAAGTGCTTTATGTACAGTATGACATTGTAAAGTGCATATTAAAACTACTGCAGTCCATTAAAAGGTAATAAACCTCAAGTTGTCATTTTGAGAACTGCTGAAATGCCTGCTGGGTATATTGTTTGTATACTGTTGTTTTCCAGAATGGAATGATATCCTTGCAGTAGGTGAGCAATTAAAATACGAAGCAGAGTGTGTGTGTGTGTGTGTGTGTGTGCGTGTGTGCGTGCGTGTGTGACCTGTCGCATTGCGTTTCAGAGCTTAAATCGCATGTTTTAAGGATTCGTATCACATGTCATAGTCTTCTGAGGCAAAGCAGAAATGTCTTCCTTTAGCAGTATGTTTGGCTGATTAATTCATGTCATTTTTCAGCATGTTTACGGAGATTTTTTACCCTCAGTTTCATCAGATTGACTATTCTCTTGTCTCTTTTCTTGCAAAGATATTGTAAAATAAAGAAGCCCACATCACTAAAGATCCCTGAGAACTCAGAGGCAGATACATCTCCTTTAAGTGTCTCTGCACAGTAGGTGCATAACAATCAGGTCGTCAACATGCCCTCCATCTTGGATTCATTGCGATTCACTCAAACCTGAAGCCCTACTCCTCGACAGACTGAAAGGCAGGCAATAATTAACCATTTTTCTATTAAGCCTGGAACAGCCTCGAGAAACTCGCAAGGTTTTTGTTCATATAAATTTTGTTCATCGCTCTTCAAAAAAAAAATCTTCAAATCGTTGCCACATGTGGCGCAACAGTGGCTGAAAGATAAAAAAGCGGCTGCTTCATATTTTTTAAATGAGTGAACTAAAATATGACAAATGATTCCATTTTTCATGGCTTGTTTCAGCTGCCTCAGTGCTGGAATAAGGAGTCGGAGAGATCCTGGATCTCCCTGGCAGCCTGTGTGCTGCAGTCGATGTGATTCCTTTGTCTTCCTCTAAACTCATCCTTCCTCATCTTGGTTTTCATGGATCAGACCAGGCTTCAAATTCAATTTTGCCGTTATTTTTTTCCCCGGCAGATCTAATTGTCAAGTGGGTGCAGCCATGTGTTATTTATGCAGCTTTGTGTATTTAAATATTTCAGCAGACTCTATTAGAAGGAGAGCTAGCTGGTCCTCCCGGTATTAACATCACTAATTTCATCAGTGAAATCACTACACAGGGACACAAGGACGGTTCATTTTCAGCCATGGCAGAGTATTGTGTAAAATACGCGAATATTGCACATTCTTTGTGTTTTAATTTTCATCTTGTGCAGTGGGCTGCATATTTGTAATCCACATAATGGAAAAGAATGAATCAATCTCAGCTGTGAGTGTGTGTGTGTGTGTGTGTTTTGTTTTTTCTGTTGGTAAAAATTACATCAGAAGCTTCTGCATATTTCAGATGCATTCTTATCCTTACATTGCAATAATGATGCAATTGGTACACAATGATTATCTATGCGTGAGGTGATTTGACAGCATTTCTTTCCCCCAGGAGGGCATATTCTTCAACGGTAACTGTCACTACCCTCTTGTGTCTGTGATTGGTTCCTATCTATAAAAGCTTACTTTCTGTCCTGTATGGTTGCTGCCTAGTAATGCCTTGTCCTAAAAAACTTACCAGTTTGTACCTTCAAATTTTGAGCTAAGCTCTTCTACATGTGTCTTAAGTACTTTAGTGACAGAGAAAAACATCATTACTCTTTGGAGACTTGTTGATGGAAACAAACCATAAAGCCTTAATATCGGTCTCCAGGATTTGGACTGTGTTCGTGTTAACTCTCAGCTCCAGTCTGTTCCTTCGAGTCTGTTCATTAGGAACATTTCCCAAGCCTTCATTTGTCTCCAGGATTGGGATAGCATTCCCGCTAAATCCTTTGGTTGTACTGTCAAGCAGTCCTACCTCAGTGAGGGGAATGGACAACCTGATTTTGCCACTGGCCTGGGCATAGACATGCCCTTACTCTTTCCAGTCATTATTAACTTGCTGGCCAGGACCCTTCTCAATTCTGGGCTTCAGCCCATCCCACTACTACTGCTGTACTCCTGTCAATAAATACTCCCTTTTTGTACCCTGAATCTGCATCTGGTTCCTTGTCTGGATCATTATAGGTAACAATGCCATCTTTAACAGAACACAAGCATTCAGTTATTGTTGTCAATTAATTTTATGTGACCAGAGCCCAGCCAAGCAAAGGCAGAAAGCTGGTTCATCAGCCCCCATTGTTATGGTCCTTATATATAGTATGTGAGCATTTATCAAAATACACATATTTTTTCAGCGATCTCAAATTAAGTTGCCTTTTTCAAAATCACATTTCCCAGGGTCCGTCTACCTTATCCTGGAATCCTCATAATCAGAAGTTGTTGGTCGCTTGAGGGGTTTCTGGTGAAAATAACAATGTCGCCATTTGCCTTCAAGATTGTTTTGTTCAGGTCCCTGTGCTTCCTCTCTCCCTGTGAGGCATTTGCCCCGGTCACATGCAGGCAAGTGCATGCTCTCTCTTTTTCTCGCTACAAGAAATGTCTTTGTTTTCCGTTTCCCAGTAGCTAAGGGGAAAAGGAAAAAAAGGAAGACTGTTACACTGTGTTTTAGGACAGAAAAAGATCGCAGGTACAGTCTGGTGAAAGAGTAGAAATGAATGAGGTTTTAAAACGGGAGGTGAAGACAAGGTGACAGATAGGGGACCTAGCACTCAGGCGCAGACAGACGGTCAATTTGACAAGCTTTATTGAGAGTAGTAGCGTATCACAATAGGGGTCAGTAGATACACAGGCAGAGCACCTGTGATCTGGAAAAACCTAGTGAATTTATCAGCAACCAGGATTCTCGCAACTGAACAAAAACCTTTGAATTCTGGACTTTTTCTAACCGGAAGAAATTATAGAAACCTGATTTTGGCAGTTCAAACAACACTAATAGCTATTGTATGAAGATTTTCACCACTCTTAATTACTGCAGATTAGGGTCAAACTCAGTTTCTCCTAAAAGCGACAAGCGTACTAGTTTTTTCCAGCATCACGATTGTCAAGCCAGGATGTAGACTGAATAATGAACTAGGAACCATCCAAAGTTGAAAGCAGAAATCTTCCCAGGACACAATGGACTAGAAGAATTTGAAACCCACGGACAAAAGAAATCAGAACCAGAAAAACTCTCAGAATAAAAAAGGATCAGAAGCAACTATGGAAAGCAACAGCAAACTGAATAGGGAAATGGGGAACTTAAACAGCAAAAAACTCAGGAGGGTGAATTCAAATCAACTGCGGTGAGAACAAGGAAGCATGGCCAGGGGTGTGGTTACAAATGGGAAATTAATGAATAGATTAAAGCTGCTGTAATTGATTTGGTCGTTTCAGCTGGCTTTCTGCCCGTCACCCAAGTCCCCGCCCCCATTCCCAAGCCGCACATGAACGCGCATTACTTTTTGATAGAGGCGGAGTGCAGTGACCAAGGCAGCAACTCAGTTACAACATAAGTACAATATAAACTGACTCACTCAGTGATTGTCATATGAAACCCACACTGAAAACATGGACCAACGGTGCATCACAACCATACAGAAGCTTCTATATGTATGGCTTTTTGAAGGCATTAGCAAAAGCTATCAAGAGTCCTATAGCACCACCAACAGGTAATGGCACAATGGCGTCCCTGAATATGGTGTGGAGATTGTTGATACAGAAAAAAAAAAAATCAGTCGTCTTTAGAAAAAAGTTTTCTGCGAGTCCTTTTAGAGCATATTCTATTCTTTCCCATATAAATACATGCCATTGACGTCATGGGTAGAAAAGAGTCACCCTTTGTCTGAACAAATGGCAATAGCTACCAAGTTTTCCTGCCATTGTTACACAGCTAATAAAACTTCATTTGGCCACAAATGACGACTGTACATTTAAAACTAATATTAGCAGGATGAAAAACCACCAACAGGACTGCCCAAGACAAATAAAAATAACTACTACAGAGTAAAACATATCGTAACTGTCCAGTAACCGCAAGGCTAGTTGTGCGTCGCTTTTTAAATACTTACGCCACTTTTCCATAACACAGTTTTAGCACTACTCACCTCTACTCGACTTGAATCTACTCAATTTCGGTTGTTTTCCATTACAATTGATTATCACCTCAACGTGGGTGGGGTCATTCTTAAAAATATCTCTTTTGGGCATAACCAGACCCTGTTTTGAGAATTAGGGTCGATAAGTCGTTATTTAAAAAAAAAATTATACTTTGTTCTACATATTATTGCTTACTGTGATTGCCTGCCGGGTATTGAAAGCAAGCTATTCCTATTCAATAACTCTGAGTGAATAACTTTTGCTAGTTTGCTGTTTATTCGTGTTACACATCAGATATCCAACATAAAGGAGTAAGACAAAACCAATCTGAAAGAGGTTCTCTTTCTATCTACACTGAATTAAGAAGATTCTGTACGGACGTTTCTCAAATCAAATAGCTATTTCTTGGACAATGGTAAAGAAAAAAAAAAAAAAACAACAGCGATCAGACGAGCAGAGCCTCCAATTTGTTCAGGCTACTATTAAGTTTGCTGCCTATTAAATTACGCAATTCAGTTATGTGATAAACTGAGTCTTATACTCTCGGTCGTCACAAATTGAAGTTATGAGACTCATTGAGTAGTTTTGGGTTGGTCAACAAATGCAAAATTCACTCAACTCGCGTTGTACCTTTCATGAGCAAATAGGATTTTATGTACTTAGCGTCGGGGTATCAAGCCTACCCTGCACTAGCATCAGCATTTAGTGGAAATGATAGCAAATGCGCCCCACTTTATTGAGGGATTAAACATTTAAACAGTTTCAAGTGTTTTTTGTTTTTCTACTTCAAAAACTTCAGTCGAAGTTGAATCAGAACCTGAGGTTTAAGCATGGACTTGATACTCTGCCCCAACTATTCATCCGCTTGGCCTGTGAAACTGTCCTTAATAATTTCTTTCCACCGCATGTCACTGCAATATTCATTCAATCTGTTTTTCAGGACAGTTTAGTTTCGCCATGTTTCCCATTTACACTGACACAAAAAAACTGAAGACATCTTCCTTGATGCTCAAGATGAACAATCAGTAAATGAACATTACTGCACCACTGCAAAAAATAATAGCCTAAATAAATAAATAAAAGAGCTGCAATTTTGACACGTGACTTACTTTACACTTTACACTTTCCTCAGAAAAGAGATTTTACAAATTAGTTTCTTGTTTGTGAAAACCCACGGGGGGAGAAAAAATGGTTTTTAAAACTTCTCGGTTGGCGGCAATTTGATGGGCTGGGCGGGATACGCCCATCAGACATATTTTTAAGAATGGCCTGTCCAATCAGTGGCCTGCAGTCTGTTGACGTCACGTTTCTGGCTCAACTCAGCTCACTTGGAACCCGGGCTGAATAGGTACTAAAAAAGTACCTGGTACCAGGTACCATCACAAAATGGAAAAGCCTAAAATCTGAGTAGAGTCAAGTTGAATAGAACGGGGTAGGTGGTAATGGAAAAGCCCTATTAGATTCCTTAGCGGAACCAATATATACATGGCTCTTTGCCATCTCTCGTTTTATCTTCCTTGACTTGATCTGTTCCTCCACCGGTTATTGGCGCTTTGGCTGTTTAAGTGTGTACGCTGTCTCTTGTAGCGCCTTGATCAGCAACTTAATCTGTTCTGCTGCATAGGCTATCAAATATACGTGCTTTTCTTCTCAGCTGTTGTTGATGACGCACTTGCAGATACTGTAGACCATCGCACCCCGAGGTCAAAGAATCCGATGGGTCACAGATTTCGGTTGAACAACCGGCGTTCACAAGCAGAGTGGACCGCCTCTTTATGGTGTTCTCTCACCTAATTAGATAGATGCAGAGGGTGACTCCAGAATTTTATATACTGCTTTATTGCAGAGGACAATGACTGAGAGACCTGTGTTATGGACTAGATACTCTAAATCAACCATCTCTGTCGGAATATGGAGCTATTTAACACTTGTTTAAAAACAAAAAAGACTTTTCAGAATCTCACAGAATGGAGAGGATGAGAGTGTGTCATGGTTTTGAGGTTTGCGTTGGATTGGGAGCCTTCTTTGTTACACTCGTCCGGGAACGACAACGTTTGCCCATATCAGATTCTTGAGCCGGCTGGCATTAATTGTGGGCGGTGCCCAGACTGTATCTAAGCCCAAGTTTCGCCTCGCAACCTTTGCTTGAGTGTCAGTGTTACCATTGCACTGTAGCCCACAAGATCTCTAGCTAGAGAATTGTTGAAGAATTAGTTTCAGAAAAGGAAAGTGTTAGTTAGTAAAGGGAATCTTTCTCTTCCTTTTCCTCTGTCTGTGCACCGTCTGGTGCTTAATCGTTTGATCTCGGCTTCCAAAATTTTCCTTTATTTCGTTCTGTCTAGCCTGCTTTGCTTCCTGATTATCATTTGGACGAGATTTATGTCCTTTGGAAGCACGAGCCCCTCTCTCTTGTTTTATCTGTGTTTGTCATTTTGCTGTGCTTCCCTTCGTTCCGGCCCCTGCATTTGGCATCTCAAAATACCAGCCATGACAAAAAACAAGGACACGTGGCGCTGAACATGGGGACTGGTATAATTACAAAGAAGGCAAAAGAAATACAAAAAAAAAACAACAACAACAAGGAGATAAATAAATACAGGAAACTTGAGACAAAAAGAGAAAATAGAACAGATTATGAAATACTGACAGAAGATTTACTCATGATTTCTGTTTTTTCAATCAATGCAAGACTTGGGAATTTCAAAAAGATGTGGGACTATGAGCGGGAGCTACGCGCTGTACATTTAAAGATGGCAGTCTTTCTTTTTATGATTGTGTAAGATAATGCAGGGCTGGGTACTGGGCTGTTTTTATCCCCCACCGCACGTTTAGTGCGAAGTGGGGGATATAGTATTCAGCTCCGTCCGTATACGTCCGTCCGTCCGTACGTACGTCCGTCAGTCCATCCCAAACATTGTCAGCGCGATATCTCAAGAAGGAGTCAACCTATTAGAATTCTTTTTGGTACCAACCTTCCTACTGGGAATCCGCAGACACCAGTCGGTTTTGGTGACCTAACGGCTCTTGTTTTTATTGTTTGACATTCTGTATGGCTCTGTTTTCTCTTCCTGTGTGATTGAGGACCTGGTCATATGCAATTCTCATGTTTCTTATGGTAGACTTGATACATGATTGATAAATAGAGGACTTTTAAAAATCTAAATACAATTTGTTCACATACATATACTCATACATGTGCGCACACAACATCCAAAGACACACACACACACACACACACACACACACCTACAAACACAAACTTAATCCACGCCTCAGGATCAGGAACACCCCAAACAGCTTTGAGAGAAGTTTTTCTATTGAAAAAGGCTGTGGCAGCATCCCTGCCGTGATGTTAAATATTAAACACACTCTTAAGCAAAACCAGGGCAACATCGCTGAGGAACACTGAAACCGCGTTTCAGGGCTTCTGAAATATAGTACTGGAAGGCATCGGCGTGGGTGGGTTGGAAGCAGTGATAGGTTTCATTTTCACAGCTGTGGGTGTGCCTACCATTCCATCAGTGCCTGATTATGAACCAGTTAAACTGCCTTACTCTCCATAGCAAGAGTCTTTCAATTGGTTTGTATCTGGCTCAGTGGACCATGAATTTCCAATTGTATTTCTTGGCTGGCTTTTTAATCACTGTAATTTCCTCCCACGTTTTTGGAGAGCTCAGTACTGGATTTATATGTCTCTACCCAGTTAAGCTGCGCAGTCACTGAGCCGCACACTTCATATGCAGTGACCAGAGGAGCTATAAGATGCAGATAAAAAGTTGAACACTAAAAAAAAAAACAACGACAAACCCACTAAGGCTTCAAATCTGCAGATATAAGGGATTCGAAGCAAATACTCTGGAATGACAGAGCAACTATGCCACGGTACTATTGTGCTCAGGGCTTTGTTAGACCATGGCAACACAGCAAAAGAAGGATAATAAAACGTGTCTTCACTGGCATCCAAAATCAGGCAGTAAACTGCCCAGTACATAATTAGCATCACACACACACACACATACACACACACACACACGGGTGCCCACGCACACACCCACGCCCCACGCACAGGCACACTCAAAAGCACACACAGGCACAGCCGTCATTTATTTTATATCAGCATTTTTCAGTGTCACATAAAGTATGACTGATTTATTTACATATGCTTGAATCAGGAATATTGCAAATGTAGTAAATGCTGATGCTACTAAAAGTGGCATTGATTGTTCTTGCATTGTTTAACTGTCAAACTTAAACGAAAAAAAATTTGTATGTGAATATTTTATTGGCTCCGACAGAGATGACTCCATTATATTTTTCCATATGTCATCAGGCTCTACACGCTGGAGGACCTTTGTTTTTCTGCTTGCGCAGACCTATTCACATGATCCGAGAGCCTGGACTGATCCCTAAACCTTTACCCTACACATCTGTCCTCAACACCGTCACTGGTGCTGGACCACCAATGTCCCAGGAAAAAATCCACGCTGTAAGTACAAAAGTACACAGCTAACAAATTCAGACTACCCCCTCCTTCCCGGATTACTGCACGGTGCTCTCTCTCAGGACAAATGCACCGTCCAACCACCCTCTCTGACCTCGATAACCCAATCAGGTCACAACCCGTTCTGTTCATTTCTTCTTTAAGTTTTGTCCTCTTACGGTTTATATGACTCCAGGGTATCGTGGCTCTGTTGCATTCTCAAACAGCAGAAAGTTTGAACCTCTTACACCTACATGAGGCCCGAAAGCCCAACGCCCACTGGAGGCGTGAGACGCGCGTCAAAAAATTGGTTACATTAATTTCAATGGAGCAACGCCCACCGACAGCATTTTATGCGCATCAGATTTTTACTTTTCACCACTGCTCAATTTCTGAAGCGTCAACACAATAAAAAAAACATTCTTTACAACATAAGTAAACATTCTTATATATTATTGAACTATTTCGCCTTGTCATGGTTAGTGGTTCCTGGTTTACTTTAGATAGCAGTTTTTTAACCCATGACTAGTTCTACATACACTGATTTTTCTTAAACTACTGATTGGGATACCATTGGCTCACTGTAGCTGAAGTGCCTGCTGGAGACAACGATTATTTCTGTTGCAAGCAAACACTGTAGGACAATTTGCAGCTCCATGTCCCGCTGGCAGACACATCTGCACAAAGCGGTTAAGATGCCCTGCCGTGCACCGCTGCTCTTCTCAAACACGCCAAATCCAGATAATCTATGACCGTTTTAGAGATACAAGTCATTGAATTTTCACTAGGTCACATTTGACCTTTGAAGGTTAATAAGAAGGTCACCACATTAAAGTTCATATATGACTTCCTACATGTCTGTAATACAAATCTAGACTCCATCTGTGACCATTTTGCAAAGACAAGTCATTGTAATTGTATTGTGTCAAGTTTGACCTTTGCACGTCATCAACAGTCAAGCTTAATGTCACCAAATGAAAATTCATATGTGACTTTCTATGTCAGTAACACAAACCTAGGCTCCATCTGTGACCTTTTCAGTGATAGAAATCATTGAATTTTTTCTAGGTCAAGTTAGACCTTCAAAGGTCAATATCAAGGTCACCAAATGAAAGTTAATACATGACTTCCTATACTTCTCCAACACAAACCGAGACTTTCTGTAACCATTTTGTTGATATTAGTCATTGAAATTTCATTGTGAAGTTTGGGCATTCAAGGTCACTGAAGGTCAAGTTCAATGTCACCAAATGAAACTTCATACATGACTTCCTATATGCCCACAATATAAACCAAAGCTCTATCTGTAATAGTTTTGGTGATAGAAGTCATTGCAATTTCACTATGTGAAGTTTGACCTTCGAAGGTCAAGTGCAAGGCCACCAAATGAAAGTTCATACATGACTTACTATATGTGCTCAATGCACATATGTTCCCAATATTCAATATTTTCAAGCCTAGAAACCTTTAAAAATTGTAACATTTTGCTTGACCTCAGGTTTGACCTTTCAAGGTCATCTGAGATCAACTTTAGCACAGCCAAAATATAGGTCATATATTACTTCCTATATGTCAGTGCTACAAACTTAATCTCTATCTGCAGCCATTTAGCCTCCACAGGCCATCTTGCATATTTATAAAGTACAGCTCCCCCAATAGACCCACTTCCGTTGATTCAATCAAAATGGCGCTCACACTGCACGTTGACGGTACCACGGTAAGTTGATTGCATGATAAATTTTTTTCTGAATCAGGCAGTTTCTGAGAAATTATTTTTTAAAATTTCTCAGTCCTATTTTTAACATTGGAGCCAAAACTTCAAGGGCCCACAAAATGGACAAAAATGATTCAATCAAAAATCCGAGAAAACCATCAGGGGATATGGTCTTTTACTATACTATATCCTCTTTTTCTGGGGATATAGTATTTTATTGCAAATTTACATGAAAATTCATCAGGCCAAGAAACAGATAAAATGCACCTTTGAAAACGGGAGTATCATTCATTTATTTCTCTCTCTCTCTCTCTCTCTCCCTCGGTGTCCTCAATGGTGGTTACGGCCATGATTTTAGTGAAGTTATATAGTTATCATTGAAGTTACGTTAGCTAGCAATACGTACTGGCAAGCTAGCAAAGTAACAGTTGCTAGCTAGCAATAGCTGAGTGGCAGCAATGAAATGTCCAATATTAGGTAATGCGCAATCCTTTTTCATTTGGCACTATAATGACTGAGATGAGACTTACCTCTATACTGGGCTTTCTTTTCCTCTTCTTCTTTTCTCCGTTTTCATCCCCGTGCACCAGAGGGTTTTGACCTCTTCATTTTGAAAATCAACGTTAAACTGATCAATGCAGCTGCTGAACACTTGCCTAACGTAACGCAAATCAAGAGAAAACGCATGAAGGGAGGGTTCCGATGGGCATCGAAAATTTTATGTTTTTTTTTTTTTTTTGTTTTTTTTTTCTTGAGGCTAGGGTGACTGGTGGCAGTCATCCAGCAGATGGCGCTCTTGGCGACCGCTTATATGGCCTATGCCAATCGCCGGCTCTGAATCTACACTTTGACCGTACCTAACTCAAGGTACACTGATAAGAATTAAAACTGCTAAGTTAGCTAGATAGCTAATTTATGGCTGGGTAAAGTAAAGTGAATCATCATCTTAATTTACTAGACGGCTGAATTTAGGAGGAAAATTATACTCGTATATAACTCATAGTGCATAGTAACCTGACCGTCGCACTTTGCCATTACTTAAAATAAACTTTATCGGTAGGTTTTTTCAAAATTAATCGTTGTCTTGTTTAATATTTTGAGAGTGACACACAAGGCTTGCTTCTCAGACCTGTTGTCATACATTAATATTGATGCAACTGATGCTTCCAGTGAGCGTTTAAAAGCGTTCGGAGTTTGACGCGACACTTCGTGGCCAGTGGGCGTTGGGCTTAACACTTATTCCTTCTTCTTTAACTCCTCTCTCTTCTCCCCCAATTTGTTTTTCCCTCTCTCTCCTACTTGACTCTTCGTTTGATTGTTCTCCTTAGGCCTTCAAATAGGCACCTACCACCAAATTCTTCAGAATAAAAACACCATGTGCAACCTTCTAGCGTTTAAATGGAGCATACGGTGTCACGAGGCCTTATAGGGCCTGTATTCATAGGCTTGATCCTCAGTTCAGTCATTGCCTGAAAATTGACCAGGTGTTCACAAGGGTAGTTGCCCTTGTGGGTTGGGAACCATGGGTTAAATGGGTTAGAATCCATGTCTCCCACATTCAACCCAATCATGTAGATTATCAGACCCCACCTTAATTTCCCATGGGTAACCAGCAGTTCACCAATGTTAAATATGCCTTATTAATTAGCGCCAGTAATCTGTTGTATTTTGAAAGGCCTAGACGGTGTTAAACAGTACAGTCACTGACTACACATGTTAGTACCTTTATATTACATTTAAGATTATTTCAGTGGATTCTAATTCCTTTGAGGCTTTTTTTTTTATAAAGCCAGGAGCCAAAGTTTCCCTAATTTTGAAGACTGCTAGAAACCATATGCTGTGTAAATGTTCTGCAATTCAGCCACCTCGCTGCATGAATGAAAAAAGACTTCTATTTGAAATTCTAATACAAACATATTTATGTGTTTTTCGCGGTCAACAGAAAGGAAAAAGAGACATTCTCCGACAGCGCCGCGCGTTCGCCCCCTCGCTGCGCGTTCAGGGCAGGAGCTCAGAATGATGAGGCGCGAGTTCGGAGTGATGAATTTGAGTTTGTTTCTTCAGCGCACGCGGCTGAGCTCGAGGCGGTCCCCGGGGTCCGCCCACAGAGTTTTTGCAACACTCGCTTTTTCTTTGATAATCAGGAAGAAAGCATCGTGAACGGCCTCCGCGGTACGCATCGTGGTCACAACTTTGACCTTTCCAGGAGGGAGCTTTGACTGTGTCCTTTATTTTCCTCCCAGGAAAAAAGCCTTCTTCATAATCAACGACCTGATGTGCAAACCGAGCGGCATGCTTGAGAAGTGAACCGGGGAGGAGTGAAACAGAATAATAATGCTGTGCTCGTGAGAACGTTCCAGGTTTAAAAAATAAAGCAAGCGTATTCATGCACTCCACAACTGCACTGGAACTGACAAAGAAACTTATTTGTAACTTCTAACCCAGAGGGAGAAAAAGAAGCAGCACATTTCAGTGCACGGTATTTTGATGCATGGTTGCTGTATGTAGATTATGGTGTAGGTGTCGTGTTATTAATGATTTTCATGGCCTGCCAGTTTTCTTTTTAAAAAATTAGGTCTGCTCCTGGTACAGTGACTTACCAGGACAGCTGCAACTTAATTTAATCAGGAATCTATGCATGCACGCATATGCACAAAAATGCGCACACATGTACACACACACACACACACACGCACACACACACACACCAACCAGTCACTCAACTAGTTAAGTGGATATCGATCCAGAATTCACACAATAACAGTTAAAAGAAGCCCTCTCCATCAGTTTGTTGAATTGCGACCAGCAGTGCAGAATACAGTGACCTGCAGGGGTCAGTCTTGTCTATGAAACTTCACAAAACTTAAAAAAAGTTTTTGGTTTTTTTCCCACCTGTTATCTTTATCACTATGTAGGTCTTATAGGAACTCATGTAATAAATGACTTTGCATGTTAGCAAAAATAAATAAATAAATAAATAAAAGGAAGTCCAGAGAGCTGTGCCAACTGCTGCGTTCATCTTTTGATTTCACGTGTTGGAAAAACCATCTTAAATAGTTTGTTCTTTTTTGTTTTGTTTTTTTTTTTTGTTTTTTTTTAATTGCTTGCACAATTGCATTCAGCCTCTGGCTATTAGTTTGGGATTCATTTGGTCAAAGAAAAATTATGTCGAAATCACCTTTTTTTGCACACCTCAATCCCAGGGGGCCTTAATTTAGTGAGGACAGGAAGTCACGCTTTCAGTCGGTAAACGGTAAATCAAGACAGTTTAAACCGCCTCTTTATTTAATCCGACAGGTTTAATAAGTAACAGCTGAGTGCTGCACAGTTTGTAACCAGCCGCTGGTTGCCGGCCATTCGGTGGTGGGTTTGGCAGGTTATTTGTGGGGACCGCACCACCGTTTCGTAAAGACAAAGCTACTCTTTTATACCCGCAATGTCTCCATAATGACTCGTGTGTGGATGTGGAAAAAAAATAGTGGTAATAAAATATGTTCGACAAACATGAAAAGGTCAGATATGACGTGAAATGGGCAGGCGAATCCCTGATGACTATATCATTAAGTGGGGAAGTTCTATTTGTAGGATTTGTCGTTATTTACACTGAACTTTAAAAAAGAGCACCAAAATAGACATGGTTTGGATGAGAATGCAGTGAAATTACAGCAGTATTTTTGTGTCACTCTGTACATTCGACATTTCAATCAAATTAGCATCTATGGACAAGAATATATAACTTCATCAGCTTGGACTTGTCCACATGAGTTTTGTAAAACAAATGGGATCAATTCCATTGAGACTAACATTGTAACTGAGTTTGCTATTGTTATGGATAAACTGTAGTACGAGAGTTCTGGACTGTAACACCATATTTCTTGTGCATTTTATTACTTTTCATCTATTTATACTCTTTTGTTCTTTTATTTTAATTACTTTTCTTTTTTTTGCATCTCTCCCAGTTCATTTCACTGGAGTATGTTTATTTCCTCACTATCATACTAGTCCTTCCCGTTGATTATTAATTACTTCCTGGAGTTTTCTTGTTTGTAACCACACACTCAGTCACACTTCCCTGTTTCTGCACACCTGATTCCCATTCTTTTCTGTCTTAGTTTCTCCCTTTACTGTACATACCAGCTCTTTTATTTCTATCTTTGCAAGTTTGTTGCCCTGGATTTTCCGAGTTGCTTACGAGACTTGTATTTTCTGAGAGATCTAATTTCTGGTTACAACTTCACTTGCTTAAATGGTTCACAAGACCGTTCTCCACTGTTCATTGTGTATTTCTGTATTAAAACTTTGGCTGGCCTCCTGACTTATGATTTGGATTTCCCTTCACGCTGGCATTCTAACCATTTGAATATTGAACCTTGAGTTGATTTTTGACCAGAATTGGAATTTGCCCCTCTGTATTTTATATGCGCTGTTTGGCTTCGACCTGGATTGCTTGAATAGGAGTACATCAGCTAATAAACTGATTCAACTGCATTACTGTCAGCGCTAGAGTCCTGAGTCCAGTCCCAGTCATATACATGTATGTGCACAGAAAACTATCCACTCATTAAATTTCTAAACCACTTATTCATTAAATCATTAAATACCTATTTTGCTGCCTTTGCAGATAATCTCTCCTGGCCAGCTTTGATGAACAAGTTTCAAACATTTGATAGTATATTTGTTCTCCAGCGGTTAAAAAAAAAAAAGAAAAATAATTTAAACATGCACCATTTGCAATGTAATACAATATAGGCAAGCTTGCTTAGCATAGCTTCATTTCTGCATATGTGCCGCTGGCATTTTTGCAATCATGGGAAAAAGACATCCTGTATAAACTGAACAATAAGCAATAAAATCAATTAAAATGCATGCCTCCTACCACAGAGCTAATAATGTTCATTTCATCAGTTCCATTCAGCTTCCATTTCACTAGGGGCATTTGCACTATCCAAGTCAACAAAGCATAAAAAAAAAAAAACTCTGCATGGCCTACACAGGCCTTAATCCTGGCCTACTGTCCTTAATCATTCCAATAATGTTATATGCCTCAGCCACCCCCCCACCTGGAGTGAGAAACTTCATATAGTTGTCCCTAGAAGGAAACGTAACCTCACCCTGCCTGTGTGGCAGCCCAGTACCGAATTTGACTGAACTTGAGCGTAATGTAGTCATTCAGACCCAGGTCTGGGTGGACTGCATCTGGGAGGTTTTTTTCTGCCCTGAAAATGGCATAACATGACCATTACAGTGAGCATTCTTGCTATAAGCTCATGGTGTGTCCATGCCTTTATTAGTCAGTTGTGTGTAAAAACACCAGTAGCCCATGTTAATGTCGTACATCTACACGATCATCTTACTTGCTAATTTCAACCATGTTTCAACCACTGATTTGAATGACATTTGTCAGAGGGCACTGGCTACAATATAATATCTACTTTCAGAGTCTTTTATTTGTGCCATTCTCTTCATTGATTTTGGGTTTGCATTCAAAATGAGTCTCCTCTGCAATAATATATGTGGCTGCAATCTGATTTAGATGACAGCTGAAAGTGTACTGTTTCTCTTCTGTAATTCTCATCCAATCTAGTTTAGTAGATGTATTTCTCAGTGAGAGGGATTCATTTGCAATGCAAAAGCACAGTTTTTTATCCATGGAAAACAGGAATTTATTCTATTGGTACCTCTGAGTATCATTGTTGCGTATAACTTAATGATGACCTTGCCATTCTTTTCCACACCTGCTACATTGTAAGAATGATACAAGATTTATCAAAGATAAAATATGGAAATATTTTCTTTTTTTATTGTTGCTATTGCTTTCCATAAGCATGCTGGGCTGGGAATGACCTATTTGAATTGTGAAAAATCTTCTGAAAAGATCCAAATGCCCACTGTGCCAACAGAAAAAGTTCTGGCACATAAAAAAATGTAATTACAAAAGGGAAAAACTCCTCCCCCAATTCTTGTTATTTTGTCTTTTTTGGCATCAAAAACAAAGTTATTAATGTATTTTTCAGGTAAAGAGAGGAAAAATTTCAAATGAACAAAACCTGGGAGGTTGTTTCCTCACAGGCCAGTGACAGATGAAGGAGGGTGCTGGGCTATTTGAGGTTTCGAAGAAGTTTGACATTTGAAAGCTATTTCTGTCATTGTGGAAAATTACACAAAGGTTCTTTCAGGGCAGTCATGTGAATTATGAAAAGAGTCTGCAATAAGGTGGTACGGTTTACTGTTGGAGTGACAGACTTCAAAGGGGACATTCTCACCACACAAAACTGGGGAGCTGGTGTCGCTGGATTGTGGACAGAAATTAACGGCCATCCCAAGCCAAAGTCATCAAACTGCATGCACCGTGGATAGTTTGCTGGGATGTGGAGCTCTAAAGTAATATCTACTTGTGTAGTCCTCTGTACTCCCATGAGAATTTGACCAGCTCATTGCCAAAATGTCCTCTGACAGTTCTTTTCCTGTTTGGGGACAGACAGAGGAGATCTCGGCACTGAGAACAGAAATCTCTCCTCCTCTATTTTTTGGATAGTGGCAATCAAAAGCAATCTGTAAAATAAAAAAAGGATATTAGATTATTCCTTTTTTTCCTCATATCCTGATTTTAGATAATAGTCAACACACAGTGAGCACCATCATTAATTGGTCCGTGACACATTTTTTGTTTGTTTTGTCTGTTGGCTGAGTCAGTCACCTAATGCTTTTACATGCTGAAGAGGAGACAGAAGGCAAAAAGTCCCTAAAATAAGCAAGACCTGAAGATGACTGCAGTGGAGGTCTGGCAGAACATCAAACTGTGTCTGATGACGTCTGTCCATCACAGACTTCGACTGCAAGCAGTTGTGTGCAAAAAAATATACAACCAAATGTAAAAAAAGTGAATAAAAATAAAACATGACTTCATCCCATATTTATTTTTAACTTTACATATTATTTTTTAGGTTCCGTCAAACGGTTCATGAAATGTGAATAAAATTACAGTCAAATTAAAGGTGACAGTTGGCATTTCAACCCATTGTATCCTTTCATACTCAAACTTCAGGCCTAAACAACCAAAATAAGGGGGAAAATATCACTGGTCGAGTTTTGTCTATCCAAGATGATTAAAGGAACCCTTGTCGAGTAGATGTTGTATTTCACTGGATTGCAGTTATACTAAAAGAAAACAGTTCTACAATGAAAAGAAGCAGCTTGGACACTGATCTTGAAACCTGTATCTTGAATCATGCATCGTGGGTTTTCTCTGTTTATGGGTAGGCCAGAGACAGAAGTCTTTATTTGTAATTAACAGGAACAGTTTTGGGCTGGTTTACTTTGTTGGGTCCTCTCCCACATGGTCCCCACGTGTGCCTTATGCCAGGGAGAACAGTGGGAAAATTGTTACGGTTAGGAAAGTGAACTTTTAACTGGTGAAGGTAACACTTGGGGTCAATTCCCCAGTGGAGAGTTCCATCATCTCAACGCATAGTTCCATCACCGATTGCCCATGTTGCCTTGGTAATGTTCCTAACACTATGAGGCGACCCCCTTACTGCTTCAGGATGGCATCCTTGTGCTCAATACTTCCACCCCCAACCTCAGCTCCCCTCCCCCAGTTCTTTATTTGTTTTTAGAAGGAGCCACATCTGGCTCACATCTGAAGGCCATGGATTTCCATGGCTGGGCTCATAAATGCTTCTCTTCCAGCGTAAGGAGGAAAATATTGGCTGGCAAAGATTTAAAAAAATGTAATCACACTTTCTAATTAGCTTAGGTGATGGAGGTGAGATATTCACAATCAAAACAACACTCATGGACACATTCCACTACTTAAACATTTTTTCATACCTCATATTTATGTGATATATATTTTTAGACAAAGATAATTAATATTTATCTTTGGTTTATAATGTGTTGCAACTATTAAACATTTTTTGTTATTCATTTATTTATCTATTGTTCCTGACATATTGGTACAAATCCCAATCCAATGAAGTTGGGACATTGTGTAAAACATGAATAAAAACAGAATGCAATGATTTGCTAATCCTTTTTGACGTATATTTAATTGAGTACACTACAAAGACAAGATATTTAATGTTCAAACTGATAAAATTTATTGGTTTTTTTTTTTTTTTAATTGCTGGCAACACCTTCCAAAAAAGCTTGGACAGGGGTCACTAAAGACTGGGAAAGTTGAGGAATGCTCAAAAAACACCTGTTGGGAACATTCCACAGGTGAAAAGGTTAATTGAAAACAGGTGAGTGTCATGATTAGGTATAAAAGGAGCATCCCCGAAAAGCTCCATCATACACAAACAAGGATGGGGTGAGATTCACCACTTCGTGAACAACTGCATGAGCAAATAGTCCAGCAGTTTAAGAACACCGTTTCTCAATGTCCAATTACAAGGAATTAGGGATTTCATCATCTACAATCCCTAATATTATCAAAAGATTCAGAGAATCCGGAGAAATCTTCACATATAAGCGGCAAGGCTGAATACCAACATTGACAGCCCGTAACCATCGGTCCCTCGGGAGGCACTGCATTAAAAACAAACATCATTCTGTGATGGATATTACCGTTTGGGCTCAGGTATACTTTGGAAAACCATTGTCAGGTAACAAGGTTCATTGCTACATCTACAAGTGCATGTTAAAAGTCTCCTATAAAGGGGTGCCTCTGGTGGCACATCGGTCCAAGCACGGGCACCATAAAGGCTGTGTCCTTCTCACGGCAACCTGGGTTCGAATCCGGCTCAGGTCATTTGCTGCATGTCATTCCCATTCTTCTCCCCAACTTTCCTGTCTCTCTCTACTCTTTAACTGTCAAATAAAGGTAAAAATCTCAACAAAAAAAAAAGTAAGCAAAAAGCTATATATCAGCAACACCCAGAAACGTCGCTGGCTTCTCTGGGCCTAAGGTCATCTGATATGGACTGACACAAAGTGGAAAAGTATGCTGTGGTTTGAGGTGTCCACATTTAAAGTTATTTTTTGGAAATCATGGATGTCGTGTTCTCTGGACTAAAGGGGAAAAGGACCATCCAGATTGTTATCAGCGCAAAGTTCAAAAGCCAGCGTCTGTGATGGTATGGGGATGTGTTAGTGCCCATTGCATGGGTAACTTGCACATCTGTGAAGGCACCAATCATGCTGAAAGGTACATACAGGTTCTGGAGCAAAATATGCTGCCATCCATGCAACGTCTTTTTCAGGGACATCCTTGCTTCTTTCAGCAAGACAATGCCAAGCCACATGCTGCACGTGTTAAAACAGCGTATCTTTGTAACAAAAGAGTACGGGTAATAGACTGGCCTGCCTGTGGTCCAGACCTGTCTACCATTGAAAATGTGCGGCGCATGATGGAGTGCAAAATCCGACAACGGAGACCCCGGTCTGTTGAGAAAATGAGGTCGTATATCAAGCAAGAATGAGAAATAATTCCACCTACAAAGCCTCTACAATTAGTGTCCTCATTTATCAAATGCTTATTGAGTGTTGTTAAAAGGAAAGGTGATGTAACACAGTGGTAAACAGGCTCTTGTCTCGGCTTTTTTGGAACGTGTTGCAGGCATCAAATTCAAAATCAGTGAATATTTCCAAAAAAACCAATGAAGTTTATCAGTTTGAACATTAAATATCTTGTCTTTGTCGTGAACTCAATTAAATATAGGTATAAAAGGATTTGCAAATCAATTTACTCTATTTTTACTAAAGTTTTACACAACATCCCAAGTTCATTGGAATTGGGGTTTGTAAACCGCTGTTCTACACTGAGATTCAATGCATCACAATCTGATAACTTTTCTTCTTTTCTCATACTTGTATTTGCAAAAACGTAATAATTATAAGGGCACATGTGACCTCTTCCTGTTGAGATTTAATTTGGAGTTAATTGGGAAGAGTCAAACAAAGGATTACACAAAAACTAAGTTTGAACAACATTTCTGGCATTTGCAATATCCAATATGGATGAGGAGATTCTCATCTTGACATGCTTTTCCCACAATGCTGCAAAATGCTGCCATTGGCTATGCATTGGAAACTGTGCTCACTCACTCTCTCCTGTTGGACATTTAGTGGACATTTAGTGGAGACCCATGTGTATTATACGCCGTGGGTCTGCACAGTTTTGTGCTTGTTTTAATGTACGCATAGAAAGCATACTTGTTGCCAGTAGAGTTGCAAGAGCAGCATATTTTGTGGTTCGGGATACAAACCCACATATTAGGAACCTTCCAGAATTTACTTTGGCTTCGGTTGGACCCTTTGCATGCACTGTGGTTTTCCTTTTCTTTTGGATGGGGGAAGGAGGGGATATCAGTACTTTGATTCCAAAGCAAATATAAAATGAGATCCTCTATTTCCTGCTGATAAATGGTATCTGATAACCACTGATGCTAACAAAGGAAGAATCTTTCACCTCCTTTGTAATTTTTTGTTCTAAATATTAGCCACTGCAGACTTCAGCCTTTATGCACCATGAGCTGATTTATTTGCTCTCTTGAACACAGCAACACACAGTCAAATACCCAGTGTTAAATTAACTCAAACAGTGCACACAGTAAGAGTAAGGACTTGATATGCTCTCTTAAACACACTTTTGGCCAGTTTTTGCCATGTAAACTTGACCATTGTGTTAATACATGCCTGAGCAGTAACCTGTGGGTATTTCTCTTTTAGGTTATTTGTATGCTTTGTACATGTACTTAGGTTTTAGATTGCATACATCCAGTCCACATAGGTGAGGACTACCAATGTAAAATAGCCATACAATCAATTTTTTTCTCTTTTTTTCTTACAGTGTGCCAAGTTAAGTACTCTTAAATTACATGTGTAAATATGATTTCATTTGAGGTGTTTGCAGACATACTTGGTTAAAAATATCACGTTATTATTAAGAAAACCAACAAATGCAGAAATGATGACTTCCATCCCACGACTCGAAACGATGTTAAAATAATAATCATTAAACCCTGAAGCGGTATGGGATAGTAAATAAATGGTGAAACCAGTGTTTTATTTTGTGGAGGTAGTGATTGCAAGCCTGTTCTGTGCCAGTCATAACCACTCCTGGCAGAACCCACAAGAGCATGCAGCAAAGGTCTTACTTATTCTGCAGTTTCAAATTTAGCAAAAAAAACCTCTGCTCCTTCATAATGGGGAGCTGGACATGGTAACTCTGAAACTGAATGCATATTTCAACAAAAGTATATCAGTATGGATGGGGTTCGGTATCAAAACATCAACAATGCAAAGGGAATTCTTGACACACTCAAAACTGCAACTCTCAGCATCAACCTGAAACCTCTCCTCTCCAGAGTGCCCTGTTCAAGTTTCTCAAATAACAGAATATGTTTATTCTTCTTTCGTTTCATTTTTTTTTTCTGACCTAGTTTTGCCTTTCTAAAAGAGCAGTGCGAGTATTTTGGAGGCTGAACTCAGTTTTCTTCGACTATATTACAAGAATACACATTTCATAGAATTTTATCTGATTTCTCTCATTTTTCTTGAGTGGAAAGCAATTTTTGAATTTTATTCTTCCCAACAATTATATTTATTTAAAATTCAGAAATTTGGCTGTCATCTATTCGACTGCCAAATGGTATAAACCTATTATTCACTGTCCTTTGAAGTAGAAAAAAAGCATACTAGGAATGTGTTTAGAAACAGAAAATGGGTTAAATTCAGTGGGACTGCGAATATGTAAGGCATTTTATGAGTATTATTGTTCTTGGAATCCTTCTGAAATTAGTCTTTAATAGGCTATTTTTCCCTCTGGAGAAAACCGTCAGCCAGATGGATGCTAATTAGCTGCAGGAAGAGCATGGAGGTTATATGACCAGAACTGAGATGCTCCAGTAGTTTTGTGTCGATGGAATTATTTTTCTATTTCTTTGGATCTGACTTTACGCAGTTCCTAAAATCATGAACTCATGCTCGCGCAAGACAACATGATGCCAAGCCTTCAAATATTAAATCTTGTGCACACATAGGCATCCCATGAACAATGTGAGAGGTTTTCGTTAAATAATACTGTGTTACATGTTTACACAGTCAACCAAGGCCAGCTGAACTGTTCATGGCAGTTTTTTGCGTGAAGAACACCACTGACCTTTGCCAAGAAGCACATAACATTTTTTCCCCAGGAATTTGGCAAAAAAAATTCCACACTCTTATTAAGCAGCAGCTGGAGTACATTATATATTACAGATTTCCTTTTGATAAATATAGATATCAGCAAAATCGTTCAGTTAACACTATATACCTTCGTGTTACAATACATCTGGACAAACAGCACATACGCCTAAGCTGGCGATATGGGATATCCTTTGGACATAAAGAATGTTTTCTTTCATAGCGCTAATGACTATTCTGGGTTATGCCCCTTTCTCCTTGACAAAGCTATGAAATTAATCAATAATGCAGAACCATGACCATTGTAAAGTTTTAAAAAGAATGCCTGTTGGAATCCCTAACCATTGCCAAAGTAATGCCTGCTTTGTTGTAAAAGCACTGAAAAGGAAATCAGATGTGTTAGGAGGCATCAGCATTAAGTGTTGGAAATTGAATTTACTTTCACTGAGGTTATTCAAACATGAATATTTCAAAATAGAGTTAATCTCGCACGCAGTGGAGAGTCGCTATCCCATGGTTAATATGGCAGAAAGTCAGATTATGTGAAATAAATACCACCCCAAACAGGGAATAGAGAGAATATTCTGGCCCTGTTTCTCACAGGTGGGTGAAGTGAAGCAGTTAAACATCAGGTCCAACAGGCTGATAATGTGAGCTATGCAGATCAAAGTAAGAAAAGTAGGGGAGTAAATGGTCTCAACCCTCATGTGAATGTCTTCCGTTTCCCCTCCCATTCAGCAACATGCATGTCTATTACAAGTATATCTCCTTTCATGGATTTACGCACGTCTCACGTGTGTTTCCTTCTCCAGCTGTGCCTTGCATCTCTGATTCTTCCTGATGTACCTTAAACCCCCTGCTTTGAATTGCAAGTTGCTGGATTGCAATTGGCTGTTTGTGCTTAGAACCAGTCACTATCACAAATACAAGTAGAATTTCTTCATCTTTATTCAGTGAAATGTAACCTTTACTGACAGTTGGTTGTGTAAGGATTCCACCTTATTTGGTTTGTTCTTACAAGTTTCCAAGCGTACTCAGGATCCAGGATTGGGACCGTGCTCAAATAAACCCAAGTCAGCTCCTATATCCAGTTTAACAGGAACAAGCTCCCAAGCCTAATCCAAAGTGGGACGACATTTTCATTAACCTTTTCCTAGTATGTTTCACTGTCCAGTTTGTTGAGAACAAGCTCCCAATCCTTCTATGGTCATCAGAATTGGAACCAAATTCCCCTCAAGCTACTCCATCCACCTTGGAGACAGTTCAGCTCTGGCGAAGTGTGCACCCCACCTGGCTGTCATCCTGAAAAGCCTCTGGCCAGCGATCATCACAGCCCTGCTTCGCCCACAATACCTGTTCTGAACTCTGCTCGCTTCCTCTGGAGTTCTGTCCCCATTATTACCGTCCTGCTGTCAATAAACCCACCTATTGGATTGAACTCAGCCACAACCCTTGGTTCCTCATCTGGATTTTAACAGTCAGTAATAAATATTTTTCGGGTCAAACAGTTCCAAACAGTGCATGTTGTGTGTGTGTATATACACGTCGAACGTTCGACTTGATAATGATGATCAGGAAACTAACAATTGCAGTTAGGAAAGCATGCATTCATGCAGTCACTTATGCAGTAACATAAGTGACTGCAGTTTTCAAAATAAACGCTTTGCTATGTTATACTAATAGGCTATCTGGATAACTGTGCTGAAAACCTGATGAGAGTTTTCACCATGCCCCAGACAATTGGCGTAGCGCTAAAAGGTATGCATTAAGAGCTGTTTAAACTCATTCTCACCTGCTCAGGCTCATTCACAGCAGTGCAAAAACAGACCTCAGGGGCCCCTCTGATTGTTCGGCGACTGTGTGTCGGAATTTCCATGATTCCACTCCAATTTTGCGGCTGAACAAACAGCATTGAAGATGAATGGAGGGATTCCAAAATCATCCAGGGTGAAGCAACAGGAATTATGTCATTAGGCGCATTGTAGTGCGCGTCATTAGGCACGGCATTGGCATGAGGCTGTCCCATAGGACTGCGTACTCAGCAGGGAATCACACTGAAGTTCTCTGAGGTAAGGCCAGGCAGTGACAGGAGCAGGACTCCCACCACTCATTTGGCTCTCGTGAGCCCCTTATGTACGGCGAGGCCCAGTGAATTTTGACAGAGGTTTGACGCATGCCTCCCCGACTCCCCCCGGCAATGTCCCCAATTTGAGTATGACACTATCAGGATAGTTCCCATCATCTTGCACTCCAGGTCACCCGTCAGATTGGAGGAGACTGGATTGCACCAGGACCACAGGTTTCAGGTTCCATATTAAAGATCCAGTACCACCAGTTTTGTTTTGTGCAATTCCTACAGCGACAGTAACTCATAGTATGATACATTTATAATCATTTTTTCCAGCAATTTGACAAAATTTAGGCTTATATTTCTATTTATTATTAATCATGCTTCTTACACCTGGGTTCTGGGTGCTACAGTATGTCATAGTTCAAGGTACAGAGGCAGTGTCTCGCCAGAGATTTTTATACCTGCAGCTTTCTAGCTTCAGCCTCAGTCCTTTAACCAAACAGTCTCTTTCAGTGCCTTTTTTATCCCCACCAGATGAATTCCTCCCACACAGTGGCTGGCAGCTTTTCAGCTCAATATATAACTGGTCATAGCATTTCACTGTGGGGATGCTGGCCAAATCCCTACCACTCACTGTACACAGAGGGCTTGGATCGCCCCGCAGGGGGACAGACGTTACGCTGTCTCAGCAAACTAACGAGTCATGGTGGACCTGAGGTTCTGCCAGCTAAAGCCTTCATTGTAATAATTATCCAGGTACTAAAAACCAGCGCAGATGTTTAATGTCAAATTTCTCCTAGGAGAGGTGGGCAGCAGGTTCAAATTGCAAATGGGGCGATTCTACTGTTCCCGTTCCTAGATTGGAAACCTCAGCAGCTGAAAGACACCAAGCAAATTAGGAGCTGTTAGTGCAGCGGGGATATGAATCATCATATGATTCACGAATCCTCAGTTTTTTATTTTTTTATTTTAATCGGAAGAGATGCATATGCATATTATGAACAAATTCTAACTTAACTGTTGAGATGAAAAGAGAATTGTTGTGATTCTGCCTTGTAGTCATGTTTATGTTCATGTTCTGTGTTCATGATTTTGTCTTTTATTTATTCTTTTTGGTTATTGTAATACTCAGGTTTTTAGTTCACTCCATTTCTTAGCTCCATTGCACTTGTCTCCCCTGTCTTGTGATCTAGTTGGTTCAGTCCGTCTTCCCTGTCTGCGTGCCCACTGACTTCAGGTGATTTAAATGAATTCCGGTGTTTAAAATATTCCTTCAATTTTCGTTTACTTCCTTCGTCTTTCTGTTCTGATTACTAACAAGACTAACATTTGTATTTTGTATTATAGTCTACTAACACAATTAACCATGTATATAGATTACTAACTTACTAACGAGCACTCTTGTTAAATCTGTAAAGTTGCACTGCTACTAAGTTAGACTAATTCCCTCTCAGCAATCCGCCTGTCTTCTCCTGAGTTTCAGCGAGATCTCTCGCACGTGCTTAATTACTTTCCTGCGCTCTTTATCTGTGCACTTAGAACTCCTTGACCGGAGCTGTTTAAATGTCATAGGCTGTTTGTGTGATTCCTGTACATGTCTTGGCTTTCGCCAATTTTCGTGGTTAGGGTTTCTCTCATGTGATTCTCCCATTGTAAATAGTCTGATTCACAACACCTGATTCCTGCATAGCATGTGATTTCCCTCTCGTATATTTAAGCAGTCTTTTCACAGCCCGCTCCTTGTCAGAATGTTGATCAATATTTCTTCGTGCAGAGCGCCTTGTATGCCATTTGAGTATTGTTTCTCTTCTGCTGGATTGTCCGACTTCAATTTTTGCCTATTGTTTTTGTACCTCTGCTCATCTGTCTTATTGGTTCTGACCCCTGCCTGTCTAGTCGACACTGTTTTTGGATTTCGTATTGTGGCTTGGCAATTCCTGTGTTTTTTGGCTTTGACTCGGGCTCCATTAAAGGCATACATTTTTTTGGATTTCTGTCTCTCGCGAGTGGTTCCTGAACAGTACCTCACAAGAATATTTAAAAAAAGAATACAAATAAAAAAACTGATTGGGAACAGCCCTGCCAGAAAGGCCAAACTGGTCCCAGATCAGTGTTTCCAGCTTAGCTAGAATCCCGCCACTTAGAAACTAAATGGGCACTGATCTCTAATCAGTTGTTGATCACAACGATGTGCCTTCATTCTGACATCATGTGCTACAACACACAGAGCAGCGGGGGAAGCAACCGAGTGGTTGTGCAAATCAGAAAATAGCAGAAGAAAAAGTACGAAAGATATCCACGCTACTGAATGTACCAGAAATATCTTACTTTAACATTACTCGCTGCAAAGAACTGTTCAGGCAACTGTTCAGCCCGTCAATTCCGTTCCTCCAGCGTTAGCAGCAAGTGCGTACGTTACAAAAGTTATCAATGCATGTTAGAGGCTAACACTAATGAGGCAGATGCAGCAGCGCATAACATTAGTTGACATTAACGGGAGCCTGTCGCAGGTGGGCTGACGACAACAGCTGAACTTGGGGACGGAGAACGTCAGCATGATCGCAGAAGCAGACAATAGTGAATTCACTGTATGAAGTCTTTCCATTTTTAAAACCCTCTGCCATTGAATTTCAGTTCTTAGTATTTAGTAGATGTAAATATGTGGACTTTGTTGCCATAAATTTCAATTCCAAAGTTAAGTGCCATTTTAGTGACTGGATGGAATATACTCATTAAGATTTTGGGTACTGTCCACTGATCTATATAGAATAACTGGATTGCTGACGTGATAGAGAACTACATTGGGAGCTCAAAGCGAGCGAATGTGGTTGAGTGGCCATTTTACTATGCCCGATCGTAAGCAACCGTTATATAGAATTCTATGGCAGAGAAGCATTGGTGTGCAGCTTTCCAATGCAGAGCGATATTTTTGGAGGGGATTTGGTGAGACAATGCACTGGCTGTAGTAAATACAGATAAATATAAATTTATTTCAATGAATATATTGCTTATTATTAGCCACTGGCAATCTACCTTAACGGCAGATAATGTGAGGTTCAGTTCAGGAACCACTCGCGAGAGACAGGAATCCAAAAAACGTATAATGGGGGTCCGGGTCAAAGCCAAAATACACAGGAATTGCCAAGCCACAATACGAAATCCAAAAACAGTAACGACTAGACAGGCAGGGGTCAGAACCAGTAAGACAGATGGGCAGAGGTACAAAAATGATTGGCAAAAAGTCATAGTCGATGGGCAAAGCCAATGGTCATACACAGGGCATCCAAACACAGAACTCATGGTCATACAAAAATAGGTCAAAATCCAGAAAGACAAAAACAGTACAAAAAGGGCTATGGCAAGAATCAAGGTCAGACTATCCAGTAGAAGCAAAACAATAATCAATGGCATACGAGGCGCTCTGCACAAAGAAATATTGATCAACGTTCTGACAAGAGCTGTGAGTGAAAAGACTTTTAATATAAACATAGGAAAGGTCACATGCTATACAGGGATCAGCTGTGGGGAATGAGGCTAATTACATCGGGAGAATCACATGAGGGAACCCTAACCACGAAAATTGGCGAGAGACAAAATACGAACGAGAATCACATAAACAGCCTATGACATGTAAACAGCTCCGGTCCAGGAGTTCTACGTGCACAGATAACAAGAGCAGGAGAGTGATTAAGCATGTGTGAGAGATTCTCGCTGAAGCTCAGGGAGAGGAAAGCGATAGACAAGGGGCGGAGAATAGAACAGGGCGATTGCGGAGAGGTAATTAGTCTATTAGTAGCGGTGCTGCTTCACAACTTAAACAAGAGTGCTCATTAGTTATCGAATATATATACATGGTAAGTTGTGTTAGTAGACTATAATACAAAATACAAATGTTAGTCTTGTTAGTAATCAGGACAGAAGGGTGAAGGAAGAAAACGAGATACGAAGGAATATTTTAAACACCAGACTTCATTTAAATCACCCGAAGTCAGTGAGCACGCGGACAGCGAAGACGGACTGAACCAACTAGATCACAAGTGAGAGAAGTGCAATGGAACTGAAACATGGAATGAACCAAAAAACCTGGATGTTACAAAAACCAAAGCGAATAAATAAAAGACGATAATTATGAACACAAAAAATGAACATAAACATGACCAAAAACCAAAACCATGACAGATAATGTGTCAACGTTAGCCCAGCCAACGGTTATTATTGGAATACTTCAAATTAATGTTAGCTAACATCAGATTAGCCTAAAGCTACCAAGATTACGAAACTGAAGTTAACCAGATTAATCAATGCCACACAGCATAAATTAGATAATCCAGTAAAACTGTTGTGTAACGCTGTCCATAATATTACACCAGACTAACTAGACAACAAAACCAGGTGTTGACTGGTAAAATCATTTAGGCTAATTTATGCCAGCACTAAAAAAGGCTAACGTTCCGATGACACTCAATTACCGTAGACGGACAAATTTAATTATGCCAGGTTATCAATTAGGATATATAATGTCAGAGCTACTTAAATAGATAATGTGATTCACACTTGACAATGAATGGCAGGCAGTTTTGCATACATCTCCATAACGCTCAACTCGCTTCACTCCTCATGTGAATGCTGATTTAGCGACCTTGGTAAGTTTACATTGCGTTTTCTTCAGCGAACCCACTTTCGCTTTGCAGGAAAATTAGCTGAGCTTCGTGGCAGCTACTGAGTGAAGACATCACAAGAGAAAACTCAATACATCCGCGGTGACTTACATAATGCGTTATGTGCGATTGAATCTCACACCCAGTGTTTCTCAAATAAAGACAACGGTTGGCAAGATTTGAGCTGACAGATAATTTATTTTTTCATGAAGTTCTTACGTCCCCTGGTGGAGGATATTACCGTGCAGGATTAACGTCTTGTCTTCTTCAATCTCAACGGGGTCTATTGTCCCATGCGCGTAAGTCTAAAAAAGCACGTAGCTACGCGCTTTTCAGCCTAAAGCGTATTCTCCCCTCGACTTAAGTCTGTGCATTACGTGCCCCGAAGGCAGTTACGCACTTGGGGCGGAGCAAGGCCAAAATTGGGGCATTTACGGGCATTTCTCTGGCAAAAAACACTTATGCGTATTCTCTCCCTGGCTTGCGTGCTTTTTCCGTTAAGCGCTTTTGAGGGCTGTTTTTAGGTCAAGCGCCTACATAAGGTGAAATGGAATATTGCGTTGGATGTCTGTAATTTTAACATTAATTTTATTTTACTTAACATGGTAAAGGTTGAGTTATTTCTAAAGTACATTTCTCATAACCATAATAAATTATCGAACAAAATCATCTTATGATATTACGCAACAGTCTCTTCTCAAATTACTTCAATTACAAACGCATCACAAACAATTACAAACATACCGTTGATCATCAAGATCACAACTGCGCTGTCGATCCTGGCATCTGGGTCATTCCAGAGAGTGGCTGGTGATGTCATGCACAAATCACAGGCGTCTGTGTCAAGGTGTCGGACACAGTTGTTTGACGCGATGCTGCACCACATCAGCCACTTAAAGTTCCCCAAAACACCAGCTGAAAGACGACGAGTTAAGGGGGGGTTCTACTGGGTCGCCAGGTTCCCCAGTGTTGTGTGAGCCATTGATTGTATTCACGTTGCAATCAGAACCCTTTCCACTAATAAGAATATGTACAGAGACTGTAGACGTCGGCCCAGCATTAATGTTCAGGTTGTGGGCGATCACGATACGCTCATATTAAGCATCTGCGCCAAATTCCCTGGCTCGGCCCATAACGCTTATGTACTGCGCAACTGCTTGGAATGCCAAGAAATACAATAAATGTTTGAAACCATATTAAACTTGTTTCCAGTATCTATCACAGAGATACTTTGAGTATAGGCAAATAAAAATGACCATTTTACGCAACCCGCCTTCATCCAGATCCACTCCAAATTCTTCTCCATGCACTTCCACTACAGAAAGAGTGGATTCCAACTCCTCCTCCAGAGCAGTGAAATGCACTGGGAATGATGGTTGCCCATCAGCTGTTGCGTGCACACTTCTCCGGTGTGCAGACAGCCTGACTTTTACAGTGCCCTGCAGATTTTTCCGTGTACGGGAAAGTACCCTCTGTTTGTTAAAGCATGGCTGGTGAAGGAGAGGCACACTTCCAATGCTCTGATTACGCTGGTTGAGAGGCGCTAAATTCTTTATTTATTATTCCATTATCGTGGCAATTTGTTTGTTTGCATAGCTTTAATGCCATAGTGGCTAGAGTCAGAAATAAAAAAGAAATATCTGCATTACTTCTTGTAATTGGCACAGACATACATAGGCCTACTATTACAGCGGCATATCGTCGGCCTGCTAATAAAACTCTGTGTCTTCAAAATGATACTAGCTTTGCGCTTTTCACACTGCACACTGGGGCATAGCACTGTGTTTATCCGGCCCTGTCCATCAGGATCAAAGTGTGGTACAGGACGTTTCCTTAAAGCAGGATTGCATCTCTGTCGGGACATCTGGGACCACATTCAGAGAACCAGTTTAAATCAGCTCAGACAGACAATACCACCCTTTGTGCATTCATTTGGTGTGCAGCCAAGGAGCAATGTATTTTGGCATATGAAGCTCACTCAGCCGGCATGCTTGCATTGTATTGACAGCATGCTCTTTTTTAATTTTAACATTATTATTTTGAGTCTTTCCTTTTTATTGAACATTTTGACAATCAATCCCAGTGCATTAAGCACTGAATGAACCATAGCGAGGAATTTAATATCTTAGAGACATGAACTCAACACATAAATCAGCCAAAGTAACTCAGCAAAAGTGCATTTATTTAAAAAATCCTTAGAAGTGAAACATTAAAAAGTCTAATGTTCCAACTCTCATATATCCATAATTATTATATGATGTAAGGATTTGCTCCCTCCTGATTGGTCAAAGCGAGCTCCGCTAGTCACTGTAAACAGTGATATTCATTGCACAAAAGTGAGTGAGAGGAGAGTATAGCAATCCGACAACCTCAAACTAAAAATAGATTACAAAAGTAAAAATAGGCTTCCCCACAGGAGCTCCTGACAGTGACCGTATTTTGTGTCACCTCGTGCTTGAGAGGTGCTTTACGTTAAAGTTGTCGCCCTCCTCTTATTTTACATTTAAATTACTTATATTTTAAAGTAGGGTCATATAATAAAACAGTTGTTGATTTCAGTTATTGGTGAATCCGGTGATTTATCCACCTTGTACAAGAAGTGGATATCACTCGTCCAAGGTGGATAAATCATTGGATCTGCTTCAACTATAAATGTATCCAATAAATGTATCCATGATGGATGGATGAATGAGGCATTAAAAAAATTTGACATGAAATATATTAATATTAGTGCTACAATATAGTGTTATTGTGATTCCTCAGTACAGATGGCATAAAACGAAATGAAAAAGTTGCATTTAAAAAGAAGTATTATTTGAGTGAGTTTTGTTTCACAGATGGTTCACAATAGTTATTTGTGTGATATTTAATTCCATGTTGTCACAAGTCTCATGGGAATCCCAATTGTTTCCACCTCTCATCCAGCAACCTGTGTGTACAGCCTCCTTAAAATAGTTTAGCCCGTTGTGTGCCTTTCCCTCCAAGTGTAGTGCATTTGTTTGCCCCATTCACACGTTTTCCCATCATGTGTATAACCTTACTTCGAGCCTTGCAAAGTTGCTGGATTGTCCTTGCTACATGCCCTTATGCAACCACTTAGTTTCCTTTGTCGTAGTCTAAAGGCAGATTTCCACATACTCTGTCTGCGCCGTGCAGCGGAGCCCCGTTAGGTGCTTTTGATTTCTTGTCCGGTGCGATCTGGTCTACGTCAATTGAGGCGAAAGGGGAGCGAAGACAGAGACATTTTGCTGTGCGTGCTGTGGAAGTGCAAATATTGACTAGAATAGGAGTTATTCGCTCTGCAGCGCACAGCGCTGCTCTGTGCGGCGCAGACAAAGACGGAGTATGTGGAAATTGGGGGTAAGAGTTTATCATCATCTGAAATTATCACAAACATTAATAATAGTAAATACATTAGTGTCATTTAGTAAATGCTCTCATCTAGAGAGACATAATACACTAAGTTCATTTGAAAGGACAAGGAGTGTAGAGAACCCAACAGGGAAGTAGCATTTAAAACACCAGCAGTAAAGATACATAGAAAAGACTCTGCTCAGTGAAATACCTGTGAGGGACAGTGAAAATAATCAAATAATCAATAAAACAATTCATTGAGCCAAAACATCAAAATATGGCAGTTCTCTTCTCAGTCTAATTAATCGAGACGTACTTCCAGGTCTATTTCTCAGTCTCTAGTCTCTTTTTATCCAGCCTCTTCGGTTTGTTCTTCTCCCCAGTTTATTAGGAACACCTCCCAAGCCAGTAGTGGTCTCCAGGATTAAGACTGCTTTCCTGCTGAACTCTTTGAGGCAGCCATCTGACAGTTCTGCTTTAGCAAGGGTGATCACCATTCTGGCTTCTGCCCCTGGAAGTGGACACTCCCCTTACCCAAGCCCTCTGACCATCTGAAATGGACTATTCTTGTTCTACTCTGGTCTCTGTCAGACTCTGTCATAACCATATTTCTCTGAATAAATCCCTTTATTGGATTATACTCTGACTCAGCATTTGGCGCCTTGTCTGGATCATAACACGTGTCATGGACAGATCCTCGTGAATTAAGTATTTCAATGGTTTGCTTTCTCTTGTAGTTTCATCTCCTGTTGAAATTGAGTGAGATGCCACCTAAATGTACAGGCAAGACAATACCACCATAATAGAGCTAATCTGCATGACCCAATCATACCATACTTTCGCAGCATGTTGATAGCTGAAAATCAGTTATTAAGAGAGGATGGAGATCCTAAGCATTAGCAAATGTAAAATTGAACACAAAAGTCTTCAAAAGAAACTTTATTACAGGTGGGAAAAAAAGCTTTTCTAACCAAGTGAGGTAGCACAGTTCATAGTACACATGTCTAAGAGGCAGAGACAGAGAATTCTTTATGAACCAGCAGATGGGTATGAGAATTACTGTGATTTTTTATAGTTCTTTTTCCAGTTCCCAGCAAAATACATTAACAATTTCCAATAAAAATTTTACATTGATACGATAAATGATAATCTTCATATTACAATAACTTGTGCTCATACAGATTGTTAAATCACTGTCTGATGTTGCACTGTAAAAAAATGCTTGTTATTCTAATGTTTAAAAATTTAATGCACCAAAGTTCCTTACTCATAAGGAGTCAGCTTCAACCCCTCTTTTTCATTGAGATAATTACAATTTTCAGTTGAACTGATAAATTAAAGCATGTTGTAATCACAAAATGTTCAACTAATTTTTTTTTTACAGTGAGAGGTGGCGCACCTTAGTAGCGCTCCCGCTGAATAACTTTTTAATTGGACTATAGTTCCTGGCCTGCCAGGCTTTTAAGTAACACTTCCTGCAAAAATCTGTCCTAAAATACATCAGACCAGTCAGCAGCAAATTTTACAGAATAATACTTATAAAAATAGAATAAAATAGAATAAAATATAAAAATAAAAATATAATACCTTCAATTCCATAAAGTTTTAAAACAAATCTTAAAATCTGAAGTCGGGTGAATCAATCTTTCAGAAACACTGGATTCTCAAAGCACATAGATATTTGTGACAGGTTTTATGAATTGGCCACAATGAGGGAAAGTCTGTAAGTGCTAAATTAAACAATGGAGACTAATGACTTCCTGCAAAGAATGTTTGCAAACCAGAGTGAGGCTACATGCAACATAAAAAGTGATGAAATTATTTACAAAAGAAATGATATATAAATAAAATTTACAGTTCACAATAATTCACCAGCTCTGATTGGTTTAATAAGGACAGACAGCTGTTATTTTCCCTCCATCTCCTGACCTGTGGTGTATAATTGTCATCTTTTGAGTGTCGTTGAATGAACATGATTCAACTGATAATGGCTCCTGTCTTCAGTGCAACCTGAACAGATGCATCGAAAAGCAGGAAGCACAATGAAGGTCCCTTCAGCTCCAAAGGGTCAGTTCTGTGCAAAGGGTTCCCAAGGCCAAAGTTCAAATGACTGCAAAGACTCTGAATGCTTTGCCCAGTGAAGGATTCTGCATGCTGTGAGGGAGAGGGAGAGTTAGGATGAGTCACATGCACAATGTCCCAGCATTCTGTCATCCTCAAATATGGACCTCCAATCCAAATCCTGCCCAGGTTCTCATTTATCACAGATGAGTAAAGAAAAAAAAAAACACTTCATGCCTCTGATTGGCCAGACTGTCTTTACCCCTGACTCCTGGGTAAAGGGAGGGTGGAAGAGCAGCAGCTCTTGGTTCTCGAGGACATGATTTGAGGACCACAGCTGAAGAGAAACTAAACAAAGTGAGATCCATCCATTTTCTATACCCGCTTGTTCCTCACTAGGGTCACGGGGCGAGCTGGAGCCTATCCCAGCTGACTACAGGCAAAGGCAGGGACCCACCCTGAACAGCTTGCCAATCCATCACAGGGCACACACACCATTCACACACCATTCACTCTCACACTCATACCTATGGGCAATTTGGTGTCTCCAATTAGCCTGATATGCATGTCTTTGGACTGTGGGAGGAAACCGGAGTACCCGGCGAAAGCCCACGCAACACGGGGAGAACATGCAAACTCCACACAGAAAGGCCCCAGGCCGGATTCGAACCCACGACCTTCTTGCTGTGAGGCAACAATGCTAACCACTGTGCCGCCCAACAAAGTGAGATATGTACTTTAAATATACTGTAAATTTTTTTTTATATTCACTGAATTAATCAATCCGCAGAATACAAATAATGGGATTGGCTGATTTATTGTTTTCCATAGTCTTGTCCAGTGAGCAAAGGGTTTTCCGTGTATCACAATTAGAATGGTAAAGCTGAATTGGGAAAACAGGAGCACTTCTTGACCCCTGGAATTGAGAATCTGTGAGGCTTTCCCAGAAAGGTCAATATCAAATCAAACCTGGGGGAAAGAAAAAGGTGACCAACTATAAATGATTATTCCTCTGGGCGAGTGCTGACCTCTCCGAGGAGATCCCGTTCTGTTCAGTGGCAATGTACTGTCTCCTCCTCTCCACTGGCATGACATCCAGATATCCCCCCGAGTCGTTCCGTATGACCCCTGCATGGATGGCTGACCGGCAGATACTAGATTTCTGTTCAACACAGCGCAGGAAGTTAAACCATGAACAGTGTGCGTGTGTGCGCGAGTGTGTTTCTGTGTGTGGGTGTTTGGGCCAATGGGGCAACTAAGGTCCAAGCAAAAAGAATCTTACGCCAAATCCTAGTGGGCAACCTTGGCATCTTACTTGAAGGAACATGTATTCAAGGCCAACTGTGCCATTTCCCTCTGAATCAATAACAGCCCACTTCAAATGGTTCCAATGACACATTTCTTGGAATGAACAGCTTTGCTGGGGAAACAGGGCCTTAGCTATGCATAGACACAAGATTTTCCCTCACGAGCTCCCGAAATAAAGTACTGCATTACTTAGGAAATGAAGTAGGCAATCATCTCTGCCTGCCTGAAAAGACACAACAAAAACATGCTGAAAAAACTAGTAATTTTTAAAAAGATCCAATGTTTTTACGTTTCACTCCTGGGGAACTTCAAAGGGTGTTCTCCATATAATTATCAGAAATTCACCGCATGCAGAGTCAAAAATCTTTAAACAGGTTGCTACTCTGTACCATGCATTCATTCATCCAGAGGCTCAGAGAAGCAATTTATGTGTGTATAAATGGTTTAAACTGGTCTTATATAGTTCAATAATTTGCATATTCCACAAACCATTTTTTATCTTTTTTTGTTCTCTCAACTGCAAGTTTATTCGTCACGATAGAGTACCTGACATTTTTTCAAGAATTTGCTGAGGCAATGTCAGGTGAAACGCTTTTGCTCGAGGACACAACTGCATTGTCTCCACCAGGGACTCAAGCCTTCTATCCACAGTTCCTCCACCTTTTTCTCAATGCTGCTGTTTCCTGTTTGCCATGACATCCTGCTGAAATCTTTGACAGGCGCTCCTTCACTCCCACACACAGCAACATGCCTGACTTGACAAGCTCCACCCCCAGAGGGTTACGCATCACTACTGTTGGGCGTGGCAAGAAAGAAGGCATCCATATGCAGTTTTGGCAAGCAGGACCAAAGGCCGTCACTGAGAGCTGTTATTTCTAACACTGAAAGCAAAGCTAATGCTGATCTGATTCTGTAAAAGAGGCCCTTAGGCTTACGATGTCAGGAACGCGCTCTGGTGTGTTTTGCTGCCATGGGAAAAGGGATTTCCTGACCCACTGCTATTGTTCAGTCCACCCCCCCCCCCCAACCTAAGTTGTGATGATCACAACCTTTTAGAATGTTTGTACAGCTAAGCTTCAACCTAAGAGTTTCTCACCAAGGACTGTGGGATGTGTCTACATGACAAAAAGAATGGACATATACAGCGCCCTCCATAATTATTGGCACCGCTGGTTAAGATGTGTTAAAAGCCTTAAAATAAATTCATTTTTTATTACAGAAGCATACTCTCACACTGAAAATTGTAGAAAAATGTAAGCTTCAACTCAAATGAATTTTAAGGGGGAAAAAAAAATCTCTGACTAAGAAATAATTATTTTTCATAAAATCCCCTGATCTACAATTACCGGCACCCCTAACAATTCCTAGGAAATAAATGTAATTGAAGTATTTCTGTCATTTCTACAGTAGTTTACAAAGTTGATCAGAGTATCTAGGAACATTTAATTAGTAATTCATCACTTCCTGTTTCCCTGGGGTATAAATATGACGTGATACAGAGGCCATTTCTCTTATCCACTCTTCAACATGGGAAAGACAAAGGAACACACCATTCAAGTAAGGCAGATGTGTGTCGACCTTCACAAGTCAGGCAATTGCTACAAGAAAATAGCCACTCGCCTGCACCTGCCCATATCTACTGTCAGAGGAATCATTAAGAAGTTTAGGAACAGTGGTAAACAAGCCTGGACGAGGAGGCAAGGTTATTTTGCCCCCACGCACAGTGAGGAGGATGGTAAGAGAAATAAAAAGTTCTCCAAAGCTCACTGTTAAAGAATTGCAACAAATGGTAGCATCTTAGGGTCACAAAGTCTCCAAAATAACCATCAGGTGCTATCTACATGCCAACAAGCTGTTTGGTAGGCATGCATGGAAAAAACTTTTCTCGCTCACAATCATAAATTCAAATGTCTGGAGTTTGCTAAGCGGTACTGGGATTTCAAATGGGACCATGTGCTTTGGTCAGATGAGACCAAGATAGAGCTGTTTGGCAACAAACACTCTAAGTGGGTCTGGCGGAACACAAAAGATGAGTATGCAGAAAAGCACCTCATGCCCACTGCGAAATATGGGGGAGGATCGGTGATGCTGTGGGCCTGTTTCTCTTCCAGAGGTCCTGGGAACCTTGTTAAGGTGAATGGCATCATGAACGCTTTGAAATACCAGCACATTTTAAATCAAAATCTGGTGGCCTATGCCCAAAAGCTGAAGATGGGTCGTCATAGGGTCTTTCAGCAAGATAATGACCCAAAACATGTGGTCAAATCTACACAGAAATGGTTCACCAGACACAGAATCAAGCTCCTCCCATGGCCATCTCAGTCCCCAGACCTCAACCCCATTGAAAACCTGTGGAGTGAGCTGAAGAGGAGAGTGCAGAGGAGAGGACCCAGGTCACTGGATGATTTAGAGAGATTTTGCAAAGAGGAATGGTCGAAGATCCCTCTTTCTGTATTCTCCCATCTTGTGAAACATTATAGAAGATTATGTGCTGTTTTGTTGGCAAAAGAGGGTTAAAAGTACAAAGTAAAAAGTATTAACATCAGGGGTGCTAATAATTGTGGCACACATGATTTGATGTAAAAAAATTATTTCTTATTGTGGGATTTTTTTCCCACTGAATAAATGCACTTGAATAACAGGTTGGATTTTCCTCTTTTTTTAAGTGTGGTCCTATATTATTAAGAAAAAAACTGAATTTATTAGAAGCTAAAGAACACATCTTAACCGGGGGTGCCAATAATTATCGAGGGCGCTGTAAGTATGCGGTTTTTATGTTAATTGCTTGGATTGCTTGTGTTTTTTTCCAAGGTTAAATATAGAATATATTATAATTACAGGTAAACACTCAACATTTTATATGATGCTGACGCAGATTAATCATACATTATATATTGGATGCTGCTGTATCAGATCTAAATTCTCAATGTAAATTCATTCCAGGCCAAAATTGTGCCCCAGGACTTCAGTTCTGCCTCACAGCTTTTCACTTTCTTTTTTTCAATTAATTAAAACATCTTTAAGTAATACTTTGATGTCTCATCCGGAGATTGTTGATTATTCCTGAGGCATACAGTCTTCATTAAAAAGAAAACTGATTAGCCAGGACTAATTCATCAGTTCAGCAGCCAGCCAGTCTCAAACAAAATAAAAATAAGCAAAATATGTTCTAAAAGCAACATAAATACAGACAGAACATGTTTTGTATCACAGATGTAATTTGGTTTATCGTTGCCTTGTGTACTTACGTCAGAGTAAACTTGAGTTCCAATGACCCTAGAGTTTGTATGGAGGCAGTTATGAGGGCAATATAGCCTGAAACAGAAGCACAGCAATCACATGATGAATAAAAGCCACATCTGACACATACTGAATAACATCATCATTGATTTACAATTAAAATGGCATATCAGCATCATAGAAGTACCATGACAACATGAGGCAGCATGAGAGCACACAGTATTATTAATTCTAGAGCAGGATCTGCATCTTTCATTACAATGTCATAGCATTACCACTTATGGGCTCTATAAATGTTATAGCAGCATTACAGCAGTATCATAATGATGTTATAGCTTACAAGCAGTATCTCAGCAGCAACAGCTACTGAATCGCTATCAAAATGTATCAATAATCTTGTCAAGTTCAAAATAAAGAAAGCACAAACTCCCAGCCATGATTTACCTTGGACAATGCCTAACTGGCCGTTTGAAGGGGCAGAACTGTGCAGCAGTGGTTTCACAGTTAATGGCTTTTACTGTATAAATAAAGAAAGGGCAAAACAGCAGCCATTATGAACGTTAGGGCAACATATCAACGTCTGTCATGCCCCGCAATACAATTAAAAAACCACTAACCTGGTACTTCAGACACGGTGAAGGCATTTGCGCTCTGTGACTTCCTGTGGAGGAAAGTAAAAGAAGTTATTCTAATTTCTCTATAAACATTATAAACTAGCAAAAATAGCATCTCATATGCGTGTGTTGACCATCGACAAACATATTATAACATGATGGTAAGACAAACATTTTTCATAGAATTGAACATGAAATGCAACACTTAACATAGAAATTGGTGGCATATTATAATGCTATATTTATGTAGTTAGACCATGAATATTGAATATTGAATATTTGCTAAGGCATATTATGAAACGAGAGGCATAAATACTTTTACCCCAGAGTCTGAACACCATTCTTGTTGGACTTTGTGAACCATTCCTTTCTTCCAACTCTTGTGATGTCAAGCCAGCCTCCTTGATTATCCACAATTCCTGCATGTATAGCAGCTCCACAGATGCTGGATTGCTATTGTAATGGGGAGGTTAAGGCATGCAAGAATTACCCAGGAAATGAGCTCACACATTCAGAAATGTCAAAGTACAATGTACCATATTACCATGTCATAGTATCCACTTCCTATGACTTTCATCCTGCTCTGTAGACAGCCAGCTGGGCACTCATATCTGTGAAAAACCAGTTATCAATGAAAATGGTCGACCATACAGTATCTCACAGAAGTGAGTACACCCCTCACATTTTGACAATTAATTTATTATATCTTTTCAAGGGACAATGCTACAGAAGTGAAACTTCTATATATTCTAGACTAGAGTAGTCATGGTACAATATGTGTAGCAGTGTAGATTTACTGCACTGTCCAAATATCTGAACAAACAGTCACTATTTCCAAAATGGATGGCAACAAAAGTGAGTACACTTCCCAATTGATAATGGTCAACCAAGCAATGAAACGCGACTTGTTCATCATGTTCATGCTTTTGTCTGTTTGACTGGGCCATATGAGGTTGTGTAACATGTTGAAGGGTTATATTGTGGTGCTTTGGGTGTGATGCTCTCATTCTGGTCACTGGATGGTCAAAATGGCACCTCATGGGAAAGAACTCTCTGAGGATCTGAAAAAGAGAATTGTTGCTCTCCACAAAGATGATCTGAGCTACAAGAAGATCTGTGAAACCATGAAACTGAGCTACAGCACGGTGGCCAAGGTTATCCAGCGGTTTTCCGAGACGAGTCCTGCTCGGAACAGGCCTCGTCAGGGTCGACCGAAGAGGTTGAGTCCTCGTGCTCTGCGTCAGGTGCACAAGTTGGCTTCAAAAAACAGACGCAGGAGTGCCGGCAGCATTGCTTACAAGGTTGTAGCAGTGGGATAACAGCCTGTCAGCACTCAGACCATACGCCATGCTCGGCGCAAAGTTGGTCTCCATGGCCATCAGCCAAGATGGAAGCCTCTTCTGAAGCTAGCCCACAAGAAAGCCTGAAAACAGTTTGTTGAAGACAACCAGTCCAAGAACATGAACTACTAGGACCATGTTCTGAGGTCTGACGAGACCAAGATAAACTTGTTTGGCTCAGATGGTGTCCAGCATGTGTGGCAACGCCCTGGTGAGAAGTATCAAAACAAGTGTGTACTGCCTACAGTCAAACATGGTGCTGACAGTTTCATGGTCTGGGGCTGCATGAGCGCTTCTGGTCCTGGGTAGCTGCACTTCATTAATGGAATAATGGATCCAACATGTACTGTGAGATTCTGAAGCAGAACATGATGCCATCCCTTCAGAAACTGGGCCGCACGGCTGTTTTCCAACATGATAGCGACCCAAAACACACCTCCAAGATGACATCTGCCTTCCTGAAGGTGATGGCGTGGCCAAGTATGTCAGACCTGAATCCCATTGAGCACCAGTGGGGCATCCTCAAGAGGAAGGTGGAGGAGCAGCAGGTGTCCAACATCCACCAGCTCCGTGATGTTGTCATGGAGGAGTGGAGGATCCCAGCAACAACCTGTGCAGCTCTGGTGAATTCCATGCCTTGGAGAATCAAGGCAGTGCTGGACAACAATGGCGGTCACTCTAAATATTGACACTATGGACACAATTTGGCATGTTCGTTGCCCTTAAAAAGATATACTAAATTAGTAGTCGAAATGTGAAGGGTGTACTCACTTTTGTGAGATACTGTAAATGTATGGCGCATAAAGATTAATGTATTGCGAATTAATTTGATATAGTGTATGATATTCTTCAACTGATTGGTAAATGACAAACCAAGAGTGACTGAAGGCCTCATTTTGTGATTTTTTTCTTAGATTCTGAATATACATGTGCAAAAATTTATTCACATGTTATAAATTATCTATAAAGAATGTTTTACAGACTTCATATAGCAACGTAGTATGTGAATGTGCAGTCGACTTGGAAATGTTGTATACAATATTTCATGAGACATTTGAAACCATCAAAGAAAGTTAATTGAAAACCCAAAAATGAACAACACAGAGAGCCTTTACAAAGTACCTGAGATTAAAATAAGAAAGATAATTGAGGACATTTGTAGTTCTCCACTGAGATGGTGTGTATTTTCAAGCAACAAATTCAGGAAAAAATGGCCACTCCTTGTAAAAAGTGGCTGAACTCTACCTGTTACAGGTGGTTCCTTTGCATTTATCGCGCAGTTTGTCCTCACAGGTCACCTGTTGAGCTGAGAGAAACAAAAGATTGTTTTAAAACTCCAAAACCGTGGGTCTGGAGAGATTCCATCAGTTCACAATTGCTGTCAAACCACAGTCCAGAAAATGAAACTCTGTGAAGTGAAACAGTGGGAATAGTCCTCTGGCAAAGGTTCTATGGCACACTGAGGTGACTATTCCACCCCCGGCATAGTCACGGTCAGGCTGTCTCAGCTTTCAGCCCCAAACCCCCAGTCTCCCCTGTACCCCCGTCACAGGAAGCTGGTTAAAAGCAGCCAAGGTCCCAGCGCACCCCGTGTAAACACAGCCTGAGTGGAGCTCTGTAAAAATAGAAGAAAAAAAAAAACTCCCTGCCAGCCGGCAGGACTTGCGTGTCGTTAAGAGAAACAGAAACGGCACCGGTGGTACCGGTACCCCCACAGAACCCCCAACACGACTTTAAATAAACAAATCATTCTGCTCGGAGACAGAGCCTACCCAGCCTCCAGCTGAATCTTAAATACCTCTCGATCACTATAAAGCCAATACAGGGGGTGGGACAAAATATTTGAAGAACTCTTGAAAAATGGCTTTATCAGTTAAGTATATAAAACACAATCACAAAACCATATATGTGAGTCTTTCTGATTTAGTTGAATGCTAATTAAAAGGATGTGTCTGTTTAAAAAGGGGTCTAACTGGCAGCACTTTGCACGGTAACTTTCCAAATCAAGATGAGGACACGACCAGTTTTCCAACAAGGCTAAATAGTTGCTGCCCGAATGGCAGTTGCATCCGTCAATGGCAAGATAACTTAAAGTGGCAAAGTGTCATTGAGAACTGTGTCAAAATAACCACATAAACAGCGTAGAACAGCAACAATAAGTCGGCGGCTATCTGGCCGACGTATATCCCTGGACTCCCTCAAGCAATCATTTCCAAAATCGATAGACTTTGTTACCCCACCAAACACAGCATAATGACGCCAAAATATGAAAGGAATTGGTTGGAGTTTGTGGCTTGTTCAGTACTCATGCGCAAATCTCTATGGACGTGGCAAATACGGCAGCGGACACAGTGTGACGATCGCTAAATGCGCAGTATCCCCGACTCGTCATCTTGGAATACAAATATAGTGATAATTTAAAGCTCTTCAACAGGGACAGGTGTCTACTTCGTAGGTTAGTTGCTAATAACTACAAGCCTACAGCTCGAAAAACCACCTCAGACTTGAAAAAATCAAGATCTAAACCATTTTAAATGAAACAGTATGCCATGAGCTTCACAAAGCAGCAAATAAAAGCAGAATTTTCAATGATTTGTGTGGTATGTATTATGGATGGATGCATGATCGAATGATTGATGGATGCCCGGGTAGATTTATTTATTCATAGGTTGTCTGATTCAAATATTTACTGATCAGTAAGTTACTGGTTAACATGTGTTTCCCCTCTTCATAGAATTGCAATTTGAGCACACAGGAAAGATGTTGTATGAAAGCATTTAAATAAAACCTTAACAAGTGAATGGCAATTCCATTAATTGACTGTTTGAATCACTAAGCTCCTTGAATATAGCTTCTGAGATGATTGATTCCTTCACCTTGAGCTGAGGCATTTTTTATTATTTGATATATCTCAGGTGTTACTGACTTTAATGCAATGCCCTTGATAAAGCTTGATGAAAAATACCCTGAGCCCCCTGAATGTCAGATCCTGTTTCTGTCCGTTCTGTAAAATTGAATTCTGTGATTGATGTCATGAAGGCAAAATGGATTCTTACACATCTGCTTGGTGCTGACCACCACATTCCCCTCGCCGTGTTCACTTGATGGTGTGGTTGGGGTCTGTGCCCTTGGCCAAGGCTCGGGGGTCCTGGGTGCTCCAGGTTCAATGTAGTTGGTTTCTTCTGTTTCTGGGGGGTAGTACCTTTCCGTTCCGTCATCTTTCAACACGTGAAAATATTCCACAACAAGAAATACTTTAGATTTAACAGACAGGAATGTCTCCTGCCTCCTATTATCCAAGCAGTGGTTAATTAGCCAAGGTAAGTTGTGCTATATGTTACGCTGCAAAAACACTACAACACTGATTTGCGGAGTTTTTTTACACCTTGAAATAAGTTTACATTCTGTGTTCAAAATGCTAAATCTGAGCACCGGCAAATTATTTCAAAATCCATTTTTGGAAAATGATGGTTTACAGCCTCATGCTAAAAGTTCATCCTTTAAGAATGAAACAGGGAACACAAAGTAAACAAAACTGAAGAAAATTTATTCAGTCGTCAGCATTTCCATGAGCTCTTGAAAGATCTGTTGCACTTCATAGAAATTTTTTGGCTCCAGAAACCTTCTCTTTACCTGTCCAATGTCTGATCTGCTAAAGCTCTGAACCACAGAGTATTCCTTAATTGTTTTCACTCTCAGGCAAGGCTCCTTAAAATGGGGTCGCTGCTGTCTAAGGTAGAATTTTTCCAGTCACATGATCAGCGGTGAATGATATTTTTTTCCACTGAAACTTACCTCGGAAGCAAAGATTATCCCTGCAGCCTCCACCGTAGCTAGGCGGGCAGGCAGAGCAGGGACTGCCATGTTTGTATGGGGCGTGACCCCACCAGTTTCCTCTGCACGTTCCCAAACCCCCCCCAAAAAAAATGTAAATTAGAAAACTGATTATATTCAAATCTAATATTTAGGCCCTACGTGACAACAAACTCAAGCATGGGCTTTTTTATACTGCTATCACAAATGTCTCTAAAAAAAAGCAAGTTGCAAAATTCATCACATACAATTCAACACTTTGCTTGAATATCTATACCATTCCACTACATGCGGCTAATACTGAATTCCGGGCTCAGTTGAGCACTATGAACAGTTTCTTCATGTTATGCAGCATTTTTAAAAGGACTGGGAATAGATTATGCACATTACAGTCATAACCAAAATGTATCATTTTATTCGATTCACAATTGCGTACCAGAGTTAGTGTTTTTCAGAGTTAATTGTTGTCTGACTCAGGCCCCATGAGTAAGGTAGGCCAGGTGTTATTTTTTATGAGAAAGATTAAATTAGAGGAGTCCTTACGGAGGGGAGTAGTTGCACACCAGGTAGACAGCTTTGGCCCAAATCATCCCCCAAACGTTCATGTTGTAACAGACATTAATGGCACAGCCAACACGGTTGCTTGTGGCCCAGACCAACTGCACAGACACAATATTCTTATACTTCAGGGAATGTTTAAATATGAACAGATGCTTTGCTTCATGCAACCCCCCACTAACGATATCACAAGAAACAATCAACTACTTTATACTTATTTAACCTATAAAAATTGGTCAATTTAAGCAAATGTATTTCCAAAAATCAACTCATGCACAGAAAATGCCCCATGTGAAACAATTCCACACAACTGAGTTAAGTGACTTCAAATTAATTTGATTAATTAAAGGGGCAAGTTGTCAATAAATAAACCATAGTTAAAACGGCAGGCTTTTTATAGAATAGTCGCGCACATAACATACACATTTTCCCACAGCAGCTTGAGATATTTGCTTATTTATCACCCCCATGGATTCTCTATGCATTTGTTGTAAAGAGAACTACCACAATGCATTTGTGCTGGCTCACTATTCCAGACACGTTCTCAACCTCATGCAGATCTGTGACCTACGAGTGCCGCAGATAGCATGGCATTGCCTCTCCATTCCATTTACTGCGAAAAGGAATTTGTGACAAAATTGTGACAGTTGATGGGTCCTGTCACTAGAAATGCGTCCTAATAAATACACGCTCTGGCTACCTTGCCAATGGCTGTTTGGCAATGTGGTCAGCGCATGTGACTCTTACCCGGGAGTCTGGGGTTCAAACCCCGCCCGGGCCTTCCTTCAGCCTGCTACATTCTGGCGTAATCGACAGGATTCGGGGAATCCCAATGGATGGCAGCATGCATAAAGCATGTAGCGTGAGGACACGCTCCCGTGAGAGGAGGAGAGATGTGACAGTTGATGGGTCCTGTCGCTAGAAATGCCTCCTAATAAGTACACGCCCTGGCTAACTTGCCAATGAACCTGGCTCTTCGGCGATGTGGTCAGCTTGTGTACCTCTTACCCGGGAGTCTGGGATTCAAACTGCCACCTGGGCTCTCTTTCGGCCGGCCACAAAATGTAGGAGTTTGCAGTTCTTGAGTTCTATGAGAGAAATCTCCTGTCGGATTTACTAGGTTGCCTTCTTAAATGAATTCTGAACAATGCAATCATTCTCTTAATTTTCTGACCCAATCAATTAATGTTAATCAAGACTCAGTATCACCTGTAAAACTCCCGCTGAAAACTGTCGTTGGCTGATCAAAGAAGGCATGTTACAGAAGACGTCATATAGCTAGTTTTGCGTAAAATGTATCCTCGCCCTTCACTCATATTTCAGAGTGCCACTTCTACCTTTGGAAAGTCACTAGTTAGCGAGCAAAAACAATGGTGAAGTTTTTACGGGGCATCAGGGGCACAAACCCCTGGTTAGAAATCCAAGCTCAAATAGGTTGTAGTTCTTCTTTTCCTCCAAATACATCACAGTACGTCACAGTATGTGGGATGTGCGCAGATTTAGCAGCAGATTTCCAGAAATTTAGAAAAAATTGGCAAAACCTGCATATTTTTTTCACAATTAGGGCTCTAAATTTGTTGACCAGGCGCAGGCGCGGTGAATGGGGGGAGCGCAGCGCCAACGGGGTGTATGCAGGCGTATTTTGCAATTTCGTGCCCGGTGCAGCCTGGCACAAGAACTCCTCTGTCCCGCCTCCGTCCCTCCTGCCGGCGCAAGTGGCAAAGAGGGAGGAAAGAAGCCGTGAGTGGGTTTAACACAGCTGAGTCAAATCTTCACCAGTCAAATGAGCTCCTCTCCTAACCTTTAAAATTGGAATAAAGAAGCCTCTGTCCTATATCTGCATGATGCGTGAATGTTGAATTTTACTTTGCTGCTTCAGGCATGTTTTCTGCACCGCTTACGTCTATATTAAGCATTACGAATATGAGTTAGCTGGCTAGCTAGGGCATTCGCAAATTATTACCATTAGAATGGCATTTCAAAGCTAAACTACTTCAGATCATTCGAACTTACAAAGTTGGAATAAAATACGAAGATTACTCATTTATTTCTTCTGTCTGCATCATTGGGAAGAGAAACGATGGATAGCACGTTCCTCTTATTACACCATGTTGCTGCTAAAAATTTTGGGATTAACGTGCATGGACAACAATGCAAGATACATTACACATTCATTTTCAAGATGTGATCTTAACTCAGTATGAGATTATAGCAATCAGGCTGTATTCCTTTCCCCCACTAAAGTAGATAAAATCTGTCATAATAATTGTATTAAGCCGCTTGCACACTGGATGCGAAAACTAATTTTTTGCACAACAGATTACATTCAAAGTCAATGGAAAGACGCGAACACACGTGTGTATTCGCGTCTTTGCATTGACTTTGAATGTAATCAGTCGCGCGGAAAAATTGTTTCGCATCCGGTGTGAAAGCAGCTGAAGGACACATACCCACATAGCCTACACAAGCACTCACACACCCACATGCACACATCTCTCTCTCTCTCTGTCTCTCTCACTCTTTGATCTGACATCAGGACAATCAATATAGATGCTATAATTTATGTACTGATTCAGATAGTTGCATTAAATAGTGGTTGCTGAAAATATTTATTGCACTGAAATGTGCCTGACATTCTAAAAACCTGCCTGTAAGGTTTCGGTGACGAGTGCGCACTGTGCGCCGATCAGCCAAATTACCACTGCAGAGAAAGTAAACCAGGTTGAAGCTGGCAAGCTCTCTGCACACTTCCAGAGGAGACTTTATACACGAAACTGTCACTGCGTCATGATGAATATGTGACACCTCCCCCTACTACGCTGCCACACCCATCTCGGCGCTAGGCCGTTCACCAAATTTCCAAAGTGGCTGCGGACGGTGTTTCACCGCACAAAATTACCACTGCGCGGGCTGCACCGGACAAAATTACCACTGCGTGAGCTATGACACGCTGTGCCACCCTGTGCTGCGCCAAGACCTTAGAGCCCAATATCTCTAACTCACAGATAAAGTTGAAGATTGAGGAAATGTCCCTTAAAACTGGTCAAGAATCAAAGAATTTATTCAGAAGTTAGTGAAAATAGTTGGGTGGAACTATTTCATTTTCTCAGAGTGCAAAATAGGTAGCCTATGTCATAAACTTGTTATTTTCCATACAATAAGTAGAAAGTAGGCCACTCAGAAGTGGTGATGCATACCTGTGTGTAGTGAGTGCACACAGGTCCCTGGCAGTGGTAAGGGCAATGAGGGTTGCACTCTTGGGGATAGGGGTAGGAAAAGTCCTTCACTTCATCGTACCAGGCCTGGACATGGAACGTGGGAGGACGCTCTCTGAAACCAGAAACATTGAATCAGATCCTCAGTGCACAATCAGGTCAGGGCTCAGGGGTCAACCATTCATTTCATGAAAAATATCTGAATCCAAAAAATAAAAATAACTCTAACTGCAGCAAAAATGACAACGATAATGCAGGAAAAGGAAAAAAACAAAACAGATACCTTTACCATAAAAATAATGGGCATGGCAATGATAAGAGTAATAAAAGTAGAAATGTGAGAAGAGGAAACAGAATAAAAGACAAGTAAAAAGTCGTAGAATGATGAAGAGAAGAGAATGAAAATGAAGCAGAGAGGAAGAATACCTGCCCCAGTGGACGCCCAGGTTCTGTCCGATCTGGGACAGCAGGTTGGCAGGTCCGTGCTCCCAGCGACAGACGTGAGACCAGGCCTCCGCACTCCTCTCCAGCTCAGTGTCCCACACCTGTGAAATGGCCACACAAACGCTCACAACAGTCTTAATACGTCTTCAAGCGCAGTGAGACACAACGTTTCCACAAGCACACACGCGTGTACGCCCACTGTTCTAAAACAACATTTCTGCCCTGATGGAGTACTTCTTAACAACATTTTTACATGCAAATTATCTCAACAGTGTTTCCGCACACACACTGCATCTACACAATATTACTACTCAAATACAATATTTCTGCATGCAAGGTACTATGACACAATAAGTCAAAACGTGCACAACTCTCACGCAATTTTACTGCATTCACTGCTCCTGTAGGTTTCAAAGCAAACTGCCACATTATGTTCTTGCCCACGAACACACACAGACTCAAACACATACCATGCCAACAAAACGTTTTTACAAGCACACACACACTGCTCCAGTACATGCAATGTATCAGCACACAAAGTCTCTGAACACAATTTTTCTACACGCATGCATTAGTCCCAAGAAATTTTCTGATATAAAGTACATGATTGGTCTGCAGTTCCTCATAATAGATATTTTAGGATATTTATATGCTCCTCTCCAGATGACATCTATTCTAGGTGTTATGGCCCCAATTTGCTACGACATATAAGACAGCAAGGGATGACAGATAAAATTTTAGAACTAAAACAGATTTAATTCAACAAAGACCAACACTAACCTACAATTTATACTACTGACCAAGATTGATAATATACAAGAAAAAAAATATTTACAGTCCCTTGAGATGGGGTTGCTTGGTGATGTTCTGGATGAGGAAAATGCTTCAACACAGGCAAAAAATCCACAAAAAGCTTCACAGGTCTTGAAAAGAGTGACAGGTTTGGTCAAATGTATCCTTCTCCTTGCAATTTCTCCTACGACTTTACTCGCTCAATTTTTCTCCTTATATACTCTTTTGCAGCCCCCTCCCACATTTAGACTTTTTTTTTCTGTGGGACTTTCCCCTCTCAGACATGCCCAGGACATGCCCAAACCTGGCTTCAGACAGGGCTTAACAAAAAAAAATCAATCTAGTGGCTTCTTTCCACATTACACCTCCATTCCAAAAGGGAAAAATTTTGACTTATAAAGGCAAAACGTTTCTTTTCAATACAAAAATGGTGAAGTAGATACTTGTATTTATACAAAACCCAAAACCAGTGAAGTTGGCACGTTGTGAAAATCGTAAATAAAAACAGAATACAATGATTTGCAAATCCTTTTCAACCTATATTCAATTGAATACATTGCAAAGACAAGTTACTTAATGTTCGAATAGGTAAACTTTGTAATTTTTTGGAAATATTAATTCATTTGGAATTTCATGCCTGCAACATGTTTCAAAAAAGCTGGCACAAGTGGCAAAAAAGACTGAGAGAGTTGAGGAATGCTCATCAAACACTTATTTGGAACATCCCACAGGTGAACGGGCTAAGTGGGAACAGATGGGTGCCATGATTGGGTATAAAAGCAGCTTCCCTGAAATGCTCAGTCATTCACAAACAAGGATGGGGCGAGGGTCACCACTTAGTGAACAAATGCATGAGCTGAGTGTCGAACAGTTTAAAAACATCATTCCTCAATGAGCTATTGCAAGAATTCATCATCTACGGTCCCTAATATCGTCAAAAGGTTCAGAGAATCTGGAGAAATCACTGCACGTAAGCGACAAGGCCGAAAACCAACATTGAATGCCCGTGACCTTCGATCCCTCAGGCAGTACTGCATCAAAAACCGACATCAGCGTGTAAAGGACATCACCACGTGGGCTCAGGAACAATTCAGAAAAACACTGTCAGTAACTACAGTTTGTCGCAACATCTGCAAGTGCAAGTTAAAACTCTACAATGCAAAGTGAAAGCCATTTATCAACAGCACCCAAAAACGCCGCCGGCTTCGCTGGGCTCAAGCTCATCTAAGATGGACTGATGCAAAGTGGAAAAGTGTTCTGTGGTCTGACGAGTCCACATTTCAAATTGTTTTTGGAAACTGTGGACGTCATGTCCTCCGGACCAAAGAGGAAAAGAACTATCCGGACTGTTAAAGGCGCAAAGTTCAAAAGCCAGCATCTGTGATGGTATGGGGGTGTATTAGTGCCCAAGGCATGAGCAACTTACTCATATGTGAAGGCACCATTAATGCTGAAAGGTGCATACAGGTTTTGGAGCAACATATGTTGCCATCCAAGCAACGTCTTTTTCATGGATGCCCCTGCTTATTTCAGCAAGACAATGCCAAGCCACATTCTGCATGTGTTACAACAGCATGGCTCCGTCATAAAAGAGTGCGGGTACTAGACTGGCCTGCCTGTAGTCCAGATCTGTCTCCCATCGAAAATGTGTGGCGCATTATGAAGCGTAAAATACGACAACAGAGACCCCGGACTGTTGAACAACTTAAGCTGTACATCAAGCAAGAATGGGAAAGAGTTCCACCTGAAAAGCTTCATTAGTCTCCTCAGTTCTCAAACATTTACTGAGTGTCATTAAAAGGAAAGGCGATGTAACACAGTGGTAAAAAGGCCCCTGTGCCAACTTTTTTTCAATGTGTTGCTGCCTTTAAATTCCAAGTTAATGATTATTTGCAAAAAAAAAAAAAGTTTCTCAGTTTGAACATTAAACATCTTGTCTTTGCAGTGTATTCAATTGAATATAAGTTGAAAAGGATTTGCAAATCATTGTATTCTGTTTTTATCTACGATTTACATAATGTGCCAACTTCACTGGTTTAGGGTTTTGTATACATATAATAGAATATGCTAATAAACACATGATATATACACATACTCAAACACGGGATAAGCAATCAGCAATTACATTGTCAATACCCTTTACATGCTTAATTTCCAAGTCAACTCCTGTGAAATCAAACTCCAATTCAACAATCTCCGATTCTTGTTTTTCATCTTACTCAAAAACATTAACGGATAGTGGTCAGTGTACGCAAGCATTGGCTTTTGCCCTGTACAAACATAAACCTCAAAGTGTTGAAAGGATAGAACCAGAGAGAGAGCTCCTTCTCTTTTGTGGAATAATTATTTTGGTGGCGGTTGAACTTCCTGGAGAAGTATGCCACAGGATGCTCAATGTCATCAGAGTCACTTCTCTGTAGGAGCACAGATCCACAAGCTTGGTCGCTAGCGTCGACCGCGATGGAGAACGGTTTGTTGAAGTCAGGAGATTTGAGCACGGGGAAGTGACACAGCAGAGACTTCAGGCGATCGAAAGGCTCTTTGGCATGCTTCATCCCAAGTGAACTTTACACCTTTCTTCAGTTGGTTGGTGAGACTGAGAGCAATCTCAGCAAAGTTGTTGCAGAACTTGCAGTAGTACCCGATCATTCCAAGGAAGCGGCGCAAAGCTTTTTTGTTGTCAGGAACTGGAAAGTCCATGATGGCTTGGACTTCAGCATTTATGGGTGCCACCTTACCCTGGCCTATGACGTAGCCAAGATACCTGACAGAAGCACAACCAAAGTCACTCTTGTTCAGGTTTACAGTCAGGTTAGCCTGGGTCAAGCGCTGGAACAACGTCTCAACATCTTTCAGATGTTCTTCCCAGGAGTCACTTTATGTGATCAGGTCGTCGATGTATGCACCCGTGTATTGCAATCCGGCGATTGTAGACTGCATCATCCTTTGGAACGTGGCTGGGGCATTTTTCATGCCAAATGGTAGGACTTCATACTGGTATAACTCAGATGGTGTGGCAAAAGCAGAGATGCTCTTGGCCCTCTTAGTTGAAGGCACACACCAATAACCCTTCAATAAATCAATCTTGGTTAGAAACTTTGCTTGCCCTACTCTATCGATACTTTGCGATAATCTGTACATAATCTAGTGCTTCCATCAGGTTTTGGAACTCGCACACAGGGTGAACTCCAATCTGAGTTAGAGGCACTGATAAAAATCATGTTCTAACATGTACTCAATCGCTTTCTCAGCAATCTTGTTGTAACAGACATTATCCAGCACAAATGCATTGTGGATTCATCAGGGACGGATGCTGTTTTATTGGTTTGGCATCACCAACATCTACATCATGTGAGGCAAGAGAAACTCTCTTTGGAACATCAGGAAATTGATCTTTATATTTCTTCATCAACCTCTCAAACTGATCTTTCTGTGAGGGTTCTAAGTGCTGGAGTTTTACATCAAGATTTTGCAACACTTCAGAATTTGACAATTTACATGAAAGAACTTCAGCTTTAATTCTAGGTTCATCATCTTGAAACTCCCCCTCATCTTCACAAGTCTCGGCCATAGGAGGATCTGAAGTGACAGCTGCAACCCTAGCATTTCTATCATGATAAGGCTTCAGCATGTTAATCTGACACAACTGTTTTGGCTTCCTCCTATCTGGAGTCTTCACAATATAATTGAGATCATTGAGTTTTGTCAGAATTTCATATGGACCATGAAATCTAGCCTGCAATGGATTGGACTGCAAGGGAAACAACACAAAGACCTTGTCTCCTGGTTGAAACTCATGGCTTCTAGCCTTATGATCATACCAAGTTTTCATTTTTTCCTGACTTGATTTCAAGTTCTCTTCGGCTAGGTCACAAGCTGCACACAGTCTTTCCTTGAACTTGCTGACATGGTCTAACACACTGATATGTGGCTCTTTCTCTTGCCATTGTTCACTCAACAATAGCAAAAGTCCTCTCACTTCATGGCCAAAAACTAGCTCAAATGGACTGAATCCAGTAGACTCCTGCACTGCTTCTCCAGCTGCAAACAGGAAATGAACACCTACATCCCAGCCTTTCTCATGGTCACAAAAATAAGTCCTCATCATTGTCTTGAGAGTGGAATGAAACCGCTCTAAGGCACCCTGGCTCTCTGGATGATAGGCACTAGAAAGAATCTGCTTCGCACCTAGTTCATACACTACCTGCTGAGACAATCCGGAAGTGAAATTGCTACCTTAGTCTGACTGAATTTCCCTGGGAAGGCCAAACAACGTGAAGAACTTTTTCAAAGCCTTCGAGATTGCAGCTGCCTTGATGTTGCCTCGTGGTATGGCTTAAGGGAATCTAGTAGATGCACACACGATTGTCAACAAATACTGATTTCCAGATCTAGTTTTAGGTAATGGACTAACAGCCCAGGCCAGAAGAAGTGATCATGATCTTATCAACAGGCTTGTTAACAACAAGATGACCTCCTAAAGGTAAATAATGAGCCATTGTTAAGATCTCATTCCTGTAGACCTTCGGAACAACAATTTGCCTCACCACTGCCCTATCTGCATTGGCAGGGATATCGGGAGGGCGCCACGTCCGCATCAACACACCATCCTTGAGATAATACCCAACTGGAAATGCGTCTATTTCTTTATCAGTGGGGAATAGGCTGTGCACTGCCCTTTCAGTAACTTCATCTCTCACTGTAAAGCGTCTTTGTGACAGTTTATCTGTGTAAAGCACTATACAAATAAATTGAAATTGAAATTGAAATTGAATCAGGTAGGGCTCTCCTGTTTAGTACACAAATTTCAGGATCATTAGTTTGCTCCTCAATCAACCTCTTTCTGGACAGAGACAAGTATCCAGACATATCAGAATCACCAGACCCCTCTGGCTGGCTGAACAAAGAACTGATAAACGTGTCTGATAAGTCCTAAAATGGAGAAACCAAAGTAGGCCAAACAGAGTCATTGTGGCGAACCACCTGGATCATGACTATTCAATGTACTGGACGGCACCGCATCATTTTCTTCTTGAGCCTTCTTGGCCATAGCACGGGTCACTGCGCAGGAGGGATACAGGGATGGGTCTTCATCGCCATCTTCAGTGCTCGGCTGTGAAGTAAGATGAACAGGGGGAACTATATTGCCCCCAGCCAGGTCATTGCCTAGCAACAGAGAAACACCCTTGATAGGTAGACTTGACAAAAGTCTCACCTTTACCTTTCCTGTAACTAAATCTGACTTCAAGAATACAGAGCGCAGAGGTACAGATACAAACCTCCCTTCAATACCTTGTACAAGTGTGAAATCCCCATAAGCGGTCTCATCACGTAACTCCAAGGAGTCCATCAACAAAAGTGACTGAGAAGCTCCGGTATCCCTTAGGATATATATGGGTACAGGAGGAGAATGCTCATTCAGAGCCATAAATCCCTCTGACACAAACGGAAGAAATTCCTCCCTCACAAAGTCAGCAGTATCAGGCTTCTTAACCCCACAAGGACCAGGCAATTTAACAGATTGGTCATCTACTACAGGGGTTTCTAACCTTGTTTTCACAAAGACATTGGGTTTGGTAGCCTTTCCTTTTTCTTTCTTAGCTTTAAGGAACCAACAGTTATTTGTAACATGACCAGATTTCTTGCAATAATTGCAAACTAGACTAATTTTGTCACTGTCAGCTTTCACACTTTGATCAGACAAGTGACTGGATTTCTAAGCACCATCACCAGGTTTGTCTTTGTCTTTGGGTGAGGAATCTTGGGTATAACCGTTACCTTTCTTCTGAAATTTGGAAAATTTCTTCTGAAATCTATTGTTACTGCTAGACTGAAATTTGCACTTATGTGTGCGAACATATTCATCTGCAAATTTGGCAGCTGATTGCAAATTCAGTGCTTGTTTCTCATTAAGGTAGGTCTTAATATCATCCTTAACACAGTTCCTAAATTCTTCAACTAACACCATCTTTTTTATTGAGTTGAAATCATCCTTGACCTCCATAGAAGTACACCAGCGCTCAAAGCAAACCTTCTTCTCATTAGCAAATTCTACATAAGTCTGATTGTCAGATTTCTTCAGACCTCTGAATTTCTGTCAGTAAGCCTCTGGAACCGACTCATAAGCTCTCAAAATAACCTTTTTGACAACCTCATAATCAGAGGAATCATCTGCAGACAAAGCCGAATAAGCTTGTTGAGCTTTACCCTTGAGGACTATTTGCAACATCAGAGGCAAGTGTTCCTTTTGCCACTGGCAACTCTTTGCTACCTTTTCAAAACACTGGAAATACTTGTCAACCTCCTCCTCTGAGAATGGAGGCACCAGCCTTACCTCCTGGCTAGCACAAAATTTGTTTTCAGTTGCTATTTTGATTTTTAGTAGCTCCATTTGGAGCCTTTTTTTCCTATCTAACTTCTGTAAATCAAAATCTCTCTATCTCTCTCCTCTTTCACTCTCTCAAATTCTCGTTGTTTTTCTTCTTTCTAAACTTTCTAAACTGCCTTTCTTTCTCTCTTTCTTCCCTCTCAAATTCTCTTTGTTTTTCTTTTTCCTCCCTTTCTCTTTCTGCCCTCTCAAATTCTCTTTGTTTTTCTCTTTCCTCCCAGTCAATCTCTAGCAGTTTTAATTTAAGTTCCATTTCTACATTTGGATTTTCCACTGGAAACTGTTCCAGATCTCCTGGTGCAACACATTTTCATCAATGTAATATTCAACAATCTCACTAGCCAGTCTTGCTTTTCACATGGCTGGTTTTACCTCTGTCAGCTGTAACTGTCTGCATATTTCTAGCAGTTCTGTTTTTTTAAAAGAATTCAAAAAACCTCTATGGTTGCTGATGCCAAGAAATCATCCATTGCTATTGATCTGTCTATATATTTAGGAAAATAAAAAAAAAACAATTTCACAATTTGAAATGTAACATTTGCAATAAATGACTCACACAATGGTCTATCCCAGACGAGCGCCCAATTTGTTATGGCACCAATTTGCTCCGACATGTAAGCACACACACACTGCTCCAGTACATGCAATGTATCGGCACACAAAGTCTCTGTACACAATTTTTCTACACGCATGCATTACTCCCAAGAAATTTTCTGATATAAAGTACATGATTGGTCTGCACTTCCTTAGTAGATATTTAAGGATATTTATATGCTCCCCTCCAGATGACATCTATTCCAGGTGTCATGGCCCCAATTTGCTATGACATATAAGACAGCAAGGGATGACAGACAAAATTTTAGAACTAAAACAGATTTGATTCAACAAAGACCAACACTAACCTACAATTTATACTACGACTGATAATATACAAGAAAAAAAAATATTTAGAGTCCCTTGAGATGGGGTTGCTTGGTGATGTTCCGGGTGAGGAAAATGCTCCAACACAGGCAAAAATCCACAAAAAGCTTCACAGGTCTTGAAAAGGTGATAGGTCTGGTCAAATGTATCCTTCTCCTTGCAATTTCTCCTACTACTTTACTCTCTCAATTTTTCTCCTTATATACTCTTTTGCAGCCCCCTCCCACATTTAGACTTTTTTTTCTGTGGGACTTTCCCCTCTCAGACATGCCCAGGACATGCCCAAACCTAGCTCCAGACTGGGCTTAACAAAAAAAAAGTCAATACTAGTGGCTTCTTTCCACATTACACAGGGACGGTCTGGTTTATTTCAGCAGGACAATGCAAAACTACATACTGCAGCCATTACAACAGCATGGCTTTTTAATAGAAGAGTCCATGTGCTGAACCGGCCTGTCTGCAATCCTGATCTTTCACCAATTGAGACCATTTGGAGCATAATTAAATGAAAAGTCCCTCAAAGGAGACCCAAAACTCTCCAGCAGCTGGAAGCCTGTATTAAGAGTGGGATCAAATTCCAATGGCTAAACTCAAGAAACTTGTCTCCTCAATGCCCAGAGGCCTCCACTCAAAGGGGATGCTACACCATGATAAAAAAAAGTTGGGACAGGGGCCTGTTTGAGACCTGTATCAGCATGAAATTTGAAATGACCTCATTTTGTGGATAAAATTGTTAAAACTTCTCAGTTTCAACATTTGGTATGTTATCGCTGTTCTATTATGAATAAAATACTGACTGGTGTGAATTTAAAGTCATTGCATTTTGATTTTATTCACAATTTACACTTTGCCGCAACTATTTCAGAATTGGGGTTGTATACCACCACTGAATAGCAGCTGTGCCATAATGACATCTTGAAACTACAAAGACTTTATAATCGTGCATTGCACTCTGCCTTGCAAGGCCCTTCAGCCAGCAGTTCAAGCTCCAAAGGAGCGCAATCTTGCTGTGCAATCACAAGGTAACAACTATTTTTGATTTTTTGGAAAACTTGCTGATATTAACAAACTTTAGACGACTAAAATGCAAGACATTAGCGCTGTATAGAGATGTCTAAGCTACTATGCATCAGTGGACTACGCTACTCCAGAACGAGCATTACTTTGTTGATCCGGGAACAACACATATACTGCAAAATCAGCACTGCGCTAAAACAAATATCAGAGATGTAAATGATTGAAACTCCCTGCATTATGAACAAACATTGTCCACAGCAAAGACCGCATAGACTGTTTTATAACAAATTTCTTTGGTCTATATTGTAAAAAACGTCTCTTGATTTTTGGTTGTTCATTTTTCATGGTGCAGCCTATACCAGGCCAACCCTGAAACCCAAAGCTAATTCCTCCCTGTGTATGGGGGTTAAATTCTTCACCTTGAAAGCAATCATATCTCCACACGTAGCCCTGTCTGGACAAAAATGCAAAGGCAAGGAAGTCTGCCTCCTTCTGTTTGTCTAAAAAAAAAAAAAAAAAAAACCTGAGCAGCCAGGGAAAGAAGTGTGCCAAGCCCGACTGCACACCTGGTGACAGCTTGTACACAGACTGTGATAATGTATGTGCAAGGGCAGAGCAATCACAAGCAGAAGATGATTTTCCTTCATAATCAGAGCACATTTTGAGATAGCATATGCATACTGACATCAGATAAACACATGGCTGTCATCAGGTGTTATATAAGGTTGGCTGGACACGCTGCATAGCAAGAAAAACTTCTCACATTGAGCATTGTACCAATTATTCAAAGACACTGAACATCTGACCCAGGCCACAGTGGCTAGACCTGGGACAGTGCAATAGATTGTTTTGATAGATTTGATGTGAATGGAGCATGGAAATGTTGATATGCCAAAAGGAAAGTGCACATTCAAAAATTGAGGTAACAACTTTCAATAAATCAACAGACTGTCTTTTGTTATATAGCTTCTATCAGAGGAACGTTCTACCAAGCAATTAAATCTAAGTATTCGCAAATGGGCAATCCTTCCAAATAATTCAGAAAGTGTTCGTCGAAGCGAATTGAAAGCTCTAGTCTGTTGGCACATTATTGTGATTATTATTTCCAACAAAAGGAGAAAATTACGCGGGACGAATGTGCAAGTTTTGTCAGCGCTTTGACGTTTTTTGCTGCTTCTGTGAAATCGTTCTTGTTTTCTAAAGAATGGAGCCAGTGTGTTTCTGTTCAGTATAGGGTTCCGCCTCATTTTCCCAGGAGAAGGGGGTTATTTAGCCGAATGCAAACGGGTGCCGAGCTGCCCCTCTCTAATGAGTTCCATGTGTCTCCAGAGCATTCCACTCCTCTGGGCTCCTGTTCCACCTTTCCAGGGAGGTCACCCCCCAAGTGAGAGTTCACCCACCATCGAGCACTCTGTTGTGTTGTTTGCATCCAGCAATGGCTTAAAAGGGTACCTTGAAGGCTTCAAACTAGCTGTGAATGCATTGCATTACAGTACAATATAAAGCGTGTTGCGTCGCATTGCAGAGTTAGTTGTAGTGTAGAGAATTAGTTTGTTAGTGAGGGAAGCATAATATCATCCTCAATGAACAAATACAAGCTGCTAATTTAGTTATTATGGATGTGTGGATGAAATACGTGAGCAAATCTACAGTAAAAGTGTATAGTTTTCATCGTTAATGCGCATGATAACGACTGCCTCTGTATGTTATATATTCATAAGTGCATGGGAGTGTTTTAGAATTTTGCCGAGATGGTGACATTCTGTAATGCCAGTTCCCAATTTTTGAGCCTCGCAGAAAGACCCGTATCCTTGGATGCCAGTGAGAATTGAGGATTAACAGATGGAAATTGAGGGAAGTATCAAAGTAACCCATATTCAGCACCTTTTACGTGGTTCACTACGGCCACTGGCATTCAATCAGAGCCATGAGTGAGCAGATTTTTACTGCTCTTTCATTCTTTCTGCATTTCTTTTTCTGCCGTAGGTTTCGAATATGCGTGCGTGCATACCCACGTGTGCGTATGCGTGTGTTTTCATAGCCTTGAACTTGCGCGGAATTTTTGCAGCACGGAATCTAAGAGGCTCAGGAATTCTTGGATGTTAGTGCAAGTCCACTGCCAAACCTCGGCCTCTGCTCCAATGCCGCAGCATAGCGAGACCTGTCCCAAGCAGAGCACACACAGTGCACCACATCACAGCAAGTGAAGGAATGTGTATTGTCTTAAAGTGATCTCAGTGCACATGCAGGAAAGATGTTCAGCTGCAGCGAGGTTACAAACTGGAGAAATACAGGCTCTGCTGAATCTTCTATTTGACTAAAAAAGAGCCACACAGAGCAGAGCAAGCAGTAGAGGAGTGTTAATTGCATAATCAACAGCTTTAATTAGGGAATTAATAGCTGAACAGAAAAAGTCTGCATAACACATGCTGAGACCCGGATATCATGCATTTGCTTATTTGCCTCTGTAGTGTAAGTGGAACTTGTCATCACAGCTGTTGACAATACAAGTAATCAACTTGAAATGTATAAACCACGAGTCAAATAAAGAATATTTGTGAGATTTGACAAAATTTTCCTGGATGACTGCACCTCTGTGTAAATTGGTAATAAGAGTCCATTTAGATTTGTCTTGTAAGGTATGGTGCTGGTTGTAGGAGTAGCCGTGCACTGTGTGCTGTAGCCTGAATGGTCTCCTGTGGTTCAGTCCCTTTGGCTTCAGATCATGAGAACAGTCTCCCTGTGGTGTGACATTGAGACTTCAAAAGCTCACACCAGTTTGTTTGTATACTCAGCTCCATTAAAAACACACAGGCGAGGTATGTACTGTATTTGCGGCAAATTGAAGAATCAATTGATTTTTATTGCTTTTTCAGTGAGGTATGAGAGGAAATAAAGAAAAGCGAGTGGTATTTTAATCCTGACGCGCACCACGTGCACACACCAAGCACTTCAGTAATAACAAGCACTGAGCTGTTTGTGATGTGTACAGTGACACTTCACTTGCTCTTTTTGATGTGGTCAATAGCCTACATAAAGCCAACATAATAAAAAGGAAAATGCAACTGCATTAAGAAAATGGAACAGCCTGTGACACAGGAGGGAGAAGAGGAGCCTTTGGTACGTTACTGGCAGGTCTCACCCGAGAGGTGGTGCGTCATTTGTACTGTCACCATTCAATCAGTTGGCTGTCTATCCGAGAGTGGAACAAGGGCACTGTCACTGACCCACCCCGCTTAGGGCAGCCACGAGTGACAACGATGGCAGCTCAATCTGGTTTCGGCCTGTCTGCGAGCAACACATGCGTGCACGCGGGCCCTACAGAAAACCCAGTCTTTGCCCATTTACGCATGGCTGCCCTTACCGTGGTCAGTCAGCGACAGTCCCTATTTTTCATTTTTAGACAAAAACAGGAAATAAAGTGCCAAAAAATTATACAGAGGCAGGTGCCCACAGTCATAAGCGAAGAGTTCCTACTCCTGTTGATGGGCAAAAAAATGGGTTTTCTGTAGAGCCCGTGTGCACGCATGATTTGCTCACGTAGACGGCGTCAAACGGCACTTGCGCTCGCCCTCAATCTTCTCGGCCCCCTCATCTCATGATCAGTTTTGGTTGCTGTCCGGAATCTGCCATGTACAGGCTGTAACCAGATGTAGGGCTCTTGAGCTGCCATCGTTGTCACTCGTGGCTGCTCTAAGCGGGGTCGGTCAGTGACAGTGCCCTTGTTCCATTCTCGGATAGACAGCCAACTGATTGAATGGTGACAGTGCAAATGACGCACCACCTCTCGGGTGAGACCTGCCAGTAACGTACCAAAGGCTCCTCTTCTCTCTCCTGTGTCACAAGCTGTTCCATTTTCTTAATGCAGTTGCATTTTTCTTTTTTTTATGTTGGCTTTATGTAGGCTATTGACCACATCAAAAAGAGCAAGTCAAGTGTCACTGTACACATCACAAACAGCTCAGTGCTTGTTATTACTGAAGTGCTTGGTGCGCGCACATGGTGCGTGTCAGGATTACAATATCACGCACTTTACTTTATTTCCTCTCGTGCCTCACTGGAAAAGCAATTAAAATAAATCGAAAATTCAATTTGCCGCAAATACAGTACATACCTCACCTGCATGTTTTTAATGGCGCCGAGTATATATCAGAGCAGGGGTGGCCAACCCTGGTCCTGCAGAGCCGCAGTGTCTGCTGGTTTTTAGTGTTACTTGATTGATAAATTAAAGCAGTTGATTACACCCTTCACTTATATCACCTGGTGTCTTTGGTTTTCTCCACCCGACTAAAACCTAACTCAGCATACCCTCTGGCTCTATAGGACCAGCGTTATCCACCCCTGCTCTATAAACTTTTATCTGTACTCTATACTTCTACTTTGCCTGCATTACAACTACACTAAATATCCAACCACATTGACAAATCTTTCACAACCTGCAAGTCTGCTTAATTGGCTCTAGGAGTCTTATGGGTTGTTCCTGCTAATTGCTTGATTGGCTCAAGTACCAAATTAATTGCTTGATTGCCAAATTAAGCCTGAGACACCAGGTGAGATCAGTTAAGTGAGTAATCAACTAATTTAATCCATCAGTCGAGTGCAAAGTAACACCAAAAATCAGCAGACACTGCGGCTCTCCAGGACCAGGGTTGGCCACCCCTGTATCAGAGTCAACAACAGTCTTCCATTGGAATGCCTTTGTCATCTCTTCTGACCAATAAGATTTGAGCCAGATACGCTGTTTAACTGGCCTTGAAAATTTAGTTTGAAATGCTTGAAATAACTGAGCTGGGCATCAGTGCATTAGCAAGTTGAACCACAGGACAAGCCCACTTTGGGTTGGAGCTGATTGGACTAATACCTTTGGTGGGCAAAAACCACCGAGCAACGGGGAAGAAATCGCACCAAGCTGGGACATCACAAATTGGAGAGAAGGTTGCCCAGCAACAGTAAAGTAGAGGTGCAAAACACTGTCAACCATCAACTGTAACAGAATCCAAGACCTTTTTTTAAACATCTTTTTATGTGCCACTTTTAACTTTTCGCACACAACTGGAAATCCAAAGCTTATTTGCAGGCCTGTCCCATCAAACATGACGCCGTTCTTCAGTTTGGGTGGACATGTACACTGGTGTGTGTGTCTTGTGGACGACACCCAGCTTCTGTTTTCTTTCCCAGGGAGGAAGGGCCCAGGTCAGCCAGAGGTGGACCTGTTGAGTGGCCAGGTGGAAAATATCCCGTTCTCCCAAGGAAGAGCTTAGAGTAACTGCATGTCTTCCCCACGGGGGGGGGGGGTCGTCCATTCTTACCTGAAAAGGGCCAAAGTGCGTACAGGTTTTTGTGTTACATTCTCCTTATCAAGGTCTTAATTGAATACCATGACTGGTTCATTAGTTTTATCAGTTGGCTTATCACTTAAAACCTGCACCCACACTGGAGCTTTCGAATAAGATTGGAGACCCCTGCAGTAAAGCTCCTGAGCACATTAGCCACCAGGTCTGAGAAGAATTTATTCACTCAGCTCTATGAAAATGTAGTTTAAAAACACCTCAAAGGTGAATTGTAAGGTCCATCCGAGACCTATCGACTAAAACAACCACACACAATAAAAAATATAAAACGCTGAATACATGTGAAAAAGTAAGGCAACAAGCTGCAAAACATTTTTGTGTTTGCTCAACTTCAAGTTCCCAATTCTTCAAAAAATGAGTTTGTGCTACATCTGGGACTTGAAGTTGATGCTTTGCAGCTTGTTACCTAACTTTTTAAAGTTTAGTCAAATTATTTTTTTTATGGTGCACAGTCTAGCATTGCACCAGAGTGAAGCAGGGCTTTTAAAAAATCCCCCTCGTGAAAAACGACTACTAACTGGCAAACCACAAACTACGAAAGTAGGAGCAGTAAAAATTCATTGGGGGGGAAATAAAAACTAAAAAAAAAAAAAACAAAGTCATTCATTTACTTCATTTACTTACAATGCTCCTTCTTTCAAGCATGCTGCCCTGTTCTTTAAAACAGTAAAATCATTTAAATTCCAAGTATAGTATGCCAATGAAAATATAAAAGAATGGTGTTTGTTTTGCCTGCAAAGGGTCGTTCACATTTTCGCCATGACTGTACAATTTTATAATCCTAAACGAGGAGACTGCTGCCAAGATAGTTGTACGCTGCCCCAAATTCGCAGAAATAGCAGAGGAATCATCTCTCTGCCATAGTACATATATCCTGAGATGACCCTTTATACGTTGGCTTACTGCTGCTCCACCAGAGGGATTTTTAAACTGAAGCCAAAACAGACATGGCTGTGCTGCTGTTCATGTCACAGTTTGACACCGTGAGACAGCACAATTCCTCAACAAAACAAGGCACTTGAGTGCACATTTGTGAGACAAATGATCTGGCGCTTTGACAAACTTTTTGCCCCCTTTCCATTTCTCCAATCTTGCATACACCACTGCACCAAAATTTAAAACCAAGTACAGATGCACCGAATAATGTTGATTGTCACAAGAATACAGCACATGTCAAGTTCTGCAGACAAATCTGACACAATAAGTGAAATTTTTCTCATATTCAACATGTTGGATCTGAGAGAAATGGGAACTGAACAACTTTGACAAGGGCCAAATCATCGTGGCCTGATGAGTGGGTTTAAGCATCTCTGTAGGGGCAAGACTTTTGGGGTACAACCTGTCAGCATATGTGAGTCCATCAAGGATTTGGGCACCCAAGGCTCATCGATGCACAATGGCTATTAGGGCTATCCTGTCTGGTTCAGAACAACCGAAGGGTGACTATCGCCCAAGTTGCTGAGAATTTCAATAATGTTTACATAAGAAATATGTCCAAACACACAGTGCATCATACCCTGCTGCATATTACACTTTTCAGTCTGCAGACCAGTGTAAGTGCCTACTCTAACCACAGTCAACCTCTAAAAGTTCCCCAAATGGGCACCTGAGTTTCAGAACTGGACCTTGAAGTAGCTGAAGAGAGTCTAGTGAGTCCTATTTTCTTTTACATCATGTGCTTCGGCTGGGTACATGTGTACCTTTTACCAGGGCAGAAATGGCATCAGGATGCACTGAAGGAAGTAGACAAGGTGGTGGAGGGAATGTCATACTTTGTGTATTGTTCTGCTGGGAAACCCTGAATTTGGGAATTCATGAGTCGTCAGTTTGATAGAGCTGTTGTGGCAGCACGGGGGACCTTCACAATATTAGGCAGGTGGTTTTAATTTGTGGCTGATCTGTGTATTTGACGCACTTAAATGTTTCAGCTCATCAAACTAATTTGTAATATTATTAAAAGATTACTTGAGTATACTCAAAATGCATTTTGATGATTTCATTATTGAAGGAAAAATGCCATCAAACACGACCTGACCCACTGTGAAAAAGTAATTGCTCCTTTAGCTGATAAATCAACAAATATCATAGATAACAGGGTTCAATTTCACTCAGTACACCCAGGTTTGATTATTGCTAGCCTGGTTGAATCTAAGCATCACTTTCTTTGCAGCTGTCTGGTAATGTGAAGTAGGCAAAAGCACTCAATGCCATGATCTAAAGAAATTCAGCAAAAGATGAGAAACAAAGTTCTTGATATTTATCAGTCCAGAAAGGGTTACAAAGCCATTTTAAGGCTCTAATCTTCCAGCACATCATGGTAAGAGCCATTATCAATGAAAAGAGAAAACTTGAAACAGCGGTGAACTTCCCCAGAAGTGGCCGGCCAACTAAAATTCTTCCAAGAGTGCATCGACAACTCATCCAGGAAGTCACAAAAGAGCGCAGACTGACATACAAAAACTGCCGGCCTCACTTGCCACAGCTAAGGTCAGTGTTTACAATTGCATAATATGATAGAATCTGGGCAAAAAAATAGCATCCATGGGAGAGTTGCAAGACAACCACCACTGACCAAAAAAAACATAAAGGCACATCTCACATCAGCCAAAATCATTTTGATGACCCACAACACTGGAATTATATTGGAATTATATTTTGTGGAATGATTACTCAAAATTTCAACTTTTTGGAACACATACAGCAGATCGCATTAAATCTGGTGGAAAGTTAACTCAGCATTCTGAAGTAAGAACAGCATACCAACAGTCTATTACAGTGGTGGTAGTGTGATGGGCTGGGTCTGCTTTGCAGCTTCAGGACCTGGGCAACATGCCATAACGGATGGAACCATGAATTGTTCGTTCATCAGTTTGTGACCTATGGCTTAGGTGCAGCTGGGTTATGCCGCAGGACAATGATCTGAAGCACACAAGCAAATCCACCTCTGAATGGCTCAAAAAGACCGAAATTAAGGTTTTGGATTGGCCCAGTCAAAGTCCTAACTTGAATTTGACTGAGATGCAGTATCACCTTAAACAGGTAGTACATGCTAGAAAACCCTCCAAAGTGGCTAAATTAAAACAATTCTGCAAAGAAAAGTTGTCCAAAATTTGTTCACAGCAATGTAAAAGACTCCAGTTATTGCAATTGCAGTTGTTGTTGCCAAGGGTTGCACAACCAGTTGCTAGTTTTCGGGAAACAATTCTCATAGGTGGTACTCACAAGGTTTTAAATTACTCTTAATCTTCAATCTTTGAAATTATGATTTAAAAGCTGCATTTTTGTTTACTCACATTTTCTTTTTCTGATAATAAAATTAGTCCAATGATCTGAAATATTCAAGTATGAAAAATAAGCTAAAATAGAGGAAATTTGGATGAGGGAAATACTTTTTTCACAGCTAAGTATAAATATACAACCTCAGAGCACTCTTCTGGATCTGTTTATCCAGGGATTCATAGAGACTTTTCATTTTGGGTGGCAAAAATCTGATTCTGAATGGCCTTGATGAAGAAAATTTGTTCCATTTTCCAGTGGCTCAGTCTCTGAGGCTACATAGAAGGGCTACACTGAACAAAATCACTTCATGATTGAATTGACTATATTTGCCTCTAAACATAATCTTTGAAAAGGCAAAAAACAAGTTCTTTTTTTCAGTGATGGATTGAAGCAATTGGATTCACCAGTTAATCAATGAATGCATTTTATTTGCAGTTATTGTTTTGTAGCAAGTAACAAATAAAGTCTAATAACATTAATACAGTTGGAAATTTTACTTAAACAATGCTGCAGTACAGTGCATAAAATCTATTGCTTTGGTCAATAAATTATTGATTTTTTTTTTTTTTTGACTATTTCAGTTTTGGTGAACTTAAACATCTTTTTTAATGACTTCTCCATGATTTCTAATGAAATATAGGTAGAGCCCAAACACTGCCAATGGATTAAATAAATCATTCAGGATCTTTAAACCAAGATTTTTTGCTCTGCACCTTCAGCAAGAATTGAAAATGATTTAACAATTAACAAACATGTCTAATATCTGAATCTCTGTCAAGACCTCTCAAGCAAAGTTTAGTTCTCATTTTGAGAAAATATTGTGATGACATTTATGCTCATTCTTCAATAAAAAAGGCTATGCTGAGAAAAGCTCATTCGAAACTTTAAAAGACAAACAAGAGCATCTTGAGAGAAATGAAGTGTCCCCCCCTTTCAGTTTCAGTTAGGGCCATGCTACTTTCCAGTACATATCGAAATGCAGACACAGACAGAGAGCATTTTGGTGCCTGAACAGCACCAGATAGAGATCGCTCCTTTGTTGCACACCCTGAGAGCATAGGGATTTTTAAAAATGCAACCCTTGCTTAAAGTCTTAACTCTGAGCTAAGATTAAAGCAGGGGAGCAGCTATGCCGAATACTCCCAAGAGTGCCATGTACAAGCAGTTAGATATTCTGTGCACAGCTCTTGCCAGGATTGGCATAAAATGAAAATGAATCTGCTGGGAACCATTTTCAAGCATCTTTTGGCTTTTTTTTTTTTGTTTCCATAGGGCTGTTCCCGCTACCTGCACGCCAGGAATGCATACACAGTAAACAGGTCACACACACAAGTTATATAATTGGCTGTATGTATTGAAGATCTATATCTCTAGATTTAAAAGTATTCCTAACAAGCAGAAAGCTTTCAGCTTATCTCTTTCTTTATATGTTTTACTTTCTACAAGTGAATGAGTTGTTATATCCAGCTTTTTGCTTACCATGTACTCCATGTTTGCAGCCTGAGGATAGACTTGTCCCCTCAACTTATTATGCAGGTCCAGAATTAGGTGCATGTCACTCTCAGTGATGGATCTCCGGCCCCTTTGCTTAGGAACCTCCCACTCTCCGTCTTCAACCAGGTATTTTTCCAGAATTGCCTCCCAGTGGGTGGAGTTTGGGATCACCATGGCGATGACTGTTTCGTATATAAATAGCAGAGCTGCTAACCGACTCTGCCAATACCATGGCCCACACTTCATGCCGATTGATCAAAACACTCCCTGGGATTTCCTCCAAAACAAATTAGTTTCCCGCGTCTGTTGGCAGAAATGAGAAAACAACCAGACTGGTTTAGAGTTCCGTTAGCAATGACTACGGTCAATATTGTTGTTGGTAAATTGAACAGCAGGTAAATCTAGACAGGTTCCAGTGCCATTGAACTACATATGCAAAGTGCAGCAGTGACATTTTGATTAGATTACTGAGAACAGAATAGACTGGTTATAAAATCCATTGAATTCTTTAGTTCAATTTAACTGCATTGACCTGCATGTAATTATGATCTCCTCCCTGTTCATTGTGAACAATTAACTACAATGGTTCAATAATGGAATGTCCGTTTCTTACTTGTTTTTCTGTGGTTCAATAATGTAATGTCTGCTTCTTGTTTGTTTTTCTCATTGGTTGGGATCATTTGCAAAATGACTACTTCAAGGCTATGTAATTGTTTACGAGAACTAAATGAGTCATAGGTCATAATTGGGATAAGCCACTTAGATCTTTAGAACCTCCCTTTACCAACGTGTAGTTCCAGGCTAGATCCCTTTCCACAGAGATCTTTGCCCGGCCTCCCCCTGGTTCAGAACACTGCCTTCTGCTTCCCCGTGTCTCCTTTTCAAAGCCCAATGATCACAGAAGCACCACTCGCCTACTGACGCATTCGCTTTTAGCTTTTAGTGGCCTGATTGCACATTGAGCCGAGCGCGGCTGCCACCCTAGTGGTCTTACTGCCATATGCGACCAGTGACCCAGTCGACAGCGATCCCCAAATCTGGTAGTGGTTACTAGCCACCCAGGTGGGAACCGACGGTCTGACCCCAACCCCACTTCACTATGGGTATAAAAACTTTGATCATTTTCACCAACCTCACCTGTTCACAGAGGTCATCTACCATGCCCCTCTGCTAGGTGAGAGCTGTCACCGACGTACAATGTGTTAAGTGCACCTGTTTTCCGCTAGACCTGCAAATCATACAGTGATGGAAGTGGTGGAATGGTACTCTTTAAATGTGCAATGACACATTTTCTGTATTCAGAGGTTAAAAATCCAGGATCAGACAGTAAAACTCCTGCCCAGTATTAGGTTCCGGTTATCTGATTCTGCTCATCAGCCCTGTTCCTCAGCCAGCAGGTAAAATCAGCTATCAGAGATAATGAGTGGGGAAACATCTGAGTACTTTTATGCACCGACCCTTGGTACTGACCTCTAGACTCTCCACCTCCCCTGGAATTTCAGGAAGAAGGAATGTTATACCTCTAGTCTTTGGCCCAGTCAAATCTACCCAAACAAACTCCAGAATACAATGCAAATAAATGACACAAAAATTATGAGAGGTTTTTGCAAACTTGCACAGCACCAATGCATATCTTCCAATCCAATCCAACTTTATTTGTAGCGCACATTTAAAACAACAGAGTTGACCAAAGTGCTTTCTATTTTGTGAGGTTAAATTACAGAGGAATTGTAGGAATGGCCAATGACTACAAGCACAAAACCATGCAAGCCTGTGGTGTGTAATGTGCGCGCCCTCCGCTAAATATCCCGGCTAAACGTCAATGAGAGACTGACTCTGAAGCCCCACTACAGAAGAAGAATCTGGGAGTCTCCCCTACCACACTCAACCATCCCTGGCTGGCGAGAGTTTCTACTGTAGGCTGATGTTGTGCCTTCAAACTGTATCAATAAAGTGCTCCTCCTCGCTCTCTATTTCTGGGCAAAAGTGACTGGCTTCATCTGAGCAAGTACCGTATTCATTTGCATAAAGTTAAAATTTTTTTACTTTTGTCCCTCCCACTTTTCCACAATGTCAGCTGGTTCACATCAGAAGGTATCCCAGCATGCCAAGCCCCACAAAACGCTCGCATGCCATTGACGATGAATGGAGTGCGGACAGGCGCAGACTTTTTCTGTGTGTACAGGGGCTTCACCCAGAGTAAAGTTATGGACACATCAAATCTTTTAAGTATGTGAATTCGACAGATCCAATTAATTTCCTATAGAGAGTGAAAGATTTGGCCGCTCAGTGATTGACAGATACTGCATGGCGAGTTGTCTGACCGTTCACCGAAGCTGAATTCATAAAATCACAACTCAAACTATTCTCTGTCCAGCAAAACGCGACAGGCTTGGGACACTCAGACCAACCCATCAAACTAGGCAATGTTGATGAAATATGAACCAGGATTCTGTTCCTGCATTGCCTAAATCTCACTTCAAATGCTTTCAGAAACATATTTAGCCTAGTGTCCAGCTGTGATACAAGACTACTGCAATCCAGAAAAACCTATTACATATGTCAATTTTGGTACAAACAAAGTTTGAACCTTATTTGCAATAATTAAGAGTGATAAAAATCTTAAAACACTAGCTATTAGAGTTACAAGCTGTCAAAATCAAGTGTCTATTTTTTTTCCAGTTAGGAAAAACCCACATACCAAAAGTTTTTGTTCAATTGTGAGATCCTTGCCACAGTTATAGTCACTAGGAGCATTTAGGGCCTTGTCAGTCAGATCCTCGAGGTCCAAGACCTGATGGTTTTTCACCCTTCCATGACCTTGGAGTCTGATGACAAGGCATTGGCTAATCAGCAGTGCTAATGGCTTGGTGAATTACTGGGGAGCAAAGCAAACCAGAAACAGATTTAGATTCAAGGTTCAGATTTGAGGATCCCTGATTTAATGGTTCATTTCGTCCAGATCCATCCTTGCTGGATTTGGTGCATTCGCGTCTTAAAGGTGCAGTGTCACAATTACTGTGCATGCTCACCACTTTGAATTGAGTAAATCAGCTCAACTGCAAGTCAAAATCTAGAGGCTATTTTTCTTCTTCTATGATAATTGGCATGGCAACAACTTTACATTCCTCATATCCCTAGGCTAAAACTTAAAAGAGCACACTGAATCCTTGAATTTCCATAGACAGTTCCTTAATAAAAAGCATCATGAATGAATAACTAAAATATATAAATATTTACAAAAATGATGACAGATTGGCAATGATGGAATCAGATTATGACTTGCAGTCAAGTAGATTCACTTTCTTCGAATGTACGCTCTGAGCATGCTCAGTTATCGTGACACTGCTCCTTTAAGTGACCACAATGTGTAGTGCATACCCCCCGGCAGGAGTTTGCAGCATCAGGGGGATAACTGCACAAAGCAGTCATTGGTGCAGTGATCCCTGGAGCAGTGGGTGTACTATTTTTGAGGTAGATCACTTTGGAGAAAGTGGGTGCCATGTATTTCAGAGGCTTTCAGGCTGATAGAGTAGAAAGGTATACTCATTGACAGAAAAAGAAGTATATCAGTGTTGCCCTCCAGTCCGCCGTTCTGTGAAAAGCGCACTTCGCACGGAGTGTAGGTTCAAATCAGCTGTCCAATTTCGGAATTGTGCCCGGGTGGACGCATGCGGCAACATGTAATGTACATATGATTTTCGCATCTGGAAAATTTAATAGTGTCCATTTACTAACCCTTCAAATGTTGCGTGTTTGTGGACCCTGCCATAAACAACTAAGCGCAGCTGTTCTACCGCTGCAATATTGTTTATACATTAAACGCCAGCAACGTGAGTTTGCTCATTGTCAAGCAAGTGCAATGTTTCTGAAGATCTATCTTCATAACAGCATCTTCAATTAGCATCTACTTTTCGCCGGTGGAAACTTGAATACCAGCCTTCTTCAGTGTTCTCCCCTCTCGAAGTTTATTTTTATTATTATCGTTTCTTTTAATATATTATGAAAGCGCGAAAAATTGGACTCTGACAAGTCTCCCGGCCCCACAGTAAAATTTCAATTTAGTTAATTAGTCACAGATACCGGAAGTCGTTGCAAAAACTGATGAATTACCTTAGTTTATAGCCCCGTCCTCAAGATGGTATTTCCGTTGTTTTTCAATAATGACTTCAAGCTCCAATTGTTTGATCTCTGCAGGATGCTTACATTGACTGTGCGTGCAAAGAATAAGCGCTAAAACCTAGACATCATATGCTGTTTGCTCGTAAATGTTATTGCAGCCCTTCAGTTTATAGATTTAAGTTTATAAGTTTCCGAGGACTGAACAAGTGGGGGGAAAAAAAAAAAATAAAGTTCGCTTATCGGAAGTCCAGCACGCAATCACAGTGACTACACACCATCCTCAACTTTTATCCTACATATCCCCAACTTTGTGATGCGTGACGTCCCTGACCACTCCTCTACCAGAGCTTGTGAGGTTGATTCCTGAGGTCAGGTTTCAGTGGTTCCAGACGTCAGCTCGTTTCGCCTAAGACCAAGCGGAATGCTCATTTTACCTATTCGGAGAAAGTAGTCGAGAACAAGGTTTTCTCGTTTTCTTTATGTCGCTATTTCTGAGACTCTGCTCATGTTGATAGAGTTTGCTTTTCTCCTCCACCCCCAATCAATAGCCTACGGTTTGTCGCTGTCGCACTCCAGCAGGAAAAGTTTAAGTGAACGCGCTTCTGGATCCATTAATTATGTGACGTAAAATCGGTTGCTTAGCAACATTTAAGAGCGCCATAGCCTACTCTAGATGCTAGAATTTCCCACTTGATAATCCGTATGACAATTGACTGTGTGGTGCCAGTGTGTACAAGCCAGCGTGCTCGTCATGTGGTCATAGCCACAACAGGTGGGTATGCCCGCATGCAAAGTGAAGCTCTTTTTTTTTCAAAGCGGTTTTATTCTAAATATTTTATTGTTCTCCAGGAATGAAATGATTTATTATGTTCAAGGGCCCTCTCCATCATTGTCTGTAAATGAACGGAAGTGTGCTCTGCCAGCCACCGCTTCATTTTAATCTGCGGTCTGCCAGCTGTGCTGTGCAGTCATTTTGTTTAACAATTACTCTTCTTTTAAATGACTTATGCAGATCACAGGTGCCTGATTGGCCAGAGGAGTTTTTTTTTTTTTTTACATAATGGTGCAGGGAAAACTCACCTGACGCAAGTAATCGTTATCTTGTTTAACGCTACACCCAAATTCATTGCATCCGACAAAACTTCTGGAGACAGGAAGGCTATACTGGCGTATTCAACTTTGACAAGCCACCTAACAGCCCAGTTGAAATGTACTACACAATTTGAACATTGGCTAATTTTCTTTCTTTTCAGAAGCTGTTATTTAACACGCAAACTACAAAGGCAGTCATTTTGACTGCTTTCAAAATTTGCAACATCATAACTTTGATTAAATAAAACCTATGCACCAACAGGACCTTGACTTTTCCTAAATGCGTGTAGATTTTATTCTAACATTGTTTTATCATTAAAATTTCAAAAAACAAGAGAGATGAGTATTACTACCTTGAATGACCATAGCAGTCAAATTAACTGCATGCTTTTTAGAAGGGGTGTCATATTTCACTATTTGCTACATTTTCCCGCCCTTTCTCCTACTCCATTGTTTTGTTTTTTATGCTCTGTGAAGATACTGAGCAGCTGTCCTCCTGCAGCATGCTCTGCGAGGCTAAAATCTAACTATAGCTTCACTCAAAAGCCAAGAGAGGTACAAATGACAACTAGAAGGAGAATGACCGTTATGGAGGCTTTAGCCTTGCTTCAGAGCCTTGACGAGGAAGAATCCGATGGAGGAGCAGGTTTAGAGAGTGATGTCTCTTAGTGTTTGGAAGAAGGTTCATCACAAGTGGCTGCAAGGCTAAACCGGAGACTGTTACATACTGCAACAGAACCGAGGTTGGAGTAGATGTGCTTGATCAAATGGCGAGGAAATACTCTGTGAAAGCCTCTACACGAAGAGGCCACTGGCGTGGCCAATATTTATAATATTCTTGACCTGGCTGCCATAAATGCTTCCATCCTGTTCAAGAAATGCACCAGTGAGATGATACCAGGGAGGAACTTCATAATGCAACTCGCAAATGAACTTCGCTCAGGACACATGGCAGCAAAAGCCAGGCAAATGATGGTGCGAGAGCCCTGGTTGGAGCAGCAGAAGATGAAGGAGAAGGCAGTGCCAAGTGCAAAGAAAAAGTGTAAGAAAAACAAAGCAAACGATACTTGTGTCAAATGTCACAAGGTAGTATGTGGGAGTTGCTCATGGAAGGTACTGGTCACCTGTGTTGACTGTGAATGATTTTGAGCCTTAAGCAAAACAACTTTGCATCGTAACAGCAGAGTGTCTTCAGCTGGCTGGCAGCCATCACAGCATTTGGGGATGTTAATAATTTCCACAGTGGCCTGTAATTATGTTCATGTCTGACGACAAGACACTCATCATACAAATTCAGTGAAGTTCTGCTGATTGGTAATCAAGTTTCTGTTTTATGGTGAAACATAACAATTTGGTGAATTGCCATGGCAACACTTCAACAAAAAGTTGACTCTTCATTGTAAAGGTCTTATGATGACACCAACCTATTTTGAAGGCAGGATAAATTGGTTTTTATTTCACAAAGAAAATGGATTCAGTTCGAGTTTGCTTGTGTAATTTCAGAGAGGTTATGTTGGTGTCAATTAAATTAATTAAAATCTCATTCATTATAATTTCCATTTTGTGTCCTAATGTGTTTTTTTTTTTTTACCTTTTCCATCAATGTATTAGATCTTTTTATTGATTATCCAAATTATATTCAAATAATGGCTGAGTAGTCAAAATGACTGTTTATGGTCATTCTAATAGTTGCAGAATTCTTGTAGACCGAGTGTTAATCATAATAAAAGAATGAATGCGAGGCTGCAGGTATGATTAACTCCAAAACACAATTTTCTTATTAACAGTAATCGCCGTAACAAAAACAAAACAAAAAAAAAGAAAGTTAATTCTTAATTGGCCTGTTCAGTGACTGTTTCACAGCATGATGCACCTGGTTTATGACTAACTATTACGGCCATTAATACCCTCCATTCCTTTCCTCTGGTCACAGTTTTTATGCTCCTTAGTTCTTTTGGCAATGCAACCAAGTGGCCTTCTGCGGCCAAACCGGTGTCCAAAGAACCACAGGAACCGGACTTCAACTCTGTAATTCATATGCTTTACTGCCGTCGTCACTCTAGATATAGCTTTTATTGAAAAATACTAAAATTATATTACAGCATGAAACTCATACTAATCAAAATAACAATTCAAAAACTTGCTTTAGATGCATAGGTTTTCATGAAATTATGCTGATAGCTATATATATGAGGAATTATATACGGCATGTGGCCTGCACAGAGCAGATGTCCTCATATTTCATACCTGATGTCTTTAGCAGACAAGGCTGAGAAATTATGCAAACAGCTAAAGCACCTAAATTATGTCTGAGTCACTTTAACACTTCTGTCTTTGTTTATTTATCTTGAGGTGATTCAGTCCTGTCACAGCTGAACAAATTTGCTGAATATAAGTCTGCTGTTGCAGTAGCTACCTTTGAAAAATAACATTTATGCTTAAGATATACCACTGGATGTTTTATCCATATACTTAAATGTGTGGACTTAGTTGTGATAAGCTTCATAGCAATATAAGATTTATATTAATTATTTGTGTTTCACAATGCTTAAATGTTTCTATGTTTAAGTCACAATGTACAGTACTTTGTAGTTGAATCACTGAGTTTCCAAAGGGCCCAATTCCAATGAAATATAAGATATGCAGACCTCTAACAAAAAGGGAACCTTCTTGTACTTTTAGCCAAAAGTATCCCAATGACACCCTCTTGTAAAGAAATAAACTAAAATACAGCGCCCTCCATAATTAACTGGTTAAGATGTGTTGTTTAGCTTCTAAAAAATTCAGTTTTTTTTTTCTAAATAATAAAGGACCACAATGAAAAAAAGAGGAAAATCCAACCTTTAATTCAAGGGCATTTATTCAGTGGGAAAAAAAATCCCACATTAAGAAATAATTCTTTTACATCAAATCACGTGCGCCACAATTATTAGCACCCCTGATGTTTATACTTCGTTTAACCACCTTTTTTGCCAAAAAAAAGGCCCTAATCTCCTCCTATAATGTTATACAAAATGGGAGAGTAAAGAAAGAGGGATCTTCGACCATTCCTCTTTACACAATCTCTCTAAATCATCCAGCGACCTGGGTCCTCTCCTCTGCACTCTCCTCTTCAACTCACTCCACAGGTTTTCAATGGGGTTGAGGTCTGGGGACTCAGATGGCCATGGGAGGAGCTTGATTCTGTGTCTGGTGAACCATTTCTGTGTAGATTTGGCCATATGTTTAGGGTCATTATCTTTCTGAAAGACCCAGTGACAACCCATCTTCAGTTTTCGGGCAGAGGCCACCAGATTTTGATTTAAAATGTTGTGGTATTTCAAAGTGTTTATGATGCCATGCACCCTAACAAGGTTCCCAGGGCCTCTGGAAGAGAAACAGGCCGGCAGCATCACCGATCCTCCCCCATACTTCACAGTGGGCATGAGGTGCTTTTCTGCATACTCATCTTTTGTGTTCCGCCAGACCCACTTAGAGTGTTTGTTGCCAAAAAGCTCTCTTGGTCTCATTTGACCAAGGCACATGGTCCCAGTTGAAGTCCCTACACCGCTTAGCGAACACCGAACGTTTGCGTTTATGATTGCGAGTGAGAAAAGGTTTTTTCCGTGCATGCCTCCCAAACAGCTTGTTGGCATGTAGATAGCGCCTGATGGTTGTTTTGGAGACTTTGTTACCCCAAGATGCTACCATTTGTTGCTATTCTTTTAACAGTGAGCTTTGGAGAACTTTTCTCTTATTTCTCTTACCATCCTCCTCACTGTGTGTGGTGGCAAAATAACCTTGCGTCCTCGTCCAGGCTTGTTTACCTCTGTTCCAGTTGTTTTAAACTTCTTAATGATTCCTCTGACAGTAGATATGGGCAGGTGCAGGCGAGTGGCTATTTTCTTGTAGCCATTGCCTGACTTGTGAAGGTCGACACACACCTACCTTACTTGAAGGGTTTGTTCCTTTGTCTTTCCCACATTGAAAAGTGGATAAGAGAAATGGCCTCTGTGTCGCATCATATTTATACCCCAGGGAAAGAGGAAGAGATGATTTACTAATTCAATGTTCCTAGATATGCTGATCAACTTTTTAAACTACTGTAGAAATTACTGAAATACTTCAATTACATTTAATTCCTAGGAATTGTTATGGGTGTCAATAATTGTGGAACGGGTGATTTTATGAAAAATAATCATTTTTTAGTCAGGGATTTTTTTTTCCCTTAAAATTCACTTGAGTTGAAGGTTACATTTTTCTACAATTTTCAGTGTGAGAGTATGCTTCTGCAATAAAAATTGAATTTATTTTTAGGCTTTTAACACATCTTAACCAGGGGTGCCAGTAATTTTTGAGGGCGCTGTGTATGGGTCATATGGGCAAAAAATAAATCAATTTTTCCTTCTCTTTAAAAAGAGTGTTCCTTTGAGTTGGGCTCTTTGGAAACTCAAGGATTCAATTATTTTTATAATGAGTCACCTCTATTCATGTCCAATGTCTCGTAGATGACTATGAATTCTGAATTTAACTTTTTGATTTTTTTTAGATGACTTTCATGATACCTTTATTTTCCCCGAATTTTGGGGTGTCTTCAGAAATCTGTGGGTGCTTTCACACTTGGTACGATTGTTCTGTACCGTGCTACAGTACGATTGTCCCCCCTCCCTCTCCCCCCGCTGGTCAGCTTTCACACGAGCAATGCCATTCCATGCTTGAGTATGGTTGATGTTGTCAAAATTCCAATACTCAAAGGGGCAGTATGCACTTATGTGGTTTTTAAAGAGATAAATATACACAAAGAAGACGACGCCATGGAAATTTATCGTATTCATCACTTGAACTGCCAGACTTTCGTACTACGTTCTGCACTTTTAAGATATTGCTGCCACATTTTCTTTAGTTTGTCACTGGACTGTTTTTTTTTTCTACAATAACCACGCAAATGTAAATACTCTCAATTATTCCATAAATCTCTGCATTTCTGTGTGTAGTATCCAGTTGTGACTATGTTCTTTCGTCAGCCCAAATTATGAGCAAGCATTTAATTTCTTCGTTTGACCAGAGAGATCCTTTTGCCAATATATGTCAGTGCTCGAAATTAACTTTTTGCTTGGTAGCACTCTGCTCCCAAGTTCAAAAAGTTAGGAGCGCGAGCCAAAATTTAGGAGCGCACACACCGAAATCTAAGAAGCACCAATATATTTTTTTAATGTTTAAAAAACTACAATATAACACTCCACATTAACAATACAACTGTCTCCGACGAAAGATGGTTATTAAACAATATCAGAGTCTTGAGTTCATTGATTAACAAAGGTTTCCACTACATTGGCCCAGGATTTAAAATTTGGTCTCCTGGCTCTCCTGTTAGGGTTAAATGCAGATCTGATGTAAAGTCGAAAAGTCTATGTTTTTGCCTCAATATTGCCATATGAATCTGTCCACAGAGGTAACTTGGGTATTTGTTTGCTTTTTATAACATAAGCAGATGTTACAATAAGTTGGAAATGTTTGTTTTAAGATGTAGTAGGCTATGCCACACGCCATTGACATCTAATTTCAGCATTTTCAGGAAAACGTTGCGTGTACATGGAAATATATACTGGACAAAATAAATTAGGGATCATGAACTATTTCAGTGATTAAAACCAAAATTTTGTACAGGCATCACAGAAAATATGAAACACAAACGCTGACATCATTTTTCATCCATATTTAATGACAAATCTCAATTTCCTTCTTTGGTTTTTGGTCATAGTGTACAAATCAACAAATCACTGAATGAGGTGATTAAATCTGCCAACTTTAAATTTACAGAACATATCCCAAACTGACTCAAAGTCTCATCAATACTCGGTGTGACCTCCGTTTGCTCTCAGAACAGCCTGACATCGGCGTTGCATGCTTATTATGAGATTCACAATGTTCTGCTGTGGGAAATTGTTCCACTCCTCTCTGAGGGCGTTCTCAAGGTCATCCAGAGTGTGGTTGGTTTGGATGCTGTGAAAGTCGGTGCTGAAGTTGATCCCACACACGCTTGATGGGGTTAAGGTCGGGCGAGACAGCAGGCCACTCCATAAGCTCGATGGTTTCCCTCTCCAGGTACTCCTGAACCACATGAGCTCGATGAGGACGGGCGTTATCGTCCATGAGGATGAAGTTTGGACCTATTGCACCAGCAAACAATCTGACGACTGGGTGAAGAATCTCATCCCTGTACCGGAGAGCAGTTAGTTAGCCGTTCCTGATGGCTACCATGTCAGTATGACCGCCCAAACAAATCCCTCCCCAAATCATCAGAGAGCCACCACCAAACCGATTGTGTTCAGACACCAATGCCTGACTATACCGCTGTCTGGCTTCTCTCCACACACGTCTATGACCATCATGGAAGTCCAGACAAAATCTGGACTCATCTGTGAAGAGTACGGGCTCCCAAAGTCGTCTATCCCAATTCACATGCTGACGTGCAAATTCCAAGCATCCTTGTCAATGACGTGGGAGGAGTCTGGGGCGCACTGCTGGTCTGTAAGCCCGGAGATTAGCAGCATGAAGTCTGTTCCTCAAAGTCTGGGGTGTAATGTGCAGGCCTGTGGCAACATTGAACTGACTAGTCAGTCTTTGAGCAGGTTGAAACCGCTGTCTCTGGGCTAATGTAACGATGTAGCGGTCTTGGCGTTGCGTTGTGGCACGGGGTCTGCCACTCCTAGGCCTCTCATTGACTGTACCAGTCCCCTGAAATCGTGTCCAGAGTCTAGAGATAACACTTTGAGACGCACCGAACTGAAAAGCAACATCTCGCTGCGTTTGTCCAGCCTGAAGCATTCCGACTGCTTGATTGCGCTCATTTGCCTGTAAATGCAGTCTGTGGTGGCATGCCTTTACTAAAGTCAACCTCAATCGTTGCTCACTTTATCAATAACGAAAAGATGTCTGCTGACTGATTGTCAACGTCACACAACAACCCAGAGTCAACCACATTTTAATCGTGCTGCTCATGAGCACGTGTTAATTGCACAGAAGCATGCAGTGAACCGATTTCAGGTCACACAATGTGTTTTCAATTCATGTGTATTAAGTATTTCATTACACTTAATTCCTTTAAACTTTTAAGTAAACCAAAATGTCCATGATCCCTAATTTTTTTTTGTCCTGTATATAAACGTTTACTGGTCTAAAGACGTGCTGAAAAAAAATGTGTGTTTATGATTTTTGCAGATAGGCTAATGAAGATATGAGCGAAGAAAACGAAAAGAAGATTTTAGGTCAGAGCCGCGAGGCAGCATATTTTAGGTTGAAAACAGAACACTGGACCAACTCCTTGGCGCACATTTGTTACAGTATTTTCCGTTTCGTGCTTTCTCCATGTTTGGAAGGACTTAAAAGTGTTTGGACTCGATTTTGGCAATTTGAATTGCGCCATGTTGTCATTTTGAAAACGGATTTGATTTTTATTGGACTACAGTGAGAATCAAGGTCCGAGGAGGGACTAAAGGGGTGGATCTGATCGTATCGGACGAGGACCAGAGGATAGCCACGCCCCTAAAGCATATTCTGGATTTATCCTTTATTCTAGTCTACTTGGGACTATAATTTACAAAAATGAACGTCATGATATATCGAGGGAGACTTGAAACTTGCTATTGCCACCATAAAATAATGTGAAGAATCATTATTTAAATGAAAAATCAGGTGGGAAAGTAGGGTCATTTTCTCATGGACTTCTATAGCATTGAACTTCTTTCTGCAACCACCGGCATCGCCATCTGCAGGCCATTAAATAGAATGCAATTTTACGGTATTTCCACATGGGCTTCATTTTTCAGACCAGGGTGCTGCATCCATCTTTTTATACAGTCTATGGTATGAAAGTACCTTAAAGCCCGCAGCCTCTGTCGAGCGTCAGTAGGAACAGTCACCTTGTCGGTCGAAGCCGCAGCTGCTGTCTGAATTCACTGTGCAGAGCTCCAGCTGAGCTGAGCCATCTAAACATCAGAGCTGGTAATTTCCAGAACGGTGTGCACAGGCGAACCGCGGACGCCCCGATCAATCAGAGGAGGCTCCACAGAGAGAGGAACGGTGACACTGAACACACACCTCCCCCTGTAGATCATCATGGCCAATTAGGAACCGACGACTGGACAAACTTACCTGCCCACTGATGGCGACAAACTTCACCTCCTTTGTCTGCCCTGCACAGAATATTAATTTGTTATAAAGCTGATTCAATTTTCTGCATATTCAGTGTTCAATCCCCATACTTTCTTGCAGAAAAATAGTCCCCAAAGAAACCATGTGATTCCACCCAAAAGATCGATGTGAAACAAGCCAACAAACTATTTTTTTTCTATGAGTGTTGCATTGCAATTCAAGTAAAGTTCATCAGTTGTAGAGATTGCAAAACTAATTGCAGTGGTGTAGTGGAGGGCATATGCAGGTATCCAGAGTATATCAAGCTCTTCTTCAGATAATTCATAGTATGATCATTTATATCAGGCTAAAAGCCACTGGGATACATAAGAGTATACTCACTTTCGTAGTGATCTACCTATCTACCTAATACAGCATACACACTTCTCCTGGGGCCACTACGCCACTCACTAATAGGAAGAAGTAATGTAGAAGCTGGAGAATTTGGAGCAATAGTCTAATAATGGCAACTTCCACAGCAATGATGGAAGCAGTTTTTGTACTTATTCACTTATTTATTCTTTTTACCAAGCCCTGCATGCTTGGTCAAATGCCGAGTTTATATCTCTCGTAATGAGTCATTTTCACAGCTGGATGTTCACTGAGGTAACCAAGGTTAATCACAGCTGTGGCCTCACACCTGGCTCATCCAAGCATTAAAAACTTCTGAGTCAGTGGGGAGAGAGACGAGCCTGTATGGACATGAAAAACAAGAAAAACAAGTGTCTGAACAAAGAGGCAGTGGCTTGGCTGTTGAAGGTCTTAGGAGCATGAAAGAAGAGCCACTTTCAATTTAATCCGTTGGAGAGAGTTGGGAGTAGGAGGGAGGGTGTTGGTTGCATCACTTGACAACAAATAATAAACCACCTACTTTTTTTTAATGACTCAGAAAACAAAGAACCATGTTCAAATGTATGGTCAGTATGCTGGCTGGTATTAATCTTCCACCTGGAAACATTAGAAAACCTGCTTAATACTGAGGATGTACCCCTCATACCACCAGAACAGCACCATTAACCTGAAGTTAGATTGAACATCCATACTCAAGGTTTCTTGGCAGAACATTTCCCAAAGCATAAGGCTCACACCACCTGCTTATTTTTTTCAGGGTATCCTGATGTCATCTCTTCCTCAGGTAAATGGTGCACATGTACCCGGCCAATTCACATGATGTTAAAAACATAGGACTCTCTGGGCTAGGTGACCTTCTTCAACTGCTCCAAAGTCCAGTTCCAAGGCTCACTTGTCCATTGTAGGCACTATCGGCGGTGGATTCAGGTCAGTATGGGCACTCCGATGGATTTATCAGCTACTAAGTGCCATGCACAACAGGGTGCGTTGCACTGTGTATTGTGACTCATTCTTCACATGCCCATCATTAAAATTCTCTGCAACTTTTACTACAGTAAACCCTCCATCAGTTATAGAGATATGCTAACAAAACTAATTGCAGTGGTGTAGTGGAGGGCATATGCAGGTATCCCGAGTAGATCAAGCTCTTCTGATAATTCACATAATGATAATGTATTTCAGGCTAAAAGTCATTGGAATACATAAAAAGAATATACTCACTTTTGTAGTGATCTACCTAATACAGTATATACACTTCTTTAGGGGCCAGATGGGACAGCCATCTTCGCCTTTGCGCATTGATGAGCCTTGGGGGCCCAACACCCTGTTGCCAGTTCTTGGTTTGTCCCTCTGGACCACTATCAGTAGATACTCTCCACTGCGGACTGGGAGCGCCTAATAAGGCTTCCCACTTCAGAGGTGCTCTGACCCACTCATCTTGCCATGACGATTTTGGCCCTTGTCAAAGTCACTTAGATTCCATTTCTCCTACATCCAACTCGTAAACTATGAGAACCGACTGTTTGCTACATGCGTCGTTGTTCCAAGATTTCTTTATTTTTTTTACTTAACATTGGACTAGGTATAGCATGACCTATCCTGTTTGTGGGCAGGATTTAAATAAATGCGGACATAAGTCTTTGGTTAGGACATTTTTACTGGTGGACCTCCCGGCCAGTATTCAGTTGTCAAATTGAGGGGATATTATCCAGGTCACTGAACGAGTGTGAGTTTGAGGCAAAAATGTTTTAATATTCAGCCATTTGTTTGGTAACAAGCCTTTAACAATGAGGTCACAGAATTTTTTTTTCCCTTGTTCAGCACCATCTCAAGTTTTCTGCACCCTGAAAAACCTGCGTGGGTTTGATGAAAATATAGCTTATGTTGCCCTCTTGTGGTAAAATTTCGCAAGTGCGCATGTTCTTGCACGCAAAGAGGTTTTTTCCCTCCTTTTTCCTGGCCGTAAAAAGTTCTGGAGCCCCCACGGAATTTCCGAATTTACATTAAACTTGCTCTTTACTTGAAAGTTACTCTTTTCTTTTTATAATAATAGTACAAAGTTTGATCCATAGTAAGTTAAAATATCCTATATAAGTGGACAATTCAATGCATATAACTATATTGGCCTGGCCTGGACTTGGGACAGTATTGTAAACTGCAAACAGCAGGCAGTATACTTGTTCCAGAGAGAAACGTCCAAACATTGGCCTGATGCAATGAGTGAAAGATGTATTTGGATAAAGATAAAAAAAGGGGGGGGGATTGGCATTTACCTGGTCACAACCACATGTAATTTGAATGAAATTCTATTTAAGCTAATTCTATTAAGTGTTCCCCAAAACCAGCTGCATAAATAGGCTCTCTAAAGGGCAGAGGCCAGTGAAGGAAAAAAAGAGCAGCCACATTCACCATCTACTTGAGTTTAGGCACAGATACAAATTACATTGTTTTCATTTTTTGTGGGGACATCATTCCCTAACCTCTTACCCTCACTGCAACCGTAAAGACTACATTTCTAACCATAACTGTAAACTTAAAGCTGCAGTTGGTAAGTTTTAGAAAAGTAACTTTTTGTCATTTTTGCTAAAACTGTCACTGTGTACAGTATTACTTAAAACTAGTACTCTGTAATTAAAAAAAGACTAATTTAAACCCACCTAATGCTCTTACTGCAATTTAAAAGAATCGTTCGGACCGACTTAAAAGAACCAATTAGAGCCAGGATGGTGTCTGACAGCCGTCAACCAGTGCACATGTACGCGCTGCAGACAGCCCCCTCCCCCTTCCTCCTCAGTTCATGCCAGTGCTCAGTCAAGCTCAAATCTCCGAGAGCGGGTTAGTACCATCAGCGAGAAAAAACCCATACCTCAGTTAGCAGAAACAGCACACACGGCTAAGACAAGTAAAAAAGGAAGCCAGAAGAAAAAAAAGCACAAAAGAAAGAATTTAACAAAACCCGGGATAAAACCAGAGTGAACATCGGAGTGGATTTTTAGAAGTGGAAGGAACTCCGTGATCTGGAAGGATTAAAAGCGGACGCAGAGTTTGCGACTTTTCTCCTTGACAGGTAAACCTCTGCTTTATTTGTTGGATCATTTTTGCTTTGAAAATAAGCGAGTTGGCGTCGCTGACATGATCACCAAACTAACCCCAGCCCTAACCAGCATCAATTCATTTTCGCTCTGCAAATAAGCGAGTGAACATCGCTTATAAGCACAGTCGCTGTTCGAATAGCCAGAGACTTGTAATTGATACAGTATCCGCAGTGCATGTGATGTTACTGTGATGTTGCAGTCGAACTAACGTTAGCTTGTTTTGGATGCTAGGGCTAACGTCACTGGCGTTTTTTTATTAGAAAGCAGCAGAAAATATCTTTATAAAGTGACCTGGCAGTCTTATCAGTTGTGTTGTTGTCCTTATAAATATGTGTAACGGGTAACTAACTGAAATAAGTGTGTGCTGGGTTTTTAATGAGTACATACTGCTGTAGATTACTTTTCATGTCGACATGATTTATTTCTGCTCGTTTGTTGGCAGGCGTGTCGTTGGACCTGAAAAATCCAGGGCTAATATCCCTCCTTTTTTTGAAAATAATTAATCCTAGCTAATTCTCGATGGGTTTCTGTTGTTAACACGTTTTTCAATTCACAAATAATCAGTGGCAATCGAAGAGACGGCTTCTCTTCCTCATGCGATCTAAAAGCGACAAAATAATGGGCTGCTTTCAGGACAGAAAAATAATGAAATTATAATTAGGTCTATGCACCTGCACTCGGCGACGGCATTCATGATTTTCATGGACAGGATATCACAGCACAGCCATGTTTTGGACGATGTCCAGTTTGGTGGCCTCAGGATTGCATCTCTGCTGTTAGCGATGATGTGGTCCTGTTGGCTTCATTGCACTCTGACCTCCAACACACACTGGAGTGGTTTGCAGCTGACTTTGAAGTGAGGATTAGCACCGCCAAATCTGAGGCCATGGTTCTCTGCCAGAAAAAATGTGAATTCTCCCCTCCAAGTGGGGGGTTCAAGTATCTTAGGGTCTTGTTCACAAGTAAGGGTAGCATGGAGCGTGAGATTGACTGGGTAATTAGTGTAGCATCTGCTGTGAAGCGGGCGTTGCAATGGTTTATTGTGCTGACCTTAAAACCAAAGCTCTCGATTTACTAGATTTACTACATTCCAACCCTCACCTATGGTCACGAGCTTTAGGTAGTGACTGAAAGAACAAGATCACAAGTACAAGTGGCCAAAGTACAAGTGGGCGCCTGGGCCTGTTTGCTTATTCTGGCCCCGGATAAGCGATAGAAAATGGATGGGTGGATAGAGTACAAGTATAAGAGCACTTGCACTTGTCATATAGAAGAATCAAAGGTTTTTTTTTTTTTTTACACATCATAAATCACTGCACTTTTCAATATGAGTACTTGAGTACTTGTTGAAGTTTATTCAAGCAGAGACTTAAAGTAGACAAATTATGAGAAACTCACTTTATCAGTACTAGTGCACATACATTTCGGTATCTGGAGTGCCTACCAACCCAGAAATTGTAAAATTAGACAACCCAGTCAGTTTTTTGAAGGCTGCCTTCTTCATAACACATCACATTTGGCAGGCCATTCAGATGTGTCTCCTCTTCCTACGTAGCATGTAGGCTCGTGATAATTATTTTGGCCCTCTCCCGAATATCTCCTGCCTTTGTTTGAGAAATACTTTTGGGAAGGTGCGTCTTTTTTTTTTGTTGTTGCTGACAATGCAGACCCATTGGTATGATGTCCTAGTGAAGAGTGAAACACAAACTTCTCTGTTATTGGCAGCGAAGACCAGCACACAACACTGCATCAGCTCACTGCCTCAGAGAAACAGAAGAGGGGATCAGATTTTTTTAATAACAACATCCCAGCATCAGTTAGCAAAAAACTATACATGTGTGCTATCCACTTTTTGCCTGGGAGCTTTATTCCAGCTATTAACCCAGGTCAGTACAATGTAGAACTGGCAACACAATTGAATCCTTGAGTTTCCAAAGGGCCCAATTCCAAGGAACAATCTTTTTCAAGAAAAGGAAAAGCTGATTTATATTTTGCTCATATGTTATGACCCACATATTTTGTGTTTATTTCTTTATAAGAGAGTGTCATTGAGATATTTTGGCTAAAATTACCAGAAAGGTCTTTATTGTTGTAAGTTTCATAGGTGAGGTGTTTGAGGTCCTAGAGGAACCAACCAGGTGTTGGAGGACTCAAGAGGCCCTTTTGTTCTGTGGGGGGCGGTGTGACGACCCAGAGGCTCATCAGCTGGGATTTTCTCCACCTCTTAATTTGCTACTTGGGGTTGGATATCTGGCTCCTCCTGATTGGGTTTTGGGGGTTTTAAAAGGCGACCTTAGTCCATGCTCGGGGGGTGACAGGCAGTTTGAGTTTGGTTTTTGGTTTAGTGGCCAGCCTTTGTTTTCAGTTTTCTTTCATTGTTTTACCTCTTGTGAAGTAGGTATTGCTTTCGCTTAATAAACTTGTAAGCTTTCTCGTAAATGGTGCGTGTTCTCTCTTTTTATTGCTTCCCCTTGAGCCAGGGTCGTAACAATATGCAGACCTCTAATTCATTGCAGTTGGGCCCTTTGGAAACTCAGTGATTTAATTTATATCAAAGGGGACCAATTATGTTTTTCAGAGTACATAAAGAAGCAGTGACTTTGCTTTTTATCACAGGGAATCTCTAGCTAGTAAGTGTTTCCAATAGACCCTTCCAACCTGTCAATCAAGTGAAGAATAATAACCAATCAGATTGCTTTATTTTCTTAAGCTCCTGTCTGAACTGATAGTGGCGCCATATTGTCCCACAAACAAAGTGATCTCAAGCTGTGCGTAATAGGTGAGGGTGCTGACTTTGACAGCGGCCAAAACGGTCCATACAAGCCAATGGGACGTACAGTGTGAGCACTCAGGTCATGGCTTATCGATCAGACTGCACAATGAGAATGTCATGGTTTTGCCCCCACTGGCTGCAAACAGCAAACCGGCGGGCCCTGGGACCATGTACACAAAAGGGAGAGAAGGGACCCAAATGCACAGGCTGAGTAAAAAGATGAAGACTTTTAATAAAACTGGTACAAACCACAAACGAGGGGAGCAGAGGCACAACACTACAGGGCTAAAACTTCAGAATGCAGCTGCACTGCCAAATTTGCAGTGCAGCTCGTAAATACTATTCACTTCACCGCCACTTCAGTGAGCAACAGGTGTGGCTCGTTGAAGTGGAGGCGAAGACAGCAAAAGGGGGGAGGGGCTGCAGGGCAGAACCATCACAGAGAGAGCATAAATCGTGAGCTTCGGCTTTACATCGAAAAAAGTTTACTTGTGCAGTGTGAGGTGGATTAAACAATGGCATTTTTTTAAAAATTATTTGGCATCTCCAATCCCACCTGAATCTGGAATGCCCAATTGGGGAACAATGTACAAGCCTCGCTCGTATGCGACACCTTGTTGCCAATTCAGGAAAGAGGGACAGTTCACGGCTCTCCTCCGAAGCACGTGCTCGTCTACTAGTGTGCCTCTTAACACTCATTGGTTGAATCCTTGCAAGTTCAGAACGGGGGCGGAGGATACCCGAACATGAACAGAATCTTCCTGATGAGCGCCCGGCTGGCCAACAGGAGGCACTTGAGCAACGAACAAAGCAACCATTTATTACCCTTCTTGGCAGCCCCTTCCATCCCTGTAGCACAATGGCCAGTTGTGTGCTACTCGGAAAAAGCTGCTGACCACTGCCGGTTGGTTGGACTGGTGCTCGAACCTGCAGTGATAATCATTTCTGCCAATAGCTCTGTTCTCTGGCCAATCAGAACAGAGCTCATTTCACAGAGGACGCCCTCTCAGAACAGCCTGTTTCTCAGAGGAATGGCAGGTATTCAACAGCCTCAAAATCATGGATCTTTTTTGTTTTTTATTGCTACAAAGTTTGAAAAACTCCCTTTTGAAAAAATAAGAATATTATAACTTGAAAACATGGCATTATACAGTAGGTCACCTTTAAATGGAGAACTTCTGCTTATTTTAGAGTAATTTTTTACCAAGTCTAATGTTTCTTTCACTCAAGTACAGAACTTGTGTACTTCGTCTGCACATGGAATTTTGCCCCAAGAAGCCAGCATGTAGTGCTTCTCTCTGTCCTAATGTGGCACCAGAGGGACACTAGAGCGACTGAAATTGTGCCTTGATTTAACTACAGGGCCTGCTGTAGGCCACCCCAGTAACACTAGAGAACACCTTTTTTCAGCTGAAAAGACATCCTGATGTGGCACTTACATCCTTCATTTTTACCCTATATGGTGCCATGAAAGAGTCAATTTTGTAGTAAAAACACATTAAAAAACACATTTATTTTAACTCCCAAGTTTGCTACATGGGAAAGTCCCATTTGGATGGTATTTTAGATGAAAAGGTGCTAATAATTCACTTATACAGGATTACTCAAGAGGTGCATATGGGATGATCTGAAGGCCAAATACTTTTTTTCTGCCGTTAGTGCCTCCTGGTTACATTCAACTTTTTGTTTTTGTTAGGATGCACCTGTGGTAGAAAAAGATAGCCTTCTTTATTGCCCTAAGGTAACATCAGAAGGGCACTTCAGCTGCTCGCGGGAAAAATTGAAGAAATAAAACGTTCCCTTAGGACACAAGCTCACCCTGATTAAATAGAGGTTTGAAAGAAACAAGGGCAGCTCAGCACTCTGTGCAAGAAGGGCAAGGGTGGTCAAGACTTGGCTACATGACAAGCAAGCAAAAACAACCATGTAATTACATGGGATATTCTGATGTTCACTTTGGAAACATGATTCATACTTTACAAAATAGAAGGCTTAAATAAAATAATAAACTTTCCACTGTTTTCGTGCTCAATGTCGCAGTTCAGTCTGACCTACATTTCATTACATGCAGTAAGCAGTTTCTTTAAACCTACTTTTTTTTTGCCAGGAAAGGAGAGCCTAATCAGATTTTGTTATTGGGAGCAGGGTTTATTTACCAGAAAGGATACTACTGTCTGAAGTAATGCCAATATCAAAGGCCTGTTAGGTCATGAAAATCAGTGAGATATCATCTGACAAATACCCTACTGATGCACTGTGCCCTTTCTCATGGTCATTGTTAGTGCTGCGAAGTAGAGAGACAAGGAGAACACATTGCTCTTGAATGTGCTGAGCAAAGTGTACAGCTCACCTGTATGCACAGGTCTACGAACCAGCTGTGTGCCCTCTTTGGCTACAAGCGAAAAACATAGCTGCATTGTCAGCAAAAAAATGCCAGTCATTGCTAATTAGATGATGAAAATACTAAATCATAGCAGACCAAAGGAAATAAGATATCTGGCAGTATCACTGGCATGCCATGAAATCAGAACCCAGCATGCTTTTTGTTGTACCTTCACATTACAGCGAGTAACATAATGTGCTGCCCAATTCCAATTGGTCATCTAATAAGATACTATTGCTACATGCAGCAATCCCACTATATGTTATTCGACCAGTTTATTTATTATTCCTCCTCCTCCTCTCCCTCATCTTCCTCTTCCGCCGTTTTACGCATCTTAACTGCTTCCACATACTTCAACATATTCAAACCGCTCAAACTTCAAATTATTCAGCCCAATTTATCGGATGTATTCAGAATTTTCCAAAAATTCATAATTTCTGAGATATTCCACGTTTTCTAAAAAAAATTGTTCCCATTAGAAATGAATGTGGAACTCTAGCAACACTCTAGCCTGCTCTGGTCAGAGCAAAGCAACCACCCAGACTGCCTAGGAAAGGAGAACTGCCTAGCAAAGTCATAGCAACCATCAGGAATGCCTCTCTAACCACCAAGCAACGCCGGAGCAACCACCCAGAACACCTTAGCAACCACCTAGCAAGGCCCTAGCAACCACACGCAACACCATGGCAACTACCTAGCAATGCCCTAGCAACCACCCAGAGCACCTTAGCAACTGCCAAGCAATGGCTTAGCAAACACCCTGAACACCATAGCAACTGCCTAGCAACCACCTGCTACACCTTAGCATCCACCCAGCAATGCCTTAGCAACCACCCTGAACACCAGAGCAACCACCTAGCAACCACACGGTACACCTTTGCAACCACCGAGCAATGCTTTTACAACCACCCTGAACATCATAGCAACTGCCTAGCAACGCCTTAGAAACCACCCAGAACACCATAGCAACTGCCTTGGAATGCCCTAGCAACCACTCAAAACACCTTAGCAACCACCTAACAATGCCTTAACAACCACCCTGAAGACCATAGCAACCGCCCAGCAACCACCTGGTACACCTTAGCAAGCACCCAATAACGCCCTAGCAACCACACAGAACACCATAGCAACCACCTAGCAAAGCCCTAGAAACCAGCCTGAACACCGTAGCAACTGCCTAGCAACGCCTTAGCAAACACCCAGAACACCATTACAACTGCCTAGCAACCACCTGGTACACCTTAGCAACCACCTAGCAATGCATTAGCAACCACCCTGACCACCTTAGCGACCACCTAGCAACATCCTAGCAACCACCTAGAACACCTTAATAACTGCCTAGCAACCACCCAGAACACCTTAGCAACTGCCTAGCAACACCGTAGTAACCACCCTGAACACCATAACAACGGCCTAGCAACACCTTAGCTACCACCCAGAACACCATAGCAACTGCCTAGCAACACCCTATTAACTATGCAGAAAACCTTAGCAACCGCCTAACAACACCTCAGCAACCACCTTGAGCACCATGGCAACCACCTAGCAACGCCCTATCAACCACCCAGAACACCTTAGCAACCATCTAGCAATACCTTAGCAACCACCCAAAACACCATAGCAACCACCTAGTAACACCCTAAAAACCACCCAGAACACCTTAGCAACCACATAGCAACCACCCGGTACACCTTAGCAACTGCATAACAACACCTTAGCACCCACCCAGAACACAATAGCAACTGCCTAGCAATGCCCTAGCAACCGACCAGAACACTTTAACAACAGCCTAGTAACACCTTAGCAACCATTTTGAACACCATAGCAACAAGCTAGCAACCACCCAGTACACCTTAACAACCGCCTAGCAATGCCTTAACAACCACCCAGAAATCCATAGCAACTGCCTAGCAACACCCTAGCAACTATGCAGAACACCTTAGGAACTGCCTAACAACACTTTAGAAACCACCCTGAGCACCATGGCAACCACCTAGCAACCACCCAGAACACCTTAGAAACTGCCTAACAACACCTTGGCAACCACCCTGAGCACCATAGCAACTACTTAGCAACCACCCGGTACACCTTAGCAACTGCCATGCAACGCCTTAGCAACCACCCAAAACACCATTGCAAGCACCTAGTAATGCCCTAGCAACCACCCAGAACACCTTAGAAACCACTTAGCAACACCTTAGTGACTACTCTGAACACCATTGCAACTGCCTAGCAATGCCCTAGCAACCACCCAGAGCACCTTAACAACAGTCTTGCAACACCTTAGCAACCATCCTGAACACCATAGCAACAGGCTAGCAACCACCCGGTACACCTTAGCAACCACCTAGCAATGCATTAGGAACCACCCTGAACACCATAGCAACTGCCCAGCAACCATCCAGAACACTTTAACAACCACCTAGCAATGCCTTAGCAACCACCCTGAACACCATGGCAACTGCTGCAACGTTCTAGCAACCACCCAGAACACCTAAGCAACCCCCTAGCAACACCATAGCAACCACCATGAACACCATAACTGCCTAGCAACCACCTGATACACCATAGCAACTGCCTAGCAACACCCTAGCAACTACCCAGAACACCATAGCAACTACCTAACAATGACTTAGCAACCACCCTGAACACCATCACAACTGCCTAGCAACCACCTGATACACCTTAGCAACCACCTAGCAATGCATTTGCAACCACCCTTAGCAACTATTCACACTTATTTCAAGAGTCTTCTCTCTCTTCCATATTTTCAGCAATTTGTGGTAACTTTACAATCATTCACACTTTAAAAATTTTTACTTTTATTCAAACAATTTCTGTCTTAATTCTGCAATTGCAGTTCAGCATCAGCAACTTCAGCAGATAGCAACCTCTGCTGTTGTCAGCCAAATTGAATCCAGGTGCCCACGTTATATTCTAATTGCATCTCAACTGAACAACAAGCAGTATGCAATTGCTCAGGTGTCACTGTGGGTGGAATGACATTTGAGGAGAGGGAAGTTCAGTGATGCCTGGTTCTAACCCCTTCATCTCAATCATTTAATGGTTCTGGTCAGTAAACTTGAGCCATGCCCAAGAATGTCTTTCGGTAAATTATACGCTGTATTCTCTTTATTTGCTTTGAAAAGTTCCTATCTGCTTGGAAATGACCCAAAGGTTCAGTTGCATGCAAAAGTTAAGGCACCTCTGTTCAAAATTTATTTTACTGAGAATAGTTAAGCAAGTAAAGGATGAACTGATCTCTGAGTGGCAATAAGTTAATCATAAGATTTGTTTTTGTCATCTCAAGCAATATTAGTGCATTAATTTTGTCTTGTACAATTTTAGAGTAAAAAAAGGAAAGGAGCATCCTGCAAAAGTTTGGGCACCTCAAGAGTTTTTTGGTCTCAGGTAACTTTGTTCATGGTCTCAGACCTTACTTAGCGTGTGAGGGCAATGGCTTGCTCATTATCATTGTTAGGAAAGGCCAGGTGATGCAAACTTCAGAGTTTTATAGATACCCAGACTCCTTTAAACTTTTCCCAACAATCAGATGCCATGGGGTCCTCTAAGCAGCTGCTTAACTCTCTGAAAATGAATACAAATAGGCTGGTTGGCCGCGACCGCATGGGTGTAACCCCCAAAAGCCCGCTTCTCCCCTTTACAGTACATTATTCAGCCAATGCTGTCACCATGGCAACCAAAATTGATGGTGTCATAAGTGAAGTATAACATATGTTCATACCAAATATGAAAGTAATCGGTCAAAAATTACTGCCAATACAGCGTCAGAAAGGAAGTGTTTACAGACAGCAGCAGCAGTGGAGACGACAAGCATGAATCCATAGTAGCCGCTCAACTTGGTCTTGGGGCTACAACAATTGATGCCCACAAAGCAGGAGAAGGCTATAAGAAGATATTAAAGCATTTTTAGGTGGTGATTTCCTCTGTGTATAATATAACTAGGCCTACGCTGTCGGCGGCTGACAGCAAGGGGTATATCCCTGAAATTCTCCAATCCTCGAAGCCCCTTTATTAGATTCTACTTTACAAGACTTACAATATGAGGCAAATTTGAGGTCTGTGTAAGTAATGGTTCCAGAGATATGGTTAAAAAACAAATTTTTTCAATATATAGCGCCACCTGGTGGCAAACCTAGGAGTGCATACTTGCCCAAAAACAGTTCATCCTTTCTACCATATCTACCCATATGCTAAAAATGAGAAGCCATTGTAAAGTATTTTGTGACTTATCCCGCTAACGGCTAAAATCTGCGGACGTGGCGACAGCAGGTGGGGCGAAACCATGATATCCCTGAATCTCATATTTCGAGGATATAATTAAGAGATGGCAGTCAACAGAAACAATAGAGGGTCAAGTTGAGGTCTGGAAGAGAAAACTGCTCCCTGGATTGCTTGCAAGGTAAATAAAAAACTCTGTTTGACAACAATAGACCTTCCGCAAGATTTAGCTCACCGTGGAGTCCTGGAGCATTGCTCCACTGTTCAGTCACACCTGTACTAATAAGACCTTCATGGAAGAGTCATGAGAAAGAAACCTTTCCTGCATCCACACCGCAAAAATCAGCATCAGGTGGTCGCTAGGGAATATTTATACAAGCTGATGTTTTTCGGAAAAACTCCTGTGAACTGATGAAGTTAAAATAGAACTCTTCGACCACAATGAGCAGAGAAATCTTTGGAGAAAAAAGGATGCAAAATTTCACGAAAAGAACACCTCTCCTTCTGTCAAGCAGGTGGTTGGATCGATTGTGCTTTGGGCTTATGTTGCAGCTAGTGCTGCGAGGAACATGTCACTGGTATAAGGAAGAATGGATTGAGTAAAATACCAGAAAATTCTGTAAGCAAACATGACGCCATCGGTAAAAAAAAAAAAGGCTGAAGATGAAAAGAGCTTGGCTTCCACAACAGGATAGTGACCCTAAACACACCTCAAAACCGCCACTGACTACCTCAAGCAATGCAAGCTGAAGGTTTTTCCGTGGCCCTCACATTCCTCTACCTAAACATTATTGAAAATCTGTGGGTGGAACTCTAAGGAGCACTGCATGCAAGGCAGCCAAAGAATCTCTCAGAACTAGAAGGCTTTAGCTAGGAATAATGGGCAAAAATCCTCCAAACCAGAATTTAATAACTCTTATCTGGCACCAAAAAGTCTTTACAAGCTGTGATTCTTGCCAAAGGGGGTGTTGCTACGTACTGACCATGCAGGGTGCCCAAACTTTTGCTAAGGGCCCTTTTCCCAATGTGTCATTTTGAAACTGTTAGTGATGGAAATAAAAAGTAATCTTGTGTAAAATATAAAGGAAATATGTCATCTTTAACTTTATGCATTTTGGAAATCAAGGCATGCACAGCTCGCTTAGCTTTTCACACTATATAGATACAGTATTTCTTCATCATTTTCATGGTTTAGTTTACAGTGGGGAAGCAGATTTCATTTATGGAGGAAGCAGGCCCATTTTACTGAGATTAGTATCTGAATATGACAAATGCGATCAGATTATGATTTAATGCCAATTCCTTCCAAACTATCTGGAAAGCTGCAGGCAGGACTTCATGGAGTCCCTATCTTAGGACGTGTCGCAAATTTATGGGACATGTTTTACTTCAGAAAAATTTTAACCTTCAAATATCTTACAGGTCGAATCTACCGGGTAGTTCACTTGTGCCTCTGTCAGTAAAGCTTTATGGTATTATGCTAGAATGGCTCATCTAATGTGTTATATAATACTTTCTTTTTTACCATCTTTGGAAATAACATTTCTGCTTTTACTGACACAAAGAATAACTGCTTTATAGGTTGTGCCAAAAACTGCCACAAATTGTGTCCGGTCTTTGGCACCTGCACCTGAATCTCACTCTGCCAGAAACAGTCACTCATCACATTGCAGACTGAAGCTGCTTTCACACTGGGTTTCACATGTTTTCGCATCTTTGCATTGACTTTGAATGTGATCTGTCATGCGAAAAATTTGTCTCATGTCCGGTGTGAAAGCATCTTAAGGTATAGTTTTTTCTCTTTAAGCCTCGTTGCCTTCTAGGGTAGCTTGTCAAGTGTGTGGGAACTGAACCCACATTGGTGCAGGCAGAGCCAAACCATCTTTACAGCTGGACATAGGCTGGGGTAAGAATATTTGCTCAATACATTAGATGTATTGCATTTCATTTCCTAACTGCACGTGCACACACAGATGCAGGCACACTCCACACACACGCACACGCGCTCCGACACACACACACACACACACACACACACACACACGCGCGTTTGCTTGTTACTCAACTCCAGGAGACCTGGACAGACAATCTTTATATAACCAAGCCAAGAATAGAGGGAAGAGAGCATAATGCCACAAGGGCACTCAGACACACACACTCGCAAATACACACAAAAACATGCATACTCACACACTCTCAAACACTCACATGCACAAACATGCACATAAGCACTCTCATACTTTTCCACTTTCTGAGTATTACAGCTCTTTTGGTGTGTAAGTACGATTTCTGTCCAGCAGGGGGATTATAGGGCTCGGTCCTGGTTCTGAGGTCACAGAGTGCATGGGAGAGCTGCAGCTGGAGGCCTCTGAGGAGGATAAGCTGAGATGGCCTGAGTGCTGAAGTCCAAAGCTAATGTTTTTCTGCTCATGATTTAAAGGCAGCTCTCATACTGGCTTTCCATGGGTTTCAGTGACTGAGCTTACAAGAAACATGCTTCATTATTCCAGCGGCTTTATTTATTTGCTTGGCAAATTATCCTGACTGAGGGTAACCAAGCTTGTTTTACAGTATGTATTCATAAACACAGCTGAATTTGTTTTGTTTGAGCATTTTGGGTTCCACAGCTGCAGCAGATTCAGACTCCTAACCTTCCAGTAAATCTCAAACATTAATTGTAGTAAAGTATAAGTCCACAAATGCATTTTCTTTCAATTAAACTAACCTTAATCAAAGGCGCCCAAAGCATTTGAATCCAGAGTGAAACTAGCATCTGATTAATACTGTATCTAACACAGTTAATGCTTAGTGGACTTTAGTAAAGTTCTGCATTGTGCAAAACAGATGTGTGTTGTAACAGACACTAATTTGAGTGTTTTCACATGAGTAAAACTGGAGACACTCCATGAGTACAAACCTCCATTATGGATGGCTCCCATGGCGGCCATATTGCTTTATGCAGTGCGTTCCAGACTGATAGATTCCATCCCTGATGCGAGACCAATCAACCCACAAAATTTGAGTGATATCACTGGGAGCAAAGTGCAGTTATCGCGTGTCAAAGGATTTCAAGATGGCAGCAATGGCGGCCATATTGTTTGACCGATCATGGTCAAAATCCATAGGGTCCATTCCTGATATGCCGCGGGAAAAAATAAGTATTGAACGCGTCAACATTTTTCGCCGTAAATACACTGCTCAAAAAAATAAAGGGAACACTAAAATAACACATCCTAGATCTGAATGAATGAAATATTCTTATTAACTACAAAAAAGGAGAAGGTAGGTGAGTGCTACGTGGGGTCAGAGAATCCAACAATGTGTCCTCAAAATCAGGTGCGCTTCAGAAAAATGGACAAAATAATTAGCAAAAAGAGTAGGAAAGCAATGACTTGCCTATAATCTTAGTCAATAAAAGTCCATGAGAAAAATGGCAGTCAAAACTGAAGGTCCGAGGCACTCTGATAAGTTAAAAATGCTTTATTGACAGGGATATCTACACGTTTCGACTCCAACGAGTCTTCATCAGGACTTAATGAGGAATTAGAAAACACGTGTTTAAATAGAAAAAGAGCATCATATGACGCGATCACGCTACCTAGTTCATCACCGCACACAAATTGGACCAAAGCTATAAAACACAGTGCTTGCATTCCTATAATGCTACAAATAGCTCATACAGTAAATATACTGTAATGTATAGATCCTCCTCTCGCTGCAAGAGACGTTTAAGTTTGTCCCGAGACTACCTCAATAACCATGACTTTGAGGGTATCTAGATTGGTGTGGCCTGCTAATTTGTAATTTTGAGCCATAGGGTAGTTTGGGTTTTGCACCCTTATGGCATATTTGTGTCCAGCCAATCTATCAGGCAGCCTGCTTTTAGTGCGGCCCACATTAAAGCCGCCACACTCGCATTGTAATCTGTATACAACAAAAGTTGTATTGCAATTTGCAAAGGCGTTGCAATAGAAGGTCTTTTTATTGAAGACATCCACAAACATACTGTCTTTTTTGATATTATCACAATGCTTACAGGCACAATCAAACTTAGTCTGCATTACAGTAATAAAACAATAAATTTCCTTGATCGGAACATTACTGTTGATTTCCATGGACTGCTTCATACTTCCATTTATAGAAAAAGTACTGATAGAAATACCATTCTCAAGGCTGACAATTTTCATCCAAAAAGCCTAATATCTAATATTTCATATGGTCAGTTTTTAAGACTGATGAGGATCTGTGATTGTGATGATGATTTTGAACATCAAGTAGACAACATGTATAAGAGATTTGAACAGCGAGGTTATCATAAAACAGTCCTTGACCCAGCTTTGACAAATGCCAATATATTCAAGAGAGAGCAGCTTCTCAATAAAGAACAAAGAACAGTACAAGACTCCCCTAAAACATATTTTTCTGTTCAGTATAGTAGTATGGCCTTTGACATCCAACACATTATTAAAAAGAACTGGGATAGTCTGCTTAGTGACAGCTCTCTAGCTACCATGTTTACTGAAGCCCCAGTTTTTTGTTTTAGAAGAGCCCCCACTCTTAAAGATACTTTGGTCCGGAACCACCTGCCCGCTCCTAAATCTTCCTCCTGGTTTCCCAAACCCAGAGGCACTTTTAGATGTGGAGCCTGTAAGCATTGTGATAATATCAAAAAAGACAGTATATTTGTGGATGTCTTCAATAAAAAGACCTTCTATCGCAACGCCTTTGCAAATTGCAATACAACTTTTGTTGTATACAGATTACAATGCGAGTGTGGCTGCTTTTACGCGGGCCGCATTAAACGCAGGCTGCGTGATAGATTGGCTGAACACAAATATGCCATAAGGGTGCAAAAAAAAGGGTGCTAAACATTACAAATTAGCAGGCCACACCAATCTAGATGCCCTCAAAGTCATGGTTATTGAGGTAGTCTCTAAAAATTTGGGGGGGACAAACTTAAACGTCTCTTGCAGCAAGAGGAGGATCTATACATTAGGGGCCACCTCTTTCCCTGGCCTCAACGAGGAGATTGATTTGTCCCCCTTTCTGTAATATTTAATGCCAACATTATGGCAAATTTTGTTGTATTTTGAATTGTTATGGATGTGTACTCGAGTTTTATTCAGTCGAAGGCCTATCATCGCTCCTCTTCAGAATCATTCTTGATTTTTCTTAAGTTCAGTACTTTTTGTGATTTTGTCATATGCTCTTACTCAGATTTTATGTCTAAATGTTTTTGTGGTGACTTTGTCCTACCTATAAATGCTATATTTATGAGCTATTTATAGCATTATAGAAATGCAAGCTCTGTAGTTTATAACGTTCTCCACGGCATCTCCTGACTCTGTCATGTCTGCCACATATGCTCAGTGTGAACCTGCTTTCATCTGTGAAGAGCACAGGGCGCCGGTGGCGAATTTGCCAATCTTGGTGTTCTCTGGCAAATGCCAAACGTCCTGCACGGTGTTGGGCTGTAAGCACAACCCCCACCTATGGGTGTCAGACCCTCATACCATCCTCATGGAATCGGTTTCTGACCATTTGAGCCGACACATGCACATTTGTGGCTGCTGGAGGTCATTTTGCAGGGCTCTGGCAGTGCTTTTCCTGCTTCTCCTCGCACAAAGGCGGAGGTAGCGGTCCTGCTGCTGGGTTGTTGCCCTCCTACGGCCTCCTCCACATCTCCTGATGTACTGGCCTGTCTCCTGGTAGCGCCTTCATGCTCTGGACACTACGCTGACAGACACGGCAAACCTGCTTGCCACAGCTCGCATTGATGTGCCATCCTGGATGAGTTGCACTACCTGAGCCACTTGTGTGGGATGTAGAGTCCATCTCATGCTACCACAAGAGTGAAAGCACCGCCAGAATTCAAAAGTGACCAAAACATCAGCCAGAAAGCATTGGAACTGAGAAGTGGTCGGTGGTCACCACCAGCAGAACCACTCCTTTATTGAGGGTGTGTAACGCCCGCCAATGTAATAATGTCCTCAAACATAATAAACTGCAAACGTAATAAAAATCTGCAGCTTTAAATGTAATAATACCAAAAACGTAATACAATTTCCACAAACGTAATAGCCCCTGCCTACTGCAAACGTATTACGCGATTTCCCGCAAATGTAATAACTATTAGGTTTGCAGAGATTTATTCCGTTTGTGGGGAAGTGAAAATCTTCAACTTTCAATATTGTAATAACTTCCCACAAATGTAATAACGCAATGAATAATTGTCGTTGTGGTTGTTGTTGTTTGTTTGTTTGCCTAAACACCTACTAATACTGACCGTGGGGGCAAAATCCACCTGCTGCCTCTCTGCTCTACGATCACACAACACAACAAAAAATTGCCGGTTTGGGAGAATTTTAAGAATGCTGATTATGATCTAAAAGAGAACGATTATTTTCGCCTTTTATGGGATTAGTCTGCTGCCTGGATCCATTTATGTTGGTGAAACTGACATGCGACATTAAGGATAGTGGATTGAATAAATAATTACATAATGTAATGCGACGAATCACTTTGTTCAAATGGAGCATTTTGTCCAAGAATTGTTTATTCTTGGGACTGACGACCTCCTGTGGCACATAAAACGGCGCATAATAGCTCAGCTTTCAAAGTCACGTCCAAAGGCGCGAAGCCTGGAGGGCTCTTCGGGCCCTCCCACAGAAAAATTTGAAATTTAAAGTGCCAAAATACGCATGTTTCTGGCATCTGAGAACAAAATTCAAGGTCTTATAGTTAGCTGAAAAGAATTTATTTTTTTTATTTTTTTTTCATTCACAATTATTTCTATTTAAGGTATAAGTTTGCATTTGACTCTGCAAAGACAATCAAAACAAAGGGACTTAGGTCCTATTCTGATAGAAATGGACAAACTGAAAATGATCAATGCATCCATCAGGATACATCATGGATTAAACATTTGGAACACAACACTAAATTTGTTTTCCTTCATGAAGAATGGTATTTAATTCACGTTGAAGTAAATTTCCTACTTGCACAGTAAGCATATTCAGTAGGCATGCAGAGTTACAAAATCATCTTCTGGAAATTTTTAATTCTCTCTGAATGGGTTGATGAAGAACATTCTTCAGGGGTATCTATAGGCGCACAAATCGATCACTTTGTCATAATCAAGTTTAAGATCCAGTTGCACTAGAGTAGCCTACTGCACAAACGTTACTCTAAGATATAGCGCTGTTATCACTGCTTAAATAAACGTTATAGCTCGTCTTATAGTTAATCCATATGGGACTGCATACAACAGACGCCAGACGGTGTATGGTTGTCAGAGTTGAATAGTCACTTGCAATTTTACACATTCAGCTATAGAAATCATTAGTATTGAAGAGGCCTAGTTGTTCCGTGTTAAAATATAACATTTAAACTGTACTGAAATTAATACTCAGAGGATTAACTTAACTGAGAGTCAATATCACAATATAAATGCTTTAAAAGTAGAAATTCTGCATTTAAATTAGGAGAGAACTCATCCATAAAACCGTGTTTCAGCTTGGCTTGCTTGTGAATATTCAATAACTGATCCTGGTGTGTCATCTAGTGATAGAATATTGTAACTGCGTGCATAAATTTGCAGCTTCATGTCCGCTGGCATCAACATCTGTACGAAGATGCCCTGCCGAGCACCGTTGTTCCCGAACGCGCCAAATCCAAATATAATCCTTTAATTTGTAACGAGTAACGAAGAGGCCAGTGTCAACGTAACAAAGTGAAAGTATACTTTTTATCTTTTAAATGTAGTAGAGTAAAAGTAAAAGTCAAAACTCAAGTAAAGTACAAATCTTAAAAAAAAAAAATACTTAAGTAGGCTACTGTTCGTTACTATACACCTCTGACCACCACAGAGTGCGTTAGGACGCAACTCTTTTTTTTTTTTTTTTTTTTGGACGACCCCCGGTAATTTCATTTTTCCGGCATGGCAACTTTTCGAGCTTTAAGCCCTGTGTGTAATGTACGAAAAAGGCTGTCTTCGAAAAGTCAGACTGCAAAAATAGTGGGGCGCCCCCCCAAATCCGCCTATGAAGTATCATACCACTAGCGGTGAATATGTTGGAATAGATTGTGCTATGGAGAATTTGATATGTGGTCATTATTTGCTTGGTGTTGGCGCTATGTTTGATGAATGTAGAAATGACTTGTATGAGCTTGTAGCCGAGTTTCTTCTGTTTAATTTAATGTGCAGCATGAATATTTTTCTACATGATTAGTGCGCTGTTGGACACTGTTTATTTCATGATGTGTCGTCATGGCCAAATTGGGTCTCCGTTGGGCTGAACAGCTTTTAATTTTTATATGAAAATATTAAGATTTTAGTTCAATAACTTCATCTGTTGCCTCAATATCAGTGTGGGATCATGTTACTACGCACGCTGGATGATATACCACCTTCACAGCGGTTGCTGCGGTCCCTGCTGCCAGCTCTTTACTAGTTTACAGGAAAATTATTTGCAGTAAAATCACAACCAGTATTTCATTTTGTAGGAAATGTAAGTTACCCTTTTTCTCATCACTCTGTTTGGGTTTATTTTTTGATGGTGACTTTACAACAGCAAAATGATGTTCTCCATGGAAAATGATATATCCCAATGGGTGAAACTATCCAATGGGTGAAACCAGAAACACTACCACAATCATTTATGACAGCGGTCTTACCCATGGGTGCTGTGGGGTAGGGTTAGGGTTAGGGTTAGGCTTTCATAAATTATTGTGGTAGCGTTTCTAGTTTCATCCATTGGGACATAGTTTCTGGTTTCACCCATTGGGATGTAGTGCCTTCTGTTCTCCATAGGCCCAATGTGTTACATCAAAATGAGTTGGAACCAGCAGCAGTCCGTTCCTAGACAAGATTCTACAAGAAGAAAATAAAATGTGGGCTTTTTAGGGGTTTTTATTTGTTTCGGAATTAGTAGCTACAATCTCAGCTTTAAAATTCAAATGATAAGCTGTAGTTTAGTTTTTCCCCAAATACCTATTAATTGAAAGGGCTGAATAGAATTAATTGACAGAGGAGACAGATTGTAGTTGACAGAGGGAGATAATTCCTGTGACATTCTATTTCCAACACCCGTCAGCAATGAAAATATGGAGAAATCTGGATTTATTGGTCATTTCCAAACATCAGTCTAAATAGGCAAGAATCTAAAGGTTTATGAATTCAATTGAAGTTAACGCAGGCAGTGGTGAGAGAGAGAGAGAGAGAGAGAGGGATGATCCTCATTGACAAGAGACATTTTACTTATGCAACGAAATAAGTCTGTTTAAACACAAAATAATTTTGTGAACTGAAATGGAATAACAAAGCTGCTTGGGGAGGGGGGGGGGGTACATTTGTGGGAAGTTATTACAATATTGAAAGCTGAAGATTTTCACTTACCCGCAAACGTAATAAATCTCTGCAAACATAATAGTTATTACATTTGCGGGAAATTGCGTGTTACGTTTGTAGTAGGCAGCGACTATTACGTTTGTGGAAAATCTATTACGTTTGTGGGATTATTACATTAAAAGCTGCAGATTTTTATAACGTTTGCAGCTTATTACGTTTGTGGACATTACTACTTTGGCGGGTGTTACAGGGTGTCTTACTAATTGCTTACAATTTCCACCTGTTGACTATTCCATTTGCACAACAGCATGTGAAATTGATTGTCAATCAGTGTTGCTTCCTAAGTGGACACTTTGATTTCACAGAAGTGTGATTGACTTGGAGTTACATTGTGTTGTTTTAGTGTTCCCTTTATTTTTTTGAGCAGTGTATATTTCTCATGGGGCTATTGACATGAAATTTTCACCATATCTCGGTAAAGACTCAAGTAATCCACATATGCAAAGAAATCAAAACAAATAAGTCCATAAATTATGTGTAATAAAGTAGAATGACATAGGGAATAAGTATTGAACAAATGATGAAAAGGAAGTGTAAAAAAGCACAGAAAGCAAAAAAACCAGCTGAAATCTGTCTGTATTTAGAAAGCAATCCTGCGCCCTATCAGTGCGAATTAATATTATCTTATTCAGTCCTTATTGATGGCATATAAAAAAGTTTCTCGTTACCAAGGTGTCACACAAGAAGCATCTCATGATGGGTAAAAGCAAAGAGCTCTCTTAAGGTCTCTCCCAACCTTATTATTGCAAAACATACTAATGGCATTGGTTACAGACGTTTTTCTAAACTTCTGAATGTTCCAGTGAGCACCGTTGAGGCCATAATCCCGAATTGGAAAGAACATCATTTCCCTATTAACCAGCCACGACCAGGTGCTCCTTGGAAGATTTCTGACAGAAGAGTCAAAACAATAAACAGAAGAGTTGTCCAAGAGCCAAGGACCACTTGCAGAGAGCTTCAGAAAAACCTGGAATTAGCAGATACAGTTGTTTCAAAAAAAAAAAAAACAATAAGTAATGCAAATGCACTCAACCACTAAGGCCTCTCCGCATGCTCACCGCGCAAGACTCCAAGCATGTTGAAGCTCGTTTAAAGTTTTCTGCACAACATTTGGACGAGACTTTTAAATACTAGGAGAATATAGTCTATTCAGATGAGACAAAAATTAAATTGGATGTCATAGCACACATCATGTTTGGAGGACAAACGGCACTGCACATCACCCCCAAAACACCATACCAACAGTGAAGTTTGGAGGTGGGAACATCATGGTGTGGGGCTGTTTTTCAGTGCATGGTGATGGCAGACTTCATATAATTGAAGGAAGGATGAATGGAGAAATGTGCTGAGACATTCTTGATAAGAATCTGCTGCCGTCTACTAGGGTCCTGAAAATGGAAACAAGGGTGGACATTTCAGGATGATAATGATCCCAAACACAAAGCAAAGGAAACTCTAAAGTGGTTTCAGAGAAAGAAAACATAGAACGCAATGCTAAAGTAGCCTTGGCCGTATGGGCACAAGACAAGGAATTACAACATATAAAGGGTTTTTTACTGTATGCCTATGTAACACAATGTGTTCAATACTTTCAAAAGGAAGACAGAGGTAATTGTCCAATTTCATTTAGGACCTGGCAGGTTATATGGAAAGAGTGGAACAGGAGAGCTGGGACTTCACATTTTTTGACATTCAGAATATGAAGTTTGACGTGATGCGCAGTTATCAAAAATTCAATGTTATGTTGAAGGTGACTGAACAGTTTGGTTGATAATGTTGCTACATCAAATTGTTATTTGAAGGCGTTTAAAGTAGGTGAAGGCCATGTAGCTTCTATGCCCTCCAACTTGATTATCCAGTGAGTACACCTTATGAATTTGACATAGCTACACAAAAAATGTCATGGTAGGACAAAGACATATTGAAAGTAACACTGTTCAGAAACCATGTGACCTTTTGACCCCATTAATCAGGTGAAGGTCATCTACCTTTAATGTTCTGCAAGCTGATTATCCAGAAAATGCACACTGTAAATTTTACGCAACTACAAGAAAAATAGTGGATGTAATCAAAGAAACAGTGTTTACAAAGAATGTGACCTTTTGACCCCTTAAAGTAGGTCAAGGTTGCCCATTTTCGAACTTGTCCAAGATACAGTACAGGCCAAAGGTTTGGACACACCTTCTCATTCAACGCATTTCCTTTATATTCATGACTATTTACATTGTAGATTCTCACTGAAGGCATCAAAACTATGAATGAACACATGTGGAATTATGTACTTAACAACAAAGTGTGAAATACCTATAACTGAAAACATGTCTTATATTCTAGTTTCTTTAAAATAGCCACAACCTACTCATTGAACGTCTGGAGCACTGGGTTGGAATTAGGGGCATGGCTCTAAATTGATTTGTTTCATACATTAAACACAGAACCTTCAGAATCAATATTGGGGCCTAGTCCTCAGCACCTGCCATCCTGCCATCAGGAGTTCCTCAGGGGTCCATCTTGGGCCCACTACTGTTTTCTCTCTATATGCTCCCCCTGGGTCATATTATTCAGAGATATAATATTTCATTTCATTGCTATGCTGATGATCTGCAACTTTATATACCTCTATCCCTTGGTAGTCAGTGCTCCACTACTGGGCTCAATGACTGCATCTAAGATATAAAGAATTGGATGGCGCATAGTTTCTTACAAATAAATGAGGGCAAAAATGTGGTTATTCTATTCGGCCCCCCTAAGCGTACTGAACGTCAGAGGAGAAACCTGGGTCCTTTAATTCCTTTTACTAAAACACAGGTTAAAAATCTTGGGGTTTTGTTTGATGCCAAGCTTAAGTTTGACAAGCAGATAAATCCTGTATTAAAGGGTAGCTTTTTCCAGCTCAGAACAGTTGCTAAACTAAAGTCATTTTTAACGGAATCAGACTTTGAGAAAGTTATACATGCTTTTATCACAACCAGACTTGATTATTGTAATGCACTCTATAGTGGAGTCGCTGAATCTTCCCTTGCCCGTCTACAGCTTATCCAAAATGCAGCAGCCAGGCTGCTTACTGGTACAAGAAAAAGTGAGCATATCACACCCATCCTGGCAGTTTTGCATTGGCTCCCTGTTAAATATAGAATCCAGTATAAAGTAGCACTGATTGTTTTTAAAGCCTGGAATGGTCTAGCGCCACAGTATGTTCTCGACATGCTATGTCCATTCACCCCAACGCCATCCTTAAAGTCTGCTTCACAGTCACTTCTTAACATTCCACGGTCTCGCCTGGTACATAAAGGGGACCGTGCTTTCAGTGTGTTTGCTCCAAGGCTTTGGAACAGTCTACCAAACGAACTGAAATCTGCATCATGTGTGTCTGGCTTTAAAACTTCACACCTGTTCCGGGTTGCATTTGGCAGCCACTGATTTGCATGTGATTTCTGGATGGAGGCGTCTTTCTCCTTGTACTGTGTCATTGTCTTTGTCAGTGCCCTGTGATATCCTATGTGCAGCTCTGGCTGAATCTTAATGTGTCTTTTATTTTCTTTCATTTACTGATTGTAAAGCACTTGGGTTGTAAATGCGCTATACAAATAAATTTTACTTACTTACTTACTTACTTTGCTCTGATTACTGCTTTGGACACTCTTGGCATTCTCTTGATGAGCTTCAAGAGGTTGTCACCTAAAATGGTTTTCACTTCACAGGTGTGCCTTGTCAGATTTAATTAGTGGAATTCTTGCCTTATCAACGGGGCTGGGACCATCAGTTGTGTTGTGCAGAAGTCAGGTTGATACACATCCGACAGCCCTATTGGACAATTGTTAGATACATACATAATTCCACATGTGTTCATTCATATTTTTGATCCCTTCAGTGAGAATCTACAATGTGAATAGTCATGAAAATAAAAGAAACGCATTGAATGAGAAGGTGTGTCCAAATTTTTGGCCTGTACTGTATATGTCCCAAGAACAGTCCCTGTGAATTTCATGACCCTGACATTAATAGGAAAGGATCTATTGTCTACACAGACAGACAGACAGACACAAGGGGCTCTAATTTCCTGGCGCAGCGCAGGTGGCGTAGCGAGGCGCAGCCTGCGCAGTGGTAATTTCGTACGGCGCAGCCCGCCTAGTGGTAATTTCGTGAGGTGCGCAGCCTTCGGTAGACGAAGGTGCGCCGAGATGGGTGTGGCGGCGTAGTAGGGGGAGGTGTCACATATTCATCAAGACGCAGTGACAATTTCGTAGAAAAAGTCTCCGCTGGAGTTGCGCAGAAAACTCGCCAGTTCCAACCTGGTTTAATTTCCGTGCCAGGGCCGGCCCTTGCCTATACGATTGCCTAGGCAAAAATCCATCCCTTTATTGGCAACAATTAGTCCTGACTTGTTCTTAATAGTTCTCCTTTATTAACACGCTTTCCAATTTAAGAATAATCAAGTGGCAATTGAAGACACGGCTTCTCACCCCCTATGCGATCTAACAGCAACAATTGGGCTACATTCAGTTCAGAAAAATAATTATAATTTGGCCTATGCACTGGCACTCAGCGACGTAACTTTTTTTTCCTGCGAGAGCGGCATTTCAGAAATCGGGAAAAAATTACCGTTGCTCTGTGCCAGTGCATAGACTTATTTATAATTAAATTATTTTTCTGTACTGACTGTAGCCCATTATTTTGTCACTGTTAGATCGCAAGGGGGAGAGAAGTCTTCAATTGCCACTTAGTTAATCTTGAATTGGAAAACGTGTTTATAAGGAAAACCATCAAGAATTAGCCAGGACTAATTGTAGTCAATAAAGGGTAGGATATTTTACCCCAAATTTAGCCGTCTGGCGCCGGCCCTGGTAATAATAAGAACACGCTATCCATCGTTTCTCTTGCCAGTGAGCAAGATTTGACTCGGTTGTGTTATACCCAAACACGCCTTCTTCGCCAACTTGCGCTGGAAGGAGGGGCAGAGGCGTGACAGAGGAGTACTTGCGCCAGGCTACGCCGGGCACGAAATTGCCACATACACCTGCACCCGTTGGCACGGCACACCCCCCATGCGCCGCGCCTGGGCCTGGTCTACGAAATTAGAGCCCAAGGTCTTCACAATACCCGATGGCCATATTTTGGCCTCTGGTAATGAAACTGTTATTATGATAAGAGTTTTGATAGTAAATGATACAAACGATCTAGATATTGTCAATTCTGAGGCTATAAAAACAAGGCATCCTGGGTTTGAATATATCATTCAGTATAGTGTGATCTAGGCTCACTGAGGTGCTGCAAGCAGCAGACATAGAATATGAAATATGTATGTGACCTTGTCTCACAATGTGAAAGAAATATGCTTTTTCTAACTTTGAACCTACTTAAGGAGAAATTCAAGTGAATATTAGAAGTCAATGGGTTAACCAAACAGTTGGAATCAACAAATTATCTGGAACATCATTTTAAGTTATAGGATCAAGTTTTTCTCCAATGGAACTAATGGGCCAATCCTGAACCAAGAAATGACTACGCCTGATAAATATCCATATATTATCGGCCATGCACTTGGCAACACAAAAACTTTTCAACCATTTAACTGCCTGCTCAACCTTTTGGCAGAGCACATATTGAGTCACTACTTCTAACTGAAAGATGAGTTGAACTTAACAGATCAGATTTTTTTTTAACCATTACAGAGTGCAAATGATTATTGGAAAAGGCTTAATCGGGCTAAGTTCAACACATCTTTCAATTTAGTACAGTGACTCAAACTGTGCTTGACCAAAAGGGAGTAGGCAGTAAAAGGGTTAAGAGGGAAAAACATTTTTAGAACTGAATTACAGACTAAATTCAATATGTTGCGCATTTAAATACAATAAGAAAATACATTATTTTGGGATTTGGGGTGTTTATACAGAGACATTTGCCTAATGTCTGTATTTGGTTTTGCCATGTCTGATCAATCATACTATGCGCAATCCGATTAAAATAACAGTTCTATTTAAACTGGAACATGAAAAAACATAAAAAGAAAAGTGGCATAAATTCAAAAATTCAGTGCAACTCAAATGGTAACAAAGTTCAGTTTATTCATAATTAAACTTCGTTTTTGCCTGCATATTTATATCAATAACAGATGTATTAGGGTTTTGAAACAATTGCTATGCAATTAAAAATTATCCATTTTGCTGAAGTTTGAGGTCTGCAGCTGGTTTATCCCTCAAAGGATTAAGATTAAAAATGTGTAATTAGAACGTTCAGTCACACTTTAGATGAAGTGTTGCTCGTAAACGCTTTATACAGCATGTATATTGCCTTCATAAATGAGACGTAATGTCTTCATAAATCATACTTAAGTAAATGTCATACTTTGTAAAGGGTGAAATAACACATCCATATTCAGCATGTGATGCCAGATGTGACAATGACAATGTCACTTAGCTGACAATGCCACCCTTTATAGCATTTAGCCTCTAGCTAAGTGACATAGTCAATTATATCACATCTGGCATCACATGCTGAATAAGGATGTGTTGTTTCACCCTTTATAAAGCATGAGATTTGCTTATGTATGATTCATGAAGATATTATGTCTCATTCATGAAGGCATTATACATGCTGTATGAAGCCTTTATGAGCAACACCATCTAAAGTGTGACCGAATGTTCTCAGCCGAACATGCAATGCTGATGTAAAAATATCCACTGATAACTGAAGAAATTGAGTCATCTGACACAAAATAAGTAATAAAAAGGAAAACTATACTTGTGAGAGGTTCACACGGGGAATCATCACCCATTAGTCAATGACTGACAATTTATCTCTCAAATATTTTCAGTCACCATAAAATATTAACACTGACTTTGTCCTTTATCCCTACACCATCATATAAATGTTATGTTTGAAGAGTAATAATTCCTTCAGATTTGTGTCTGGACAAGGCACACAAAAATAAAAAAAAGATTACTGGTTCAGTCTCGCGAGAGATGAACTGAATCAGCAGAATTATATTTCACACAAAATACACTTGCACATCTTAGCTTATGACATCCACAAAAGATAATCAAAATACTGACCCACATGAATAAGCACTTGGATCTCTGCAGCATTGGAACATTAAAAGGTTTATCAGCTGTGTGACTACATGCCATAACCATAGTAAAATTCAAGGGCATGATGCAAAAAATGGACTTAGCTTACAACTGCACTAATACCATATACAGTATCTTTTCATACAGTACATGCTCACAGTGTTACTAATGTTAACAGTTGTCTTTGATTTCAGTTTAGCATGCTCATATGAAAGGAACTGAAGAGCCTAGTGTTAAAAGTACTTCAGTCATTTTTTCACACACCATGAGGTAAGGATGAGACTTGTTTCATAGTTACCTAAGTCGAGATTGTCTTAAAATTGATATTTTGTGACTGAAATACTTTTAGCACTGGGATGTTTAATTAGCAGAATCTAAGGATCTATTGGATAATCAGACCCTTTTTTCTCAAAATAGACATTTTGTGACATATTAGCACCAAGGTATTCAATAGCTTAAAGTGTTATACATTTCTGCCAAATGTTATAAACTAGCCATACCCGCGTTCTGCAGGGGGCTGATTGCAGCCAATAATCCTGATGAATAGAGACGTCAACCATCGTCAAGGTAACGAAAAGCATTAACGGATAAAATGGCCCAAATTTCAGTGATGGGGCGAGTTGATTCGATCCCATATGGCGGAAAACAGAGGCAGGCTCGTCTGGAACTTATATGCCAAAGAGCATGGGGATCCGTTTGGCAGATTGGGAGGAGATACGTCGCAAAGACCGAGCATACAGAGAATTAAAATAGAGATGAGAACATCTTGAATGATGGGATCTTGAGTGTGTCTTTGTCCCATTCAACAGTGGATTTGCCCATTTGAGCATCCCTGGACTGAGCTACTGGGCATATTGGTGACATCGGACCAACATTTCAAACACTTTCAGATCTGAATGGTACTACACAAATTACATTCAATAGCTTATAAGTGTCATGAGGGAAATGTTGATATACCAGTAACCTGGACAACATACTGAAGTCACTCAGCTTTTAATGTTGTACCAATCCCAATTCCAATGAAGTTCGGACGTTGTGTAAAACATGAATAAAAACAGAATGCAATGATTTGCAATCTCATTAACCCCCATTTTATTCAGAATAGAACATAGACAACATATCTGAAGTTGAAAGTGAGACATCTTACCATTTCATGAAAAATATTAGCTCATTTTGAATTTGATGGCAGCAACACATCTCAAAAAAGTTGGAACAGGGGCAACAAAAGGCTGAAAAAGTAAAAGGTACAAATAAAAAATAGCTGAAAGAGCATTTTACAACTATTTAGGTTAATTAGCAACAGGTCAGTAACATGACTGGGTATAAAAAGAGCAATATACAGAGGCAGAGTCTGTCAGATGTAAAGATGGGCAGAGGTCTCACCAATCTGCAAAAAACTGAGTCTAAAAATTGTGGAACAATTTCACAAAAATGTTCCTCAGTGTAAAATTGCAAATATTTTGAATATCCCACCATATGCAACACATAATATCATCAAAAGATTCAGATAATCTGGAGAAATCTCTGTGCGCATGAGACAAGTCCGAAGGTCAATATTGGATGCTTGTGACCATCGGGCCCTCAGGCTGCACTGCATTAAAATCAGGCATATGCTTGCACTGGAATTCACTGCAAGGGTTCAGGAACAGTTCCAGAAATCATTGTGAACAAAGTCTGCTGTGCAATCGACAAATGCAAGTTAAAGCTGTATCATGCAACGAAGAAGCCATATGTGAAAACGATCCAGAAATGCTGCCGTCCTCTTTGAGCCAAAACTCATTTAAAATAAACTGAGGCAAAATGGAAAACTGATCTGTGGTCAGATGAATCAAAATTTGAAATTCTTTTTGGAAACCACAGACACCGTGTCGTGTCGACTAAAGAGGAGAGGGACCATCCAGCTTATTATCAGTGCTCCGTTCAAAAGCTTGCTTCTCTGATGGTATGGGGTTGCTTTAGTGCCTATGGCATGGGCAGCTTACACATCTGGATAGGCATTATCATTGCTGAAAAGTATCAGGTTTTCAACAACGTCTCTTTCAGGCGAGGCCTTGCATATTTCAGCAAGACAATTTTAACCCACATACTGCATCCATCACAAAAGCATGGCTTCACTGTAGAAGAGTCCGGCTGCAGAAATGGTCTGCCTGCAGTCCAGACCTTTCACCAATAGAAAACATTTGGCGCATCATAAAATGAAACATAACGCGCTGCAGAACACCCCTCAGCCCGGACATGATTTCCTGCCTCAACGTCACAGCGCAACGGTCAAAGGTCAAATCCAGCAAAAAATGTGACGTTGCACATATGTGTGTGACAGTGAGATACCATACCAAATTTGATGAAGCTGCGAACATTAGATGCCGAGTTCTGGCCCAGAAAATGTCACCTGGACAAGATTTCCAGCGTCAAGGTCACAGCGCTAAGGTCAACGGTGAAATCCAGCAAAAAACCTAACACAGCACATTTATGGGTCATACCAAATTTGGTGAAGCTGCGATCATTAATTACCAAGTACTGGCCCGGACAAAATCATGGACGGATGACGGGCAACAGGCGGACACGGAGGTGACGACAATACCCCTCCGGGCCGGAGTCGGCCGAGGGGTAAAAATCTAGCTTAGAAGGCCCAGGACTGTTGAGCAGCTAGAATCCTACATAAGACAAGAGTGGGACAGCATCTTTCTTCCAAAACTCTAGCATCTTGCCGCCTCATTCCCCAGATGTTTACAGACTGTCGTTAAAAGAAGAGGGGATGCTACACAATGGTAAACATGGCGCTGTCCCAACTTTTTTGAGATGTGCTGCTGCCATTAAATTTAGAATGAGCTAATATTTTTTCATGAAATAGTAAAATGTTTCACTTTCAACATCTGATATGTTTCTAAGTTCTATTGTAAATAAAATGTGGGCTTATGAGATTTGTAAGTCATAGCATTCTGTTTTTATTCACATTTTGCACAACATCCCAACTTCATTAGAATTGGGGTTTGTAATAGCTGCACTTTTTACTTTACTAATAAAATGTATATATTTTCAATTCACACCGAAGCTCTCATTTCTATTTTAGCACCAAAATGACAATCACTGTAGCAAATGCTTATTTTAAACAAACATAGGACATTAGCACCATTTTCAGGATTTAAAATATCGCTATTCACCATTGTCTATTTCCCATTCTAACTCAAAGCAACTCCTATTTCAGGACAATTACTAAAATATGGCTGATACATGATGTTATATTATTGTGGTATATACATTTAAAAGGAAATATCAATATTATTGCGCCGACTTGCAGCATATCGAAACACAGGATAAATCGTCAAAGTAATGTACAATCTTTTGACAATCAGGTCAATAGAAGATGTTTTGCAAGTTCACAATACTTATTTGAACCAGTACAGGTAATTTGAGGTCACAGCAGGAAAGCACATGTTGTTGCGGCATGAGCCCCCGTAGCTCGAAGGACACTCGGAGCATGGAATGCCGACCTTGTAAGGAGCCTCACCAATCCAGTTCCCCCTGTAGGGCACAGAAAAAAACCTGAGTAATGCCTGTAATGTAATTGGAGAGGATTCTCCCAAACTCAAACATGCTCTCATTTATGCATGCTTACAACTATCTAAATAAAGTGAGAAAAAATTACATGAGAGCAGCCTAAAAAAGTGTGGTCATATGCACACATCGATACCTTGTCGATGCAGTGATTTGACTAAAAACAATCCAATCATTGCCAGAATTGATAGGGGTCCTCTTCATATGACCATTGACCAACAACACAAAAATGAAAAGAATCCAAGTTGAGTGAGAGCAATGAATTGTGGATGGACAGACAGACGGACAAGGGGCGATCGCAATATATGCCCATCTGGTGGAGTGGGCATATTAAAAAAATGAATGGCTCAAAATGAAAGAAATAAACAGGTAGTAAATGCTTACTTCGGAGAGTAATCGCACACAAGGTAGGTTGCCCTCCTCCAAACTGCACCCCACACATACATATTGAAGCAGGTATGAACAGCACAACCAACTCTGTTTGACGTAGCCCACACCATCTGCCATAACAAAGAAAAGTCATTCAGAGGCCCATTTGCACACAGCATGTTCTGCGTGCAGGAGTGAGGTGTTCATGGCTTACCTGCGTGTAGTGTGTGCACATGGGACCATAACAGCGCAGTGGACACTGGGGGTTGCAGTCTCGGGGGTATGGGAAAACATAGTCCCTGACCTCATCGTACCATGGTCTCACCAGCTGAAGGATGGATCTGTACCTGAAAGGAGGCATGGTCCATCAATTTTCAGGACAATTCCTTTCGAGGTGCAGTCTGCTCACATGCAGACTATCTTTATCCAATGTCAAAGCCTCTTTGTCCACAGAGAGCGCCAGCCTTACAGATAAGAATGACTTGATGGCCACTCAGAAAATGAGTAAGGCTTCCTAATCACCCTGAGCTTTGAGGAAAATGATAATGACAAAGAATTGAATTCATAAAGAAACAGAAATAATAAAGGATCCAAATGTTCAATTTCTTATTTACCTCTTAATTGCTAGATTACGAATAATCAATAAGGGCCATTTTGGATGCAGGCTATCATTCCAACCAAACAGTCACTTGCCTGATGCAACAAATCAAATCGGAATACGCATGCACATTAACTGAGGAGTAGGCAAAAATATGTTTGTGAAATTTGTAGTATTTGAAGTATTTCCAAATCCTTTGCATGGGTCATACTGTATGAGAACAATGGCCACATGGCCAGGTGCATTTGGCAGCATTCTGCAGTATGCGACCAATGCAAATCGCACTATCCCATAAGATGCCAAGCTGTTTTCATGATAACAGAGGAACTGATAGCTCTCAGAAGAAAAAGATTCATAAAATAGATGCTATATTAGCTAGTATTTTTAAAAATATTTATTAATGTAACCAGCTCTGACCTATCAACTTTAAATTTTCACGGGGGATGGTTACACTACGTGTTTCGTAAACCGGAGATGGGTGAGATGGCCGAATAGTATACCTGATTTTGTGCATGCACTGCTGACTCATACACATTGTACCTACTAAATCACTAGTTGAGTCATAGGTATCAATGCAAATTCCGTACGTACATATGTAGTTTGGGTATTCAGGCAGGGCTAAGGTCTTTAACAATGGGAATGATCATTAGAATCAGAAGCATAACTGCATAGCTGGAACAAAAGCCTGTACCCACACTGGTCATTTCTGGATGAGGTTAAATACCTCTGCATTTCATTATATTATTAACATTTATCAGATGCAGCACAGAACACAAAGTGATTTCATTGCAAACCAATGGATGCAGTGAAAAATAATACTTTGGCATAAGCCACTAATAAACAAAAAGATTCTGTGAAAATTTGACATGCATGGCATGTAAACTACACGAAAGTTTCACATACTGTCCTGTTCGGACTGAGAGGTTCTGTCCCAGAAATCTCAGGAGGTGCTGGGGGCCGTGATCCCAGATGCAGGTAGCAGCCCAGGCCTCGGCGGATCGGGCTAACTCCTCGTCCCAGACCTATTCAGGAACAAGGCACTGTTAACCCCAAAATTGGGTGGACCTACCATACGCTACTCGAAACACAAGCAGCCTGCCTATTTATGAACACTGAGACAGCTGTGTTTTTCCTACTAAATACATATTGTTGCAAGAAAGTTATTCTCACAATGTAAATCAGCCATGCTCATGAATGGTGAGTGAAAGACATTTCATATACAGCTCAGTATGCAGTCTTTAGCATACCCTTCTTGACTGGCTCAGGTAACACAAAAATTATAAAACTTTCTCAGTGACTAACCCTATCAGAACCAAAAAACTATGTGCTCTGAACAGAGCTATGGGGCAATCAGCAACGATCAACAATGGCATGGTATGGAATCCATCCGAGACTTTGAGTCAAAACCTTTGTGTGAATTTTCCTCCTATTCATCAACATGCCCGTCTATAGAGTACGTGTCCTTTGTTATGCTTATGTCTTGCATGTATTCCCCTCCTCGGCTGTGACTCGCTTCCTTGTTACTTCATGATGACTCTGTGATGCATGTTGAAACCCTCTGCTTTGAGTTAAACATTGCTGGATTGTAATTTCCAGGATTGGGACCGTGCTCAAGTTAACCCAGCTCAAGCCAGTTTCTCTGTCAAGTTTAATATGAACATGCTCCCAAGCCCAATTCAAGGTCCAGGATTGGGACCGCGTTCTTGTTAACCCTTCCAAGTCTGTTCCTCTGTCCAGTTTGTTAGGAACAAGCTCCCAATCCTTCTACAGTCATCAGGATTGAAACCAAGTTCCCCTCCGCTACTCCATCCTACCGTCGGACAATTCAGCTCTGGCGCAGTGTGTACCTCCTCTAGCTATCATGCCAGAAGCCACTGGCCAAAGATTTGCAGCAATGTTATTGCTTTGTCAAATAACCTCTGGGTTGAACTGTGCTCTTTGTCCTGTGGGGTTCCATCCTCGTCATTACCGTTCTGCTGCCCATAAAACTGTCAACTGAACTCTGCCTCCACACTTCATTTCTAGTCTGAATCATATCAGTAAAATCCAGTAATGAGGTGGAATCAGAGGAGATTCCTTGCCCAGTTGATGCCTTAGGGTATTAGGGAGTGCAAATAGCTCAGCAGAAGGATGAGCTCCAGCAGCTTCGCCAGTCCATTGGAGCCCTTCCTAATCAATCTGAGGCTGTGACAGAAATTTCACGAGCCTCCACCACTGCCACTCAAACTGACAGTGCCTGCATGCAGCCAACCCACCCTCAGATGCTAGCCCTTTGAGAGCCCAAGCTGGTAGTCCTAGACTTCTATAGAGGTGATCCTACCACCTGTTGAAATTTTCTGGCTCAGTGTACAATGCTTTTTGAGCTTTAGGCATCTTCTTTTCCCACTAAACATTCCACAGTTGCCTTTGTCATCACTCGTCTATCTGGACATGCTAAGCATAGGGCTGCCACCTGCTGGGAGGCAGGGCATCCAGCAGAGTCATCCTTTGCAGCCTTCACTGGCAGGATGACGGAAATGTTTGTCGAGTCTCACTCCAGTCATGCCACTGCCCAGAAGCTGCCCCAGCTGCAGTGGCACAACCTGTCGACATCAAGTTATTCTATATACTTCCGCACCTTAGCTGTCTCCACATGCTGGGGATGCATGGGCATTGTACAATGTCAACCTGTTCAGATAAGCAGACTGTAATCAGTTCAAGTTCATCTCCTGTGTCTTCCCTCCAGACCTGGACAAACTCATCAACCTGGCACTGAGGATTGACAAATGACTGCAAGAAAGGTGGTTGCACCAGCAGGCGGGGTTGCAGAGGCCTTATCTGCCTGCATCCCAAGATGCTCAAACTGAAGCTCATTCCCATCTGGCTCCACCAGTACCAATGGTCATTGACTAGGCTCGCCTTCACAAGCTGCCCCCTGAAGAGTGGCTGCAAAGGATTAAGTTGAATCTCAGCGTGTATTGCAGTGGAACCAACCGTGCCATTGCCGACAGCCCAGTTTGGCAGATACGAGTGACATCTGGTAGAGAGATGCAGTCGGGTGCTGCTGTCTTATCTTCCCTTCCACTCTGTCTAATGGGTCTGACCTGGCAGGGCTGCCCAGTTACCAACTGGGCTTTAAATGACTGGCGTGGAAGGGACCTTTATTAATTCTAGTTTTGTATGCCACTTGAGGGAACCTACTGTGCCTCCCTCAGCTCCTCTTCAGTCCCAGGGTCTGACAGGGATTACCCTTCCTTGCATCACTGAGGTAACTTGATCAGAGCCCATACTAACCTCTGGTAACCATACTCAAGGCTTAGCATTTCTTATCATGAGGTCACTGCATACCCAATGGTGTTGGGGGAGCCTTAGCTTGAACATCATGACCCTTGTGAGGACTGGCCACTGGGATAACATAACATGAATGGCAAGAACAGGCCTTTCAGCCCAACTACGCTCGCCAGTTTCTTTATACTATTGTGAATATATCCCTTCAGATACTCAATGACTCAATGGTATCTAGCTTTAAGTGAAGCCTGCTCTTGAAAACCCCCACGGTCTCTGCCTCAACAATAGGGTCAGGCAAGCTATTCCACATTGAAATTATTCTTTGGGTGAAGAAATATTTCCGAATATCAGTGCTAAATTTACCTTTGGTCAATTTCCATTTGTGAACCCGAGTTCTACTCACAACACTTGGTCGAAGGAATCCTACATAATTCACTTTGTTAATCCTTTTAACATATTTAAAGACCTCAATCAAATCACCCCCCAGTCTCCTTTTCCTAAGACTAAAGAGATTAAGGATCTTCAGCCTCTTCTCAGAGCTTTAATCTTTTATACCTGGAATAAGCTTAGTGGCCCTTCTCTGAACTTTCTCTAGAGCCGCTATATCTTTCTTTAAGTATGGTCCCCAGAACTGTACACAATACTCCAGATGTGGCCTGACGAATGTGTTGCACAAAAGAAGCATCACCTCCTTAGACTTGTACTCAATACTTTTGGAAATGTATGCCAGCATCCGACTGGCTTTTTTAACTGCTACGGCACAATGGCTAGAGTCTGTGAGGGTCCGGTCAACAATCACTCCCAGATCTTTCTCGTGTACAGCACATTCCGGTTTTACACCTCCCATGAAGTTATCCCGTCTAATGTTTTTATTACCTACATGTACAACTTTACATTTTGCTACATTAAATTTTATTTGCCACATTTCAGCCAAATTCTGGATTCTATCCAAATCATCCTGAATCACTTTAGTGGACCCTAAACTATTTCCCAAACCCCCCAATTTAGTATCATCTGCAAATTTAACCAATCTGCTCTCAATATTACTATCAAGAACATTAATGTAGATGAGGAACAGCAGGGGCCCCAACACCAATCCCTGGGGGACGCCACTCCCCACCATACCTAGCTCAGATGAGATACCACTGACCACCACTCTTTGTGTTCTGTCCAGTAACTAGTTTTGAATCCACTCCAGAATACCTCCTGTAACTCCAATGGAAGTCAATTTAAAAATTAGTCTCTTATGCAGTACTGTATCGAATGCTTTCTGAAAATCCAAGTATATGATGTCATAAGCCCTGCTCTGGTCATAAGTATTGGTGGCCTCTTCAAAAAATTCCAGAAGGTTTGTCAGGCATGACCTTCCCTTTCGAAAACCATGTTGGCTATCCCTCAAGATACTGTTCCGTTCAAGAAATAAGTCCAGCTCATCTTTTATGATAGATTCCAATATCTAGCACGCAATGCAAGTTAAACTGACTGGCCTGTAATTTCCTGGCTCGGTACGGTCCCCTTTCTAATATACTGGTACAATATTGCCCTGTTTCCAATCATTTGGTATGTCTCCAGTTTCTAAAGACCGCCTGAAGATAATGGATAGCGGCTTAAAGATGATATCACCAACTTCCCTGAGCACTCTAGGATATAAGCCATCAGGACCCGCCGCCTTATCTGCCTTTAGTTTATGCAACTTGTCTAATATTTCATTATAAATTTCTGCTAAATAATCTTGAGCATTTAACATGCCCTCTGGCCAAATAAAGACCCCCTCTGAGGTAAAAGTCTCAACAAAGTAACTGTTTAAGGCATCCGCAATGTCCTTGTTATCAAATAGCAGCGATCTGTTTTTATTCCTAATGCACTTAACCTGCTCTTTGACTTTCCTTTTTCTGCTACAGTACTGAAAGAAGCGTTTAGGGTTAGTTTTTGCCCCCTCTGCAATTTGTCTTTCATACAGTCTTCTAGCATTCCTCAGCTCTTTTTTCACCACAGCCAGCATTTTACAGTATTCAGCCTTAGTGTTCTAATTGTTATCCTTCATGTAAATCTTATAAAGATTCCTCTTTTCCCTCAAAGTCCTACAAATACTTTTGAACACCTTTGGAATGAATCTGCATTGTGATTCAAGTAAAATCCCCCTAAATCTTTCCCACATCTCATTTATAGACTCACAGTCCAGGAGTGTCTCCCATTTTATTTCACGCATCCTGTCAAAGTTTGCTCGCCTAAAATGATAAATTTTTGTTTTTGAAGTCACCTTTTTAACTTGCCATGAAACATCAAAATTAACAGCAGAGTGATCACTTGTCCCAAGTGGCTCCAGTACCTCAACATTGCATCTGGGTCATTACAGAGCACTAAGTCTAAAATTGCCTTCTCTCTTGTAGGTTTATTTACATACTGCACCAAGAAATTATCATTTATAACATCTAGAAATTCTTCCTCCCCCAACCCTGTCCTTTCACCATTTCCCAATTGATACCAGGATAATTTAAGTCTCCCATAATAATAGTCCTTCCACCTCTACAAGCTTGCGTAATCCTCCTAAAAAGCATTTCATTGACTGTGCTGTCCAAAGCTGGTGATCGATAGCATACTCCTATGTTTAAACCTGTCTCGTATTTGCCAATGAGCCTGACCCAGATATCTTCACAGGGCAAATAATCAAATAATCAAATAATCTAATTCGGGAATTTCCTGTACATTTATGTTTTCGTTAACATAGATTGCTATGCCCCCTCCTCGCCTATTACATCTATCCTTCCTAAAGAGCTTATAACCTTCTATATTATATAGAAGGATCTTGCTCTCAAGATGCTCAATTAGCTGGCACCGGATGCAGACAAACCCATCCTGGAAATCTCTTTCCAAAAGTGCGATCATCCTGCAACCGTCACCCCCCTACCTAATGACCTTGCTCACCCTAGATAAAAGTAAATTACTAATGCCGAGACAGAAGCTGAGGAACCACAATTTATTAATTTATTAACCTAAGAAGCCTTAAGCAGCAGTCACAATAGAAACCGTGGGGAAACTATGTAAATGGATTATAAGCCTCTTTTAACAGGGGCTTAGTTTCAATTAACAGAAATGAAGTACCAAATTGAGCCAAACTCTACATGTAATAAGCACTCCAAATAAGCTGGCTTGAGTTTATCTAGTCCCAGTACTATTATGATACTAAACTAACAATATCACAGGGCTTAGCTGAGAACCCAGATAAAAACACACTGGCTCCAACGCCCAGGAGAAACTGGAAGAGGAGGAGCAATCCGATAAAAACTTCCCTTTTAAATTCCAACCAAACCGAACGGGCGAGTCAAATGACTGCCGCCCTAGTAACTAAATACTAAATCTGAGATCCCCAGCCAAAAATGCAGCAGTACTTATCTAGCTAGTTAGCCGTAAATACAACCAAGGGTCCCGGAAAAGAGTAAAGCCCCGGTTCCCTTTAATTAAAACGGACCGAATAAACAAGTCGTTTACTATGTGAGCAAATTAAACACGGTACCTCCCCCAATTAGCTGTCCTACGCACTCGAACAAGCAGTTAAACTTTAATCGCCTGACCAAGACACAGTAACCGGAGGAAAATACAATGATAGGGTATTTACAATGTGTTTAATCAGAAGAGCCCTTCGGTAATAATACGAGAAAGACAAAAAACCCCGTTTGCGTTAATATTCGAGCTTGGCAATGCGTTTCTGTGGCAATGCAGTCAGAATAGAGAATGAAGGGGACTAAAAAACCCTGGTGAACGTCAGTAATTGTTGGCTAGAAGACTGTATAAAAGGCAGCCACCAAGTTTGAAACCAAGCCGGGTTATAGTTAGATATACAGATAATTGGATTATATTCTTGGCGTTGAGAGGTTGCAAGGGTTCGTTTGCTAAATCAGCTAAGCTACTGAAAAACCAGGCGACAGTACCACAGTCCTTTAAAATTGTTTTACTTTGTAGATCGCACAATTCACTCAGTTAGACAATTATTTAGCATTTAAGTTATTCTCTTAGCGTTAATCTAAGCGTTTCAATTTATTTTACTTTACCTTACTTTGCTCCCAGAGCAAAGGGAGACTGAACCCCCCCCCCAAAAAAAACCCCCAAAAAACCTCCGTCGCCTGTTTGACCAGATTAGCAACTTAATTCGGCTGTTTGCTCACCGAGTTGTTACAAGGGGAAAAAGTGGAAAAAAAGAACACGGGGGGAAGATTCTCCCTGTCTCTACTGCGACAAGGGTTATACATCAGGAGCAAATCGTCTAATCTCACAGCCAGAGGCCAATAACAGCACAACAGTAATCAATAATGAAGTATAGTTAGTCCTGTTCACTGTCTGTCTTTGTGCAACTTCCAGCCCTACTGCACCTCCTTCCTCTAATCCATCAGGAGGAGCCGAGAGACATGAAGAATGCTACCCCCTTCTATCACCACCTGCGTATGGTATTCAGCTAAGCCCGAGCAATGTCACTTCCAACTTGCAAACCCTATAATTCTGGCATTGATTTACTGCCTGGAATATCATCCACCAGTGGTTAGCTGTACTCCCCAGTTAAACAAGAGTCCTAAGCTAAAGAGGAGTAAATACAGTAAATGAGTCCCCGGTGTTATGGCCCCAATTTGTTATTACATTTATAACACAACAGCAACAGCAAGGGATGACACACAGTTTTTAAAACTTAAACACATTTAATTTAACAGACAAAGACAATAACAACTAACTAACAACTAATGAACCTAAAGACCAAGATTGATTAGGAAAAAAAAAGAAATATTTACAGTCCCTTTTTGTGGGGTGGCTTGGTGATGTCCTGGATAATGAAAATGCTCAAACACAGGCAAAGAAATCCACAAAAGAAATGTCACAGGTCTTGAACAGAATGGCAGGTCAGGTCATCTTCTTGCAATTTCTCCTACTACTTTACTGTCTCAATTCTTTTCCTTATATACTCTCTTTCAGACCCCACCCACATTTAGACCTCTTTTTTTTAACTTTCTGAGACTTGCCCCAGACATGTTCAGGACATGTCTAAACATGACTCCAGTCTGAGCTTAACAAAAAAAGGTAAATACTGCCATCTAGTGGCCTATATTCACATTACACCTCCATTCCAAAAGGGAAAAATTTTGACTCATAAAGGCAAAATTTTTCTTTTCAATACAAAATGGTTAAGTGAACACTTGTCTATATATACATATCATACAATATTCAAACACATGATATATACATTCAAACACGGGATAAGCAATCAGCAATTACATTGTCTGTACCCTTCACATGCTTAATTTCCAAGTCAAACTCCTGTAAAATCAAACTCCAATTCAACAATCTCCGATTCTTGTTTTTCATCTTACTCAAAAACATTAACGGATTGTGGTCAGTGTACACAATCATTGGCCCTTGTCCTGTACAAACATAAACCTCAAAGTGTTATAAAGAAAGGACCAGAGCCAACAGTTCCTTCTCTATTGTGGAATAGTTCCTTTGGTGGCGATTGAACTTCCTGGAGAAGTATGCCACGGGATGCTCAATGTCATCAGAGTCACTTCTCTGTAGGAGCACAGATCCACAAGCTTGGTCGCTAGCATCGACCGCGATGGAGAACGGTTTGTTGAAGTCAGGAGATTTGAGCACGGGGAAGTGACACAGCAGAGACTTCAGGCGATCGAAGGCTCTCTGGCATGCATCATCCCAGGTGAACTTTACGCCTTTCTTCAGTTGGTTAGTTAGACTGAGAGCAATCTCAGCAAAGTTCTTGCAGAACTTGCGGTAGTACCCGATCATTCCAAGGAAGCGGCGCAAAGCTTTTTTGTTGTCAGGAACTGGAAAGTCCATGATGGCTTGGACTTTAGCATTTATGGGTGCCACCTTACCCTGGCCTATGACGTAGCCAAGATAGGTGACAGTAGCATAACCAAAGTCACTCTTGTTCAGGTTAACAGTCAGGTTAGCCTGGGTCAGGCGCTGGAACGTCTCTACATCTTTTAGATGTTCTTCCCAGGAGTCACTCCATGTGATCAGGTCATCGATGTATGCACCCGTGTGTGGCAATCCGGCGATTGTAGACTGTATCATCCTTTGGAACGTGGCTGGGGCATTTTTCATGCCAAAGGGTAGGACTTCATACTGGTACAATCCAGATGGTGTGGCAAAAGCAGAGATGCTCTTGGCCCTCTCAGTTAAAGGCACACACCAATAACCCTTCAATAAATCAATCTTGGTCAGAAACTTTGCTTGCCCTACACTATCAATACAATCATCAATCCTAGGTATTGGAAACACATCCGTTCTAGTTACAGCATTGACTTTGCGATAATCTGTACAGAATCTAGTACTTCCATCAGGTTTTGGAACTAGCACACAGGGTGAACTCCAATCGGAGTTGGAGGGTCTGATAATATCATGTTTTAACATGTACTCAACCTCTTTCTCAGCAATCTTTCTCTTTTCAGGATTCATCCGGTATGGATGCTGTTTTATTGGTTTGGCATCACCAACATCTACATCATGAGAGGCTATAGTAACTCTCTTTGGAACATCAGGAAACAAATCCTCATATTTCTTGATCAACCTTTCAAACTGATCTCTCTGTGAGGGTTCTAAGTGCTGGAGTTTTACATCAAGATTTTGCAACACTTCAGTGTTTGACAATTTACATGAAAGAACTTCAGCTTTAATTCTTGGTTCATCATCTTGAAACTCCCCCTCATCTTCACACGTTTCGACCATTGGAGAATCTGAAGTGACAGCTGCAACCCTAGCATTTCTGTCATGATAAGGCTTTAGCATGTTAATATGACACAATTGTTTTGGTTTTCTCCTATCTGGAGTCTTCACAATGTAATTGAGATCATTGAGTTTTGTCAGAATTTCATAAGGACCATGAAATCTAGCCTGCAATGGATTGGACTGCAAGGGAAACAACACAAGGACCTTGTCTCCTGGTTTAAACTCACGGTTTCTAGCCTTATGATCATACCAAGTTTTCATTTTTCCCTGACTTGATTTCAAGTTCTCTTTGGCAAGGTCACAAGCTGCACGCAAACTTTCCTTGAACTTGCTAACATAGTCTAACAGACTGATATGCGGCTCTTTCTCTTGCCATTGTTCACTCAATAATAGCAAAGGTCCTCTCACTTCATGACCAAACACCAGCTCAAATGGACTGAATCCAGTAGACTCCTGCACTGCTTCTCTAGCTGCAAACAACAGCAAATGAACCCCTTCATCCCAGTCTTTCTCATGGTCATAACAATAAGTCCTCATCATTGTCTTGAGAGTGGAATGAAACCGCTCTAAGGCACCCTGACTTTCTGGATGATAGGCACTAGAAAGAATCTGCTTTGCACCTAGTTCATACACAACCTGCTGAAACAATCCTGAAGTGAAATTGCTACCCTGGTCTGACTGAATTTTCCTGGGAAGGCCAAACAACGTGAAGAACTTTATCAAAGCCTTCGAGATTGCAGTTACCTTGATGTTACGTAGAGGTATGGCTTCGGGGAATCTGGTAGATGCACACATGATTGTCAACAAGTACTGATTTCCAGATCTAGTCTTGGGTAACGGACCAACGCAATCAACAATGACCCTAGAGAATGGCTCCCCAAATGCTGGGATAGGCTGCAATGGAGCTACAGGTGGGTCTAACTGGTGTTTTCCAACTACCTGACAAGTATGACAGGTTTTGCAAAAGTAGGAAACGTCTTTCCGAAGCCCAGGCCAAAAGAAGTGTTTCATGATCTTATCAACAGTCTTGTTAACACCAAGATGACCTCCTAAAGGTAAACTATGAGCCATTGTTAAGATCTCATTCCTATAGACCTTCGGAACAACAATTTGCCTGACCACTGCCCAATCTGCATTGGCAGGGATATCAGGAGGGCGCCACTTCCGCATCAACACACCATCCTTGAGATAATACCCAACTGGAACTGCGTCTATTTCTTTATCAGGAAGGGCTCTCCTCTTTAGTACACAAATTTCAGGATCATTAGTTTGCTCCTCAATCAACCGCTTTCTGGACAGAGACAAGTCTCCAGACACATCAGAATCACCAGACCCATCCGGCTGGCTGAATAGAGAACTGATAAAAGTATCTGATAAGTCCTCAAACGGAGAAACCATAGTAGGCCAATCAGAGTCATGAGGCGAACCACCTGAGTCCTGACTATTCAATGTACTGGACGGCACCACAACATCATCTTCTTTAGCCTTCTTGGCCATAGCACGAGTCACTGCGCAAGAAGGATACAGAGATGGGTCCTCATCCCCATTTTCAGTGCTCGGCTGTGAAGTAAGATGTACAGGGGGAACTACTTTGCCCCCAGCCAGGTCATTGCCTAGCAACAGAGAAACACCCTTTATAGGTAGACTTGACATAAGTCCCACCTTTACCTGTCCTGTAACTAAATCTGACTTCAAGAATATAGAGCGCAGGGGTACAGATACAGTCCTCCCTTCAATACCTTGTACAAGTATGAAATCCCCTGAAGCGGTCTCATCACGTAACTCCAAGGAGTCCATCAACAAAAGTGACTGAGAAGCTCCGGTATCCCTTAGGATATATATGGGGACAGGAGTAGTATGCTCATTCAGAGCCACAAATCCCTCTGACACAAATGGAAGAAATTCCTCCCTCACAAAGTCAGCTGTATTAGGCTTTTTAGCCCCACAAGAAGCAGGCAATTTAGCAGATTGGTTATCTACTACAGGGGTTTCTAACCTTGTTTTCACAAAGGCATTTGGTTTGGTATCCTTTTCTTTTTCTTTCTTAGCTTTAAGGAACCAACAGTTAGTTGTAACATGACCAGATTTCTTGCAATAACTGCAAACTAGACCACTTTTGTCACTGTCAGCTTTCACACTTTGATCAGACCTGTTACTGGATTTCTGAGCACCATCACCAGATTTGTCTTTGTCTTTGGGTGAGGAATCTTGGGTATCACCGTAACCCTTTTTCTGAAATTGGGACCATTTATTGTTACTGCTAGACTGAAATTTGGACTTATGAGTGAGAACATATTCATCTGCAAATTTGGCAGCTGATTGCAAGTTCAGTGCTTGCTTCTCATTAAGGTAGGTCTTAACATCATCCTTAACACAGTTCTTGAATTCTTCAACTAACACCATCTCTTTTAGTGAGTTGAAATCATCCTTGACCTCCATAGAAGTACACCAGCGCTCAAAGCAAACCTGCTTCTCATTAGCAAATTCAACATAAGTCTGATTTTCAGATTTCTTCAGACCTCTGAATTTCTGTCGGTAAGCCTCTGGAACCAACTCATAAGCTCTCAAAATAACCTTTTTGACAACCTCATAATCAGAGGAATCATCTGCAGACAAAGCCGAATAGGCTTGTTGAGCTTTACCCTTGAGGACAGTTTGCAACATCAGAGGCCAGTGTTCCTTTGGCCACTGGCAACTCTTTGCTACCTTTTCAAAACACTGGAAATAGTTGTCAACATCCTTTTCTGAAAATGGAGGCACCAGTTTTACCTCCTGACTGGCACAAAATTTATTTTTAGTTTCAATTTTAATTTTTAGTTGCTCCATTTGGAGTCTTTCTTCTCTATCGAATTTCTCTAATTCAAAATCTCTCTGTCTCTGTCTCTCTCTTTCTGCTCTTTCCTCTTTCTCTCTCTCAAATTCTCTTTGTTTTTCTTCTCTTGCTAATTTTTCTAACTCAAACTGCCTTTGTTTTTCTTTTTCTTCCCTCTCAAATTCTCTTTGTTTCTCTTTTTCCTCCCTTTCTTTTTTCTCTTCTCTTGCTAATTTTTCCAACTCAAACTGCCTTTGTTTTTCTTTTTCCTCCCTTTCAATCTCTAGCATTTTTAATTTAAGTTCCATTTGTATATTTGGATTTTCCACTGGAAACTGTTCCAGATCTCCTGGTGCAAACACATTTTCATCAATGTAATATTCAACTATCTCTCTAGCCAGTCTTGCTTTTCGCAGGGCTGGTTTCACCTCTGTCAGCTCTAAATGTCTGCAAATTTCTAGCAGTTCTGTCTTTTTAAAAGACTTCAAAACCCCTACGGTTGGTGATGCCAAGAAATCATCCATTGCTGTTGTCAATATATATGTAGGAAAATTTACAAAAACAATTTCACAATTTGGAATGTTAGATTTTCAATAAATTACTCACACAATGGTCTATCCCGGACCTTGAGCCCCCAATTTGTTATTGCCCCAATTTGTTATTACATTTATAACACAACAGCAACAGCAAGGGATGACACACAGTTTTTAAAACTTAAACACATTTAATTTAACAGACAAAGACAATAACAACTAACTAACAACTAATGAACCTAAAGACCAAGATTGATTAGGAAAAAAAAAGAAATATTTACAGTCCCTTTTTGTGGGGTGGCTTGGTGATGTCCTGGATAATGAAAATGCTCAAACACAGGCAAAGAAATCCACAAAAGAAATGTCACAGGTCTTGAACAGAATGGCAGGTCTGGTCATCTTCTTGCAATTTCTCCTACTACTTTACTGTCTCAATTCTTTTCCTTATATACTCTCTTTCAGACCCCACCCACATTTAGACCTCTTTTTTTTAACTTTCTGAGACTTGCCCCAGACATGTTCAGGATATGTCTAAACATGACTCCAGTCTGAGCTTAACAAAAAAAGGTAAATACTGCCATCTAGTGGCCTATATTCACATTACACCGGCTTCTGAAATAATTTGGGCTTCCTCATCACCAGTCAGAGCTGGAAACTTCCTCGTGACCAAGAAAGATGGGTCGCTACATCCCTGCATTTATTATCAGGGACTAAATGCAATTACAAAAGAGAATCATTATTCTTTGCCTTTGATAGACTCAGCATTCTCCAATCTCCAAGGCTGTCGCCTCTTTTCCAAGCTGGATTTGCATAATGCTTACCTTTAGGTGTGAATACAGGAAGGAAATGAACAGAAGACAGCGATTAACTAGAGTCCTTATATACTGAGAGTAGCGACATAGGGGTTACCAAAAACAATTGGTCATATATCATATCATATCATATCATATCATAATCATATCATAATACTTAATTATCCCGAAGGAAATTTTGGCTACATCGCAAACACACATTTCACAACAACACAAAAAAAAAAAAAAAAAATATATATATATATATATATATTATATATATATATATAGCATTAAAATATCGAAGTGAAATTTACAACAATGATTACCAAGACATGATGTTATAAATAACAATGGATTAAAAAATATATAAATATAGGTACTAGAAGGCAACATTGGGACATGATCATTAAAAGTAAATACAGAAACTAAAAAAAAAACCTAGCAAGATAATCCTATGTTAAGAGAACCTAGCTATTATTTAAATAACGCATACCAGCTGGTATAAACGATTGACGGAACCTGTTTGTTCTAATGATCGGCATGCGCAGACGACATTTGGAGGGAAGAAATTAAAAATCAGAAAAGAGAGTGTTAGAGGTGTCATTTAAGATTTTTTGCACTTTTTAAATAATTTTCTGCTCGTAAAGAAAGCCGATGGGTAATACAGAGTCCGAACCGATGATTTTGCGTGCAGTATTAACAATTTTGTTCAGTTTAGATTTGTTTTGAACAGACAGGTTACCAAACCAACAGACAAGGTTAAAAGTTAAAACACTTTACAAAAACGTTTTGTAAAATAACACCATGAGAGTAACATCAATTTTAAAACTGTTTAACCGGCGTAAAAAGTATAATCTCTGTTGGCCGTTTTTGCATAAGTAATCAACATTGTCATTCCAGGTAAGTTTACAATCAATGATGGTGCCAGGATATTTATACTTATCAACAACTTTAATTTCTTCATCATTTATCACAATAGGTTGTAAAGGGCAAGGTGATTTCATAAAATCGATGACCATTTCTTTAGATTTCTTCGTATTCAAAATCAAAAAATTATCTTTACACCAATTTATGAAATTCAGAACTTTGTTTTTGTCGAAAAGGTCAGACGATTTTAAGAGTGAGACAATGGCTGCGTCATCAGCAAACTTAACAATAAAAAAGTTGGCTGCTTTACTGATACAATCATTGGTATAAATTATAAACAATATGGGTGACAAAACACATCCTTGTGGTGCCCCAGTTGACAAATTAATAACAGACGAAGAAGTACCATTAACATTTACGATTTGAGGTCTGTCAATCATGAAAGAATTTATCCATTTGATGAGGTTGCTATTTACACAAATGTCCAATAACTTTGATAACAGAATATGAGGTTGAATTGTATTGAAAGCTGAAGAAATGTCTGCAAAAATAAAATTCTCACATATGATCCAATTCTAAATGTTTGTATACTAAGTTTAAGATAGAGAATGTTGCATCGTCCGTGCCTCTCCCTCATCGATAGGCGAACTGTAGCGGATCTAGTTGTTCTTCGACCTCACGCATAAGTAGTTGTTTAACAATGCATTCAAGACTTTTCATTGCGACAGACATGAGGGCAACCGGACGATAGTCGTTTAACACCTTCGGGTAGTGTATTTTCGGAAGCGGTACAATGTTCGACTTTTTCCATGTAGTCAGTATCTAATGTAAAAGGAGAGTTAATTGAAATATGCGCTGAAACACACCACACAGTTGTAATCGACACTCCTTAAGAACTATGGGTGAAAGATTATCAGGCCCGGAACTCTTACGGCAGCTCAGTTTCCTAAATGTGTCAATGACATCATCAGATTTCTGGGGTATCACTTGCACTAAGATTTGACAAAATATCGAGTCTTTCTTCTGAAAAATCGTTCACATCAAATGGAGAATAGAAAATATTTAACTGATTTGCAAAGTTCAAATTGTCACTTACATGAATGTCCGACTGCTTCCTGTTAGTTCCAAGAATGGTTTTGACACAGTTCCATCCCGCACGTAAATTATTTTCCCAAAATTTGGATTCAAGCTTTTCTTTATACTTCGTCTGGCACTCCTTTGTACAACGTAGTATTTCTTTTTGCATATATTTCACACTGAGCATATCTCCTGAGCAAAATGCAGGCTTTTGTCATTAAGTAAGGCCTTCAATTCTTTTGACACCCATGGCTTGTTGTTACGGAAGATTTTGATTAATCTAGTTGGTATGATAGAGTCCACGCTAAAGTTTATATAGGATGTTACCACATCACACAATTCATCGACACTGCCTTACTCTTGTTCGAATACGTCCCACACTGTACTATCAAAGCATGCTTGCAGCTCGTCCATAGATTCTTCGAGTAAATTTTAATTGTTTTCTCCTCGGGTTTTTAAGTTTTCAGTTTCTGTTTATAGGCCGGAATTAAATAAACTGCGTTGTGGTCAGATGTCCCTAAGGTGGCAGGCAACATGACTTGTAGGCGTCCTTGACATTCCCATAACACAAATCAAGTGTCTTACTGCCTCTTGTCTCACAGTCCACATACTGATATAAATGTGGTAAACATGATTTGAGGTTGCAACTATTAAAGTCACCCAGTATGAATTTAGAGGCATCCACTGAGAGCATATCAAGTTTGTTAACCAAATCACATAACACATCTGCAGCACGTTTATCATTCCCATCAGGGGGGATATACACAACAGTAATGAACACTTGTGCAAATTCCCTAGGCAAATAAATGAGCCTAACGAAACACATAACAGTTCAATGTCAGGCGTGCATATATTGTCCCTAACCACATAGTTAGTACACCATTTGGAATTAACATACATACATACGCCGCCTCCGCTTGATTTACCGGTTTTTACTTCATCCCTGTCCAGCCGTATTGGGGTACTGAATCCATCTAGAGACAAACTTGCGTTATCTATACTGTCCGTAAGCCAGGTTTCCGAGAAGCATAGAAGACAGCTGTCTTTATATTGGTGAAGATATTTTATACTTGCTTCTAGCTCGTTGTACTGTTTTCATAGACTGCGAACGTTGGTGAAGAGCAATGTAGGTAGAGGGGGTCTGTTCTGTCTCGCCCTGACTCGGCGTCTCACCCCACCCCTCTTACCCCTTTTCCGTGTCTTCCGTGCTTGTCCGCTGTTGCACTCCGGTGGTACATCAAGTTTAAGTGAGCGGATATCCATGTAATTTCAGAGCTTCAGAAGATCTGATCACTTGTAGTTGAGCAATTTTGTTGGGCTTGCTCCGGTGTTGGTGGCGTCCATAACACTCCATTGTGAACTGACAAAAGTGAACTGATTTAAAATCAGCAAAAATGCCAAAAACACGCAAATACTTCTCAGCAGTGTTTTGTTCGACATGTTGCCTTATTCCATGGGCAAAAATAATCAATTTGCAATAAGTATAACACATACAAACGAACACAAAGATGAGAGCACAGTTTGCAATGTGCGTCGCCGACGAGCAGCGCCACCTGTTTCCGATCCTTGACCCTTGGATCCATTTTGTATCCATCAGGTTGATCAATTCACTTCCTTAGGAATTCTTCTACTTCCCTGCATTTTGTGTTTTGAAAACTGAAAAAAAATGACTGGTTGCTGTGCCTTTGGGTGTACCAATAGATCTGAGAAGGGGTTTAAGATGTTAAGATTTCCTTCTGATCCAAAACCCCGACAGATTTAGGAAATGAAGGTCAGCAGAGCCGGCTGGAAACCCACTTCATCTTCATTTTGCATCAGGTAAGTGTTAAGCTCTGGAAGGGAAAACACTAGGAACTCGGAAACAAGGAGACAAAGGGGGATGAGACGCCAAATGCAGGGATCCAAAAATATTTATTAAATAAAACCAAAAAACTCGAAAGGGGAAAATGGGGCACTCCGGCCAACAGAAACACCGTGCAACTCCACTGAAGGAAGGAGAACTCAGGAATCCAAAACTAATAGAAGGGAACACCAGGGGGCAGATTCGAGAACTGAGAGGGGCAGACTCGGGAACTGACTGGGGCAACTCGGAATAGGGGCAACTCGGGAAGCTCGGGACAGACGCTGGAGACAAAAGGCAGAGGGCAGGCACAGGACGAGAAGACGGGCACAGCTGGCAGGTGGCTGACTTGGAAGGCACAGCTGGCCGGGAGAAGGGTCGGGGAAAACATTAGGAGGAGGCAGACGAGGACGACTGGAACATCTTGGGGTGGCGACAGGACAGCTTGGAGCGGCGACAGGAACATCTTGGAGCGACGACAGGAACATCTTGGAGCGGCGACAGGAACAGCTTGGAGCGGCGACAGGAACAGCTAGGAGTGGCGACAGGAACAGCTAGGAGTGGCGACAGGAACATCTTGGGGCTCGGGGGATGACTTGAACACTTAGGGCTCGGGAGACATCAGGGGGCACCAGGGGGCTCAAAGACGACAGGCAGGGCGGACAGGACTGGACGGCACAGCTGGCAGACTGGCACAGCTGGCAAGAAGAAGGCTCTGGAAACAACAGGCGGGGGGCAGACTCAGACGGAACTGGAGCGGGAACGGCAGGCAGGGCAGGCTGGGCTGGGGCATGATGGCTGGAGAACACAGAGAAGATAATGGGGACCAGAGGGAACGTGCACAAGGGCAAGGGGTGGTGTGGAGCAAAGCGAGCGAGCGAAGTCAGAACTGAAACTGGCTGCTTGAAGGGAACAGATATAGGGCAGGGGCACGGGCAGACACAGGTGCAGAAACTTTATATAATTAACAAGGGGTGGAACATGAGGGAAACCTAATTACATGAAACAGATAAACATTAACACACAGACGAGGATCACAAGACAATCCCAAAGACGGGATAAATAAACTAAATAAATATTTCACAGTGAATAGAAAGAGACAGGACAGATAAATGCATAAAATAAGATAAATGCAGAAGGTTCTGCAGGAAAACACAGCAAAGCCAGTGAGAGAAAAGCAAGAGGCGGAGACTAGAACAGGGCAAATGCTGAAAGATCATTAGTCAATTAGTAAGTGCAGCTATACAAAATCCCGGGTGCTCGTTAGTAGGTTAGTCTAATATACAATGTTAGTTTGGTTAGTAAATTCTAGAAAATAACAAACTGTTAGAAGGGGTTAGTAAGACAGCAACAGCAAGGGGAAATTAGTAAACGAGAGAGGAAGGAAGGCTGAAACCCAGAATCCACTAAATCACCCGAAATAGTGTCACAATCAATTAAGACAGAAAACTGCTACAAACAATGACGCGACCGGGGAGAAAGCAAAGACAGTACATGGTAAGACATGGACTGGAATAACACGGGAAAGGAATGAAATGTGAAACACTAAGACATGGACTAAAAACCGACATCACAAAAATAATAAAAACCTAAAATTGAATAACCAAACACAAAGACCCACAGAACACAACAGTAAGTTGCCTTGACGATGGAGCAAATTTGCGTATAAGAGTTACCCAAAGTTTACTCAACTACTTTCATAACTTTCTCATTCTGTTTATCACTGAATCGCGGAATTCCATGGAAAGCAAATTAAATTTCTCTTTGCACCCAATGTTTATTAGCACTGTGCAAATTACATCGCTCTGCTTACCCAGTCTCTGAGTCAGACATTCGGGGCTGAATGAGCAGCACTTAGTAAATTCAGTCAACTGAGTAGCTAGCTAATGTTAGCTCGCTGGGTAACAAACTTTTACTGGGTAACAAAATTGCCTGCACGGTGTCTTGCTGAGTAACGTGAACTTAGTTATGCCAATGGCGCTTAACTAGCCTCCTGCAGTGCTGAGCCATACCAATTCAAACTTCACACTCAGTATTGAGTTTGGGTTACCAGTAGTAAAAACAGCAAGACTTAATGCTGAGCAATTTCTGTCCCCCCCCCCCCCGATGCTCTCAGCAAAAGCGATATATGGGGTAATATCAAATAGGTCATGAGCTGGGCTTTGGGAAAAGTATTTCAGTTATGTGATGAACCATAAATTCCTGAAGAGCCATGTTCACTCTCCAAGATATTACTATGCTGCCTTAGTGGAGGATTGCTCTCTAGGAGTGCCTTTAGTTAAGTTCTGCACTCATTAGTGTGCATTGAAAATGCTCACTATTGTTATCCTGGTCTTCTTATTATTATTATTATTATTATTATTATTATTATTATTATTATTATTATTATTATTATTCTTCTAACACACTTAATGCGGCCTCAACCGTTTATCGTAGAAACTTCATTCAAACTGCGTTGCGTAGGTCTGACTTAGGACACCTGTGCAATGTATTTTTCATCTTTGTAACTTTTATACTTTTTGAGTTATTAATAAAACCTTATACATTTTTTCCCACCATAGACTTAACACTGGCATTATGCCACCACAATAGCGCCATTAAGCAAATGGAATCTTGTGCCAGGTGTTCTGACCACCTGCTGTAACTGTCAGTTTCTCAGGCTGTAAGACTACAATCTGGCTCTCTTGAGACTACAGCTTCCTTGCTGCTTTCCTTCTTTCTATTTTCTGTCATTCCTTCTTTCTTTTTCCCTCCTATTTCTTTCCTTCGTTCCTTCCTTCCTTTATTCGTTCCTTCTTTCCTACTTTACTTCCTTCTATCCTGCCTTTCCTCCTTCCTCCCATTCTTCCTCCCTACCATTTTTCTTTCCTACCTTCCTTAGTTTTTCTTTCCTTCCATCATGCCTTCTTTCATTCCTTCATATCCTTCTTATCTTTCTTCCTTTCTTCTTTCTGCTTTCCCTCTCTTTCCTTCCCTCTTCCTTTCTTTACTTTTTCTTTCCTTCCTTCTCTCTTTCCTTCTGTTTTTCATTTCTTCTTCCTCACTTCCTTCCTTCCTTCCTTCTATCTTTACTTAAATCCTTCTTCTTCCCTTCTTCCTTTCCTTCCTTCCTTACTTCCTTCTTTCCGTCATTACTCTGTTTCTTTCCATCCATCCTCGCCTAGTTTCCTTTGTTCTTTCCTGCCTTCCTTTGATTTCCTTCTTTTTTTCCTATATTCCTTCTTTCCTTACTTCCCTCATTAGTTCCTTCTTTCCCTCCTTCCTTCCTTGTTAATATTCCAAATAATTTCGTAATCGTACGGTTCTCTACTTCTCCCAGTTTTCACTCGATCCCCAAACAATACACATCAACGCCCTAGCAACAACAAGAACAACATAGCAACTGTCGAGCAATGCGCAAGCAAATATTCAGAACACCATAGCAACCGCCTAGCAACCACCCAAAACACCATAGCAACTGCCTAGCAACCACCCAGAACACTATAGCAACTGCCAAGCAACACCCTAGCAACCACCCAGAACACCATAGCAACCGCCAAGCAACCACTCAGAACACCAAAGCGACTCCCTAGCAACGCCCTAGCAACCACCCAGAACACCATAGCAACCGCCTAGCAACGCCCTCACAACCACCAAGAACACCATAGCAACTGCCTAGCAACCACCCAGAACACCATTGCAACTGCCTAGCAACGCCCTAGCAACCACCCAGAACGCTATAGCAACTGCCTAGCAACCACCCAAAACACCATAGCTACTGCCTAGCAACGCCCTAGCAACCACCCAGAACACCATAGCAACCGCCTAGCAACCACCCAGAACACCATAGCAACTGCCTAGCAACGCCCTAGCAACCATCCAGAACACCATAGCAACCGCCCAGCAACCACCCAGAACACCATAGCAACTGCCTAGCAACGCCCTAGCAACCACCAAGAACACCTTAGCAACCGCATAGCAACCTGCCAGAACACCATAGCAACTCCCTAGCACCGCCCTCCCACCCCCACAGAACACCAAAAGAATCGCCTAGCCACGCACAACCAACCACCCAGAACACCATAGCAACCGCCTGGCCACCACCCAGAACACCATAGCAATTGCCTAGCAACGCCCTAGCAACCACCCAGAACACCATAGCAACCGCCTAGCAACCACCCAGAACACCATAGCAACCGCCTAGCAACCACCCAGAACACCATAGCAACTGCCTAGCAACGCCCGAGCAACCACCCAGAACACCATAGCACCCGCCTAGCACCCACCCAGAACACCATAGCAACTGCCTAGCAACGCCCTAGCAACCACCCAAAACACCAAAGCAACTCCCGAGCAACGCCCTAGCAACCACCTAGAACACCATAGCAACCGCCTAGCAACCACCCAGAACACCATAGCAACTGCCTAGCAACACCCTAACAACCACCCAGAACACCATAGCAACCGCATGGTAACGCCCTACCAACCACCCAAAACACCAAAGCAACTGCCGAGCAACGCCCTAGCAACCACCAAGAACACCATAGCAAGCCCCTAGCAACCACCCAGAACACCAAAGCAACTGCCTAGCAACACCCTAACAACCACCAAGAACACCATAGCAACCGCCTAGCAACCACCCAGAACAGCATAGCAACTGCCTAGCAACACCCTAGCAACCACCCAGAACACCATAGCAACCGCCAAGCAACCACCCAGAACACCATAGCAACAGCCTAGCAACGCCTTAGCAACCACCTAGAACACCATAGCAACCACCTAGCAACCACCCAAAACACCATAGCAACTGCCTAGCACCGCCCTAGCTCCCGCCCAGAACACCATGGCAACTGCCTCGCAACGCCCTAGCAACCACCCAGAACACCATAGCATCCACCTAGCAACCACCCAATCACATAGCAACTGCCTAGCAACGCCCTAGCAACCACCCAAAACACCATAGCAACTGCCAAGCAACGCCCTAGCAACCACCAAGAACACCTTAGCAACCGCCTAGCAACCACACAGAACACCATAGCAACTGCCTAGCAACGCCCTAGCAACCACACAGAACACCATAGGAATCGCCTAGCAACGCCCTAGCAACCACCCAGAACACCATAGCAACCGCCTAGCAACCACCCAGAACACCATAGCAACTGCCTAGCAACGCCCTAGCAACCACCCAGAACACCATAGCAACCGCCTAGCAACCACTCAGAACACCATAGCAACCGCCTAGCAACCACCCAGAACACCATAGCAACTGCCTAGCAACGCCCTAGCAACCACCCAGAACACCATAGCAACCGCCTAGCAACCACCCAGAACACCATAGCAACCGCTTAGCAACCACCCAGAAAACCATAGCAACTGCCTAGCAACGCCCGAGCAAACACCCAGAACACCATAGCAACCGCCTAGCAACCACCCCGAACACCATAGCAACTGCCTAGCAACGCCCAAGCAACCACCCAAAACACCAAAGCAACTGCCGAGCAACGCCCTAGCGACCACCAAGAACACCATAGCAACCGGCTAGCAACCACCCAAAACACCATAGCAACTGCCTAGCAACACCCTAACACCCACCCAGAACACCATAGCAACCGCATAGCAACGCCCTAGCAACCACCCAGAACACCATAGCAACAGCCTAGCAATGCCCTAGCAACCTCCCAGAACACCATAGCAACCGCCTAGCAAGGCCCTAGCAACCACCGAGAACACCATAGCAACCGCCAAAAAACCACCCAGAACACCATAGCAACCGCCTAGCAACCACCCAGAACACCATAGCAACTGCCTAGCAACGCCCTAGCAACCACCCAGAACACCATAGCAACCACCTAGCAACCACTCAGAACACCATAGCAACCGCCTAGCAACCACCCAGAACACCATAGCAACTGCCTAGCAACGCCCTAGCAACCACCCAGAACACCATAGCAACCGCCTAACAACCAACCAGAACACCATAGCAACCGCCTAGCAACCACCCAGAAAACCATAGCAACTGCCTAGCAACGCCCGAGCAACCACCCAGAACACCATAGCAACCGCCTAGCAACCACCCCGAACACCATAGCAACTGCCTAGCAACGCCCAAGCAACCACCCAAAACACCAAAGCAAGTGCCGAGCAACCCCCTAGCAACCACCAAGCACACCATAGCAACCGGCTAGCAACCACCCAGAACACCATAGCCACTGCCTGGCAACACCCTAACAACCACCCAGAACACCATAGCAACCGCATAGCAACGCCCTAGCAACCACCCAGAACACCATAGCAACAGCCTAGCAATGCCCTAGCAACCTCCCAGAACACCATAGCAACCGCCTAGCAAGGCCCTAGCAACCACCGAGAACACCATAGCAACCGCCAAAAAACCACCCAGAACACCATAGCAACTGCCTAGCAACGCCCTAGCAACCACCTAGAACACCATAGCAACCACCTAGCAACCACCCAAAACACCATAGCAACTGCCTAGCAACGCCCTAGCAACCACCCAGAACACCATAGCAACTGCCTAGCAACGCCCTAGCAACCACCCAGAACACCATAGCAACCACCTAGCAACCACCCAAAACACCATAGCAACTGCCTAGCAACGCCCTAGCAACCACCCAGAACACCATAGCAACCGCCTAGCAACCACCCAGAACACCATAGCAACTGCCTAGCAACGCCCTAGCAACCACCCAGAACACCATAGCAACCACCTAGCAACCACCCAAAACACCATAGCAACTGCCTAGCAACGCCCTAGCAACCACCCAGAACACCATAGCAACCGCCTAGCAACCACCCAGAACACCATAGCAACTGCCTACCAACGCCCTAGCAACCACCCAGAACACCATAGCAACCACCTAGCAACCACCCAAAACACCATAGCAACTGCCTATCAACGCCCTAGCAACCACCCAGAACACCATAGCAACCGCCTAGCAATCACCCAGAACACCATTGCAACTGCCTAGCAACACCCTAACAACCACCCAGAACACCACAGCAACCGCCTAGCAATGCCCTAGCAACCACCCAGAACACCATAGCAACAGCCTAGCAACCATCAGAACACCATAGCAACTGCCTAGCAACGCCCTAGCAACCACCCAGAACACCATAGCAACCGCCTAGCAACCACCCAGAACACCATAGCAACCGCCTAGCAACCACCGAGAACACCATAGCAACTGCCTAGCAACGACCTAGCAACCACCCAGAACACCATAGCAACCGCCTAGCAACCATCTAGAACACCATAGCACCTGCCTAGCAACGCCCTAGCAACCACCCAGAACACCATAGCAACCGCCTAGCAACCACCCAGAACACCATAGCAACCGCCTAGCAACCACCGAGAACACCATAGCAACTGCCTAGCAACGACCTAGCAACCACCCAGAACACCATAGCAACCACCTAGCAACCACCCAAAACACCATAGCAACTGCCTAGCAACGCCCTAGCAACCACCCAGAACACCATAGCAACTGCCTAGCAACGCCCTAGCAACCACCCAGAACACCATAGCAACCACCTAGCAACCACCCAAAACACCATAGCAACTGCCTAGCAACGCCCTAGCAACCACCCAGAACACCATAGCAACCGCCTAGCAACCACCCAGAACACCATAGCAACTGCCTAGCAACGCCCTAGCAACCACCCAGAACACCATAGCAACCACCTAGCAACCACCCAAAACACCATAGCAACTGCCTAGCAACGCCCTAGCAACCACCCAGAACACCATAGCAACCGCCTAGCAACCACCCAGAACACCATAGCAACTGCCTAGCAACGCCCTAGCAACCACCCAGAAGACCATAGCAACCACCTAGCAACCACCAAAAACACCATAGCAACTGCCTATCAACGCCCTAGCAACCACCCAGAACACCATAGCAACCGCCTAGCAACCACCCAGAACACCATTGCAACTGCCTAGCAACACCCTAACAACCACCCAGAACACCATAGCAACCGCCTAGCAATGCCCTAGCAACCACCCAGAACACCATAGCAACAGCCTAGCAACCATCAGAACACCATAGCAACTGCCTAGCAACGCCCTAGCAACCATCCAGAACACCATAGCAACCGCCTAGCAACCACCCAGAACACCATAGCAACCGCCTAGCAACCACCGAGAACACCATGGCAACTGCCTAGCAACGACCTAGCAACCACCCAGAACACCATAGCAACCGCCTAGCAACCATCTAGAACACCATAGCAACTGCCTAGCAACGCCCTAGCAACCACCCACAACACCATAACAACGCCCTAGCAACCACCCAGGACACCATAGCAACCGCCTAGCAACGCCAGAGCAACCACCCAGAACACCATAGCAACCGCCTAGCAATGCCCTAACAACCACCCAGAACACCATAGCAACCACCTAGCAACCACCCAGAACACCATAGCAACTGCCTAGCAACACCCTTGCAACCACCCAGAACACCATAGCAACTGCTTAGCAATGCCCTAGCAACCACCCAGAACGCCATAGCAACCACCCTAACAACCACCCAGAACACCATTGCAACTGCTCAGCAATGCGCTAGCACCCACCCAGAACACCATAGCAACTGCCTAGCAACGCCCTAGCACCCACCCAGACCACCATAGCAACTGCCTAGCAACACCCTCGCAACCACCCAGAACACCATAGCAACCACCTAGCAACGCCCTAGCAACCACCCAGAACATCATAGCAACTGCTTAGCAAAGCCCTAGCAACCACCCAGAATGCCCTAGCAACCGCCTAGCAACCACCCAGAACCCCATAGCAACATTCTAGCAACCACCCAGAACGCCATAGCAACCGCCTAGCAACCACCCAGAACACCATAGCAATCGCCTAGCAACGCCCTATCAACCACTCAGAACACCATAGTAACCGCTTAGCAAGGCCCTAGCAACCACCCAGAACACCATTGCAACTGCCTAGCAATGCCCTAGCAACCACCCAGAACACGATAGCAGCTGCCTAGCAACACCCTCACAAGTGCACAGAACACCATAGCAACTGCCTAACAACTGTTACAGCCAGTCCTCATTATGTCAAATTACAATAAAAAAATGTAACTTTTTAAGCTACTCAACTTATCAACCTTTCAGCCATTCCAACTCCTGATTGTTTACGACTATGACTTCCGGCAACTGTTTCTTCTGCCCAATCCTGTCTCAAAATATAAGTCCTTACTACAATTCTTCACTATTAAAAAATGTCACTATTAAAAATTTCCATATGACAGTTGTCATCAACTATGACTCCCGCAAACTGTTTCCTCAGTCCACATCTGTTTCAAAATAAAAGTCCTCACCACTACCATAATTATCCTTCTAAAAACGTAGCTACCAATATCATAATGCAATGATATGTTACAAACTCCACCTTATGCAACTACACTTTGCATTTTCAATGCACACGTAATTCCCTGGAATTACATAATCTAGTTTAGCTTGTGAAGCGGCGCAGATTTGGGTAAATTAGTTTGCGAAGCTCATTTAGCAATAAGACTCCAGAGTCGGTTTTATATTCTGAATGCAGTCATGGTTAAAGGGCATTGGAAAAGGTGACGGCTCACTGTTCCAAAAATGCGCACACTGAAAGATGGAAACAAGATGGCCTTCAAATACTGAGTTGTCGCTCCTCTCAGTATAAAGGGACTCTACGTTTACCACCTCCCTCTGGGATATTTAAATATCTATTGATGCCATTTAGCTTCACTAACGCTCCTACTGTGTTCCAATACTCATAAATAACATCCTCCGAGACTTGTTATCACGGTACATCTATCTCTACCAAGACGATATACTAGTCTTCTCTCAAACACTGGAGGGTCATACCCATCTTCTCCGCTTAGTCATCTAAAGGCTCTGGGAGAACCAATATAATCTTAAGCCGAAGAAATGCAAATTCCATCGCACCACTATCTCCTTTCCAGGGTTCGTGGTGATGCAGAGTGCCCTGGCAATTGATCTACAAAAGGTACAGGTGGTGATGGTTTAGCCAGACCCAAAAGATCACAAGGAGCTGCAATGGTTCCTCATATTTACCACCTTCTACAGCCATTCCAGGGTACTCCACTGTTGGTGCTCCCCTATCAAGCTGACATCCAGGAGAAACTCTTTGTCTGGTCCTCTAAGGCGACTTTTACCATCTTAAGAGGCTGTTTACCACCGCTCTCATCTGCAAGCTTCCAGATCCACATCGCCAGTATGTTGTCAAAGTCAATGCTTCTAACATAGGCACTGGAGCTGTCCTCTTGCAGCAAGCTGACAATGGTAAATTACATCCTTGAGCCTATTTTTCTCATCGCTTGTCTCCGGCAGACAAGAACTATTCCATCAGGTACCAGGAGCTGCTGGTGGTGAAAATAAACTTTGAGGAGTGGAGACACTGGCTAGAGGAGTCCCAGCATCCCTTCCTCAACTGGATGAAACATAGCAACATAAAGTACTTCTCCATGTCTAAGAGGCTGAATTTTAGGCAAGTGTATTAGTCCCTCTTCTTCACAAGATTCAATTTCCTCCAAATGTACCCACCCAGTATGAAAAATACTACGGCTGACTCCTCGTCACAACTAAATCCGTCCATGACCAAAGACCCTCCTGAAGCCATTCTCCCGAGTAAGTCCCCCAACCGACTCTTCTCCCCATGAGAGTGGGAGGCAAGGTCCTGGCCTGAGACCACACCTCTCAGCTGGCATGCCATCAAAGACTCTCTTGCACTCTCACCCTAGTGCGTTGGCACTTCTGATGGCCTACCATGTGAAAGTCATTCATTGCAGCCTGTACCGTGTGCCCCTGCTCCAAATAAAGTAACTAATAACCCTGCGGTTTGTTGCAGCCCTTTAAAGTTCCCAGCTGATTATGGGTATGTTTTGCCATGGATTTAGTTATGGGGCCACCTACATTGGAAAAGAATATGGTCAGTCTAACCATTGTTGAGCGGTTCCCAAACCCAGCCCACTTCGTGCCCTTGGCTAAGCTGCCCACTGTCAAGCAAACTGTCGACCTATTCTTTCAACACGTTGTCGACCCATACGAAGTGCCTCAAGAGGTGGTCTCAGACTACATTCCCCAATTCTCCAGCCATTTTTGGAAGGCAGGATAACTTCTCTGTGGGGTTCGACCGTGAAACTAATGACTAAATGGAGAGGCTGAACCAGGAACTGGGCAAAACTCTTTGCTGCCTGACTGACAGTAACCCCATCAGGTAGTCTTGTTAGTTAACTTTGGTGCAATTAGCTCACAATTCATTACCAGTGGCCGGATTAGGCATGTCTCCTTTTCAGTGTTATCTGGGTTACCGACCGCCATTAACCTAGTTTGAGGACAGAGAAATGGAAGTTCCCTCTGTGCAGGTCTTAGTTTATCACACCTACTGAGGTTAGAGAAGAGCCCATGCAATACACCTCAAGCACGTATCCGGATTCCAGAAGGAAAGGGCACCGCTGTCATAGGCCAGCACCTGTCTACTCTGTGGGTCTGGAGCCGGGAAATAAAAGACTTAATAAAATAATACATTACTTTTGAGTGTCAGGCCACATGTCTATACAAAACCTCTTAAAGTGGTTGGTATTCTATTGATCTTGTTTGGGTTTTGCTGGCAGTTAGGGCTGTCAGAGGTCATCCTTAAAAGCCCAGAAAACACCAGGAAGATTTGTTAGACTGACCAGTGTGTGCCCTTGCAGATAAGAGAAAAAACTGCTGTAAAATGAGGAAATACCATAGATTTCCAACATTTGGGAGTTGTTTCATTTCAAGTTTGGTCCTTGATACTCCACTGGATCCTTTGTCATAAGATTTTGACTAGAATTAAGTCTTATATATCCAAGACCAATGGGATATGAACAACAATGAATTTTTTCATACAAAACATACATAATTTACATACTAACTATGAACAGGAATCAATAATTGTAAAACACTTTTCTTATTTATGTATCATTAATTGATTAACTTCATATAGTGTTGTTCCCTTGAGTACAAATTACTATTCAAAGTTCTCATCTACATTTGGACTTCTTAGTGACCTCTGCCAGGAGATATTGTGGACACTGTATGCTAATATGAGTTTGTCCGCAGGATTACTCAAAACACATTCAATGGATTATTACAGCATTATCAGAGAGTTGGGCTGTATGAATGGGAAGCAGCTGATTATAAGTATTAGTAGATCCAAATCTGCCAGCAAAGGAATATGCTTTCTTAATGCATTCTCGCTAAGAACCTGGTTTAGTGTTCTTTGTGTTATATTACATTTTAGGCTGTTAATTAACAAATTAAAACCCTGCTAGATGTACAATATCCCATGCAGAAAAATGAAAGTGAAAAGCGGGGGGGCTGCTGAGCCAGCATGCTATCAGGTGACCCCAGAGGAGTTGCCCCACCTTCCTGGCATAGTTCTGAGAGGGTATGAGAGTTTGTACACACAGAAGAGAGCTTGCACTCTTTCTTCTACCCTCTTGCTTCTATAAGTTTATTTCACAAGTTGTAAACTAAAAATCACTGCAATAAATGGAACCATTATTCACCAGCCCTGGACTTCGACTCTTTTCCCGGAGAACATGTCTAACATGAGGCTATTTTGGCCAAAAGATATCTCGCTTCAGGAGATATTGAAGAAGCGCACCACCTTGTTCATGAGCCCATTCCCCATTTCAAGAATCCTGTCTTCATCTGCTGCCGGGCTGCTCCTCCCCGATTCCCTCAGTAACATTCACACTGTGTTTCATGTCTCAAGAATTACACTTGTGTCTTTGTCACCCTACAGTCCTCCCTCCTGTTCCCAGTCTCAACGATGGGGGCCCTGTATATATCATACAAAACCCAAAACCAGTGAAGTTGGCATGTTTTGTAAATCGTAAACAAAAACAGAATACAATGATTTGCAAATCCTTTTCAACCTATATTCAATTGAATACACTGCAAAGACAAGTTACTTAATGTTCGAACAGGTAAACTTTGTAATTGTTTGCAAATATTAGCTCATTTGGAATTTGATGCCTGCAACATGTTTCAAAAAAGCTGGCACAAGTGGCAAAAAAGACTGAGAGGGTTGAGGAATGCTCATCAAACACTTATTTGGAACATGCCACAGGTGAACGGGCTAATTGGGAACAGGTGGGTGCCATGATTGGGTATAAAAGCAGCTTCCCTGAAATGCTCAGTCATTCACAAACAAGGATGGGGCAAGGGTCACCACTTAGTGAACAAATGCGTGAGCTGATTGTCGAACAGTTTAAAAACAACATTCCTCAACGTTCTATTGCAAGAAATTTAGGGATTTCATCATCTACGGTCCGTAATATCGTCAAAAGATTCAGAGAATCTGGAGAAATCACTGCACGTAAGCGACAAGGCCGAAAACCAACATTGAATGCCCGTGACCTTCGATCCCTCTGGCGGTACAGCATCAAAAACCGACATCAGTGTGTAAAGGACATCACAACATGGGCTCAGGAACACTTCAGAAAACCACTGTCAGTAACTACAGTTCGTCGCTATATCTGCAAATGCAAGTTAAAACTCCACAATGCAAAGCGAAAGCCATTTATCAACAGCACCCAGAAACGCCGTCGGCTTCGCTGGGCCCAAGCTCATCTAAGATGAACTGATGCAAAGTGGAAAAGTGTTCTGTGGTCTGACGAGTCCACATTTCAAATTGTTTTTGGAAACTGTGGATGTCGTGTCCTCCGGATCAAAGAGGAAAAGAACCATCCGGACTGTTATAGGTGCAAAGTTAAAAAGCCAGCATCTGTGATGGTATGGGGGTGTATTAGTGCCCAAGGCATGGGCAACTTACATATATGTGAAGGCACCATTAATGCTGAAAGGTACATACAGGTTTTGGAGCAACATATGTTGCCATCCAAGCAACGTCTTTTTCATGGACGCCCCTGCTTATTTCAGCAAGACAATGCCAAGCCACATTCTGCACGTGTTACAACAGCATGGCTCCGTAGTAAAAGAGTGTAGGTACTAGACTGGCCTGCCTGTGGTCCAGACCTGTCTCCCATTAAAAATTTGTGTCGCATTCTGACGCGTAAAATACGACAACGGAGACCCCGGACTGTTGAGCAACTTAAGCTGTACATCAAGCAAGAAGGGGAAAGAGTTCCACCTGAAAAGGTTCAAAAATTGGTCTCCTCAGTTCCCAAACGTTTACTTAGTGTCATTAAAAGGAAAAGCGATGTAACACAGTGGTAAAAAGGACCCTGTGCCAACTTTTTTGCAATGTGTTGCTGCCTTTAAATTCTAAGTTAATGATTATTTGCAAAAAAAAATAAAGTTTCTCAGTTTGAACATTAAACATCTTGTCTTTGCAGTGTATTCAATTGAATATAAGTTGAAAAGGTTTTGCAAATCATTTTATTCTGTTTTTATCTACGATTTACATAACATGCCAACTTCACTGGTTTTGGGTTTTGTACTTCGGGTCCTGGAAGTATGCCATAGGGAACGCGGATGTCAGTTCCTTGTGGACAGGGAGGGTTATGGGCCGAAGGAGCATTCTGGGGGTCCCGTAGCAAAACATCTGAGACTCCTCCCTAGTTTGTCATTTCCTGCACCGCCATCCAGGCTCTACCACTGGGCCGCCAGGTTACACCCATCGGAGGGGTACCGTCACAACCCTCGTGTGAATGCCTTTCATTTCTCCTCTTATTTAGCAACTTGCATGTCTATTAGGCGAATGTATTCTTTGATTAGTTTAAGTCTTGCTTGTTCCCCTCCCCAGCTGTGCTTCATATAACATCCCGATAGCTCAGTGACGTGTATTCGAACCCCCTGCTTTGAGTAGCAAGTTGGTGGATAGTAATTTGCTATTCATGCTTAGAACCAGTCGGTATTCCTCATAAAAAACTCTTCATGTTTATTAATTGTAACATAACCTTTAATGGCAGTAATTTGCAGAAGCTTTCCTCTCTTCCGAGTTAACTTAAACAAGCTTCCAAGCCTACTCAGGGTCCAGGATTGGGACTGTGTTCAAGTTAACCCAGCTCAAGTCAGCTCCTCTGTCCAGTTTAATAGGAACAAGCTCCCAAGCCTAATTCAGGTTCGACGATCAGGACTACATCCTGATTTACCCTTCTAAGTCAGTTTCTCACTCTAGTTTGTTATGTAAGCGCTCCCAATCCTTCTACGGTCTTCACGGTTGGAACCAAGTTCCCCTAAAGCTACTCCATCCTCCTGTGGGACAGTTTGGCTCCGGCAAATTGTGCACTCCACCTGACTCTCATCCCAGAAGCCAATGGCCAGTGACTGACAGCTCTGATTTGTCCAATACATCTGTGCTGAACTGTGCTCCTCCTCCAGTGGGGTTCCGTCACCATTCCCTCCTTTGGGCCTCCATCCCTCTCATTACCATCCTGCAGTCAATAAACCTTCCGGATTGGACTCTGCCTCTGCCCTTGATTCTTGTTCTGGATGATAACACACTGAGGTTCTGAGAAAATGTTCATACAATACCCCAGTCCAAGAAATATTGTGCTTAGATTCTAAAATTAACATGCTTCAACCCTTTTCTACTCATGAAGTGATATGCTCCGAGGTATTTGATTTTTATTAGTATGCCAGCAAAAGAGTTAATATTTTCACTGCCCTCCATTTACTGAGAAAAGCGAATGCACTGCAATATCATACGGACCAGTCATAGAAAGCAGGATACACAAGACCTATGGATGACTAAGCATTCAGCTGTATGTACCTCAACTCTTTATTGTGTAAGGAACTCTATCTCTTAGATGGAGATGGTAAAAAACAATTGACAGTGTGGCTATGTGCAGCCAAGCACTTGAGGTATTTTTGTAACCTAACCCCAAAGCTTTCGAGTGTGATGCACTTTGATCAAGTGCAATCTTTAAGGTATGACCATATTGCCAACACCTAGAGCTTATTTTTTTATTTCACAAGACTAGACAGATAGTGTCATTTCCTCAAAACACCTTTTTGAATTTCCCCATTGTTGGCAAGAGCTGCAGCAATATAATAGCATTACTATGTTTGAGGCCCATTACTATTTTAAAAAAGGAGCAATATTGCAGGTCCATGTTATCCAACCATTTTTATTACTGTGCTGGAGCAACTCCAATTGCTCATGTCACAGCCCATTTCTGTTTTCTTATATGTTTGAGTTGTTAAAGTACCTTAAGTCTTGCTCAGATTTCCAACGCAACATAAAAACAAATGGATCCAAAGCTTAAAAAGAAACAAGAATTCTAGAATTGGCCAATATGACTTTCAAAGAGACTGCCAAACAAGGGCTGGCAAGACTTGTTAGAAATAAACGCGCAATGATGTAATTTCTAAAACGAACACTCCTTGTGCAGAAAGGGCAAAAGGAGACTGGACTTACTAGGCTGTTTCGGAATTTTTGGCCCAAGCGTCCAGACCGTGCTGCTTAGAATCAATATGAAATTACGTAGTTAAGACCCGACCCCAAACCATAAGACTTCTTTCAAGTTTTTGGCGGTAAAGTAGCTCCAAGCTTGCTCGAGGCTGGAAAACATAGCGATCGAGTATCCCAGTAAGATAATGTATTCTACTGACGTCGCCCGTAAATTTTTCGGGGAATCCGCAACAGTTTTGATCGGCAGAGGTATTTTTAGGCCTATAAAGAGTGACCAGCAGGCGCCCATTTGCTCAACGCTGTCAAAACACCTTCCCAATTGGACAGGCAAAATACTACCAGAAAATCACCAAAAAAATTACGCAGTGTTCATGGTCCCAGATTATAAATGTATTCAAAGTTTTCCCCTTAGATGCCATGCAGTAAAATGAGCTAATTATTCAGCTAGCTGTTTTCATTAGATGGACATTAATAACTAAATGTTAAGCTATGATTACGCAGCATTTTGCACGCGCTCGAGTGCTGGAAACAGGAAATTTATGTCCCAACTCACCATGTACTCCATGTTTGAGGCAGGCGGAGAAACGTTCGCTCTAACCTGGTTGTGATAATCAAGAATCTCAATCATGTCGTTTTGAGAAATATAACGTCTCCGCCTGGTCTTGAGAACGGTCGTCAGCTCCGTCCGGTATTCCACGGCGCCTCTTGGGTCGGAGAAATTACTGGCGGAATATGATTTGTCGACTCGTGCGACTGCACTTGCCCCACTGGCAATGCACAACAGCAGCACTCCTAATGACAAGTATATTTCCCGCATTCTCTTTGCGCCTTTGGGAAGGACAGGTGGATACAATCCGTACAGAAGCTGGCGATGGAAAGACAAAATTAGCGACAAAATCAAGTTAGAGATCATTCACTCGTCAAGAAAACAGGACGTCCACTAACTGCTTAGCAAAGTGTTGATCATTTATGGGCACTGGTAGTGGATATGAAAGAATTCCTTAAGTTACACACTGACGATATCCAAAAATGCTCTATTGTGTTATTTCTGTGCTGCTGTCTTGAAAATTAAAGCTCAACTTTAAATACATCAGTGGAGAAACATTTCAGACATCCGAGAAAGACTTACCTTTTATTGCATATAAATGCGTGGCAGAAGTCACGTTAAGAACTTTATATTTTTTTCGAGTGAGAGAGAAGTAGTTTGGAAGTGACCGGTAGCTAACCCCTCTTGAGTTCTAAGACAGTTGGCGGAATCGCGTGGGTTTTATATCCAGTCAGACTGCTGCTGATCAGAACATCGGTCCATCTTCGAAGGTGAGGTGAACTCCTCCCTGTCACCTGAAAGACAGTTTGGAAACACAGTGGTAACTGCTTCTTTTTACTTTCGGTGGATGGAGGTAATCTCATTTTAATGAAAACATCTGCTTTATGTTTCCACATCTGGAAATCTCAGGCTCAGTATGTGGTAAGAGCAAGATCTTACTCTCATAAACTTCCTCGATTTAACACGTGACGATTGCCGTGCGTCAAGAAGCCCAGTACAGTTTGCGCGATCACCTTGTCCGTGACTTAGCGTGCATGCGAATTTTTAAAATCAGTTTTCACGTTTTTGCGGGTGGGAATAGTATATGAAAGTGTGTGTTGCGTAATCGACTGATGTAGCGTTTTATTGGCCTTGGGTCATCATCTTTCCTGTACCAAGAATTACACAGGGAAAGAAAATTGGTGTGTGCATGGATATCAAGGCTAGAGGCACAGAGGCACTCATGCTGCGACCGCATAATGAAAATTCTGCAACATTTCAAAATGTCGTTTAAGTTATTTTTCCTCTTCTTTTAAAAAAAAAGTTTCCGAATACTCATGTCGGTTACAGTAGGTCAATAACAAAGTAGGCTAATAAAGTGTTTGATATTTGCACCAAAATGTATGATATGCATTTAATTTTATTCTAATCATTTTCATATAGCCAAGCCAAACATCGGATAAATTAAAACATTTAAATTAGTTCGGGTTGGTTTGGTGTCTGCAATATTTTGTGGTATTATAGTAAAATTGTAAAGATCACTGTGTTATGATTTGGCTTTCTGTTTAGCTCGCATTTTCTGTCAGTTTTATTAGTTCGTTAGGTTCATTTGTATTTCGTCATTTTCATGACCATTGCAAGTCCTTTGCACTATATTGTCCTCCCCTGTTATTTATTATGTCATCTGCGTATTTATGCCAGTGCACAGCCTTGTCTGCGAGATGTCACATTCCAGGTAATTTCGGAAGTTTTCCTGTGTTTCTTGAACTTCCTTCACTTCTTGTTTGACTTCCTGCCTACCCCAGCAAACATGAGACCTCTGCTCAACGTGCAGATCATCTATATAGCGTAATATACGTCATCAGGGGGGTATTCCACAAAGCTGGGTACCTGAGTAAGTCTGGCTTTTTCACAAAGTAAAACCCGGAAAGCTGTATTTATTTCAGTCCATGTTCCAGATTGGAATAGTTTCCAGGTTTTACTTTGTGAAAAAGGCGGGCTTGCTCAGTTAGCCAGCTTTGTGGAATACCCCCCTGCACGTCGGGCAGACGTCTCATGTTTGCTGGGACGTCTTAATAATTAAGACTAGCACCTATTAACTCTGTTTTTTCCAGTTAATTTACTAATCCTTACTATTACACGAACTGTGTAAATAGCTAACTTACTAATGTGCACCATTTGGGTAGATTTGTTATTTCACAACGTACTAACATTACTAACTGCAGCTGAGTTTTGGATCATTGATAATTGTGATTATTGTGATCATTGTGATCTAATCCCTGAAATGTAACTATTCTGTTCTATTTTCATCACAATTTAAGAGAAGAACTCCATATTTCTTCCTGTGCACTGTTGTGCAGGTGCAAGGGACATATTTGCCTGCAGCAATTAAGGCTGTGTGACAGGCTCACTTGAAATCAAACAAATACCAAACGCTTAGCAAAGCACATTAGGCCCTGCAGTGTTAAGAGCACAGCCATAAAAAGAGCCATTCTATCTTGTCTTGCTAATGTAAAGCCCTCAAAGGCTCTTAGTTTCCATCCAACTTTCAAATCAAACTCAGGTATACATTTCAGGTCTGGTGTTAGAATTTGTTGAATTTAAATTGCGACGTGTTTGTACAAAACCCAAAACCAGTGAAGTTGGCACATTGTGTAAATTGTAAATAAAAACAGAATACAATGATTTGCAAATCCTTTTCAACCTATATTCAATTGAATACACTGCAAAGATAATTTACTTAATGTTCGAACAGGTAAACTTTGTAATTTTTATAAATATTAGCTCATTTGGAATTTGATGCCTGCAACATGTTTCAAAAAAGCTGGCGCAAGTGGCAAAAAAGACTGAGAGAGTTGAGGAATGCTCATCTAACACTTATTTGGAACATGCCACAGGTGAACGGGCTAATTGGGAACAGGTAGGTGCCATGATTGGGTATAAAAGCAGCTTCCCTGAAATGCTCAGTCATTCACAAACAAGGATGGGGCGAGGGACACCACTTAGTGAACAAATGCGTGAGCTGATTGTCAAACGGTTTAAAAACAACATTCCTCAACGAGCTATTGCAAGAAATTTAGGGATTTCATCATCTACGGTCCGTAATATCGTCAAAAGGTTCAGAGAATCTGGAGAAATCACAGCACGTAAGCGACAAGGCCGAAAACCAACATTGAATGCCCGTGACCCTCGATCCCTCAGGCGGTACTGCATCAAAAACCGACATCGGTGTGTAAAGGACATGGCCACATGGGCTCAGGAACACTTCAGAAAACCACTGTCAGTAACTACAGTTCGTCGCTACATCTGCAAATGCAAGTTAAAACTCTACAATGCAGAGCGAAAGCCATTTATCAACAGCACCTAGAAATGCCGCCGGCTTCGCTGGGCCCAAGCTTATCTAAGATGGACTGATGCAAAGTGGAAATGTGTTCTGTGATCTGACGAGTCCACATTTCATATTGTTTTTGGAAACTGTGGACGTCGTGTCCTCCGGACCAAAGAGGAAATGAACCATCTGGACTGTAATAGGCGCAAAGTTCAAAAGCCAGCATCTGTGATGGTATGGGGGTGTATTAGTGCCCAAGGCATGGGCAACTTACACGTATGTGAAGGCACCATTAATGCTGAAAGGTACATACAGGTTTTGGAGCAACATATGTTGCCATCCAAGCAACGTCTTTTTCATGGACGCCCCTGCTTATTTCAGCAAGACAATGCCAAGCCACATTCTGCACGTGTTTCAACAGCATGGCTCCGTAGTAAAAGAGTGCGGGTACGAGACTGGCCTGCCTGTAGTCCAGACCTGTCTCCTATTGAAAATGTGTGGCGCATTATGAAGCGTAAAATATGATGGAGACCCCGGACTGTTAAACAACTTAAGCTGTACATCAAGCAAGAAGGGGAAAGAGTTCCACCTGAAAAGCTTCAAGAATTGGTCTCCTCAGTTCCCAAACGTTTTCTGAGTGTCGTTAAAAGGAAAGGCGATGTAACACAATGGTAAAAAGGCCCCTGTGCCAACTTTTTTGCAATGTGTTGCTGCCTTTAAATTCTAAGTTAATGATTATTTGCAAAAAAAAAATAAAGTTTCTCAGTTTGAACATTAAACATTTTGAATATAAGTTGAAAAGGATTTGCTGGTTTTGTATAAAGTCAAACTTGTTCATGCACATTTTTACGGGTAAAGTACTCATATCCTAAAGCAGTAATGGCTTACTTCTGAGGTGTGAATAATTCCAAAGCAAAAAAAAAAATTGTGGGGGGGATTGAGGTGGTTGGGTATACATATTTTTTTTTTTGAGGACATGTAAAAGAAGGAAAGATGAGTCCCCTTCAAATGCAATGTGTGAGCAGGAGGTGGTTGTCTCCCTCAGCAAGAAAACACAGAATATTTACTATTTTTTTTCTTTTTTTGCAGTTTTTTTAAATGGTTCATACTTATTTCACTGCATTACATTACATTTGTACAGTATGTTTGCTTGTGTGGGTATGAGAGAGAAATTTTTGGGCATTGCTGTCACAGCTTTTCTATGGTAAAAAGTATAGCATTTCAAAGATGAGGGCAATGGATTATCTTGCTCCGGGGGACAGAGTGCTGTGTTTTCTTAAGCGACAAAGAAATATTACAGGTTCATTCCATGTTAGACTGCATGAAACAAGTCTTCTAAAATTTTATTGCAGTATTTATCTCACTGAAAGAGTTGAAGTTCTCTGTATGTCAGACTGTCCTGTTCTTCTTCCTGGCGTATCCTGACTATAATGTACGGTTCCTTCACTGTCGTCACGGTTTGCGTCATCTATCTGCGCTGCCGCCCTGCTGAGAGTGCAAACATTCGGTGAAGAATAGGGATAAAAAACATGCCTTGGGCATAAATGTGGGAGTCATTAGTGTTTTGTCTCCACATTCCAGCAGCGCACGTTTTAGTTTTGTTTTTGAATTGCACTGAGCTGTGTATGTATTTTGTGTAATCCTATGCCATCCAATAATAGCTAGCTTCATTTATGTGGGTCGTAGAAAAGGTTGCATTGTCCGATTAAGGACCCAAATTTTTGACATTGTCAGAAGTTTTATTTGTCTTACCCATGGTCAAAATTGACCAAAATAAGCTTTCGTTATAAGCCTGCCACAGAGAGCATTGTCCCAACACTCATCCTAAGCCCTGCGGTCCTCCTCAAAGTGTACACTTATGTTATGTTAAGAAGTGTAGACCTCAAATCACCCGCCTTTCTACTGGGATGTGTCACAAAGTTTAGAGCGGAATTGGGATAGTCTCCTATACACCATTATTGCGACTCCTGCTTGGCAAGGATTGCTTGGTCTTACATCACTCCTTCAAAATTGCTGGAATCATGTAAAACGTTGTAATAACACTGGATTTATGGGCAGTAGTCTTCAATCTGATGCAGACTTGCCTGAGGGGTGCATCTGCGGTACATTAGAGGTGCTCCTGAGCACCTCTGGATTACAACATTAGATAACTGGGACACCCTGCAGTCTTGCGCACCTGCAGTATGAGGGTACATGCACATGAGGGGCACAAGGGCGAGCTCTGGAACGCAGCCTTAGACCGCTAATTTCAGCTAATGACCAAAAATTTGGCCGAGTTTCACCAAGATTCGTCTGCAAAGGCAAGATCATGAGAAGAAACGTACAGTCGGCAGGGTTAAACCATTCATTTTGGACTCTTTTGCTCTAATGTGCTTAAAGTACTTGTTTGGGTCAGGTTTTCATATTTTAATGGAAAGAATCATATAGTCAAGAAATACAAAGAAATATGCATTTTGGTGGAATGCTTACATTTGAAAAGACTGAAAATATAATTATGATACTCTTAATCCATTTTCTGTTGTGTTCAAAAGCTATAATGTAGGTGGATTGAAAAAACAGCCCTGGTGCAAGTAATAAAAGTTAATATAGAAAAATTTATGTCTTTTACAGGCCCCCAGAAGGATTTTATTTCTTGTGCTGCTCATATTATGACACCAAACACAGGAACCATTCATTCTGAATGTGTTCATCAGATGTATTCTGTGGATGAAAAGCAGGATCAATCTGATGCTCAGCCCATTGATGACAGAAGATGAAGTCAGATCACTGGTAATGTGATTATGGTTCAGCACCAACGCCTGCCAGCCCCTTTGCAGTGGTAAGTTCTCACTTTCTGTGCTGGTACACTCTGCTCTGTTTTTTCCCTTTCAGACAATTCTGTGTCTGATTGTACTTTCACACCTCTGGGGCTTTTAATATTGATGCAGGTCCGGTGAGCTTTAGTGCTACATAGACATGTTACAGAAGATGCTATAAAATCCTCTATGGGGCGACAGATCTTCAATTCAACCACAATTACAACCACATCTGACTTTTCAATCTGACCTCAAACCTTCCTTGAAAATATCATAAAAGGAAAATGGGATGTGTTGGGGGAATGCCTCGTACAGACCACCAATGTTGGGGAAATGCCTCGAATGGTGGCACCTTCGTGGTGATGATGCACAAGCAGTGGCGACATTGTTGTGCGTGCAGTGACACGTCATACAAGGGCGCCAGCTGTTGGGGTTACACCTCACAAGTGGACACCATGTGTTGAAGCAATTTGCCTAATCCTATTATACTTTTTTTATAGTCAAATTAATATGATATTTTGATATTAATATTAAATATTAATATTCATATCTCGGGGCACCACCTTTCCTCAGTGAAGGGAAAACAATAGCCAATTAATGAAATCTCAGTCTCAATATCCACTAAGCTATTAATATGGAAATTAATAATTGTAACTAATTTACCCAATCAATAGTTAGATTGAAGGATTCAGAGTTCCACATACACTGTAAAAAGTGATTTTGGCAATTGGCCAATGCACTACAGGAATGCAGATTGAGAAGGCCTGCTGGGAAGGGTTAGTAGATTAGAGGTTCCCCTAGGTGCCTTCTGTTGACCAGATGGGCGATCATAAAAAATATTCTGAGCCTTTTTAGGGTTTGTGTGTTATCTGCCCTTTCCCTGGGCTTGAGAAGTGAAGTCAAAAGAGTATGTTAGAGGCAGTGGCAGATGGATGTATACTTTGGAGAATAACTTCGTGATATATATCTGCTTACTCTTCCTATGGCTGCTGGGGACTGCATTTGCCAGAGAAGCCTAGGTACTTGAATATAGTTTCCAAATGAGATATTTCAAATTTGGGGTGTAATTGGAGATGCTAAATTGAAAATTTTTTTTTGAGATTTTAACTATCTGAAAGTATTTTTTGGGGGTAAATCTTACCTTATCAGAATAAGTAATGGTTTCTAATTGATATTAATTAACTTTTATCAGTAATTATCAGGTATTACCAACTTGCAATTAAGAGATAATTTTACCCAATTTCATTGAGTAAGTAGCTGTTGAATATATACGTACAAGTAAATGTGAGATAAATTTAACCCAATATATTTAAGTATTTCATAGCTTTTTATTTCAGTTATTTTATACTCAATATATGGAATTAAATCTACCCCAAAAAAGTCGATGCAAATTGTTACCTCAGATTTATTGGGTAAATTCTTTAGGTTACTTTTTACAGTGTAGAAGAGGTTAGCAATTTCATTCACTCATGTACAACATTAATATCCACAGCACACGTCTTTAAGGAATATTTACTTAAATGAAACAAATGAAACACACAATCTAAACTACACTAAACACTAACACTATATACACAATGAAGGAGGTGTGCATGTGTGTGTGCGTGTGTGTCTGTGTGCGTGTGCGCGCTCGCATGTGGGTGAGAGAGAACAAAGGGATGATCTACTGTGTGAGTGGAGGAGCCTTATTGACCATGTAAAAGTGGGGGAGGGCAACCCCACCGTAACAAGACCAAGTCTTTGTTACAAAGAAAAGTTTAAAGAGAGTGTTTAAAGTCTGTTTAAATGACGTAAAAAGGCCCAGTGTTGTGTTTATGTATGCATTATGTAGAACCTGAATATTTGATTTGGCTCACAATATATGTCAAAAATCATATTGTTGGAACACGTACCCATTACACGGGTAAAATCTGAATGTTTGGGTGATCTGACACAATCCAGAGCCAGCAGTTAACTTTTATAATCCTACAGCCTGCGGGTGAGAGTGGCATCCTTTGTTCTGTTCACAGCAGGAAGCCGGAGCCATTACGTCCAGGCTGCCCAGTGTTCCTCAGAGTTCCATCACTGGTCCCATTGAAATTTAAGCCCAGTTATATTAACCTGCTTAAAACAATCTAAATCTCGGTCAAATTCATAATATGTTTATGTCTAATATTCTAGAAAGGAACCACTTATATATTGATAACACAATTGGGGCTGGAATACTCCATTTTAAGGCTTTTCCATGACAACTGCATCATTTTAGCACATATTCTTATCATGTTTGGTCTCTTTATTCTCAGGGGAGTCCAAGGAGTTGAATGGAACATGTTTCATTTCCCTTGGAATTATGGTTCATCTTGTTTGTAAGATTCATTCGGGCGACTACCTAGTCTCCTCTCTATGCAAATTAATCTTATCACCAAGGCCAGTAAAACTCTGATTCGGCCACCCCTTCCTTGTTCGGAGGCGTGGTTTGGAATCTTTAAAGGTAGAAGATCCCAACCGGAAGGTCTCTCTTCTTTCCTGTCCCTTCTTTGTCAACATCTGACGTGCGTAGATAAGTGGGGGAAGTCACATGTTACCTTGTTCCGGAGCGAGGGGGCATCTGACTTCTCCCCGACCACGTGGGGCGACTTTAGCTCCGTGTGGCGATTCATCTTTCCCAGGTATGAAAATATTCTAAATCCTTGTAAATTATGGGTAACTGGTAATTGGCTTAGCATTGATTTGTTTGATCCAAGTTGTGCCTACCTGGTAATTAAATTATTGTTATTCCTTTTTCAGCTTGCGTGATTTTCCTTGATTTGTAACACTCGTATATTCTAGCTTTGTTGCAACCGGGATCGAAGGGGGAACTCCTACCAAGACATGTGTAGGTAACGATACTTCTAAGTTAGATTTGAGATTACGTCCTACCCCTTAAGGGTTTGTGTAATACCGGTCCTTGGGATCTCGCTGTTCAACGGTACCCTTGGGCGTATATTTTATTTATAAGCCGGTACCGGGCTACTCTCTATAAGGGGCCCTTACAAGTGTACACAAATCTGGGTTGGTGATACGTTCATGCTCAGTGCTATTTTGTTTAGGCCTCGATGCTGCTATCATGGTAATCTCTTCTATCCAATGGATTTTTCGTCGAATTGATACCAGGACAGTTGCATTTAATTAACCCTGGGGACGTATTTACTGAGCAATGATGGCTTGCGCTGCCATATCTGATGGCAGATTTGTCTTGAAATTCGCGCATGCTGTTCCAAAACTACCAATTCTAATTCTAATTTGGAGTCAGATATTTTACGAGGATACCACTAATTCTAATTACTTTATGGAGTCAGATTAATCGTAACCGTTGCGTTTCTATGCCCCGTCTCTGGACGGCGAACGTTATCCATTATATTGTGATCCACACCAGCCAGGAGAATGCTCTAATTAAAGTTAGTCAATAAGAACATGTGGGCCCTTCACTCACTGCTAGTCCGTCGTTGGTATTGTTTTGTGAGGTCTTACAATTACATTAAAATGAAGAGATATGTGTGTGTTTTACACAGGAAAGGTGCAGTGCTAGTACACACAAGGTTATTTGCATGCAAGACCTTGTCTGCTACTCATTAATACCATCCTAACCCACAAAAACACAATCCTAAAAGCAATCACAGCAACTGTCATTTTACAAATACACACATTTGGTCTTTCTCAAAGAAGGGTTGAATGCCCAGTTACCAGTCCTTAGCTGAGGAAGGAGGTTTGGTAGTTGCAGGAGGATCCAATCCTGGACGAAGCTGATCCGCCTGGAAAAAACGGTTCTGTGCTGGGAAGGACCGTGTGTTTGTTGTGGAAAGAGGAGGGAGGCTGGCCACTCCGCAAAAGCAAGCTGTTGCTTCCTGGGCTTGTTCTACTCCTGGTAGCGGCTGATGCTTCAGCATGGCTGTGCAGGGCTATGGGGGAGAGAGAGGCTAAGAGGTGGGGGAGCAGTACCCCAGCCTGAGCAGTCCCTTGGGCTCCAGGAGCCTCACCAAGGGGGGAGAGCGGAGCCAAAAGAGAGAGTCCAGAGCCAAGAGCCAAGAGAGTGATGAACTGGTTGACCACTGCCTGGATGCTGGCGGGAGGGACTTACAGGCAGCAAGTGGTCATGGGAAATCCAGGGCTCCATTTTGTTTTTCCCCACATATGAAAGTTTTCCTCTGTGTGACCCCAACAGATGTTACCTGCGGAGGCAACACATTCTCATCCCGACTCGTCATATAGTGATGCTGCCTGACCAAGTGTCGACAAACGACGCAAAAGGAAGGTTTTTCGGCGTCTTTATTTGATGCTTAGGGTTAGGGTTCAGGAGAAGGGTTAGAGGTTAGGAGGTAAGGTTCATTTCAAATTGGAGTCAAATAAAGCATCCTTTTGCGTTGTATATATGACACATTGGGATGAGACGGCTCGCGGCGGGAGGACGTATTTGGAGGGTCAGTTTAATGCATACTCTGCCCTGTTCTTTGGCAAGACGCTCATACAGGTGCTTCCTTTTTTTCAGTGAAAAAGCATAAAAAATGTCAATTTCGTTGAATATGTAAGCAAAGGTTTTAGATTTAGAATTTAGTCAACGTGCTTAGTGAATACGCCATTGTGCACTTAAGGGGGAGAATGATGCATCCCCCCCATAACACAGGAGGAAGAACTGAACCCCTCAGTTCCCTGAAACAGACCCTAACCACCGATGGTAGACTGGGTGGTGGAGAATGAGAGCCACTGGTGTTGTGGTCCTTTGAGAAGTAGGTATGCTGTATTAGGCTGATGAGTATATCTCTAATGTGAAAGAGAGTGCACTCTCCTATGTATTTCAATGGCTTTTTGGCTGATAGGTGAGCATACAGTAAAATGACAAGAAAAGAGGTGCGTATACTGCACTTCAAATACCCATGACTGGGGCCCAACGAGCCACGGGAGCCAAGAAGCCAAATTACATATTTCTGTCATACCACTCACATGTGGATAACTATTGTGTTCCTCCCTACTCAGCAACTTGCGTGTCTATTAGAAGGAGGCCGTCTTTGATTGGTTGACATCATGCCTATTCGCTCTTCCCCGGCTGAGGTCCAGTTTCCTGGTTATTTCCTGATGAATGTGTGACGGGTACTGAAGCCCCTTACTCAGTCGTAAGGGGGTGGATTGTAATGTGCTATTTGTGGTGCGAACTGATCAGTATTCCTTGCAGTAATTCTTTGTCTTTATTATGTGTATGGAATCCTTATCCAGTCAGTTTTCTGAGTCACAACTCTTCATTGTTAGGAAGTATAATGTGTGAAAATGCTTAGCCTTAGCCTTAGCCTTAAAATAGTCTTTCACTACAGAATTTTGCGGAAACCTTCCTCTATTGAGTTAACTCGAATAAGCTTCCTAGCCTGCTTAGAGTCAGGATTCGGATCATGAACATGTTCACCTAGCTCTAGTCAGTTCTTCTGTCCAGTTTAACAGGAAGAAGCTCCCAAGCCTAACCAGGGTCCAGGATTGGGACCATGCTCTTGTTAACCCTTTCAAGTCTGTTCCTGTGTCCAGTTGTTAGGATTGAGCTCTGAGGACCACTGCCGTCATTGGGATTGGAACCTAGTTCCCCTCCAGCAACTCCATTCCCCTGTGGGACACTTTGTCAGTGGTGAAGTGTGCACTCATCCTGGTCATTATCCCGGTACCCACTAGCCGGCGACTGACAGCTCAGCTTCACCCGTTAAATCTGTTTTGAACTGTGCACTCCTCCCATGGGGTTTTGTCTACACCATTTCCACTGGGGTGCCATCTCAAATAATAACATGTAGCCATCAAGAAACGTATCTATTGGATCGTACTCTGCCTCAGCGCTTGATTCCTGGTCTGCTACATTACATACTTGAAATCAACGGATGTCAGAGCAGCTTAAGATAGGCAAAATGGTGATATGGCTCACTGGTCCCCATGGCTTATCAGACTCCAGTCTTCCATACGGCACCACTTGCGAGCACAATGCAATCAGCAACAGAGGCAACAGTACACAGGGAAGTTCTGACTACTGTGTTGAGAAGAGTACTCTGTCGCTATGTATGCATGTGATAGGAGAGTATGTGAAAAACCTGTGGTTGTGTGTAGGTAATTAGATGATTGAGGAAACGCGTTTATTTTTGATGTATGTGGCCAACCATTGATTGCTAGCTCAGTAGTTCCGGTGATTGTGTACTGTGGCCTCACAAGTTTCATTAGTGCCACTCTTTTCTTACACTAAACAGTTGTTTTTGGTAATAATTTTTTCCTATTAGAAAAGATGGTTCATGAGTTCAGCCCTGACTAGAATGGACTCACTGAACTGTGTCTGTAACATGGGCAAAAAATTTTTTGTTTGTGTGTGTGTGTGTGTGTGTGCGTGCGTGCGTGCGTGCATGCGTGTGTGTGTGCGTGTGTGCGTGTGTGTGTGTGTGTGTGTGTGTGTGTGTGTGTGTGTGCGTGTGTGTGTGTGTGTGTGTGTGTGTGTGTGTGAGAAGGTTAGGAATAAAATTGTGATGGAAGACAGGCCTTAGTATTGTTCAGTATTATTCAACTCCTTCTCCAATTCTTTGCCAGTTACAGTTCCAGCCTTGCACACCCCACCCATCTGTAATGTGACCAATTGGCTGGACTTGCTATGTCTAAAAAAAGCCCCTCAGAAAAATCACTGCTTCTCTCGTATGGAACCTGTATAAGCACAGAGCTACAATCAAGGCTCTGGTCTCTCACTATAGATTTTGCGTTGCATCATGTGAAGTTAAAAGGAAAGCTCTACAATGTAGAAAAATCTTACTTATTGTGCTTGTCAGACTATAAATGATTACTTTCAAGCAAAGTCATCACTTTCTAGCCATTAGTATTTATTATATTTACTGCGGAAATAAGTAAATACTGTATCATGGTTTGTATTTCCTTGGAGCCACTATATTTGCAAGCTTGCAAAGCATCTTGGGAATGTGATGTCATCTGGCTGATTTAGCGTGCAACACACCCCGTCTGAAGCACTCCTAAGTGAGAAAAGCATCATGAAATCTCCGAAAACATCCTGGAATGGCAGATATTTTGCCGTATCAGTTTGAACCAGAGCATTCCTCAGTCCACATAAAGGCTAGTAGAATCATAAATAAGAAAGCGTTTCTCTTTTAAAGCTTCCCAGGCTAATGCCGTATCAGTTTGAACCAGAGCATTCCTCAGTTCACGTAAAGGCTAGGAGAATCATAAATAAGAAAGCGTTTCTCTTTTTAAGCTTCCCAGGCTAATGCTATCTGAATTCTTGGTCAACTTAGCTGAGATGTGTTAGCTGAGTCTCAGAGTGACCTATTCTAATCACCTTTTGTCTGTCGTCGTCTGTCGTACGTCGTGCGTTGTGTGTCGTGCGTCCATAAACAATTTACATTTTCGACGACTTCTCAGAAACCGCTGTTCCAATTTCAATAAGGTTCTGTCGGAACCATCCTTGGTGAAATATGCACCAAAATTGTGAATTATATGGTGCCCACCCCCAGGGGCTCTGAGGGGCGGGGCTAAAAGTGGTCAATACATTTTCCACTTCTTCTCGGAAACCGCTGATCCGATTTCAATAAAATTTTGCAGGAACCTTCCTCGGTCAAATATGCACCAAATTTGGAAGTTGTATGGTGCCCCCCCCCAGGTGCTCTGAGGGGCTAAAAGTGGTCAAATTAGCTGAAATTTTAAAAATCTTCCTCTCCAGACCCGGATATGCTGGAAAACAATACTCATCATAGATGGAAGGCTCTTGAGGTGGTTTATCAAAATTGTGAACTTCATGACCCTCGAGCTCAATGTTTGCCCCTAGGGAGGGGATGAAATTTACTACATTTTATATAGGAAAATGATACTTTTGGGTATATTTTGTTCTTTTTCAACTTGAAATCATTCAAACTTGATTGGCATTATGACCATGAGTTGACAGTTTGATACTATGACATTTTTGACCCTATCTCTTCCCCAGGGGCTGAGGGGTGGGGCCCAAACAGGGTCATATTGCCAAAAATTTCAACAACCTTCTTCTCCAGACCGAGGTAGGCTGGAAACCAATACTCTTCATAGATGGAAAGGTCTTGAGGTGCTTTATCAAAATTGTTCATTTCATGGCCTCCAGGCTCCATGTTTGCCCCTGGGGAGTGGGTGACGTTTACTATACTTTATACAGGAAAATTATACTTTGGGGTATATTTGGTTCAATTACATCAATAACATCAGTTTTTATGCAACTCAGGTGACTGTTAGACTCTTGTACGTATATCAACCAGTGCCAGAGCAATGGGGAAGAACAGATCATCTTCCACAATTAATTTTAGTCGTATACACGATTCATCATTTGTGCTGCTGTGACAGTGGTAATGTGAATGGGATTGTGCTACAGCTTTATACTTGACAATGTCATGCTTAAAGAACATTTTCCAGTCCACTGGTTTTGTAATTTAGGCTTTTTGAGTAAACTGAGCAGAAAACCAACAAAAATGTGTAGTTAGCCATCTCAACCTGTCAAACCCAAACACCCCCGGTACTGGGGCAAATCAATAAGCATCAGAAATACATCATATTATACACCGAATAGCAACGTCTTCATGTGGCATTTCCATGTAAATGTGAAAAACTTGGCGAAAAGCACGTGATGACAATTTCCTCAGCCAAAGGTAAAATGTGAGTGGTACATTTGCTTTGATACTAGTATGGATGAACCGTGCCCGAGGCTTCCTCCTCCAAGCAGACTCGTGTACCATGCCCGAGCACGGTATGCTTGTGGTCACACACCAAATGAACTTTGAGGTCAAGTGTTCTTGGATCCATGCCCGAGTCCTTAGTGTAACAGTACCCTTTGAGCAATGGAAGGATAATTTTTTCATAAAAATTGCTGGGGTGTTTGTTCTTTTTACTATTGTTTACTTGACCTTTGTATTTATAATTTTATTTATTTGCTTGTTTTTTTCTAAATAAATCTGCCACAGTGGAGCCAAACTTAATTTCCTTTGCATGTATTTTCTTTGAACGGGAAAATGTATACAGGACTGGCAGAAACAAAAATTTGAAAATGAGAAAATGGTTGTATTTATATGGAATGAATGCCTGTAGTGACACATAAGTGAAATGAAATGAGTTTTACCGTTTGGTACCTGAGAAATCTGAAATGTCCAAAGAGGTGCCCAAACTCCCAATTTGGAGATGCCACCGAGATGACTCCTGAACTAAAACCTCTCTAATTTTGCTCTTATTTACGAGATTAGAATAAACTTTGGCACAGATAATGGTGAGATTCTGTGGTGTAATTTTTTAGAAGTTTCAGACTACAACTAAATAATTCCAAAGGGATAGAAGTAAAATTTTGCTAAGCAGAAATTAGATCATTCATTTATGCTGTATTCCATCTTTATTTACTCTGACCCAGTGACAAATTTACTGATTTTTACACCACAGCAGAAATCCCCAAGGTCAGTGGCGGTTTTACACGGGGGCCTACAGGGGCCTGCGCCCCCCTGCCGATGTCCTGTGCCCCCGTGCTGGCCCCTGTGCTGACTGAACAATAAAATTATAATGTATATATTTTACGATGATATGCGCTAGCGCCAACACCAGACCTAATGTCACTCAACATTCTACATGGACTGATTAGAGCGACGCACCAAAGTGGGTTGGCTACCTGCGTTTTCTTTCACTGATCTCAATATGTTGGCTGGGATTTGAATATGAGCGCAGCAACCAGCAAGAACAACCTGTTGCAAGAGACGAAAGTAAGCTAAACGACTGCACCTTATAAACTAATTTGTTGTAGACATGGCCGTGTTACTGTTGTTCCCCATTCCGGCAACGAAAGCTTGTTGTCAGGTTTGTAAATGTCTCTTAGATTTACGTTACGAATCACACTCGGCAAAGTACTTCTGAAAAGTTCCACAAGATTATGTGATGTTAACCACTAACCTCATCTGACCTGGCTGTTCCATTTTGAAAAATAATAAGCTACGTACAGTGGCGTAGCCAGCGGGGGGTGCTGAGACACGTCCCTTTTTGGCTGCCGTTAGTAGTTCTCAATAATTTTCATTTATTGACGCGTTTTCCTATTATCGTAATTGGCAACAGAAGACACGGTTTCTCTCTGTATGCGATCAAACAACGATTAAATCATGGGCTAAATACAGTCCAGTTGCGGAACACGAACAGAGAATTGGGTTGCACAAAACTTCCGTTTAAAACAATTATTAGATTTCATAGTTAACAGAGGGTTCACTCTGAGCCCGAAGGAAAAATGTGTTGCTCAATCTCGTCTCTTGAGATGAATTTGAGCTTCTCATATTTGTATCATTCTGTGATCATTTGTTTCTGAGTTACTTCTCCTAAAGGTCACTTAGGAGCAAGAGATAATCTAAAAAGAGACAAGACTTCCCTGAGACAAAGGAGGTTGAGTTGAGATTTGAGCAATACTTGAGAAGTGGGATAAACAGAGGAGATCTCAAAATCGTCCAAGCAGTGGGATGCAGAATTATGTTTTTTGGGGAAACTTTTATTTGGTTTTGCCTGTGATTACCGTAGAAATCTTTTTTTTTTTACTGTTCTCTTTAATTCTATTTCAAAATAACCAAGACATAATTGAGATCAGGTGCATACAATTATGAGATCTCCTCTGTTTATCCCACTTCTCAAGTATTGCTCAAAAAGTTATCTCAAATCAACTTCTGCTGTTTCAGTGATGTTTTGTCTCTTTTTAGCTTATATCTTGCTCCAAAGGGACCTTTAGGAGAAGTAACTCAGAAACAAATGATCACAGAATGATACAAATATGAGAAGCTCAAATTCATCTCAAGAGACAAGATTGAGGAACAGATGAGCAAGACACTTTTCCTATGGGAGAGCACTCCATAGTTAACAGGTGCGGCTTGTTCTCCCCGATTAGGAACAAGTCAGGACTAATAATTGTTCTAAACGGAAGTTTTGTGCAACCCAATTCTCTGTTCTTGTTCCGCAACTGGACTGAATTTAGCCCATGATTTAATCGCTGTTAGATCACATACGGAGAGAAACCGTGTCTTCGGTTGCCAATTACGATAATTGGAAAACGCGTCAATAAATGAAAATTATTGAGAACTACTAATTGCAGTCAAAAAGGGACGTGTCTCAGCACCCCCGCTGGCTATGCCACTAGGCTACGAAGGAAAGTATTCAACAGTAGCCTATCTGCCTGTGCTAAGTAAGGATGGTTATTTGTGAGATGAGATGTCTGCATGAAACGAGGAGGGGATATCCTTTTTTGCCCGAGTAAAAAAAAATTTAGAATGACAGGAAACCAAATAAATCGCTTATATGGCAATATTTGCCTAGTATTAGTGCAGATTACTTATTTCATTGTGATTACAGTAACTACAACCAGTTGTTTTGTTAGTACTATTTTGTTACATTTGTATGAATAAACGCCTTTTCAAATTTAGCTTCAATCCACAGATAGCCGTCTTTATTTGTAATTTTGATTTATGTTTGAAGAACTATCACTCCTCAACTACCAGATCCTTCTAAGTATCTCTGTCCGTCACTAATTTAAGTCAGCACGACTTGCACTCCTGTGTGAGCTGCTATGTATTCAGGCACTGGCAGCATATTTTGTAAATACGTGTGAAGACTGGACTCTCAAGTCAGTGGCCATGAATACAGAGGAGTTTGTACAAATGTTACTTGTTTGCTGTGGTTCTGACAGGCCCAATAACTGATAAGGAGTTTTGTTTTCTAAGAACGAGTTGCCCATTCTTCAGGGCATAAGCCATTTCATTTGTATGATACTTAACACTTTATTATGTTGTATTTTATTTTCCATTTTTGATGTCCATCAGTCAATGCAGTTTTTCTTCATGAAAAAATCTTCAGCATGATTTTATAGGCTAAAGCAAAATAGAAGTTTTTAATGTTTAAATATCATTGTTGCTCCTTTTTAAAAGTATTCTGGGCTTTCTCCCACACAGGAAAGTTTAGAGAGCCAGGGTGTGAGTAGTGTTGCATCACGTCTCAGCTGTAGGCCCATGTCTAGGGCCATCATTGCTGTTTTTAATGCGCCCCTCTGATAAAACACTTTCCCCACCTGGGCCCCCCCACTAAAATTTGTCTAGAGCCGCCACTGCCCGAGGCGTTACCTTTATTATGAGACCAAGAATATTAAAATGGACCAAGCAATTGCAGAGATGTGCTCATTTCATTTTGGGTGTGTCATTTTCCAGCTACAGGCTCAGGGCTTAAGAGGTTCAAAAAGTTTTCTGAATTTTAGTCATATTCTGCTTTTAATTCTCTGAAAAAATATTTTTGTTTCTCTGTAATATTAAAAACTAACTGCTACCCGCTTTGTAGCCCATTATTTTGTCACTTTTAGATTGCATGAGGGAGAGAAGCTGTGTCTTAAATTGCCACTTGATTATTCTTGAAATGGAAAATGCGTTAATCAAGGGAAAGCATCTAGAATCAGCCAGGACTAATTTTTGTCAATAATTGCTGCCAAATTTTCAGGTCTAACGCCAGCCCTGCGAGTGTTCAACAGTCAAATTTGAATTTGGGAGCTGTCAAGTTTGACTAATCAGAATGCTGCATTCGTGGACGAACGCGGTGCCCCCTGGCTTTCGTGCCGGCTGTCTTATCACTCCCTCAGCCCCATCGCAAACATAGCCTGCTCGCAGGTTACCTCAACGCACGTTCGTAAGGACACTGCGGCTCCTAGTGTTGTGATTCTGATTATTCTGCATGTCATGTTTTAAGTTCTGTGCCTGGCCTAGCCATGTTTAGGATTTCTGTGTTTAGTGACCACTGCCTGCCCTTTGACCATTCTTAGGATCATGTATTGTGTTTTTGGTAATTTTAGATTTCATGTTTTATTATTTTTTCATGCCTCAGTTTTCATGCCATGTTTTCATTTCCATGCATTGCACTTCGTCTACCCTGTCTTGTCTTGTGTAGGTCTTTGCCCACGGTCCCTAGTCTTGCGTGCCACTCATTCGGCTGATTTATTGGTTTCTGGGTTTTCAATCTTCCTTCATTATCTCGTGTGCTTCCTAACTCTCTCTTTTACTATCTACTAACCATACTAACAGTTTGTTGTTTTCTATAATTACTAACCCTCATTAACATTGTATATTTTTACTAACTTACTAACTTGCACTCGGGATTGTATAGCTGCACAAACTAATTGACTAACGATCTTTCAGCAGTCGCTCAATTCTAATCTCCGCCCTCCTTGCCTATCCATAATTATCTCTGCTGCAAGTTTCTGTGGGTTTCCACTTATACTTTGTGCTTTCCTTTTCTTTTATCTTGGCACTTTAGTACTCCTTAACTGGAGCTGTTGTTTTGTACTTAGGTTTGTCTTGGTATCCCTGCCTGCGTTTTGGCTACAGCCAAATTCATGTAGTTAATTTATTCCTCATGTGTCTCTCCCTGATCATTGTTACCATTGATTGCACCTGTTCTCCCTGGTCATGTGTTTACCCCAAGTGTGTATATAAGATGTCTGTTTGGTTCGCTATCTTGTCAGATCGTTCTCCCTAGTTTTCTCGTGCCACGTTTCTCGCCTTGATTTCTCAGTGTTTATCTTTCTGACTGGACTGTCCTTGATATCGCGCTTTGCCTATTCTCTGTACTTTTGCCGCATTCTTGTTTTTTGACCTCTTTAGTCTGACTACGATTTTTTGTGATTGGTGCCCTGTGTATGACTCTGGATTTCACCCTTTGGATTCTGATTTTGGATTGCGGACTTTGTACTGTTGCCAGCTCTGTTGGGGGGGGTTTCCCCCTTCAGAAATAAAGCCTCCTTTTGCATTTTACTGGAGTTTGCTCTTGGTTCATTTCGTAAAATCCTCACACCTAGCGGTGCAACCGGATATTGCTACACGCATCAGGCTATATAAGTTTACTCGCTACCCGGAGTGAAATTGCCATTTTGTTTTGCGTGCATGACTGTTTTTTAAAAATCGGGCGATGTCAAGTCCTTTCTGGTGTCCAAGTGGATATTCACACCAAATTTGGTGATAATCGGTTGAGAAATGTTGGAGGAAAACGTATGCATACACACAGACATCGACCTCAAATATATTATAGATTTCTCTTCGGAAACTTAATTACCCCATCTGAAGGGGGAGGGGTTTTGTTTTTGGTGGCACCTGTTTGTCTATTTGACTGTCTCACAGCAGTTCAGCACTAATTCAGTTTGATCAAATTTCATTAATTTTTCAGGAAAGATGTGGAATAGTCCAAAGATCACTTGTTTAAATTTGGACTAATTTGGTCAAAGTCAAGTTCACCAAAAAAATCAAAAATTGTTGGAAACATCCCTCTTGGGTGCTATATTTAGCGCCTGGCACCCCTTGTTTCTCATTAACCAGGGGAAACTCCATTGAGGCTCAGGTGCATAAATAGCACCGGAATAGAAAAGTGACTGAGAATCAGATGGGTCAACCTCACTGTGTTGAACAACCAAAAATCAGTTAATGAGCTTTTGTAGACTCTCAGTTTTACCAAACAGCTTGCCTGAGAATAATGCCCTTAAAGTTGAATATGTACCGAGAGCTCATTAAAAAGATGTGTTACCATTAAATTTCACAGTCATGGCTTGAACATATCCTTAACTATGCATACAAAGTCGTAGAAATGGATGAATTGCAGCATGTATTATCATTGATCACAGCTTGTGGCATAAACATATATTGATCAGCCGTTACATATGAAAACTAACAGGTGAAGTGAAGAACATTATCTTGCGACAGTGGCACCTGTGGGTGGATGGGATATATTTGGCATCAAGTTAACATTTTGTCCTCGAGTTGATGTGTTGGAAGCAGGAAAAATGTGAAAGAGTAATTATGTGAGCGACTTTGATGAGGGCCCAATTCTGATGGCGAGACTACAGGGACTACAAAACTGCGGCTCCTGTAGGGTGTTCCCAGTCTGCAGCGGTCTCTACCTACCAACAGTGGTCCAAGGAGGGAAAACAGGTGAACTGATGACAGGGTTATGGGCCACCAAAGTTCATTGGGGAGTGAAGGCTGACCCATGTGGTCCAATCCTACAGGTGAGTAACTTGCTGAAATTGCAAAAAAAAAAAAAAAATGAAGCCGGTTCTGATAGAAGTGTGCTAGAACACACAGTGCATCGCAGTTTGTTGCGTATGGGGCTGCATAGCTGCATACAGGTCAGGGTGACCCTGCTGACCCCTGTCCACTGGCGAAAGAGCCGACAATGGGCACATGAACATCAGAACAGGACCGTGGAGCAATCGAAGAAGGTGGCCTGGTCTTATGAATCACATTTTTTTTCCTTACATCATGCGGATGTCCGGGTGCTGGTGCATCATTTACACTGCCCTCCATAATTATTGGCACCCCTGGTTAAAATATATTCTTTAGCTTCTAATACATTTAGTTTTTTTCTAAATAATATAGCACCACAATGAAAAAAGAGGAAAGTCCAACCTTTAATTCAAGTGCATTTATTCAGTGGGGAAAAAAAGTCCCGCATTAAGAAAAAATTATTTTACATCAAATCATGTGTGCCACAATTATTAGCACCCCTGATGTTTATACTTTGTACAACCCCTTTTTGCCTACAAAACAGCACCTAATCTTCTTCTATAATGTTTCATAAGATGGGATAATACAAAATGAGGAATCTTCGACCATTCCTCTTTGCACAATCTCTCTAAATCATCCAGCGACCTGGGTCCTCTCCTCTTCAGCTCACTCCACAGGTTTTCAATGGGGTTGAGGTCTGGGGACTGAGATGGCCATGGGAGGAGCTTGATTCTGTGTCTGGTGAACCATTTCTGTGTAGATTTGGCCACATCTTTAGGGTCATTATCTTGCTGAATGACCCAGTGACGACCCATCTTCAGCTTTCGGGCCGAGGCCACCAGATTCCGATTTAAAATGTCTTGGTATTTCAAAGTGTTCATGATGCCATGCACCCTAACAAAGTTACCAGGGCCTCTGGAAGAGAAACAGGCCCTCAGCATCACCGATCCTCCCCCATACTTCACAGTGGGCATGAGGTGCTTTTCTGCATACTCATCTTTCGCGTTCCGCCAAACCAACTTAGAGTGTTTGTTGCCAAAAAGCTCTATCTTGGTCTCATCTGACCAAAGCACATGGTCCCAGTTGAAGTCCCAGTACTGCTTAGCGAACTCTGTACCTTTGCGTTTATGATTGTGAGGGAGAAAAGGTTTTTTCCGTGCATGCCTCCCAAACAGCTTGTTGGCATGTAGATAGCGCCTGATGGTTGATTTAGGGACTTTGTGACCCCAAGATGCTTCTATTTGTTGCAATTTTTTAATAGTGAGCTTTGGAGAACTTTTTATTTCTCTTATCATCCTCCTCACTGTGCGTGGTGGCAAAATAACCTTGCGTCCTCGTCCAGGCTTTTTTACCACTGTTCCAGTAGTTTTAAAATTCTTAATGATTCCTCTGACAGTAGATATGGGCAGGTGCAGGCTAGTGGCTATTTTCTTGTAGCCATTGCCTGACTTGTGAAGGTCGGCACATATCTGCCTTACTTGAATGGTGTGTTCCTTTGTCTTTCCCATGTTGAAAAGTGGATAAGAGAAATGGCCTCTGTGTCACGTCATATTTACACCCAGGGAAACAGGAAGTGATGAATTACTAGTTAAATATTCCTAGATACTCTGATCAACTTTGTAAACTACTGTAGAAATCACAGAAATACTTCAATTCCATGTATTTCCTGGGAATTATTAGGGGTGCCAATAATTGTCTAACAGGTGATTTTATGGAAAATAATTATTTCTTAGTCAGGGATTTTTTATTTCCCTTAAAATTCACTTGAGTTGAAGACAATTTTCAGTGTGAGGGTATGCCTCTGCAATAAAAATTGAATTTATTTGAAGGCTTTTAACACATCTTAACCAGGGGTGCCAATAATTATGGAGGGCGCTGTACCTTGGGAAGACATGGCACCAGGATGCACCATGAGAAGAAGGTGGAGGCAGTGTGATGCTTTGGGCAATGTTCTGCTGAGAAACCTTAGGTCCTGCCATTGTAGTTGATGTGACTTCGACACATACCTCCTACCTGAACATTGTTTCAAACCAAGTACACAGGACAGGACAATGTGCCCTGCCACACTGCAAAAATGGTTCGCCTCAAAATTCCTCAGATCTACAATTGAGAATTTGTGGGATGTGCTTAACAAATAAGTCCAGTGCGTGGAGATCCTACCTTGCAACTTAAAGGATGTAAATGTAATGTCTTCATGCCAGACACACCTTCAGAGGTCTGGTGTTGTACATGCCTTGACAAGTCAGGGCTGTTTTTGTGGTAAAAGTAGGACCTACTAAGCTTAAGGCAGGTGGTCATAATGTTATGGCTGATCAGTGCACGTACAGTATATAAAAAAATGAATGCTTAAACTTACATAAACATGTTAGTTTACAATCCAATTTCTTAGAAAATTAATTATTCATTTGCCCCTCAATTCAAACTTGTTGCCTTATCTTTATTGGATTCAACGACCAGCATGATGCCTGAGAAGCAATGTTGAGGACAGATTGAAAGAATAAAAAGCAAGGTGGTGACATCATAGAGAATAATAGTTTTCAGGGGCCTTTTAGTGGGAGAGGGAGAATTGTGACTGCACAGATTATGTGTACATTGGTTTATTGCCAATCTTAATGTTCAACTTCACCAGGAGCAACTTTTTTCACCATGCAAGCAATATTTCTGGCAGTTGATACAGAAGGAGGACTTACTTTGATTTGCTATCCACAAACCACATCTATGGGCCATTCAATTGTAGAAATCAGTGTTTTAGAAATTTTGTTTCCATTATGTTAATTTATTTGTACCCTCCCCCAAGAACATGCACAGGGTGTATTGCCCTTGTGTTTCTCGCCTTCTATGTACAGTATATTTTTGCAAAGTCATTCATGTAATAATGGTTTTCTTGCCAAGCAGATTTAATTTGCATTAAGAACCACTATGCAATTTTGATTTAACAATTGGATCCAGCTGTTGGTTGTGACAGAAATAAAGAACAGATTTTTCGGAAGAAAAGAGATGCACATCATACTGCTGATACAGTTCTGTTATCTATACATTTTAGGCTTGAAATTTGCTCTGCACTTCTTTTTTAGAGATGATTGGTTGATTTATCAAGTGTACAGCAGAAGTAAGGCAATATATCCTCATTTCCTTTCTGCTAGAAAAAAGATATTTTGGCTAAATCATTATTTTCATTCAGATAGGTCCAAAGATGTTATCACAGGATTACAGATTGGACGGAGTGGTCTTTTCCGAGACTAGAAAGACGTAGGACCTCTTTTCAGATACACCAATCAGCCACATGACTAAAATCACCTGCCTTATATAGAGAAGGTTCCCCTTGTACCGCCAAAACAGCAAAATTAAACTGACGTCACTTTAATTCCCAAACTCAGGGTTTCCCAGCAGAACATTTCCCAGAGCATCACACTCCCTCCACCAGCTTGACTTCTTCCCACAGTGCCGTCCCTTCCCAGGAGAATGGTGCTCGCATGCCTATCCAAAGCACATAATGTAAAAGACATGGGACTCACTTAACCAGGCTATCTTGCTCAACTGCCCCAAGGTCCAGTTCTGAAGCTCAGGTTCCCATTGGGAACACTTTTAGTGGTGGAGTGGGCACTTTGACCGGTCTGCAAGCTTAAAAGTGCAATACACTGCAGGGTACAATTCACGGTGTGTTGTGACACATTAATTTTGTAAATGTTATGGGAATTGTCAGTGAATTGAGCCACGTTCACCCCTCTGTCAGTTTGGACCAGATGGGATAGCCTTAATAGCCCTTGTGCATCAATGAGCCTTGGGCACACCAAAATCCTGTGGCTAGTTCATGGTTTGTCCCTTTTTGGACCACTATCAATAGTTACTTGAATCTTCTGACAGGGAACAAACCAGGAGTCTTGCCACTTCAGAGATGCTGTCACTCAGTTGTCTGGCCATGAAAATTTTGGCCTTGTTGAAGCTGTGCAGTTCCCATGTCTCCCACCTCCAACACACTGAATACAAGAACCAACTGTTTACTTACCGTGTAAGATCTGTCTGCAGACCGAGACATGTGCCATTGTTGTAAGATAGTCACCATTATTCACTGCATCTGGAGTGGTTATAATATTTTGGCTCATCTCTCTGTATCACATAACATCTTTGCCACAAATTATGAGCTCCACACTCATGAGTTCTACAGTGAACGCCTTTTCTCAATTCCTCATGAATCCACATAAAACCATGGAGCCAAAGATTCTTCTTCAGAATAAGGTGGTAGGCCATCTATTCAAACTTCTTTTTGACTTAAGCATGCATAGATTTTTGCACAAGAAAATAAAGGCCACAATGATATTGGCTTGCATCGGAGTCCAGTGGTTTATACTGTCACTGTAATAACCAACTCCTCTGCAATAAATCCATTATGAACACTCCTGGTAACATCTGAAGTTCCTCACTGGCAGGTGGAGTCTAGTGATAAGCAGCAGTTATCACGTTTTACTAGTGTAGTTTGAAAACGCAGTATATGAGGTCATTTATCACTGTTGAATCTGGGAAAACTTTTTTTTCACAGGAAAAAAAAAACAAGTCATGGGAAAGGAAAATGGGCAAATGCGGAAACTCAATAAATGCAATTGAATTACTCATCACAGCTTGTGTTTATTTGGACACCGTCTATTGTTTTATGTGTGGCAAATTGCATAGAGACACGCAAGAGGTGGGCAGGAAAATGAAAGAAAAGATGGGCAGAACTGTAAATCTTGCAGGATGATTTGGTTGCTCCATTTTACACCTTGTGCAGTCGGCTACTTACAGTATTTTTCAGCACTGCCAGTGGTGCTTGATGTACAAGGGGAGTCTATTATTATCAGCCTGACTCTTACAGATGTCATTATCTTAGCATTTCATTTTGTCCATCCTGCTACTGAAACTCAACTTGCCTTTCATCATGCTGTGGTGAGAGTTCATACCAATTGGAAATCCGCAATGCACTCAAAGATTACGACAGATGAACGCCAGTAAACTTTGAACAAAAACAAAAACAGACATAGAAAAACACTAGGACCTTTGTCACCATTGAGCTCAGCATACTTCAGTTGAATCTCGATGCCATTTTGCACCAATGTTTAATGACCAGAGGTTGTCAGTCTGAGAACACTTCTTCAATGTCAAGGGGACTGGCATTCCATTGACACAGAAGAGGTCCTGACATTGCGAAGATAGTGAGGAGGAGAGCTTAAAACAAATACATGATACGAGTTGTCAGTAGAAGAAGAAAACATACTGCCTCACATAAAACAGCTCTCAAGCACCTGCCACCTGGATTGAGTAGCTGCCCTGATTCAAGGGCTGAATCAACAAGGCTCTTCTCAACCTTTTTTTCCCCATTGTCTGTGTCACTGTGACATCTTCTCCCAGGCCAGGGCATTGTGGAATAAGTGATGAACACCATTGCCTTCACTTACGGGGGGAGGAAGCAAAAACAGATGTTGGGTGTTTGGAGGGAAAGGATTTCTGCATGGATGATGAGCAAAAATCAATGCTCACTGATAAAGAGGTCATTAGTTTGCTCCTAAGGATACAGAACATGTTGGAAAGCTTGGATGGTAACAAAATGTGTGCTTCCTTAATGAGCACTAAGAAAGTGCAGTAATTTCCCCAAGCAGACTTTTCTGGAGCTAGAGAGAGAAAAAAAGCTGGATGTTATCAATGATGCTCCCCTATGTGGCACAGTCTTAAATTGACCTGGGAAATTAGCTGTGATCTTCACAACATTTCACATTTTCCACTTGCAAAACCTCCCAGTACAGCAACTTCACATGTACTTCTTTTTCTGCTGCCAGCTTCTCAGGATACTGTAGGTAGATGCAGGTGAGTGCCATAATTCATTGGACAGTGACACTTTTTAAATTATTATTTTGGTTCTGTACCCTGACACTTTGGATTTAAGGGATACAGTTTCATTGATTTTGAATTGTAGACTGTCGGCCTGAATTTCAATGATTTCATCTAGAATACAGTCATACTGTATTATTATAATTCTGGTTAAGTTTAAGAAAATGTACCATGATATCTTTTATTTATTTATTTTTTTAGTCGAATATCCTTTGAATGCCATCACAGTTGGAACTCTGTGACTAATGTAGTACATCACCAGACACTGAATATCTTCCCTGGTGCTGCTCTGCCACATCTGTATGGCAGCCATGTTCAGTTGGTGCTTTTGTTGGGGACTTTTTTCCCCCAGTCTCCTCATCAGATGTACAAAGTAAAATGCATGTTCAATTAGATTCAGATCTGGTGATTGATTGGCCTGACTTGTAATTGTTTTTAATCCACAAAGAAAGCAAGGTTGGACAAACGTCACTAAATTGATCTTGCTTCACTACTACTTAGATCTTTAGGAATTAAATAAGTGCACCCACTGGCTATTATGGGCTGATCTAACAGGACAGTTAATCTTTCAGCCTATCAGCTCTCAGTCCAATACAACAGAAAAATCAAGTTTTTATAGTTTTCACCGACAGCCAGTGGCCTAAAACATCCTTAAACCGTATGTGAATGGTAGTCAAGTGATTAATTTTTTATAAAGAGGAATTGTTTTGATGGTTTCTGACAATACGAATATACAATCGCAGACCAATGCATGAATTGGAAGAGTATGTCAGAGTGAAAATTTGGCTACATATGGGCAAAAAAACCTGAAATAAGGAAGCTCTAAAACTATTGTAAAAGTGAACGTGACCATGTCTAGGAGTGCTGGGTAATTTGGACTTGCCAAAATTGTTTGTTGGGACAGCATGAACATAATCAAGAAAAAACAAATCTGTAAAATATTTGTTTTTGCTCACAAAATCATATTTGAACTTCCAGTTGTTCAGATGTTTGGCATTGGCTGTGTTAATTTATCTAGCGTAATGAAACTTGGTCACAACGCTACAGGGGCAGAGGAGGGCATGAAATCTTTTTCTTTCAGACAAAAACTTATGTTTCCGGTGTTGTTACTCAATTTGGGTAATAATCTCAGCAGTTTTGACAATTTGAAAAGAATGTACTGAGTTTCACCTTTCAAACAAGACCATGATGATGCCTGTAGTCAAAGTGTAACAAGAACAGTACGCATTTTAGTTTTGGAGGAAATATGCTAAAAAAAAGGACTGCACTTTTAAGGGTTCGCTCCAGAGACAGGACATGACAGGAACTCACAATTACCAGGCTTATACTACTGTGCCTTCTGTTAAATTTGCTGATCTGGTCATTGGAACATCAAACTAGATGCAGTTCACTTTTTCAGGGCAGTATAGCTGTGTTTTGGAACACAGTCACTCACACAACAATAGCAGAATGTTCTCAATGCATGTTATTAACAGAGTGCAAGGCATCAGGAGATTACAGCATAAAGACAGGAAGGAAATAATGATGTTCCCACTCACTTCATCCCAGCTCATAACGGCAGTTATGAGCTGCAGTGCCTGCGGCCCAACAAAGCAAATGGGGCCACTGTTTCTATCGTGTCCTGACATTATTCCTCCGACCACTTTCCCTTCCAATCAGTGGACATAAGGGCCAACAATAGAGTGTGTCCTAAACCTATTAACTGGTTGTGCCAGCATTGGTAGCAAAAACTGCAAGCTAATATTTGCAATAACTAGCAATGAGTCCTTTACAGCACTGAGGAAGAATTTGGACCACTCTTCTTTGCAGCATTGTTTTCATTAAGCAACATTGGAGAGTTTTTTATCTGCCTGTCTAAGATCATACCACCATCTCAATCATATTCAAAGCAGGACATAACTAGGCCCGTCCAAAACTTTTGCTCCTTTTGAGCCATTCAGAGATGGATTTGCTTGTGTGCTCTGGATCCTTGTCCTGCTGCCTAGCCCAGCTGCATTTCAGCAGTTCATCCCAAACTGATGGCCGAACATTTTCCTTCATGATTTTCTGGTAGAGAGCAGAATTCATGGTTCCATCAATTACAGCAAATTTCCCAGGTCTTAAAGTAGCATATAGTCTCCAACAGTCACTCTACTGCCACAGTGTTTGACTGCTGGTATGATGTTCTTATTGTGGAATGCTGTGTTGTTGTATTTGGTTATGTACCAAATGTAATGGAATCCATGTTTTACAAAAAGTTCCACTCCTCACTCATCAGTCTACAGAATATTATCCCAAAAGTTGTGGCAGTCATCAAGATGCTTTCTGGCAAATGAGAGGCAAGCATTTGCGTTATTTCTGGTCAGATTTTTTGCCTTGCAACACTCATGAAAGTCTCCCCCCCCCCACCAAGTCTTTTTCTTCTTGTGGAATCATGAACACTGATCTTAAGTGATGCAGGTGAGGCCTGTTGTTCTTTAGGTGTTAGTCTCGGTGCTATGGTTGCCTTCTTGATGAATCAGTGTCACGCTCTCTGAGGAATTGTGGCCGGCTGGGAAGGTTCACCACTGCTGGAAGTTTTCTCTATTTGAAAATAATGGCTCTCACTATGGTTCACTGAAGACCCAGAGCTTTGAAAACGGCTTTCTAGCCTTTCTTGTCTGATGGATGTCAAAGGCTTTTTCATTCTTTGATTTCTTCAGATTATTTGCTGCTTTTTGCCTACTTCGCATTGCCTGATACGGCCCAGTTAAGTGATGTTTGGATTCAATGGGGTTGGTAGTAATCATACCTGAGTGTGTATAATAAAAATTGAACCCACTTACCAATTTGATTTGTTTAATTTGCTGATTTAGTATCTAAGGGGGCAATACCTAGGGCCAATTAGGGTTGGATAGCTTTATTCCTTCAATTAATTAAATCATTCAAAAACTGCAGTTTGTGTTTACTTAGGTTATTTTTGTAGAATATCAAAAGTACTGTAGTTTGATCATCTGAAAAGTTTAAGTGTGACAAATATGCCAATCTAAAATAAATCATTTGAGAGGCCAAAGACTTTTTCTCAGCACTGTGAGTGCCAGTGATTCTGATGTGGACAGGTTTCTGACTGCTCATTTTTTGGTGAAATAATCGTAATAATGACACCAGGAAAAGTGTCCTATCCTCAATATTATTTTAATATTGTTTTAATTGCCTTTCTATGGCCTTGTCTACAGTGCTCAGTTGTAAATCAAACATGTTTTTTTTTTTTGCAGGAAGGAGTCCCATGATGTCCAGTCCCCTTTTTTTTGTCATTGGTGAATGGTGTAGTTCATACATCTGCTGTTGGAAGTCAGTTGTTACAAGCTGTGTCTTGGACCGCAATGTTTTTTTTTCATGGAAAAAAGCAAGACATGGTAAATGGAAATGGGCAAACAATGAAATTCAGTGTATGCAGTTGGATTACTCATCGCAGCTTGTGCTTATTTGGACACTGTCTGTTGTCAGATGTATGCCAAATTGTGCAGAGACACGCAAGAGTGGGGCAGAATAAACAATGAACTCTATGAACTTATTTGACTGAACAGTCTCTGTAATGACCAGTTCACACCACCGTCACATTGCACTGGGTCAAGAAATGATCAATGGAATATCAAAGCAAAGCTGTGAGTTGAGGTTTGACATGGAGTAAAATAACTACACATCTGCCATCCAATGGCAGAACCTATTAACTCACTTATTTGATTGAGAGAAAAAAAAAAAAAAAAAAAAAGCAGAAAATGAAACAATTTGATATTAAACCCTGGTTATTTGGGGGAGGTTAGTTTTATAGTTCATTATTATTCTCATGGGATCACTAAGTCAAGGACAATTTTAACCCTTAAAGGTCATTTTCTGCTTTTTTCTCAAAAATCAAATAAGAGTTAATGTTACTTGGTTCTGCCATGGGACGACAGACATTAAGATGTTATTTGAGGAGGCATACACCTAATTCATGGGCATCCTACCACTGCCTTGTGTCCCATTTATCCATCAAAAACAATATTCGGTATACTATGTATATTATATAAAATTTTTGCTAGTGCTAAATTTGGAAAAAAAATAATAAATAAAATTACTGAACAGAGTAATAGGAAGGTTCACTAAATAGGAAGAATGCAGACAACAGAATCAGACAGCTCAATGGTCTGGTAATTACAAGACAGGAATGAGATATCAAGCAGAACATTCCTCTTCAAGGCTTTGTAGAGAGTGACTGAGAAAGAGGTATTTATGCATAGAGGCAGAGGGGGAATTGGATAAGGGGAACTGGATGTGACTGGTTAACAGGGGAGAGGGAGCAGGCTGGTGATCAACACTTTGGTGAGGCTGAGCACTGTAAAGAACACAATGGAGGCGTAACAACCGTCAGTGTGCTAAACTGACATTTGTATTAGACATCAAAAAAGAAGCAATCTGAGATTGTAAACATTTGTCAGCACCATCAGTTTGTGATATTTTGACATCGAGATAATAGTCCCCATTTTTTCCTCATTTTAACCCCTTTCTGCAGATGTTGACACTCACGTCTATAGATATGCAAATTTAAGCACTTAGTTACAGTACTCGACCACGAGATGGCACCCCGGATCAGCTATTGGATATTCACAAGCAGGCAGAGCTGAAACGCGATTTAGAGTATGGAGAAGTGTAATGAACGTCCGGAGACTCCAATCGCGGTTCAAGCTCGGAGCGTCTTTTATTAACATTACCGTTGCCCATGGTCAGACAGAAACAGGTCAATAGCCAGAAATCAGGAATATCACAGAAACGCTCAATCTTAGTCAGGGGCAGGCAAAATGTCAAAAAAAAAAAAAAACCCGGAAATCAGTCAGCATAGAATACAGAAACAAAGGGAAACTAACCTAAGGGAATGGGGAAAAGGGAAAGGGGAATTGGAAGGGAAGTGGGAGACAGAAATTAACTAAACAGTCAAAGTATAAAGGGAACTGGGGAAACCGGGAGACTCTCAAACTCACCACACTCACTCGATGAAATACAATCAATAACTAGAGTACAGAAAATCACAAAGGACAAAAACTCTCAATAATCGCAAAAACACACTGAGAAAAAGCGCAGAGCAAGGAACGGTCACGAATCAACAAAGACAAGCGGAAAAATGGGGTCTTTATAAACAAACTAATTAGAGTGTTTAGCCCAAGAAATGAAGGACAGCTGAGAGGAGGCAGAATCTAGAACAGCAAAGGAAAGTGATAGGACAGACTGAACAAGTAGGTGTGCTCTGCTTCTTCAAACTAACTAATCACTGTGCCTAACTACTCTGCTCTAATGTGTAGTTGTGGGGAAGTGGTTGCATTAATAGTATTAAACAAGCCACCCCCCATATTTCTTTTCAATTGTTTTATTACAGAGCAAGGTTTTTCTATTGCTGTTAAGAGAACTGTATTTCTGTTTTGGAAACGTGCTTAATATAATCTACCGTCTCTTGAAAATAATAATGGTCATTGTTCAACAGTGGGATGTATTCCAGAGGGTGGCGCTCATAGTTGAGGGAAACGGTTAATTGCATGACCTACAGGGTGAGAATATACGAAAGGGCTCCACTGCGCTGTTACCGATGTCAGGAATATGGGCGTGTGGCGGTTGTATGTAAAAAAGAAATGCACAGGTGTAGAAGGTGTGGACAGGAGGGTTGCATTGAGGACGATTGTATTGTGGCAAAGGCATGTTTTCACTGTGGGGGAAGTCATGAGATGGGCTCAGTGCAGTGTGAAAGAAAGAAAATGGAAAGAGAGGTGGAAAGAACAAGAGTGCAGGGAAAAATATCTTATGCTGAAGCAACTAAAACGGTTGTGAGTAAAAAAGAAACGGTGGGGAAAGAGCAGGCCAGAGTGCAGCCAGTGGAAAAGAAGCAAAAGGAGTTTGAGGAGGATGAAATTAGGATGAACAGAAGAAGTTTTTTAGCGTTTATTTCAATGGTTTTAAATTGTGCCTGCGAGATCGAAAGCAAAACGGAGAGAATTAAGATGGTGGTAGATGCGGCAAGAGAGATTTTGGGTGTAGTTGATGTAAAGAGGGAAGATATTCAGAGAATTTTGGAAAGAGGGTTTGGTAGCAGTCAGACTGTAGAAAAGTAAGGAGAGACAGAAAGCCTGGGAAATAATTGAAGCAGAGAAGGATAAGTGTGAGGATTTTTTTATTTTTTTTAAATAATTACTACTTAAGTAAAGTACACCGTCATAATACAGCACAAAATTCAGTACTGTTGGTGGCGGCATGCACTAAAGGCAAAGTGTCTCCGCCATTGAACCAAAGAAGAAGAATTGCATGACCAGAACGCTAAACAAGTCGTCTGGCGTGCTGTTGTCGTCATTGTAGAAAGAGCATTCATGAGCAACGTGCTGAGCGAACTGCCTGTACATGAGCAATGACTGTGTCAAACTTTTGTGTTTCTGGTAAGCACATACTGGAGCAATTATAAACAGTAAGCAGAAGTGAATTAAACCAGTCACGAGTTGTGGAATGAAGTTGGCCGCAGATTCCCGAAGTGTAAAAATAGCAACTAAGTCAGTAGGCTCGTCGCTAGCCATTAAGCTAACTCGCTCTAATTGCTGCGTGACTGGGTGAAATGTGGGGCCGATCGAGTTTTTCACATTTATAGGTTTCCGGTTGTTATGGCTAAGAGCTGAATTGTGGACGGTACGGTTATATTAATACGGCGTGTACTGCAGTTGTATTTCAATGAATGTTTGGTTGTGCCTATATGGAATGGTGATGATGCGTGAATCGGGTATGAATACGAACATGTGAATCGGTAATTGAACAAGTCGTCTGGCGTTCTATCGTCGTCATTGTAGAAAGCATTCATGAGCAACGTGCTGAGCGAACTGCCTATACATGAGCAATGACTGTGTCAAACTTTTGTGTTTCAGTAAAACCCACTCCACTCAACACGCATTCCTGTTTTTAATGTGTGCGACATAGTTCTACCCATTTCTAATCACCAGTGCCTCAGCTAAACTATTCTCAGGTGCAGACAGTTAACAAGCACTGGACGAAGGAAGCAGGAAGTACCCAACCAGAAAAGTTCCAAATGGAAACAAGACACCACACATACACACACAAGGGAGCCAGTGACAAAAGACAAGCATTCATGAAACATGAACAATCACACTAGAAGTAAATCTAACACAAAGAAACAAATAATTCTAAACATCATGAAACTGAAAACATACAAAAACAAAGCATAAATACTAAATTCACAACAAGAAGTTCCCTCCAATCCCTGTTTATCAGGAGTAGCATGAATTAAACTCCTCAGCTAAGCCTGATGTGCAAACTGGTCAATATCCTTGCTCATAGTATCGATCCAGAAGTTTTAAAAAATTATCACTTGCGACAGAAAAAAACTTTATACTCTGTAGCAACCATTTTAGCTACAGTGAGCCAACAGTATTCCAATTAGTGGTTAAAAAAATACGTTTTGAGAAGCAAAAAATCCGTCATAGTAATGATTCTCTCACATTCTACTGTCAATTACAGTGATCACGCACAAAATATGTGTAGTTCCCTCCCGTGGATTAACGCGTATATTCCTCCATTGACAAATTCAGCGCTCCCTTCTATCCACCCAAGTACCGGTGTCGATAGCCAGTCACTCAATTATATACTCAGATTCATATGCGTAACTCTACAGTTATAGTTCACGCCCTCGTGAAGCTTCCCCGGTAACGATGTATTGATAGACTTGTTTCTTATCCAATTCCCGAGTGTTTAAACTTTCCTCAATAACTGAAATACATTGATCGAACAATAAGAATAGGATACAAAGCTAAGCGTAAAAGTAAGGTCAGTTGTGTTCTTTGAATGTTGGCCACGGTTGCGCAGCTGAAAATGATGCGAAATCAAAGAAACAAAGACATTCGAAACTGGCCTGAAGTGTTCAGTTTCATTTACGAGATACATGTTGTGTGGACGCGGTCAATGGGAATTATTCCGAATGAAACAGTACTGGAGGGTTCCTTCTACCCGATACATCTGTCTCTGGAGGAGGGCATCAATGAAGAAAACAGGTTATACTTCTACTCTGTTTGCATTTTGTTCAATATGGCTTTTTGCTGTAGAATTTATGCCGCGATTAAAGACCTTGAATGCCGAGGTTTTCGTTTCTCCAAATGCATGCAGCACACGCACGTTGGTAGATCCCTCGGTACGTTCATTACACTATTCTGTTGAATATGGAGGCATATGTCGTTTTATTTTTTCCTGAAAGTGAAATTTCTGATCTGTTAAAATAAGGTATATTTCAGAATTCAGATATTACTGAGTTAGTGAGTTTTTACCCTTATAAAGTGTAAGGTTATGAGCTCGGATGTGAGAGCGGTTAGCTATTCATTGCAGCGTGAATGTTATAGCTGTTTAATCAGCAGTTTATTTAATGTTTGGGGGTATTCGAAGAAAAATGGACAATATCGCTAACTTTATTATGGAGAAAAGGCATGTTTTGTGTTTGGAGAGGTTACTGGTGACCAATGATGTTCAACTGCACTGATATTGATAAATTCATGCTAAACTCAACCAGAAAGTCATTAGTTCATGCTGAATTTCATGCCCCAAAAGTTTTTTGTGTTAAATATATGATTAATGTATGATTTGACAGTGAACCATTTTGATGGATCTCAGACTTTGGGGAGACACCTGGATAGCTGTCAAATTTGGCTCATAGCAAGCGGGTAATCTAGAATGTAATGTTCAAGATGAATTGCACTTGTGGTCAAGAAGTTTATGATCCCAGAAATGTTAAGTTTTAGGCCCCAGCAGTTTTTCAATTGTCAGTATTATTTTTTATTATTATACGCCCGTCTCAAGACGGGACATATTATGTCATCACCCCCCTCCGTCCGTCCGTCCGTCTGTTGTCTGTTAGCAATTTCTTGTCCGGGGCATAACTCCTGAGCCGCTTCAGCTACCTTCGTGATACTTCACATACACGTGCACCATCACTAGGCGCTGTGTCGCGCTCCATGATTTAGTTCACCTGGTCAAGGTCAAGGTCACTGGCAAAGGTCAAAGGTCACATGGAGCCCTGATGGGGCTTGTCCGGAGCATAACTTCTCAACCGCTTGAGATACATCTATGATATTTCATATACACGTGTACCATCACTGAGCGAAGTGTCACGTACCATGTTTACGGCCCTCCCTACAAGGTCAGGGTCACTGGCAAAGGTCAAAGGTCACATGGGGCCCAGATGTTGTCTGTCCACTTCCTGATCCATGTTCATGACGGGCGTATTACACACCGTTGGCGGTGCTCTTGTTTTTTTTGCTGTTTCAATGGTGAATTCTCATGAAGATTTTTTATGTTTGCAGCCGCTTTTCTCCACCAAAATCAAAAAAATAAACTGAAATTTGATGGGAGTCTAAATGCTTTAAGTGTCTAGACTCAGTTGAGCCAAAGTTTTTCTGTCTGTAAAGCTGCAATCTTGAATTATAAAGCCTTAAATCAGGTAACACCTAGAAAGCCAGATTTGGCTTCTGCGCAAAGGGGTTAAATCATTGTCTGTTTGTGAAGATGCAGTGGCGGCACCAGAACTGGAAATCGGGGGGGCACAGAACATCCCTTTAAAACAATAATTTTCCTGACTTGTTCTTAGTCCAGGGGTCCCCGGTCTTTTCCAGAAAGGGCTGGTGTGGGTGCAGGCTTTCATTGCAGCTAAGCAGCTACACACCTGATGCTAATAATCAAGCTTATTAGCGAAGAGTCCAGGGCTTGATTAGTAGTATCAGGTGTGTAATTGCTTGGTAGCAATGAAAGCCTGCACCCACACCGGCCGTTTCTTGGAAAGATTGGGGACCCCTGTCTTAGTCAATTTCTAAATTAACTACACATTCACACCGAAAACAGTCCACACTATCAGGCGTTGCTAGTTTTCCCTGTTAAAGTAAGACGACAATCATTCATCATTCTGGCGTTGTGGGTCTCCGTCCGTATCAGAGATCGGAATCTTAGAGTAAAGAAAATGTAAGAATGGTTAGACACAAGCTTTACGTCCGCACTTTTCACCCACCTCCCCACAACTGCTCAGTTCTCCCTTTTAAGCTATGGTCAGCTCTGATTATCATGGGATGCCACTGTGTCACCTCACCTTTATCCAGGCCTGCCTAGCCTTATGACTCGCAGCTGGGGGGAACTGTCCAGCAACACACAAGTCTGGGGAGTGCTGAACAGGCGTTGGCTCTCCTGCCGCGGTCCATGGTGCTGAAGTACTGCTTCGCGGCGGGCGTGAGGGGGAGAATGGGCTTTTGTAGGTGGGCTGACGTGGTCGAGGGGCTTGCCACACAGAGTCATTCAAAATTGCATGAAGGCGGTTCAAATGGTCTTTTATCTCATTTCAATAATTTAAACGATCGTGAAACGCAGATTATATCGCCTGATATGCTGAAAAAGTATTGCATAATTTCCTGAGCAGTTTGTCTTTTGTAAATATAGGCCTATTTATAAGTAAATTAGTTTTCTTTGCTGGATTTAGCCCATTATTTTGTCACAGATCACATGGGGAGAGAGGCAGTGTCAATTGCCAATGGATTATTACTATAATTGGAAAACATGACAGTAAAGGAAATTGATTGAGAACTAGCCAGGACTAATTGTCGTTACAAAGGGATGTTCTGCGCCCCCCCCAAAAACCACTTCTGGTGCTGCCACTGTGAAAATGTGACTCAAAAAGTCAAAATTAGTCTCAACTAAAGATTCGAATCCAGATCACTGACAAAATCTAATCACCTCTAAGCACCTCTGAGGCAGGCCATGATGCCCCTCAGGTAGAATTCTCACGCAAATCCATCCATTAGCTTTTGTGTTATCCTGTGGTTGATCCATAAAGATAACACACCAACAAACATGACCAATCACATAACCTCCTCGACATAGATAAAAATTAAAAGAATTGGGAGTGATATATGGTAGAAACTTTTTCAAGTTTGCTACAGAGTTAACTTTCCAATGAATCTGTGAGACTGCAGTTTAACTCAGTGAAGATAGCGAGATATCTGACAAGGACCTGCAAATGGTGATCCTTTTTGCCACGGTCAATGCATACATTTTTATTGCTTCCTTCTTTCGAAAGCAAAGTATCACACCGTAGATTTCAAAGGTTTAGAGGGTAGGATAACAGTGTGTAGTGAAATCAAGCCTTTTGCCATACGTCAGCTGCACGTCACAAACTCACACAGGTCCAATTCAAACATTATTGCCCAGTGGTGGAGCCATATGTTCTCTTTGGTTTGGTTTATGACTAAAGATTGTAGGGTCAAATCCACCTAACTTGAAATGCAGAGGAATAAATCCTCTGCATTAATCATTGTGTCTGTGTCAAGGTGAGAACATATGAAAATGTATCCTCTTTGCTGAAACCAGGAGCACCAGGTCCTGGATATTGAAGTCTTTACTGCTGAAATGGAAAAAAACCCCTATGAAGCATAAGGGCTGGACATAAATGTCTGCATCAGTGCACATAGTAGCAGCCAGTGCTTCTTAACCTCAATAGTAAGAGGATATCTCCCACTGTATGAAATAAAGATATATGCTATGATCTGTTCAAAACATATGTTTCATAATTCAGCCAAATACGTGCAAACAGCTTCTGATTTATTATGGTGAGAGTTACTGGCTTAGCATTACATCAGTTATGGGGTCATAGAAGAGTCAGTGATTGGTTCATGGCAATATCAATTAACAGTCCATCAAAATGTCATTTAAGGTTCATAAACGCGTAAGTTACTGATTCCTCACAGTGTTAAAGTAATTGAATTGACGTAATTCATGCTGCCTGACAGCAGTGGTATGACATCACAATATGAGGAAAAAATATTAGGCCTAATCCATTGTTAAATCACATGAGATATTAACACATATAAAACAAAAATATTTATGTTAAAATTGCATGTATAAATTCATCATCATTTCTACTAAATCACAAAATCCACATCATGGCATACAGTTATTTTATTTATTTTTTTAATTTTCATTTAGCCAGGGAAGTCTCGTTGAGATTGAAATCTCTTTTTCAAGGGAGCCCTGGAGGTAGAGGTGGGGATGGAGAGGAGGAATTGCACAGCCAATTAGATCAGGGGATGATTAGGTGGCAGGTCAAAAGAGCCAGGTTGGGACTTTAGCCATGACACCGAAGGGTGTCATAAGATCTTGAATGACCACAGTTAGTAAGGACCTCGGTTTAACGTCACATCCGAAAGACAGCGAATTGTGGTTTGACTTCAAAATTATACCATCATCCCATTGTGGATGATATGGTGGCACTGTCTTTTGCGTGAAGTCCTTGCAAAATGAGGTTCTGCATTCAGGTCCTGGTCGGCCAAGACATCTCTGTGTGGAGTTAGCATGTCCTTTTTGAGTTTGTGTTGGTTTCTTCTAGGTACTCTGGTCTACCCCACCCCAAAAAAAGATAATAACTATAATATTGTTAACTATAATAACACTCCTACCAGTTCTCCTGACCAGGGCTCTGGCCTTCGGGTGCTGCACTACGGCTGCCCACTGTTTTTAAGTAACTACGATAGGTCGAGTACAGAGGACAAATTCCCCCACAGGGTTCAATAAAGTGTTTCTTCTGAACAGGTAATTGACTGATTAATTGCGTAGTAGGCTAATGATGAAAACCAGCAGTGCTTGCAGCCCTCCAGGACAAGTAGATTTAGATGTGGAGGCTAAGGAGAGTAAAATTTTGTGAAAGACAAACTGATGAACCTTTCCTTATGTTAGAATGTCTTGTATCTGAACAAATAATCCTGTTTTACACAAACCTGCTCTGTAGGAGGTTTGGCAGGATACAGTTTTCAAGAAAATGAAAAATTACAAGTTGCTGTGTTATTGTGATCTCAGTTGTTGCTCAGCACTGTATACAACTAAAGGTCAAAGCCATCAAGAGGCAAAAAACTAAATTAGGGAACAATCGTGTATTTAGCCCAACATGGCCAAAAGCAGCTTAAAGATGAGCCTGTATCTGAGGCAAATCTGCTTATTGAACTATTACAGTACATGATCTGATTGGCATTTGGCAGAAGCTCTTTTTCAGAGTGAATTACAGTGCATTAATCTAGAGCTGGCCTCTTGGATAAATACTCCATGGTCATTTAAGTTCACAGCCGTTCGTACGCCACAAACCCTGCTTAAAAATATATTTTTATTTGGCCTTATTGACTGGTTACAAGTAGGATCAAATCTGCTACAACCATGTGTAACTACAGTGTCAGGAAGATCAATAAACATTGTAAACAATTAGCAGTACTTAAACCTGGCCAGAGCACTCAAGCCTTTTGCAGAAGTGCATTTCGAGAGTGAGGGCTGTGGGGTTATCAAGGTGTGTTATGAAGCGATAATTCGTCAGTTTGTGCTGCGAGTGGTGCAAAGACATCCAGCCATTCTAACCAATGAGGGGGAGCCATTCCACATCCAGGGAGCTCACAACCAGGAGTTCTTTGGTTACAGCACAACAGTGGCGTAGCCAGAAATGAAAATTGGGGCAGTGAAGAACAAGCCTGTGAAAGAACTATTAGTCCTGACTAATTGTCAGTCATATTCCTTTATTAACCAGTGAACAACAAATCAATTTTTGTGACTGATTCTCCACGGACAAGCTCTTCAATGAAAATCAGTTTCCTGTCTGGAATGGTGGTTGTCTGGAGTAGTTCTGCTGTATAATCCTATCAAAAATCGCAAACCAATAGAATGCCAGGTTCATTGTTGATTAATGTAATTATCGCTGCCTCGCTGCCGGCCTATTCGTTTAACTTCATAAAGTGTACCGTGGGGGCGGTGACGTTCACCCAACAGGCCTACTCCGAAGATTCTACGGAATTTGCAGCTATGCCGTGAATGCGCGATCACAGGGCTACCAACTCTCACGCATTCGCTATGAGTCTTGCACCTCTTAGAGGCATTCACGTTCCCATGCCGCGGTCAGCAATTATTCAATTGAGGCGTATTTAACAGATTTTCACGCAGAATTAAGTCCTTTAGCATGGAAGTTAACCAGTTTCACATCACCACTAGAGACTTGGAAATCAGCTGTCGCTGACCCTTTGGCTGTGCTGTAGCGCTGTTCGTTGGTGATCATTCTGCTTGAGTTGAGACAGAGGAAGACGTGTGGGGTTGAAGCTGAAGATTTACTGTGGTGTAAACAGGGTTTTCTGAAAATAATTTGAGTGTTAAAGCTATTCTTACCTTTCTGGCATGTGGCACAGCACTTAGTAGAAATTTGAACATGAACAACTCCGCCTCCCTCCAAAGTCCCACCCTCTTCCCCTTCCCTGACCTCTGAGGCTCCCCTCATCCCCTGACGCGTGCGGTGAGAAAGTGAGCAGCGCGAATGAACACCAGACGCGAAACAAACTTTTCGCACGACAGATTACATTCAAAGTCAATGCAAAGACGCGAATCTCGCGCGTATTCGCATCTTTGCATTGACTTTGAATGTAATCTGTCGTACGAAAAATTTGTTTCGTGTCTGGTTTGAAAGCATCTCGAAACAGGGCAATGGAGGCAGATTCAGAGGCACCCTTTTGTGAAAACTAACCAACAGTAATTTCATAATATTCAATTCTATATGTGGTATAAAATGAAATGCCCTCGTAACGTCTGACAAACTACCATTAATGTTAGTAATTATGCTTTGTGTTTTGGCAGAATTCATACATATTGTCTGCCAATACTGCTGTCATAACGTCTTACCTCAACAGAATTGTCCCGGTAACCTCAATCAATAAATCAGGAGCAGTTGCAGCTGCTTTGTTTACAGGCTAACTGTTGAGTACCTGTTTTGTCTCTACTGCTCTGCTGCTCTGCCAGAGAGACACGACTTGCAAGCAGTGACAGCAGTAGGCAACTGGAAGGGGCACAGCAATGGTTGACAGACAGGAAGCTCGGCAAATTATTTTATTCGGACCAAAGAAAATGATTGGTCAGACTTTTATCAGAAATATATGAGAATTGAATATCGATGAGTTTCAACACCTGGTGGATTTCTTTTACATTTTAGTGTGCCATACGCTTATTAGGAGCATTTTAAGATTACAAAATAAAAGTGTAAAAATTCCAGAAAGGTAAGAATAGCTTTAAGGCTCAAACGATTATAGAAATTAGACAATTTGCCCCTGAGGCTTATATCCTAAAGTGCTCAGGGAAGTTGGTGAGATCATCTTTAAGCCGCGATCGGCTATCTTCAGACGGTCTTTAGAAACTGGAGAAATACCAAATGATTGGAAACAGGGCAATATAATGCCAATATATAAGAAAGGGGACCATACTGAGCCAAGAAATTACAGGCCAGTCAGTTTAACTTGCATTGCGTGTAAAATATTGGAATCTATCATAAAAGATGAGCTGGACTTATTAATTGAACGTAACAGTATCTTGAGGGATAGCCAACATGGTTTCCGTAAGTGAAGGTCTTGCCTGACAAACCGTCTGGAATTTTTTGAAGAGGCCACCAAGACTTATGACCAGAGCAGGGCGAATGACATCATATACATGGATTTTCAGAAAGCATTTGATACAGTACCACATAAGAGACCAATTTTTAAAATGAACTCCATCGGAGTTACAGGAGGTATTCTGGAGTGGATTCAAAACTGGTTATAGGACAGAACACAAAGAGTGGTGGCCAGTGGTATCTCATCTGAGCTAGGTATGGTGAGGAGTGGCGTCCCCCAGGGATTGGTGTTAGGACCCCTGCTGTTCCTCATCTACATTAATGACCTTGATAGGAATATTGAGAGCAGATTAGTTAAATTTGCAGATGATACTAAATTGGTGGGTTTGGCAAATAGTTTAGAGTCCTCCAAAGTGATTCAGGGTGATTTGGATAGAATCCAGAATTGGGCAGAAATGTGGCAAATGAAATTTTAAAAATCGAAATGTAGAGTTGTACATGTAGGTATTAAAAACATTAGACGGAATTACTTCATGGGAGGTTTAAAACTGGAATGTGCTCCACACGAGAAATATCTGGGAGTGATTGTTGACCAAACCCTCACATGCTCTAGCCATTGTTCCATAGCTGTTAAAAAAACAATCGGATGCTGGGATACATTGCCAGAAGTACTGAGTACAAATTTAAGGAGGTGATGCTTCTTTTGTACAACACATTCGTCAGACCACATCTGGAGTATTGTGTACAGTTCTGGGGACCATGCTTTAAGAAAGAAATAGAGGCTCTGGAGAAAGTTCAGAGAAGAGTCACTAAGCTTATTCCAGGTATAAAAAATGAAAGCCATGAGAAGAGGCTGAAGATCCTTAATCTCTTCAGTCTAAGGAAAAGGAGACTAAGGGGTGATTTGATTGAGGTCTTTAAAAATGTTAAAGGGATTAACAAAGTGAATTATGTTGGATTCTTTTGACCAACTGTTGTGAGTAGAGTAGGGTCACAAATGGAAGTTGACCAAAGGTAAATTTAGCACTGATATTCGGGAATATTTCTTCACCCAAAGAATAATTTCAATGTGGAATAGCTTGCCTGACCATATTGTTGAGGCAGAGACCTTGGAGGTTTTCAAGAGCAGGCTTGACTTAAAACTAGATACCATTGAGTAATCGAGTATGTGAAGGGATATTTTCACTATGGTATAAAGAAACTGGTGAGCGTAGTTGGGCTGAACGGTCTGTTGTCGCCATTCATGTTCATTCATGTTATGTTCAGTCAATTATGACTCTGGAATTCTCATGTTTGTCTTTACACGGGGGTTGGAAGCAATGGAATTGCATAAAGACGTTTCAATGGTCTTATTTCTTTATGAAACGATCATGAAACGCACACATTACTTTCAACCCCTGAGTGAGGAAAAGCGCACAATGTTTGGAGTCACAATCGATTCCATGTGACTCGTGGTGAAATCCACCGTAACGCAAGTAAAACTGAAACTTCCACTCACAAGGACTTTAATTATATGTAAGAATCTCATTAATATTCGTTGGTTGAATAATTTCTGACTATGGTGAATACACCTTCAAAATGTGTTAAACTTACACCGTATGCATGAGATTGCGTAAAAAGTTGGCAGCCCTGCGATCCCCCATTAAACTATGTTACTCTGTAGATTATGTAGCCATCTAGCTAGCTAGCTAACGTTAACTATGATTAATCTTTGAAAATGTCTGTCCTAATTAAGCGGCGTCATTTGTTTTTGCCCTCATTTAACCCGCTTGTTAGCTGTACCAGTGACTGCTCTCGAGGTAGCATACCGTGGGCGGTGATTCCCAGACCCACTTCCGAAGACACTGTAGTAGGGGAGACCGGGGTTACTTCTACCACGGGGTTAGGTTTGTCACCCCAGTTTTTTTCATTGCAAATGCACTGACGGGAAAATGAAAATGTACAAATTATGTGACGTCCCAGCGACTTCATCTCTTGGAAAGAAGAAGGACTTAAAGTGTCATGTACAACCCAAAACCAGTGAAGTTAGAACGTTATGTAAATTGTAGATAAAAACAGAATACAATGATTTGCAAATCCTTTTCAACTTGTATTGAATTGAATACACTGCAAAGACAATATGTTAAATGTTCAAACTGAGAAACTTTATTTATTTTTTTTTGCAAATAATCATTAACTTAGAATTTAAAGGCAGCAACACATTGCAAAAAAGTTGGCACGGGGGCCTTTTTACCACTGTTTTACATCGCCTTTTTTTTAACTACACTCAGTAAACGTTTGGGAACTGAGGAGACCAGTTTTTGAAGATTTTCAGGTGGAACGCTTTCCCATTCTTGCTTGATGTACAGCTTAAGTTGTTGAACAGTCCTGGGTCTCCGTTGTCGTATTTTACGCCTCATAATGCGCCACACATTTTCGATGGGAGACAGGTCTGGACTACAGACAGGCCAGTCTAGTACCCGCACTTTTTTACTACAGAGCCATGCTGTTGTAACACGTGCAGAATGTGGCTTGGCATTGTCTTGCTGAAATAAGCAGGGGCGTCCATGAAAAAGACGTTGCTTAGATGGCAGGCAACATATGTTGCTCCAAAACCTGTATGTACCTTTCAGCATTAATGGTGCCTTCACATATGTGTAAGTTGCCCATGCCTTGGGCACTAATACACCCTCATACCATCACAGATGCTGGCTTTTGAACTTTGCGCCTATAACAGTCCGGATGGTTCTTTTCCTCTTTGGTCCGGAGGACACGACGTCCACAGTTTCCTAAAACAACTTGAAATGTGGACTCGTCAGACCACAAAACACTTTTCCACTTTGCATCAGTCCATCTTAGATGAGCTTGGGCCCAGCGAAGCCGGCGGCGTTTCTGGGTGCTGTTGATAAATGGCTTTCGCTTTGCATTGTAGAGTTTTAACTTGCACTTGCAGATGTAGTGACGAACTGTAGTTACTGACAGTGGTTTTCTGAAGTGTTCCTGAGCCCATGTGGTGATGTCCTGTACACACTGATGTCAGTTTTTGATGCAGTACCGCCTGAGGGATCGAAGGTCACGGGCATTCAATGTTGGTTTTCGGCCTTGTCGCTTACGTGCAGTGATTTCTCCAGATTCTCTGAACCTTTTGACGATATTACGGACCGTAGATGATGAAATCCCTAAATTTCTTGCCATAGCTCGTTGAGGAATGTTGTTTTTAAACTGTTCGACAATCAGCTCACGCATTTGTTCACTATGTGGTGACCCTCGCCCCATCCTTGTTTGTGAATGACTGAGCATTTCAGGGAAGCTGCTTTTATACCCAATCATGGCACCCACCGGTTCCCAATTAGCCCGTTCACCTGTGGGATGTTCCAAATAAGTGTTTGATGAGCATTCCTCAACTCTCTCAGTCATTTTTGCCACTTGTGCCAGCTTTTTTGAAACATGTTGCAGGCATCAAATTCCAAATGAGCTAATATTTGCAAAAAATTACAAAATTTACCTGTTCGAGCATTAAGTAATTTGTCTTTGCAGTGTATTCAATTGAATATGGGTTGAAAAGGATTTGCAAATCATTGTATTCTGTTTTTATTTATGATTTACACAACGTGCCAACTTCACTGGTTTTGGGTTTTGTAAGTGTTTAATGGCTAAATAACTGAATTTTGACCCAAATTGTAAACTTTAAGTTTCTGAAAGAAATGCGTCTAGCTTCTTTGAATACAAAGATTTCCACTGTGTTTTTACTGGTTCATAAACGTGTGTAACTGGAGTTATTAACAACACATAAGATAAATGCCTGCTGCGATCATGAGATGAGAGATGCGGTCTGATTTCCAAAATGGGAGCACGGGGCTACAATGCCAAGCAACATGGGGGTAGTTCGTCAGGGTGCTGAGGTTGCCCCGCTTGTAGGTCCTGTGTCAGGCCTATACTAAAATATTCCAAAGTCAAATATTTTTTAGTAGCCGATTTATTGTTTTTCAGACATCTATAGTGTCTCAATAATTCTAATATTTGCATTTATTTTATGTTTATGATAGAGGACCTATTAGGGCCTTTGTTTGGAGGACACAAGTATGAATGTGTAAGGGTTTGCTCCTTGCAGCCTCTCCCCTTTTTCATTGTATCACCTCCACCTCAATGGGCCACAGGTGGGGTCCATTAAAGTGAAGGTATTTAGGGTTGGCAGGTGCCAGCCCTGGGGCCTCTGCATTTCATTCCATTCCAGTGTCAGTGGGAATGTTTGCTACACGTCTTTGGTGCTGTGGTCCTTACTCATCATCCAAAGGTGGAGAGGAGTGGGTCCAATGTTTCTCATACAAAGGGTGGGCACATGAGGATTGTCAGTGGGCTCTCCTACATATGTCATAACTGCAACTCTGATGGTGATTATGCATACATCATAGCTAGTGTTGGTTCATTTGTAAAAATAAAACAACTCTCACCATTTCTGTCATGAGAATACTGGACTGCCCTTTTCAGCTTCAGCTGACTGCCAACTATGACGATTTAACCCCACCCATCTGACAAAGTAGCCACGGGTATGGGGTTACTTTGGCATGTTTGTGATATATAGAAAACTGAATACTGTGACGTAAATATGTTATACTGAGATTGTATCAAAACAAGTTTTGTGGGCGACATTCTGCACTACCTATATACCGTGAAGATATTTCTCTTAGTTTTAGCAACAAAGAGTTATGGAGCCAAATACAAAATCATGACGAGGGTAACCCCAGTCTCCGTTATCTTTTGCTATATGCTGTGTGACCGATCGCTGATTGAACTATGGTACTCTTCTGATTATTTAGCCATCTTGTTAGCTAATGTAACGGACTCTGAAGGATGCCAGCCACCTCAGATGCATGCAGTAGACTGTTACTTGCACCTCTGTGGTAAAGACAAGATATGTCTCGTCTTCATTTACAAACACGGCCCAGAAGTGCCCATGCACTGCTGCATAATCCATATCAGCATGAAGGCATTAGACAAAATGGTCTCTGGACCTCACGGATATCTCCTGCTCTCATTGCATCCCATGGCAGACTGACTATCGAGAGAGAGTAAATGCAATCATTTCAAATAACATCACTGAGTGACTTCAATCACATGCTTCAAAACTTGGACAACTTTGTCTCACATGGAAGCAATGAGTCGCATATAGATTATTGATTGTACGGGTTTTCGTGGTTGTTTGCCGATCGGAACTGGTATTTATGTATGTCTACGCCAAATTTTCTGACCGTTTCTACAGGCTGAGCAGACGAACTTTGTTTGAGCAACCATCGCAGGAAAAATCAGTAGCCCGGTCAATATTTTAGTGGTTGTCCGACGGGCAACTGATTTTTCGTTTTTACTTGTCTGGGTGAAAAACGGATTGTCCCGGGCACTGGGGCAACCGATTTGTCGTTCACTGATTAACACATTTTCCAATTATAAGAATAATCCATTGGAAATTACAACACACAGCTTATTTCTTAATGCGATTTTAGGGCAACCAATAAATAAGCTAAACTGAGTTCAGAAAAAGTTAATTGAGATGAAGGCCTATGCTTTACAAAATGTAAACTGCTCTGTAACCCCTGCGTGTGATGATTTAGAAGCTTTGAGAGCTCTATTTGTTGTTCTCGTCCGGGACAATATTGTTTTGCTCCCAATCGGATTCCTGGGCCAGCTGGCGATAATTGGGGGCGTTGCTCGGACTCTATTTAAACTCCAGTCTCACCTTGCGTCCTTTTCTAGAGTGTTAGTGTCATATTTGAGCTTTAGCTGGTAAGGTCTTGAGACAGAGCACTGTTAAGGACTTAGTTGCATATTTGAGGCCTAGTGATAGTAAGAGAAAGAATCTTTGTTTTATTCTTCTCTTGACTTTTGGTATCTTTGAGCTCGCCTGTTTTCTACCTCGGACGGCGTCCAGGTCCGTTGGTAGCGCGAGCCTCGCATTTTTAGTCTGTTTAAGTCTCTCAGCTCTCAGCGGTTTTTGCTTTTTAACTCTTTTTGTTTTGTTTTTGACTGCTTTTGGCGTCCAATTTCCAACAGCCATCACACTGCGCTTCCGTTTTGGCACATCTGGCAATCTACCTTCACCTCATGATTTTTGACAAAGATTAGAGACGACTTTACACAATTTTGAACAAGACTGATTGAAATGCACAAAATTGCTCATCCAAATGAATAACTTTTGTCATACCTTAATGAGGAGAACTAACAACATCTGACTGAGTGGAGTGTTTTCGGAGTGAGTGTATTGCTTATCAGGAGAAATGACTGAGAAGAAGTCAGGACCAATAACTGTCTTAACAAGATGTTCTCCGCTCCCCCAATTTTCAGTTCTAGCAACACCACTGACAGTAGGTGGAGTTAAGCTGGTCTGTGAGATTTTATGATGTCCTGAAGGCAAGTCGGGACCCTATAATGAAACTGATAGGTTGGCAGTGCGTTTTTCAATTTGATGCAATTTGCCATTTGTAGCATGTGAAGGGAGGTAAGAAGAGTATGTGATGTAGTGGATTTCGCTACCTGCTGTATTCTGGTTGAGCTGGAAGTATCTAATGGTAAAAAAGGGAGGCTGTCAAGCGGAGAGATACTGATCCCAAGAGAGTGAGCCAGACCATAAACTGGGTTCAGTAGGTGGTGAGGAAAAGATGAATCTCCCTGATGTTGTACAGGAAGAAGTCGCAGGCCCAGCTCACGCCACAGTTCTTGGAAGCAGAGGAAGAGAATGGTATGGCATTACCAAGTGTGATGTGGAGATCAGGTGATAGATTGACCCAGTTTTTGTTGGCACTCCCCTGTATTTTGGTCCAGTCTTGTCAAAAACATGTCTCTCCAGCTAGGAAGGGCTTCTAATTAGTGATTTCATGTTCGATGAGGGCATTGGTAGGAAAAGCACATGGAGGGAATTTTACTCCTTGATCCCTACATTTTACATCTCTGAGTGGGGTGAACTCTTTATGAGAGGTCAGCAACACTATTTGCAGTGACTTAATCAGGTGATCAAGCCTTAGCGCATGAAGCTAATTAGTTAAATGAAGAAAACCACCTATATAGTTGAAACAAAAGCCACCACCCTTCAAAAATAGAATTGACTTTACTAGTTGTTGTATTACATCAGTGCTATTGCTATTAAGAACTAAATAGTATGCACTGGCAGCTGTTGCAGCGTTAATAGATTTACAGAACAGGAAGTAAGGTAAGCAAAACTTTGTGCTTCAGAGACATGTATTCCTGCAGAGAAGAGGTATGGAGCTAAAGCCAAAAACACAGGCTGTGAGAGGTGATTTATCCCTCTATTATTTCATATAAAACTAGTCATAATCCATTCCACAAATTGAACAGATTACAGCTAAATGCAATTTTTATTTGTCTCTGTTGTAAGAATTCGTATGAAAATGAATCCCAGAATAGTATTCAGTCGGACATTAACAGTTTGCCACTAAGGGAAAGGTTATTGTGTGGGATGTTTGAAAAGAGGTGTATTCCAGTACTCAATAAAAATGCATCCTGCTTTCTTCCCTCTTCACTTCATCTGCTGTCTGGAAAAGTAGGGGGACAAGCTGACCAGAAGGAAGGTGGATTCTCTCAAGTACTGGAACACACCTTCGCCTTATATTAGAGAAGTTTCCAACCAAAACATTTACCCTGAGTTTTTGATTTCCTCCTACAGTAGAGCCACCCAATGTGCTTTTTCATTAAAAATATGGCAAAAAAACTGAAATCTTGCTAGACAGCTCATATACTTATTGTGGCAAAAAACCTGCAGAGCCACAGGAGTTTCCCAAGTACATCTACATCATCTATAAGATAAACACATTGTGAGAATTTCCATAAATAATGGGCAATTTGGTGCAGATGAAAATCAAATTGTGCTAAACTTTCATAAGACAGCATGGTGTTTTTTGAGTGTATTTTTGTTGCCACACTTTATAAAATAAAACTCAGAAAAGAAAGGCAACCAGCTGCAAAGAATTTTTGAATATACAGAACTTGAGTTTTTGAGTTTGCTCAAGCTAATTTTTGAAAGAATTCAAAACTTGAAGTTGAGCCAACTCAAATGTGCTTAGCAGCTGGTTGCTTTTTTAAGTTGCTTTTTTCAAATTATTATTTTATTTTCTGTGTAGTTTTGCAATACCATCCCCGAGAACTGAAATGGAACATTTCTGGTTGATCAAAAGTCTGACTCAGCTCCAACAATAACATTGGTCAAGCTGGCACAGTCCAGTGGATGACATCATTGAGGGCTGTGGGAGTGAGTGATGTCATCGAACACAGCGAACCAAAGTGAATGCAAGACCAACAAAGAACAGATACACTCGAGTGGCCCCCGAAGCAGAAATACACACTGAATTGCCAATGATTATTTTGGCTCTTTGACCAAGCACACAATCTGTGCTTGTTGTTCCTTTCTTTTGCAAGTAAAAGTAATTATGTGACTTGAAGCTGTTTATCTCCGCATCAACTCTAATATAGACTGAGGATTATTCATATATAATCATATAATTATGATTATTGTTGTCATATTATGATACCATAATAGGGTAAATTGCAAAATAAAGGGAGTACTTTTTAAAGGGATAATTTATAACATAAATAAAAAAAATTATTTCCAATATGCATTCACAATGATACAAAGATTGACATGATCAAAGATTTTATTTTAGAGCCCAGACTCTCCTGGCAGCAATACATAGATGACATTTTCAGCAAAATGTGAAAATAAGTTTGTCCTTTATTATTATAATTTGTTTTTGTGTTATTATTTATTTATTCATATTTATTTATTTTTTTTGGCTACAGACTAATAACTGTAACGATCCTGGTGCCCCGGGATGTCGTAAAGGCACCAGGGGCCTCGTTTTTAACCGTTGCGAACATTCAAAACAGGCTTGGAAATGTGTACACGGCTTCCCATGCTAATTATGGGATTTATTAAAAAAAAAATTATTTAAAAAAAAAAACTTTGACGCAAACTCTGACCTATCTGTACGCAGGTCTTGGAGACAAAACAAATTTGCGACACAGATGATGAGCTTTTGAATTTAAGGCAGATGAAGGGAAACGCGCACACTTAGCATAATTTGTTGTTCATACATCGATGATTCCATGTGTACAAAAACCACTGTAAATCCTACTTATGATTGCTTTCTATACATGCCATTTAATTTCACCATAACCGATCAAATAAAAATAATTAAAACTTATCAGTGCCTGAAGCGTATTAACTTACAAATTTCAATTTTCTGATGCTCTTCTTCATCAGGTGTCCAATATTAGTCTAATCATTTTAACAAGGTGCAAACCTTTTAATATAAGTGATGTGAGCCTATGATACCGCAGCGACACACATGCATAATGTTGCATGACGGATGCACTGGCACTACTTGAGGACTATGCCAATGACGGATTCTTAAAGGCTAGGTAGGCAGCTTTCTTTTGACCGTTTTAGGCAAAAATTTACATAATAACCTTGGGGATAATGTAAAGGAAGTGATGTGAAAAAAGATCAGACCTCTCCGTCTCCCCAAGGCTCTGTTTTCAGCCTGCAAAGAATCTACCCGTGACGGTAGATTTTGACCAATCACAGAGCAGCTTATAGAGCTTTGAGAGAGCCAAACAGCGATTGGCTGTTCTACTACAGCTGATGCGGAAACCACTCTGCAGCAATGGTGGACAACCGGACAGGAAAAGTTGCCATTCCACGTTTGGAAACACCCGCGTTCAGTGCAAAACAACCCAAGAAGAGGAAAACGGATTCGGCAAAAAGGGAGTCTAAAAGAGAGTTTGACAATAAACGCAATAAAACGCGTGTCAATATTGGCGTTGCATTTCGAAGATGGAGAGAAGTTCGGGATAGCATTGGTTTCAAGTTGGACTCGGAGCTCGCTGTACTTCTGTTGGACAGGTAAACGGCTAAATTCTTTTTCCTCTAACTACAGTTGCTGTGATGGGGGTTAGGTTGTGTGTGTGCGATTTACCATGTAAATAGGCATTGTCAGCGCGTGCATCAGATTCGTGTCTGGACGGAGGAGCTTGGGTCAGAGCCATAGATGTATATATTTAGAACACTAGATTGCTGATGTCGTCATATTTACATTATCCAAAGTGAAGCACCCGGCCGCCATATTGATACACCCAACTTCTTCATAAAAATGAATGGTTTCCTATGAGGCCAATTTCAAATAAGTCGACACAAGCGAGAAAATGCTGAGATGTGCGACTGCCTTTTGTAGCAATATTTATTTGAAGAGCTGTAATAAAACGTTTCATGCGAAAGTTAAAGTATAAACGCAATGTTGTCACTTTAATAGAAAAAAATCGCGTTTCATGCTAGCTAGCTAATTAGCCGTTCCATTGACTTGAACAGACCGCTGACTAAAAGCGAACGCGAGCGATTGATATCGGTCACCAGCGAGCTACCTTGGCATTGCGGGGACTGCATTGACTTAGTGGTAAATAAAATTTAAAAGGTGGCTAGCAAGCTAGCTAGCTACTTGTACTTGACATTCAAGGACAATACTTCTTACCCGCATAATATTTAAAACAGTGGACAAGTCGCTTTGTCTGTTTTATACAGAGCTCCAAAAGACAAGGAGGGGAGAAGGGCTTCACTAGCGCTTCAGGGACCATGACGATTTCCTGGCTCATGACGACGACGGGCTTACTAGCCGAATCAGATTAACTAAAGCCGTGGTCTTGGATCTGTCTGCAGTCCTGGGCCCAACATTGGAGCGGACAGCGAAATGGAACTGCGCCATCCGGGTACCGATACAAGTCCGGTCGGTTTTGGAAACTTGGTGTTTCCAGAGACAGTTAGCCGACATCTACGTCTAATCAGGTTGTACGTGGGGAATGTGGCAGATATCCCATTTATATTTATGCGTATAAACGCTGTGTAAAATACTGGTGGTACAAGTTGTCGAAAATGCCAGCATCTCGCCCTAAAAAGTGCTACAATTTGATGTTGTTAGACTTATCTCATGGTAAGACTAATTGGGCTTCAAAAGTGTTTATTGTATAGTATTGGTTTTGGTTACGTGTGGGAGAGTCAGTTTATTGGTAATATAGATCTATTTCTATCTGAATTTATTACCAGGATACAGGAAATGTATGTACAAGGTTGGCATGAATCTATTTCGATTAGTTACACTTATTCGTTATAAAAACATGCTTTTTGTTTGTAGTTATATTTAGATTGTTTAAATGTTAAGAAATTTCGTAATGCTCTTGCTCAGTTTCTTTGCAACTGAATATTGAAACAGGTAGATATATAAATACACCAAGAAATAATAGACTATGCCATATGTGTACAGATGGCCTTATTAGGGCCCGAGCCGACTGAAAGTCGTCCGAGGACCCTATTGAAATCGTATTGTTTATTATTATTATTATTATTATTATTATTGTTATTGTTATTATTATTATTGCGACAATTCAAAGGGCAATTTCGCCCCTTTCCCAATGGTGAAAACGTGTCTAACTTTCCGCATACGTCCGGCCCGATCCGAAATTTGATATTTTTGTGCGGTCGCACAGGTTCGACCCCAAATGCCGAAATAGCGCCCCTTAAACACGTTTCAAAATTCCCATAGGGAAATTTGGTTACTTGGTCGTAGGCAGACGACATTCGGTAGTTATATGCATCGTACCAGGGCATACAAAAAAACTTCATTGGAGCCACGCCCTAAACCCAACAGGAAGTCGGCCATTTTGATTAGAATTTTTTAATTTTAAAACAAACTCCTCCTAGAGATTTCGCCGGATCAACTTCTAATTTGGTACACATCATTGTGAGACCAAGCTGATCAAAAGTTGTGCTCTGCATATTTGTAGGTCAAAGGCGTGGCTGCAAGGGAGTGACAAATTTTAGTGACTTGACAAAAAAATTTCACAATGCTCTCACACCCAAATACTTGATTGTAGTAGCTTCAAACTTGCGGAACATGATGTCTGCTCCACCCTGAACGCCCTGATATATATTTTCCACTTTGCTAATAGCGCCCTCCTGTGATAACAGGAAGTGACCACTCGTTACTTACAATTGTACTGATGACACAATGTTGACACATCAACTTCATTCTACTTCTAAAACATGTGGAAAAAGTTGCTGAAGCTACATCATGAACGCTGTGTAGCTACGAGTAATGGCGTCCGTGTGGCGACGCGGTGACTTTGGATCCCTTGCCATGAAAATACGTTTGGGATTCCCAATGCTCTCACGCCCACATACTTAACTGTAGTAGCTTCAGACTTGCTGGTCATGATGATTGCTCTGCCCTGAACGTCCAGATGCATTAACTTTCCACTTTGCTACTAGCGCCCCCCTGTGGTAACAGGAAATGACCAGTTATTACTTTCACTTGTACTGATGACACAGAGTTGAACACATCAACCTCATTCCACTTCTTTTACATGCAGAACAAATTCATGAAGCTACCTTATAAATGCTGTGAAGCTACGCACAATGGCATCCATGTAGTGACGCGGCGACTATCCATCCCTCGCGATGAAAATACGTTTGAGTTTTTGATGTCTTTAATAAACTTGTATCATCATAAAAATTGATTGACAGGTCAAAGGTGGCAAGCTCTCACATCTGATTGGGGCTTTGCCCATGAGGGCAGAAAAATGCCTCGATAACGCCCCCTTGAAATTTTCAAAAACCCCTCCCCATAGGGTTTTTTTGGAGTAGGAAGATGAAAATTGGTACAAATGTGTATTTAGCCAAGACGCACAAAAAATTTGCAGGCATCATTTGTCTACTCCAAACAGGAAGTCGGCCATTTTGATTTTAAGGTGTCATTTTGCCTGATTTCCACACATTGTATTTTAACAAACTCCTCCTAGCGATTCCATCCAATCAACCTAATATTTATTTCAGATCAAGAGACCATGCTGATCAAAAGTTTAGTTTTGCATATCTGTCGCAAAATGGGCGTGGCCGCCATGGTGTCCCTATTTCAGATGCCTCACCAAACACATTTGAGCAGCTCTCTCTCCCTCATACTTCATCCAAATGGATTCAAAATTCCTGTACATGGTAAAAGCCCCACTCTGAACGCCTCGATGTGCTGCTAAGCAATCTAGCTCATGGCGGCCCCTCGTGGAAACAGGAACCACATTTTACGTTGAAATTGGCCGATTTCATAGATATATAAACACTAGATGGCTCAAGGTAGAGTCGGCAGCATCGTCACTGGTCGGCCATCTTAGGACAGGGACTGCTCTGGTGCGCTGCGCTGTAGTAAGGAGGTAAGGTGGATGATTTACTCGCTTTCATACTCGTAACTCGCTGAATTCTTGACGGATTTACAAACGGATTGGGTTATTACAAACCTTAATGTACTTTTTATATTGAATTCAATGGTTTTAATTATTCTTAAAATGCAGTTAAATAACTACATCTGATGTTTACCCGACAAACCAAGCCGTTTGTTTGAAAATCAGTCGAGAATTTGGGAGAGTTGAGCAATTTACAGTTATTTCAAAGCCTGTGCTCCATTGGCTGTAATGTTATGAGTGATCGAGCAGCCCTGTCCCAAGATGGCCGCCCTGTGACGACGTTACTTCACATTGGCTCGCAGCGTGCTTGAGCCATCTAGTGTTTATGTATATCTATGGCCGATTTGCTCAAAAATTCATATTTGTGCTTAGGGTCTGCCCCTGAATGTGCCTGCCCACATTTGGTTACACTCTGAGCGCCCCCTGGTGGATGAAGTATCAACTTGTCATAACTCCTTCAGCTTTGTCCGATTCGCTTGACACTTTCTCTCAGGTTGGGGCCAGCACTTCACCTGTCCAATGGTCATGAATGCAGAGCTGCACCCGTCAGGGTCTCGCCACAACCCCAACGTGCGCAAGCGGGCGAGGGCCCGTTCAACGCTGCTGCAGCTTTAATTGAAAATTAATTCAATTTTCTTTTGATATGTTCTGCTTTTACGCTTGTTGTATCTCCCTATGAAGTATTATACATACCCTAGTCTGCATAAATTTAATGTTTTGATGTCTACAGACAACACTAATGTATTACGAAATCTAGCAATGTATGTTTTTTATGCCAATAAGCTGCGTACTAGCTGTCTGATGGCTGTGTAAAACTTTTGTATTATGGGCCGATGGCCTACCTACTCTATCCTGAATAAAGAAAGCTTCTAAAGGTAAGCATGAGTTTATGATTTAATGTGGTTCTTTTTATCTTTCCTCTCAGAGTTTTGTGAAGAAGTAAAGAATTTTGCTCCTATCTGTCATAGGTCTAGGGTATGAAAGCCGTCCCTTAACTCTATAATGCCTGCCGGTTTGAAAGGGATCATCTGAATAAGTAGTCGATACATAAAGTTTCCTTACAGCAGATTTCATTTAAACAATCAAAGTCTTGTCTACAATTAATCTGTGATGCCCTGTAGGGGATAGTGGATATCCACTCAGACGCTGAGTCCTCAGCCCCATCCCAAACCCTCAGAGCGCGGAAGAAATGCTCTATAATGAAACCCTGACTCGTGCGTACTCAGTCATAGGGCAAGCCATCCACCTCCTGAAGTGTAGATGGCGGTGCTTGAATGCTTCAGGTGGCAGACTTCTGCTCCACCCCAAAAAAGTGTGCCAGATAATCGTGGCATGTGCCATTCTCCATAACATGACACAGAGCAGAGGTGTACCCTTTCTTCCCAACCTCGCCAACAGCAGCAAGAGGAGCCTGATACAAACCCTCCCTCCCCAACAGAAGGACCATCAAGGGGCCATGATCCTTCAGGAAGCAAGGGCGTAGGAATGAGTTTAACATTGGGGAGGACCAAGGGCGTAGGTTTAATGTAAGAATTGGTAGGGGCAAGTATGTGATGCGTAGCACGCAAGCTGGAAAATTTTTGTAAATCTGAGTGCAAATACTGCCTTTACTGTATACATAGATTAACCGAATGAGTGGTTCTCTGTTTTTTTTTAATTAGGCTACGCAAGGTGCCTCCAAAATTTTCATACAAAGATGCCACATACATAAACGTGCCACAGCCTAAACTGACAGCTGCAAACCATATCAGCGCACTCATGAAACCCGCTCAGATATGGTAACCTGGACATTGATACCAAGTGAGTGGACAGCCTAAATAATTAGGTGAGCAAGCCAGCTCTCAATCCTCTCTATTCAGCACCTTAATATGCGGCAAAGCAATTGCAGCCGCGATAAACACCTCAAAATGGACCGCGACTATGAATTGGACAAGCCGCAAATCGAGCATTAATCAGACTGGATCATGTTAAATTAACGATTACGTGTTTCTTTCATTCCCTCTACTCAGCCAAAGTTGGTTCATACATTTTGACTTTTAAAGGTTATATTTGCTGAACATCATGAGATGAACTTTAACGCTTTCCCTATAATTCCATGGAACAAGTCACAATTATGACCTCACCTGAAGCCCTGATATAACTGTATCCTCAACAGCTTCCTCTGTTTCTCTAGCTTGTTGCTGTGGTTCCTGCATATAAAATAATTCATTCATAATGGCACCTTCGCGGGATTTCTCCACTGAAATTCACCTCATAATTTGTCATTTCCACCTGGCTTATATTTAGTTACTACTGCTAGCCACCATTACTAACCAACATGTGACAGAAACCAGGTTTAGATTTCTAGTTGAAACTAGCGAACATGTTTAATTAACATTCGTTGACCCTTAAATGTATTATGAAAATAACGAAGAGAGTTTCTGTCATCAGACTGCCTGCTGTCTCCCGCCTCTCAAACACTCTCAGAGTTGGTGAGGGAGGGGGCGGGCCAGTGACATGGAGCTGTGTTGCGCTTTCATAATAAAAGTATGTAAGTTAAAAATGGCAAAGTTAATTTTTTAACACTTTCTATTAATGTTGCAGCAATGTTACATAGCACAGATTTTATCTGTATTAGATCATCCATTATGACTGATGGCCTGAATGGTGTCTCCCTGTGTCTGCAGGACAGCTTCAGTGAGAACATGCCCACTTCCATCAATACCTTGCGGTCGAGGCGCACCTGTGCTGGGGACCAACCGCTGCTCCGCAGCTGCATCAGATATTTCACTGGGAGTCTCCTCGCCACCCTGAGCCCCTGTAGCCTCTGAAACGACGAGAACGACAACTAACTTTTGGACTTCCGACTTCTGCAAATTATGCACACTTGCAATAAAGAGAAAACATTTACTTACATGGTTCCTCAGTCTCACGTGTGTCTGCGTCCCCCTCCCTCTCTAACACAATCCCGCACACGCTGGTGCCCTCGAGGATTGCTGCCATCCGGATTTCCAGCGGGGTCAGGTCGGTTGTCCCCTTGCCCCCACCAGTAAGAGACACACTCTGCCAGTAGGAGGCAGACCTCTTATTAGGCGGGACTTTTAAGTTAGACCATTTTTTTTTCTTTCCTCCACCTCACCAACCAGCACTTCAATTTCACACTCATTTTTACATTTTTTTTGTTGGTTTTTTTTTCTTCATCTTTCCCGTGAGCGTACAAAACCATCCATGAACTGGGTCTGTATAAATATGGATATTCATTAAAGAATATACACATTTTAACTTGCAGACCAGTCAAAGCCCTTATGAAAAATTACCACAAAATGCTACAGTAAAAATACTATAGTTTTCTTTAGTAACTATGGCATTTTTGCGGAATTACTATAGTTATACTATAGTAAGTCTGTAGTTGACTATAGTGATGTTAAAGTAAATCACAAAAGTCAAACTCTACTATAGTAATCTATAGCAATGATATTCAATTACTATAGTAAATTTGCAATAAACTATGGTTTACTGTAGTAAAGTGTAGTTTACTATAGTTTACATTAATTTTACTGTAGTGAACTATAGTTAACTATAGTAAATTTTTATAAGGGAGTACCCACTCTTACCCTGGTCCACCCTGACAGGGCCCCCAATGGGCGCTCAGCTTCAGAACTGGACTTTGGAGCAGCTAAAGAACGTTCCCTGGTCCAGGAAGTCCCATTTTCTCTTACATCATGTGCTTCGGCTGGGTACATGTGCACCATTTACCTGGGATGAGATGGCGTCAGTATGCACTATGGGCAGAAGACAGGCTGGGGGAGAGACTGCAATACTCTAAAATGCTCTCCTGGGAAACACTGAGCTTGGGAATTCAAATGAAATTAGTTTGATGGAGCTGTTTTGGCAGCACAAGGGGGACCTTCACTATCTTAGCCTGGTGGTTTTACTCCTGTGTCTGACTGTTGTGTCTGCGTACCACAGCACAATATTTGACATTTCTTGGTATGAATCTCCTTTTCAATGTAAACACATTTCAGTTATGATTCTTGCAACAAATTTCAATAAATGTTGAGACAGTAAAGTATTTTCTTCTTTGTTATGTTGCTATTCTATTTCACTACACTTAATACATGTTAAGGGACTGAGACGTCATGTTATTAAATGTTTCAGGTATAATGTTGTCCCATTAATCCTGCAAACAAGTCTTAAGGTGTGCAATAGTGTGAGGTTTTTGTTTTTGCAGTTTGCATTTCAAAATGCGCCGTATGTTCTTTATTGGGGAAAGTCGGGACAGCTGGCAGGTTGGTCCACCAACCGCTCACTGTTGTCATGCAGCCATGGCCTTGCAATTGGAAGAGAATGCGGTTTTGTGTTTTCTTGTCAAAATATGCATGGGCATCGCTGGAAAAAAAAATCACCTGTCATGGTTCTGGTTTTTGTGTTCATGCTTCATGTTCATGGTCATGTCTTTTCTTTATTCTTTTTGGTTATTGTATTACCCGGTTTTCAATTCATGCCATTTTCAGTTTCATTGCACTTGTCTCCCCTGTCTTGTGATCTAGTTGGTGAAGTCCATCTCCCCAGTCTGTGTGCCTACCTGCTTCAGGTGATTTCAATGGTTTCTGGTGTTTCTTATTATTACTTCAATTCTCGTTTACTTCCTTCACCTTGCTGTTCTAGATTACTAACAAGACTAACATGGATATTTTGTATCATAGTCTACTAACGCAACTAATCCATGTATATATTACTAACTCACTAACAAGCAATTTAGTTAGTCTGTAAAGCTGCACCGCCACTAATTCAGTCTCTGCATTCGCCCTGTTCTAGTCTTCGCCTCTTGCTTGGCTTTCCCTGCCTCTCCCTGCATTTCTGCGAGATCTCTCACATGTGCTTAATTGCTTTCCTGCACTCGTTGTCTGTGCACTTAGAACTCCCTGACCGGAGCTGTTTAATTGTCATAGGATGTCTGCGTGAATCCCGTCCGTGTCTTGGCTTTTGCCAATTGTTGTGGTTTAGGACTTCCCCATGTGTACCTTCCTTTGTAATTAGCTCTCATCCCATTCACCTGTTCCCTGCATAGCATGTGACTTCCCTTCTGTCTATTTAGAGTCCTCACTGCTGTTCTGACTTTGTCAGAACGTTGATCAATATTCCTTCTGTAGAGTCTTGTGTATGCCAATTGATTATTGTTTCTCTTCGACTGTTTCGTCCAACCAAGAATCTAGCCATAGCCCTTTTTGTCTTGTTTTGCCTTTCTGGATTTTTTGACACATTTTTGTATGACTACGTCTTCTGTGTTTGGATGCCCTGTGTATGACCCTCTGCTTTGGAACTCGACTACGACTTTTTGCCTACTGTCTATGTACCGTCGCACCTCTGCTTTTAGTTCTGACCCCGGCCTGTCTAGTCAACTTTGTTTTTGGATTTTGTTTTGTGGCTTGGCAATTCTTGTGTCTACTGGTCCTGACCCGGCATCAATAAAGGCATACGTTTTTTGGATTTCCCTCTCTCGCTTGTGGTTCCTGAACTCACCGTCACATCACCTTGAAAGGCAACTCATGCTACTTCAAAATTTCAAAGTACTGTTCATCATGAGCGGGTGGCATGGTGGCACAGTATGCAGCACTGTCACTGGACGGCAAGAAAGTCATGGGTTTGAATCAAGCCTGTTTCCTGTGTGGAGTTTGTTTGTTATCTCCATGTAGGCTTCCTTTGAGTACTGCATTTTCCTTTTGCAGTCTAAAGACAAGCATGTCAGGCTAATTCGAGACCCTTAATTGTCAATGGGAGTGAGTGCACTTTACAATAGACAGACAAGCTACCTAGGGTGTGAGCCTGCTTTTTGCCCATTGTCAGCAGGCATACGGTCCAACTCCCAACAACCCTAATGCGGAAGAAGTGGGATAGATAATGGATGGATTTTCATTATTAATAATTCCTCCACAGAACTGCAAGTTAAGGGAACCGACACTACCCCATACCATGACAGAACATGAGGTGTGGAATTTTTGCTGGCATCAGTCTGAGTGGTCCATTTCTGCTTTGGTCTGGAGCACATGGCATTCATCCATCCATCCATTTTCTATACCTGCTTATTCCTCACTAGGGTCGCGGGGTGAGGTGGAGCCTATCCCAGCTGAGTACGGGCAAAGGCAGGGACCCACTCTGAACAGCTTGCCAACACATGACATCCATTAAAAAGACCCAGAATATGAGTCCTCTAACCAGAATAATCATCATCATCATAATCATCTTTATTCCAGTATATAAGGCCTTGGCCCGTAGTACAAACAGATAACAGGTGTCACTGCACTGGGTAATACATGATATAAATTCTAAATTTATATATATAATAAACAGATTCAAGTTCCTTTATGATGGCTGATTTCTAAACTTCTCAATTTTCAATAAATAACATCCTAACCTTCTTGTCATCACACTTCATCACATTTACAAAAGTATCGGCACAGCAATGTCCAAGAACATGAGGTGGAAAAAAATCATTTCTTAAGGTTTCATAACGTGGACATACCATCAATATATGACACTCATCTTCAACATAAAACTTATTTTCACTATGACAGAACATACAGAATATTTCACAATAATCAACATTATCATGCCTTCCAGTTTCGACTGCTAGCTTAAAATTGTTTCATCTAAACCTAGTAATAACTGTTTTGCGATATGAAGGGATGTCTTCCAAACGGATACTTCTCAATATTTAACAAGGATTTATACTGACTATAAGTCTTACATTTTGCTGACTCCATTACAACAGAGTGCCAATTTTGATACAAACAACCAAACACTCTTTGCTTGAAGGCAGAAATGAAAGATTTCACATCATCAATATCTTGACTGATCCAGGTTACACCATATCCATATTGGAACACAATCCCTTGAATCTGAGATGCCCAAGTGACTCGCCCAACATCATCCAAGTCTTTGAGCATAATGTATGACTGATACTGCAATCTGTGTCTATCTAACTGGATGACGTGACACCAATACTCAATCTCAAAAATAATAGTACTTCAGGGGGACTCTGCCACACTCTCCGAGAGCCATAACAGTACAAGTGTTTTTGCTTAATTTTGATATCCTTTAATATCCTTAATTTTAATATCCATTTTCAGTGTGTGATGGTCATTTCCTCATAGCCCAGAGAAGTAGCCCAGAGAGTTCCTCAGAGATCAGAGTTTTAATCGGCATTAGTGGATGTAACTACATAACATAGCACTTGACCACTCTTGAGTGTAATGGAAAAAGCTAGTAACAAAAAGCAGATTTTGATAAAAAGACAAATTTCTCTCTAGAGAAAGCTCTTGTTCGGCAATAAAACTGACTTGGCAGTTATTTGTTTATTACATAAATATTTAAGGGGGACGTTTTTTGTCTCTTTTTTGTCAGTATCCATGACAATATGACTTACTAGGTTTTTCAATCCAGAAATGTAAAAATTCAAATTTTCACAACCTTCTTGGGAATCACTAGTGTTTCTCTTCACAATTCAACAGGCTGCGCATCTGTTAGGTGTATGCGTGTTGTGATTGGTTTATGTTTTGTGCGTGTTTCCCTGTTCAGTTGAATATTGTTACATGGTGAATTCCTAATGAGCGAGTGCTGGGTATTTAAGTCCTCTAGTTCATGTGCAAGTTGCTGGATTGTAAAGTCGCATTCGTACAGAAATCCCAATCATATCTTTTCTTTGTGCAGTCTTCAATCAAATAATAATTTTGTAATCACTTTCTATTTCTACGTACAGTCACCATACTGCCCCAACTTTACTTGAGTTGTGGTTGTGTGTGTGTGTGTGTGTGTATGCGTGGGTGGGTGGGTGGGTGGGTGGGGGGGGGGGGGGGTTAGTGAAGGGGATCAGAGAAATTTCACTTTTTCGAAAGGTCTGATCTTGGCTTGGTTTCTAAGAGTAATAGGGCTCAACTTGTTATAAGATCAAGTATGATATTAAGCATAAAGCACTTCAGAGCATGAAGAGAACTGAGACAGAAAATTTTTGTTTTTCTTGCGCTTGAGACCTGCACCAAATCTAAAAATGATTATACGCACAAAGCTTTCAGATAAATATTGCAGCACATACAAGACTATGTCCCAGTGAGGTAAAAATATTCATAGGGTCTCAGGATTAATTGATTAGCTGTATAGCTAGCTCAGTTGATTCATTTTAGTCAACAGATTATTACCCACAAGTTGCATACAGCATTTCAATGTTTGCTTGATACATTTATTTTAGAAATGTAATATTTCGATGCCAAAAGGTTCCATGACCTGGGCTTTTATGTGATGAGCGAAATACATTTTCATACAGTACGTTCTGAGGCCTTTTACTGCATTTATGCCCAACAATAAGCGAACTGAACATAAGAGTAAAGTACGTCATCAATTGGAAGCAATGTATTTGTGCGCACTGAAAGCACTGAAATCGGTGATGGCTACATACTGACGCCTGGTGGTAAAAAAAGGAAGAAAAAAAGAAAAAAAAAAGTCCAGTCTGAAAGTCACCAAGAAATTAGGATGTAATGTACTGATAGAACTAAATACTTCTATCTAATTCTAAATAGCCAGCGCAGCATTTTCATATATGCGAGGCAGCCGCGATGTAGCATATACGTCATGCGTTCAAAGTGATTTAGCGGTGATATAGAATTCTGCGGAGTCAATTTCAGTGTTAAAATTATTCTCCTTTGTCCGAGTCCAATTTGTGACAAACTGATCCAGAAAATATATATCAGATTGAGAGTAAATCGATAAATACGGAAATGGGCGAATAAGGCTTGTTAGTTCTAGAATAAAAAAGACAAATATTGCTCGTAATTTCTATATGATTGCGCATGAGACGGAGCAGCTCCAGGGGCGCAACATGTCACTGTTCTCAGTCACTCGGGCACAGAGACAGACTTGTTTTGTGAATTATGAGTTTATTTCGGAAATAATTGGTCGTTGTATGATTGTGAGTTTGGGGTTAGTTGAGCCTACTCAGGCACACAGAGCAGACTAATGTTGAACTTGCCTTACAGTAGGCTACAACCCGCACATTGTAGACTCCTCCTTCCAGCCGTGGGAGCAGGTTGTTTTGTGGTGCATGGTGAAATACAGTCCCAGTCGTTGTAAGATTCCTTATGTAAACTGTTAAGACACCCTAGGTGCAGTAGTACTGCTACCCAGGGGATAATTTCAACAAAAACACACACACGTTTAGTATTCTGTGCAGCTAGTCATAAAATGAGTAAATCCCTCGACGTTTACTAAGCTCTGTCCATGGCACGGGTGCTGAATTTAATAACAAACCTTTTCGTGAACTGAAATAGGACTATAGCTCGTAAGAACGGTAAACAGCTAGTTTTCAATTTTTTAATCTGAATAATCGCTGTTTGCTCATCCTCGTTGCGCGACACAAAGCCTCGTACTTCTTACTTTCAGAAACGCGCGAGTGTTTCTGAAGTGAATCAGATAACGTCTCCGGTAAATAACGTAAAAGCATTTTACAATACAATCGATAGGTGTCACCCTTTCGTTCTTTATGCTATGCGCTGTTCGATTTTGAAATAATGTTTCAGACAGACCGAAGCAATGTCTTTGTTTGTTTGACCAACTTCTGTAGCCTTCCATAATTAAGGAGATACGGCGTAATTTAATTTAATGCTATTTTTTCTAGCCTGTCCACATTTTATTTCCTCTCTTTATTTCAATGTATTTCTTTATTTTCAATATTTCAGTGTATCACCGACACTTAAGACGTTGGCTTGAATTAAGCGCTCTCAATTTAGTCGTAGGTGCGTCAAGGTTTGCCCACTTGTTGCAACATGATGATATACTTCGGTCCGTGCATGAGCACTCCTTGGGAAATATATGAGGGCCGTAAGCATCTGATTTTCTTTTCCAGGAATTTGTGACGTCCTTCGCCTCTTCAAAAAAAAAAAAAAAAAAAAATCAAGATAATTTGTCTCTCAGCAGGAAACTTAGTTACGGAGTCCTCAAGCTCACTACTTGACCGCTCTTTCAAATCAGTGGCCTCTAATATCACGCATCTGACATGGCAATTTCAGTTTCTGAGCAAAAAGTCGGAAGTAAGGATTTTCAATGAGAAATTATTATGACCAAATACATGATAATAATTAATTTAAAAATTAGGGGGAAAATAGGCTACGATGGATTGAATGAGGAGAATAATTACTGTTCTCCTTTTGCGTCGAAAGAACAAAATTGTTTGACCTAACTAATTGAAAAAAGTTGATTTAGGCCATGTTTTATAATACAAGTTTTAATCTGCATCTGAGAGCGAAATATATTTGGGATGAAAAATCGTGGGATTATTCCAGTGCTATGAAGCATTCTAATTCCAGTTTCCAGTAGTGTAATTCCAATTTCCAGTCCTTGAGGGGACATTGTTGTTTAATAAGATTTCGTCCTGAAAATATCTTAAATTATTCTGTTCAACCCCAGCTGTGGTTGCAAATACAGTTAAATGTTGCGTGTGTACAGTAACGGGCTAATACTCCCCTAGTTTTATAAGCTCGATATTGGAGTACCCTAATTGGTTTAGAAGGCTGTCTGGGCGGTGCAAAGGTTATGACGTCAAGAATTGGCCGTCTCTCCTTGCTGTTGACCATCTCTACATCTTTCCCTCTCTCACCCTCCCCATGCCGCGAGAGGGGGGACACGAAAAATACATTAGACACCAGCAGTAGCAGCGTGCGCCGTGAGGCTTCGGTAGGTGTTCGAAATCATCCGTTCACGTCGTTGCATTTCCCTGAACATGCACAAATACATACAACCCTATCCCCTATGACACCGTAATACAGCCCAGTCACCGCCACCGTCATCACCATCCCGCTTTCTCCAGACTCATTCCTCGGTTTGCACATTTTTTCCTTTTGGAACTCAGTTGGGATATACAAAATTGATTCAACGCTTTTCTTTTTTTTATCCAACCATTTCTGAATGACGGGCGGACGATTTGACTTCGACGATGGCGGCACTTACTGTGGCGGCTGGGAGGATGGAAAAGCTCATGGACAGGGGATCTGTACGGGACCCAAAGGTCAGGGTGAATACGCCGGGTCCTGGTCTAACGGATTCGAGGTAGTTGGGGTTTACACCTGGCCCAGTGGCAACACATATCAGGGATACTGGGCTCAGGGGAAGCGTCACGGGCTTGGTGTGGAATCCAAAGGAAAGTGGATCTACCGTGGAGAGTGGACTCATGGGTTTAAGGGACGGTATGGAGTGCGTCAGTGCTTGAACACACCTGCGAGATACGATGGCACGTGGAGCAATGGTCTTCAGGATGGATACGGAGTTGAAACATATGGCGATGGTGGTAAGAATTCATTATAATTACCAAAGTATTTAGCTAAAATGTATCGCTCGCCTGTTTCATGGAGGGACGTGCATGCCGTTTCGCCAGTGCTTCATAAATGCTTAAGCCGCGGCCAGCTCGGGGAAGATAAATGCGTTGACCAGACAGGAGCATGACAGCTATCCAGTTTAATAGCGTAACGTTACACCGGCAGCATAGATTTCTGGTCAGTTCGACTGATGATGCTTTTAGCTAGCCAAGCACACTCCATTTTTCTACCCGTTAGCATGAGCTACTTGTTGATGTCTTTCTAGTTGAACGAAACAACAGTAAATGCTCACAAAATATTGAAGATGGATTCGAAAGGATTATCTGCAACGGAGGTGACAACTTCTTTTGCAGTCTCATTGTGGATATCATAGTCCGTCAATTAGTCGGATCTAGTCCGCTGCTCGCCCGTCTGAGCCAACTTCCATTGGCTACAGTGTAACTAGGTGGTCGGTCATCTACCCTATCAAATTACGCATATGACTTTACTGACAAAAGGTACAAATTGCAAAAATTGGGTTCAGTATAATCTCCCTTCAATTGCCGGATTTTACAGTTAGATAATCGATTCTTGACTTAATGGGGCACAAACGTCGGCTTTGCGCTGCCATTTTAATGAAGCAGTGGCATCGTAAGTTATTGATATATGGCTTTGGGTTGGTCGGGTCAGTGCAGAGCTCTTCAGTGGAGGTCACGTCTAATAATAGAACATCTAGCAACACTACAGTCTGGACCGAGTCACATTTTAACTAACGTGTCCGCACAATTATTCATTCTCAGTTGTTTGTTGCTTAGGTGGAATTTAGCACTTTGAACTAACGTTTGCCACAAACGGATTTGTTACTCGGGAAATCTTTTGACGATTAACCTTTTAGTATCCTTATCTTCGTGGTAGTTGAAAGTATAAATGGCATGATACGTAGACATGTTATTAACCTCTAATTAATCACCATTAACTGTATATTGCCCCAGCAGCGTTACGATTGCTTGAGACGGGGATCTGTTGCGGCATAATAGCCATCAGGTGAAACGGTTTAGTCTTTTTTAAACAATACTTATGTTTGAATGAGTCCAGAACTGACTTCTGTTCTGCAAACGCTTAACCCCCTTTAGCAGAGCAATGGATCCTGCCACTTGGTTTGTAGGCTGTTCTACTTTGGAAGGCCATGGTGTGCAACTTAGGGTTTGTGTTACCAGATCGCTATTCCACTTATAAATTAAGAGAAAATTTGTATCGTCCGGATATTTATTGTCCACTGGATCTGAGGTAAAGTAATGGTAATAATTTTGCCCTGGGCCATTCTTCTGAGAACTCTGGACACTTAGACAGGAACTTGCTACTGAGTTTTTTTTTTTTTTTTTCAGTTAAAATCGTTTTAAAATGACATCAGAAGTTGCTGCCACTTCAGACTTTTGTTTTACACGTGGTGTAGAATTAAAGGGAGTAAATGGTCTCTATAGATTCCTCTACATATCTTCATAATTCTCATATCCCTGTATAATCTTAAGGCTGGGGTCTAAAAAGCTCCTTGCTTTTTTAACTTCTCTGTTATCCCTAGGTTTAGCCGTTTCTCGTGGAATATTTTCTATTGTCCCTGGGCAGTAACGACAAATTTGTTGAAAAATGCTGCCCACCCCATAGTTAGGTCGGCCTTTTTTCCCATGCTTATTCCCTGAAAAACTGAAATGTCATTCTGTAATTTGCCTCAATTCCTTTTGAAATGCCCCTGGATTTCAGCAACTGGGGATGAAAAAAAGCCCACTTTCAAAAACGTTGCTGTTACACAAATGTAAGCATGAATGTCAAAATATGGACTTGTCTTAACCAGTGAACTGTCACTGGGCCCTAATTAGGGCCCTACAGAATTTTCAAACTAATTTTGAATCCTTCATTTGTAAACTATGACTTAAATCCTCAACCAATCCAGGCAAATGCATGGACACACATTTACAAATAAATCTGTAAAATATTCATTTTCCATTCCTTTGGAATCAACTTTTGACCACAGATGAATGAGGCCTGTGGCTATGGCTCGGTAGCCTCTGAAAATTCACCCACACACCCAAATTAATAGGCAAAGTCCTGTTCAGAGGTGTATGATGCAAGCGGTAATATATCTCTTTACTCTAGCCTCAGTTACTCTGACAGTAAGTCACAACATTTTATGATGCATTTCATTGAAAACCTCTATGTCTTATCTTTTCAATGAGACCATGCATGAGTAATATAAATATTTTATGTGGGAGCAGTGAGCACATTTGACATGTGGTATACCAATCTGGGCCAAATGTGAGAAAATGCAGGTGACAGTTAAGAGGTTAAGTACTAAATTTGTGAGTTTTCATGACTTTAAACCCTGTTATGACCAGTATTGCTTATGGTCTAGCAATTAATTCAAAATGGGGTGTAATGTTAATTATACGTATAGCTGAGTCTGGCCTTGGTCCTTAGTGTTAAAGATAAGCTTCAGCCGAATTGTTGAATTCAGTTTTATGCTAAGCCTGTCTCAGGTCTCGACAATGGCAGTGACATACTAATGATCCAGAAGACAGAATTCCCTCATTACTCATTAGCACAAATTAATCAAGTTAATATTCAATATAAAATCAAAGGTTAGTATTCTCAAGTAAACTGTATTGCTCCAGGATGCTTGGCTTGATACTACTACCCCAATTCCGAAATAGCTAGGACATAAAAGTGTAAATTGTGAATAAAATCAAAATGCAATGACTTTCAGATCACATGAGCCAATATGTTATTTACAATAGAACATGAATAACATTTCATGTGTTGCCACAGAGATACTTTACATTTTTTATCCATAAAATGAGCTCATTGCAAATTTTCTGGCTGCAACAGGTCTCAAAAAAGTTAGGACACAGGCAAAAAAGGGCTGAAAAAGCAATTAATATAGAAGAGAATCAGCTGAAAGAACATTTTTCTAGTAATTATATTAATTGGCATCAGGTGTGTGATATGATTGGCTATAAAAGGGATTTCTAAGAGAGGCTGAGTCTTTCAGAAGTAAAGATAGCCAGAGGCTCTCCAACCTGTGAAGGCTTGCAAAAAAAAAATTATGGAATACTTTAAAAAGAATGTTCTTCAACGTCAAATTGCGAAGGCTTTGAAGGTCTCATCATTGACATTGCGTAACATCCTCAGAAGATTCAGAGAAACTGGAAAAATCCCTGTGCGTAAGGGACAAGGCCAAAGACCTTTATTGGATGCCCGTGATCTTCAGGCCCTCAGACGCCACTGCATCACTCACCGGGATGATTCTGTCATTGACATTACTAAATAGACTCAAGAATACTTCAAGAAACCACTGTCTGTAAACACAGTCCTCTGTGGCATCCACAGATGCCATCTAAAACTCTATCATGCAAGAAGGAAGCCATTGTTGAGCATGATCCAGAAGTGCCGCTGTGTTCTGTGGGCCAAGACTCAGTTAAAATGGACTGTAGCAAAGTTGCAAAGTGTCCTGTGGTCAGACGAGTCCAAATTTGACATTCTTGTTGGAAATCATGGGCATTGTGTCCTCCGGGCTGAGAAGGAGAAAGACCACCCCTCCTGTTATCAGTATTCACCTCAAAAGCCAGCATCTCTGATGGTATGGGGATGCATTAGAGCATATGGTGTAGGACACTTGCATGTTTTATAAAGCACCATGAATGCTGAAAGGTATATATAGGTTTTAGATGCTCCCCTCCAATGGCTAAACTTAAGAAACTTGTCTCCTCAATGCCCAGATGACTCCACTCTGTTAAAAAGAGGAGGGGATGCCACAGCATGGTGATCAGGCCCCTGTCCCAACTTTTTTGAGACCTGTAGCAGCCATCAAATCTGAAATGAGCTCATTTTGTGGATAAAATTGTAAAATTTCTCAGTTTCAACATTTGCTATGTTATCTCTGTTCTATTGTGAATAAAATACTGGCTGGTGTGATTTGAAAGTCATTGCGGTTTGATTTTATTCACAATTTACACTGTCCCAAATATTTCTGAATTAGGGTTGTATATTCCTCATTGAGGCTGAATTTTTGTTAGGACTCATTATTTTACTTGGGTTCAGAAACCAGTGAGTAACTTTACTAATGAGTACACATCAAACCTCCGCACTAGTGTAGTACCCCAGCATTGTGTTCACCAGCTTTTCTTGAGTGGATATGCATCTACTTGAAAGTAATTTAGCATTTAAGCACCTTTAACACCACATATCTGTAGCATGCTCTCATGAGTGCATGTCAGCCTTGGAGTGATGTTGGTATTTTCAGTTTTGCCCATTTAGTGAGAAAGAGCAAAATTTTTGGTTGACCCTTCAAAGAGATGTTTTACCACTGGATGTAATTATCTCAGGATACTGTAAAGATGCCGCAGATGTGCTGCTGTAATTTAGTAGGAAATTCTCTGTTCACTGAGGTTGTTGTTCCCAGGGACATGGCCATTTTTAATTACATTTCTCCTTTAGATGACAGCAGATAATTGGTTATTTCTTGCAAATTTGGAACCTCAGTGTTCCTGAGCTGGGCAAATCGAAGATAGGCTGTCTTGCCAAACTTTCTCTCTCTCTCACCTTCTCTCCCTGTGCTCCTGCCAGAGCCCTGCTTAGTATATGAACAGAGTTTACTGCAAGGACAAATTGAGAACTCTGGTTGACTTTTTCTCCACCCTGTATTCAAACAGAGCTTACTGCAAGTACAAATTGAGAATTACGGTTGACTTTTCCCTGCCGTGTGTTTTCCGGACAGGCACGTATCAGGGCCAGTGGCTGGGCGGGATGCGGCACGGGTACGGCGTCCGGCAGAGCGTTCCTTACGGAATGGCCACGGTGATCCGCTCGCCACTGCGCACCTCCCTGGCCTCGCTGCGGAGCGAGCAGAGCAACGGCACCGTCCTGCCCGACCTGACATCCGACAGCCCCGCCGGGACCCGGGGAGGCTTCGTCCTCAACTTCCCCAGTGACAGCGAGGCAAGTGGGGCCGGCGGGAAGAAGAAGGGCCTGTTTCGCCGCGGCTCGCTCTTCGGGAGCCTGAAGCACATCCGCAAGTCCGAGTCGCGCTCGTCCATCTCCAGCAAGCGCAGCTCGGCGCACAGCGACGCCGCCATGAGCCGCATCAGCTCCAGCGACGCCAACTCCACAATCAGCTTCGGCGACGGGGAAATGCACGACGACTACGCGCCCGCCGAGGACAACGTGGACGCCACCACCACTGAGGCCTACATGGGCGAGTGGAAGAACGACAAGCGGCACGGCTTCGGCGTCAGCGAGCGCTCCAACGGCATGAAGTACGAGGGTGAGTGGACCAACAACAAGAGGCACGGCTACGGCTGCACCCTGTTCCCCGACGGCACCAAGGAGGAAGGGAAGTACAAAAACAACGTGCTGGTGCGGGGGATCAGGAAACAGCTCATCCCGCTCAAAAACACTAAAACCAAAGAGAAGGTGGACCGGGCCGTGGAGGGCGCTGTACGAGCCGCCGCCATCGCCAGGACAAAAGTGGAAATAGCAGCTTCCAGGTAAGTGTGGAGAGAACTTGGATGCAATTTATCATAGCGCACTGCGCTTCATCACTGGTGATGGTTTACGAACTCATAACTGTGTTTTATACAGTTCAGTAAAGGTTTTCCCTTCATTATAGAAGGAAGCTACATTGTATTTTATTCATTTATAAAGCATTGCTAGGCTAACTTCCTTCCTATCTCACTAGGCTTTTGTCCACTAAAATCACAAGTCAGCATATCAGATCACATGAGTGGATTATGGTAGAGGCTCCCAGGACTAGAACAAGTCTGGGCAGTACCATTTTTACCGCAATTTGTGGAATAATTGTCAGGATACTCTGAAGCTAGATTGCCTGATCTCATTCGAGTCCAACAAGAGGCCATTTATACTTGCCTTTAGTTTTAATTTAGGACATACACATTATTCTCTGTCCTATGTCCTTATATGTTTTTATCATACCCCCCGCAACGAAGTTTAGGGGGGTATACTGGATTTGCTTTGTCCGTCCGTGTGTTTGTGCGTGCGTGTGTCTGTGTGTGTGTGCGTGCGTCTGTGCGTCCGGACCTAGATCTCATAACCTACTTATCTGATTTTGAAAATTTTTTTCTCTTGCTGGAAGGTCTATTGACTGTGGTACTGCCCGACTACTTGTTGTTGCGGGGGTTATCCTGTAAGCCATGCTTACTGACTAAATCTAGTTTATTTTATTATTATTTTTATACGATTTTTAAAAATTGTTTTTCCTCTTATCTGCACTTGCTGTATGTGAATTTTGTGAATTTTTAACTGTACTGTTTGTCTCTGAATTCCCATTGTAAATGTTTGCTTTGTAATCGGGGTTCCCCTACAAAAGAGACCTCAGTCTCAGTGGGATTTCCCTGCCATAAAGGTTATAAATAAATAATAATTTTAAAAAACTCACACCCCTAAAATGAAGGGGAAAATTGTCAGTTTTAGAGAAATCGCGGGCCGTATCTGGTCTGAGATGGCTGGTTTTGGGTTGGGGGTGGTATTCACACAGGATTTTGGGGGCTGCTGTTCACTTTGAGTTTGGTGTACTCCTGGAACATAAAGTGTCAAACTTTGGAACAAACACTGAGGTAAACAGTGAACTCTGTGGCTCTCCAGAAGTGTCTTTATTAAAAGCTACTCTGTCAGTTTTTTTGGTTCCAGTTCTGAGTGCATCGGTATTGCGGTGCTTCAATTGGATTTGCTTGGAATAGTGTTTAGTGTTTCATTTGGCATGGCGTTACTGCAGATGAGTTGATTTCAGCTTCTCTGAGTTTGATGAGTGTTGTATGTTCAACAAATATTTGTGTTCAAAACTCATTTTGCTTATTTGTTGTAAACAATGTTTCACAATTTTTGTATTAGTTACTGGGACAGCTCTGATCGTTAACCCCATAAAACATACTGCCTCACACATGAGTCCGTAAACTGCAGGTGTTGTATTCAAACCTGCGGAACGTCAGGCCTATCTTTAATTCCAGAGGAGATCCCCAGGTTTTCATTGATGCCAAATATGTCCTGCTGAATTAAAGAGAAATGTGTATAAAATGATGTGCAGGTTCTAGATATTTTCCATTTGATGCAATCCCGTGGCCATAAAAACATGGCTCCTTGGGTTTGAATATTTTTTTATATATAAAGTGTAATGTGGCTTCAGTGAAGCGCTGCACCCAGCAGATACGGAAGATGTATATGACATTATCCTACAATTTGAAAATGTGCTTAAAGGACAACTTAAAAGTTAGAGTTAAAGGGGTTAATTTAATTACACTGTAAGGTTAAGGCACCTCTGAAGATTTTGCTGTCAGAGTTCTACAACAATGAGTGGACTTGCTCGCTTTCATCTTTTTATTAAAAGAAAAAGAAATTTGAAATGGAATATTGAAGATGAATTTCAACAATGCTGAAACCAAATCCAGTGAAAATTAACAGCAGAGGAAGGGCTGAGCTTTGAAAACCGATGGATGACCCAGGTACCCCAACTCAGGAGCTCTGGCGCCTTTAGTCATTAAAATCTCGTATTTAAAAAAAAGGCATAAAAGAAACGATGCAGTTCAGAATCCTTGGCACATAGTTGAAGCTCCAGGCTGTCTATAGAGAACCAAAGTGCTGAGGTTGGCAGTGTTAGGCCTTTAGTGGATTTGGCACAAGGTAGAGGACATTCAGTTATTAAAAAGAATGGAATACGAGACTACTGTGTTTGCATTGTCATTGCGTGTCCACAGTGAGCTTCCTTCAGTTGGTTGCCATAGTAATGCTGCTAGTGAGTATTCTTCTCATCACCAAGCGATTTCTCTCATTTGACAGCAGCAGGAAATTTGACACAACTTATAATTAGACTTTGTCCTTTATTGTTCCATTTAAGGAAGCCAGTCGTTGTTTCAGGCCCCAATTCATCGACGGTCTTTTCGTTCCCCAAGTCCTCCTTTCCAACGATCAAACAGCTGCATTTGTGCTGTTAAAGGTGTCTTCAAAACTGCTTTCCATGCTCCATTTTAAAAGCTGTCCTAAATTCTGGGAGGTTTATCCTTAGAATGTGCATAAAATTTATTAACGGTGCCAGCCAACAAATGCTGACAGTGCTTACCTGTGGCTGGCAGCCAACCGCATCCTGACTAGCTAGCATTCCACCCAATGAGGGAGCATTTCATTCTGTCTGATTGTGTTTATCTCATGTAGTCTAGACTGTCTGTTTGCTTCAGCTGGACATGAGCTATAATGCATCGTATGTAATAATGGGTATAAAATGTAATCCTCTCATGTGAAGACCATGAAGTTTAGCTGGAGGACCAGAGTGGGGGGAAAAGCCTCTGCAGGTACATGCTTTTGGAGAGGACCATGCAAGCCTCCTTTCCACTGAAAGGCAACTCTAGTAGTGTAGTCAAGAGAGGAGTGTGATTGAGTATTGTAAAAATGGGGGGATAAGCCAAATGGAGATAAAAAAGGGTTTGCCAATTTAAGTTATTTTGTTGTCATTTTATAACAGATGAGTGATATGACACAAGTCATTTGCTTGAGTCATGACGTTGCAGTGCGCCAGAATAATCCAAAGATGATGGCTGGATTCGACAGGCATTAATTTTGACAGTGATTAACCCTTTGAGCTCTAGATGCAACTATTGTTGGTCAAAGATGTAAGATATCAAAATCAAAGCTGTTGAAAATCTATTATGTTGCAACTCGTTCAAAAGAGCTCCTGCAGGGTAGCTCTGTTACACAAGTCACCACATTATTGGTTTTCAACAGCAGATGATAATTAAATTAATATTTTTTCATACTTTATTTCAGCATTCAAAGAGTTAACCTGCTCATTACGAGCGCCCCCTTTTATGGGGCTTGCGTCAGATGTATGTGCTACAGACAGGCCAGGAAGCAAGTAAATAAGCATGCAGCAGAACATAGGATAAAATCATATCAGCGCTGAATCGCCAGAATTTCTTTTGAATTCCTGCTATGCATAAAAACGATACCTCAAATAAAAGAGGAAAGCCCACAGAATGCAACGATATGAGCCCTGTCATTTTAAACCAACACCACATTTAAAGAACAGCAGGCATACACGTTACAGTCTACAGAGATGAGCAGAAAAAATTCTTACCTTTGATATTTTGTAATAAAAAAACTGCTCTAGGGTAAATCTGAGCTTGCTTTTGTTAGCCCAATGTGTCCGTGTTATAATGAAACTAGATCTGCCGGGATCCTAGCATGTTCTTTCCCTGAGCGTTGCTTCAAAGATTTTAGCTCCGTAGCATTCAGCTTCCTTGCAATGTATTTTCCTCTCTGCGATCGGCTTGTGATGCTGTCAGTAAGATTAGGCTGGTAGGAATTTGATTGTATGAGTCCTGATGATTCTAACAAACTCTAAACCACCTTAATCGTAGAAACCTAGCCTGAGCTGCAGCCCACTGCGTCAAACTGAGTCAATGGGACATATGCATGTTCTTGAATAGCTCGACAATATAAACGGATAACTAGTTTGTTTTTTTCACGTATTGTCCGAATAATTATCCGCTAAATATTCAACATTCATTTTCAAAGTCGTTTTCTGACAGAATCTTTGCAGTATTCCGCACAAATACTGAGCCTACAACCGTACAGTACGTATTTTCTTTACCCATTCATTGAATGGGCAATTTGCTCTGCGAAGGATATTTTGAAGGTTCGATTCCTGATGAGGGTACTTTTTTTTTTTTTTGGAAATAATCGCAGTTTCCTTCGACAAATAATCACTGGGGTTTTTGTGATTCTTACTTTTCTTTAACATTTTTTCACATTGCCTTAGTATTTATCATTTTATTTACTTTTGTATTTGTTTTGTTTTTTTAATAAATATGGTCCAGTGGAGTCAAACTTAATTTTCATTGTATGTGTTATCTTTGAAAGGGAAATTGTATTGGCAACAAAACTGGCAGAAATCATAATTTTTTTTTTTTTTTAATTCTAAAAATTAAAAAATGCTGTATTTGGATGGAATGGATGTCTGTAGTGATATGTGTTTTACAGCTTGGTATCTAAGAAATCTGAAATGGAACACAAGGTACCTTCATTGCCGAAATGGAGAAGCCACCTAGTCATTCCTCTCTAATTTTGCTCTGATTGACCTGATCAGAATAAACTTTGGCACAGATAATAATGAGATTCTGTGCTGTAATTTTTTGAGTTTTCCGACTGCAACTCAGCAAATTTAAAAGGGATCATAGTGAAACTTTGTGAGGTGCAAAATGAGATCTTTCATTTACAGGTACACTGTGTTCCATCTCCATTTACTCTGACTCTGTGACATATATAATGATTTTTACACCAGGGCTGAAATTCCAAATGGTTTTACCTTTACTAGGATACCAAGATTATTCAAATGGACCAAGCAGTCGCCGAGATATACTCATTTCATTTTGGGCTTGCCATTTTGGAAAAAGAGGCTCAGGGCTTAAGGGGTTAAATTACTATAGACGCAAATTGCATAATTTAGCTACAAAACCCAAAACCAGTGAAGTTGGCATGTTATGTAAATCGTAGATAAAAACAGAATACAATGATTTGCAAATCGTTTTCAACTTATATTCAATTGAATACACTGCAAAGACAAGATGTTAAATGTTCAAACTGAGAAATTTTTTTTTTTTTTTTTTTTTGCAAATAATCATTAACTTAGAATTTAAAGGCAGCAACACATTGCAAAAAAGTTGGCACAGGGGCCTTTTTACCACTGTGTTACATCGCCTTTCCTTTTAACGACACTCAGTAAATGTTTGGGAACTGAGGAGACCAATTTTTGAAGCTTTTCAGGTGGAACTCTTTCCCATTCTTGCTTGATGTACAGCTTAAGTTGTTCAACAGTCCAGGGTCTCCGTTGTCGTATTTTACGCTCCATAATGCGCGACACATTTTCAATGGGAGACAGGTCTGGACTACAGGTAGGCCAGTCTAGTACCCGCACTCTTTTACTATGGAGCCATGCTGTTGTAACACGTGCAGAATGTGGCTTGGCATTGTCTTGCTGAAATAAGCAGGGGCGTCCATGAAAAAGACGTTGCTTGGATGGCAACATATGTTGCTCCAAAACCTGTATGTACCTTTCAGCATTAATGGTGCCTTCACATATGTGTAAGTTGCCCATGCCTTGGGCACTAATACACCCCCATACCATCACAGATGCTGGCTTTTGAACTTTGCGCCTATAACAGTCCGGATGGTTCTTTTCCTCTTTGGTCCGGAGGACACGACGTCCACAGTTTCCAAAAGCAATTTGAAATGTGGACTCGTCAAACCACAGAACACTTTTCCACTTTGCATCAGTCCGTCTTAGATGAGCTTGGGCCCAGCGAAGCCGGCGGCGTTTCTAGGAGCTGTTGATAAATGGCTTTCGCTTTGCATTGTAGAATTTTAACTTGCACTTGCAGATGTAGTGACGAACTGTAGTTACTGACAGTGGTTTTCTGAAGTGTTCCTGAGCCCATGTGGTGATGTCGTTTACACACTGATGTCGGTTTTTGATGCAGTACCGCCTGAGGGATCGAAGGTCACGGGCATTCAATGTTGGTTTTCGGCCTTGTCGCTTACGTGCAGTGATTTCTCCAGATTCTCTGAACCTTTTGACGATATTACGGACCGTAGATGATGAAATCCCTAAATTTCTTGCAATAGCTCGTTGAGGAATGTTGTTTTTAAACTGTTCGACAATCAGCTCACGTATTTGTTCACTAAGTGGTGACCCTCGCCCCATCTTTGTTTGTGAATAACTGAGCATTTCAGGGAAGCTGCTTTTATACCCAATCATGGCACCCACCTGTTCCCAATTAGCCCGTTCACCTGTGCCAGCTCTCTCAGTCTTTTTTGCCACTTGTGCCAGCGTTTTTGAAACATGTTGCAGGCATCAAATTCCAAATGAGTTAATATTTGCAAAAAATTACAAAGTTTACCTGTTCAAACATTAAGTAACTTGTCTTTGAATACACTGCAATTGAATATTGGTTGAAAAGGATTTGCAAGTCATTGTATTCTGTTTTTATTTACGATTTACACAACGTGCCAACTTCACTGGTTTTGGGTTTTGTATTTTCTGAGAATTTATACAAAACTCTTATCAGGTAGGCACTGATATCTCAGATTGATGACTTTCCAATCTTTGGGATTTTTTTTTTGTGCCAGTTGGATGGATAAAATTGAAAGGCAGTATTGACTCATTTGAGGGAAAATAAACCTGAGAGCAGAGGTTGCATTAACCGAATATTTTCCGTCATTGGCGGATTTTTTTTTAATAATGGTGGAATACTTTGAAAGCCGTCCATCATTTTTACAGAATGTAATTCACACCCCCATCCAATTGGTGGTGGGTGTCATATTGTCTCGAGCAGTGTCTTTGAACTGTATGACAGATATGCCAAGTCTCATGCATTCGGTGTAGGTCTCACGCATTTTTTAGGCTTATTCACCATAGCCCGCAATTATTCAATGAATGCTTATTAATGAGATTATCACGCGGAATTAAAATCCTCATGCATTGAAGTTTCAGTTTCACTTGTGTGAAGGTGGACTTCACAATGGAAAGCGATCATGACTCCAGAATTCTCGTGCTTCTCTTTACCCAGGGATTGGAAGCAATGCATCTGGTTTATGATTGTTTAAATTGTGTGAATGAAATAAGACCATTTGAAACATTTTTATGCAATTCCATTGCTTTCAATCCTTCAGTAAAGACAAGCATGAGGATTCCGGAGCCATAATCGATTTCCGTGTCACTAGTGGGGAAATCCACCGTAATGCACGTGAAACTGATTAACTTAATGTGCAATGACTTGAATTCCGCGCGTGAATTTCTTCAGTTCGCGTTGATTGAATAATTGCTGACTACGGCACAGGAACGTGAATGCCACTAAGAGGCGAGAGACTAAAGACGAATGCGTCAGACTTTGCATCTCTGGTATGATCCTGCATTCCTCATATTTTTGTAATATGATCATTTGCTGTTCATTTGTAAAATATGCTGCTCTGCTGCCGGTAGACGATTGGTCATATGCTACAAACACCGTCTCTGTTATGTGAACCCGCAGATATCTAGGTGGGGAAAGCCGCGGTTGACATAAAGAGTTGATAAGCAGCTTCGTAGGACCGCTTAGCGAGACTGCGGTTGTTAGGCTTAGTGAAGCCCAGCAATAACTGAAAGCATTGTTCATTTGCACACTGTTACTGTGTGGGGGTAGAAATCATTTTTGATGTTTTATAAAGTTCATACAGCAGTAAGTTCGAAAATCCACGCAGTGCTGTATTTTTGCAGCGACAGAATTTTTATGCCCGTCCGTAACAATGACGGACAATCAGACTCTTTGCCTGAGAGTAGTGCCTTCTAGTGCGGGTCAGCTAATATATTAGGTTAGTCCGCCAGTTTACCTGTTAGGCTTATAAATGATTTTGTAATGTCATCTGATTTCTCCCAATATTGTCAAAAACAACACTATTAGTGTATTTTTTTTTAATTCTGCGATTTTCTCCTGTTTTCTCTTCTGAGGTTTCATATCAGCTTTTTCTAGGCAACTGAGAATCGCTGGAGGTGCTTAGCATGCCTTTTTATATTTGTGATCACAAAGAGCTTTGCATCCTCAATATACAAAATGGACACCCTTAGAAAAGAACCATGGCGCAGAATCCTCGCTGTACTGTTAATACCTGAGAATTAAACTGGGCCGAACAACCCTTGAGCTGTTGCTTGGGTGATATTGAGGAGAGCCATTAACAACCAGTCGCACCTTGTGTTCTGGGAACTTACTGCATTGTCAACTGAATTTTGCACTGGGGCAGCATTTTGCTGCATTGTATTTTTTTTCCCACAAGTCAGGGGAATGATGAGTATCATGGTGCTTAGGTGAGAATCTGCCTGCCTTTGGTTGTTCAATAGAAGCATTTTAACCTGGCTGCCTAGGTCTAGCTGTACCCATACACAGTGTGAGCCATACTTTGGTTAACGTGGTCTGGTAAAAAACAAAAAAATTTCTCATCCGACGTCGCCATATTTGCAGACTTCCAGATTCTGGTTGTAGTTCGCCGGATGTATTCATACAGGCTGACTGTAGGCATTGAACAGTCATAATTCCAGAGTAGCTCTGCCAATACCCAGTCATCCTGCTCTCCCAGCACACTACAGTACTTCATAGTTCTGTCCAGCCCAGCGGCTCTAATCGCCAGGCAGGGGGATCTGCATTTCTGCCCGCGCTCCCTTGCCTGGTGTCTCCATCAGTTGCACAGCAGGGTCAGGGCTGTTTACCCAAAGCGCAAAGCGAGTGCACAAAGCCATGGTAATATCAGTCACCATTCCACCCCCTCCTGCCACTGCTATTTCTGTCGGCCTGGCTGGCCCAGGATGCAGCGATAAGATCACGTATCCTGCTGTACAGTGATGTGCCTGACGTCGTACTGCCAAACTCTGCTCAGATGTCTCACCCCTGCATGATACCTGCCACAAACAAGCTGGCTTTGACCTTTCAACGAGGAGTAGAGCATTGCAGTGCATTGAGCCAGAGCAATCCACTGAGACACACCTGTCACTGGCCTATTCCCTGCTATGTGTACGTACATTCATACCTGTTCTTCATTATTCTGAGTTCAAAAGCATACCCTCATCAGGGCTCGATCTTCACACTCGTGGCAACTGAGAATACGTACGGGCAACCAGATAAGCTCAGACTTCTTGCCTGGCCAGCAAGCAACAATTTTGCATGATCCTTAGTTCCTCACTGAATATTCATACAATCCTACAGTATAATTGATCTTTATAAGTACGTCAGAAGTTCATGCCAATTCCGACCTCTTATCTTCATTTCTTGCGCAGTGTTGCCGGATTGGTCGTATGGTTTCCTGCCCAAAACGGATTCAGAATCCACCCAACCATATAAAAAACCACCCAAAAAAACATTTACCTAAACTTACAGTCTATTTACTTAAGCACATTATATTAATCCTAAACAGTTAATCATGAGCTTGCTTGCTAGCTGATATCAGCAAATGCATGCAATAATTTCTTCTGTTTCTTCAGGGTAGTAATTGATAACCTTACATCTGAAGCCCACGGAAGGGCTAAGCTAAAACGTATAGCCTTGCTAGCTACATGAACACATACAGATTGGGTGAAAAAGTAACACAATCGTTGGGTCCTGTGGGGTATTCACAGCCAGAATGTCGGCAGTGGGAATTTGATTCTGCAATGTCGATGGACGCTTGAGAAATTAAGCTTGCTGTTTGTTGAATTCTGCAAAGGTGGTCTTTTTAGCTTTACTTGGTCAATTGCTGTTTGTTGCACCTAAGCGCTATAGCAAAAAATTAGTAACCCATACCGATCTGTTCAAAATTTGCCTGTATTGAATGTGCATTTGAAAAAGAGCAATCTTTAAAAAACCTGAACTAAACTGAAGTTAATCATAACTGCAGCTCCCTCTAATTGTTTGAACAGGAACCTGTTAAATTCAGGATTTCAGGACCGCGAGAGAAGCAGTAAAAGAGAGTGGAAGCCCTGAGTCATCAATTTAACGTTGAGCTGTAATCCTCAATTCCAAAAAAGTTGGCAAGTCTGGATGGTGCAAATTGAAAAGTCCATGAACTCTCTTTTACGTTGAAAACACGCGCACATTTTTAAAAAATTTAGTTGTTCATTGATATATGCTTGTTTCAAATCTGATGACATAACTCCAAAAAAGCTGGAACAGGAGCAAGGTATTGTGGTTCTAATAATGATAAGGCCAGGTGATGGAATAAAGTGATATAAAGTGCAATAAGTTAAACGGGTGACCAAATAGTACAACAGGAAAAATGGAGCATATAAAAAAGAGTTTCTCAAGAGCAAAGATGGGTTGAGGTTCTGTTCTCCAGTAGATACAAGCTTATAGTCCATCACATTGAAAACAGTATTCCCCAAAGACTAATTGTAGGATTTTTAGCATTTCACCCTCTTCAGGGTGGAGTCTGGTCAGTGTGGGAAGGGCACGGCGGAAAAACACTTCTGGATGCACATGATGTCCAATTCCTCAGGCATCACTCTTTTAAAAACCGTCATGCAACTGAAATGGTTATCATGACATGGGCTAGGAAATACTTTGGTCTTTACTATCACTATTGACCTTTGCCACTAAACAGTCACCGCGACACTCACAGACGCAAGATAAAACTTTACTGAGCAAAGCCAATGTTTTTCATTTTCCAGCAAAACGGCACCAAACCTCATTCTGCATGGATTACAAATGCATGAGTGCATAAGCAGAGAGTGCGAGTGCAAGATTGTCCAGCCTGTGTTCCCGATCTGTCTCTGACTGAGAATGTATGGTGCATCACAAAGAGAAATGTACAGCAACAAAGGCCCCATACGATACATGCCTGAGGACCTTCATAATGGATGGGGGAATGGGGGAAATTCTGCTCACTTGACCTGAACAATTGGCATCCGCCCTCAAAGCTTAATGAGTGTGTTATGAGTAATGTTACACTGTGGTAAACAGTCAACTGTGCCAACTGCTTTGGACTGTTGAAATCGTACTATTGAAGTGTATTTTCAATTAGCAATAAAATTCATCTTAGCACATCAATTAATATGTATGTTGTTGTACAGTTTTCAGTGTAATACTAGAGGGTGAATGGACATTTCAAATCAGTCCTTTTCAATTGTATTAGCATTCTCCATTATGCGCCATTTTTTTGTAAAATCGGAGTTGCATTAAGCGAAGTGGTGAGAGAGGGCTGAAATATTTTCTGTGAAAGATGTTTATTTAAAATCCACCGGCTGAGATGAAGGTGTGAGGTATCGATCCGGAACCAAATGCGAGGTAACCCCCACAGGGCAGAAGGCAACAGTACAGAGTCCGCAATCGAAAAGTCAAAATCCAGTGGGGCTGAAATGGAATTGTAACCAGGGCAGCAAACACAAATCGTAGTCAGGCAAAACAGATTCGCTACACAGGCAATGATTTGTAGGAGATGCAAAATCATAGACCAAAGGGCAATCCGAATCGTTAACAGGGGAGCAATCCACAAAATTGTAGTCGGGCAAAAAGGGTTGGAACACATACATGCAACAGTAATCCAATAAGGGCAAGCCAAAAAATCAGTGGTCAGGCAATCCAGTCAGAATCAGAGACGCAATGAGTCCGAGGCAAGAGAAATAGCAGCACAAGAAACGATCTGACAGAGAAGAACTGTGAAGAGACACCTAATATACACTTCTAGAAAGATCACATGGGGAGAAACACAGGTGCAAGTAGTCAGTCTGATTACAAAGGAGCAGCACATGAGGGAGAACCTAATCACATGAAATTTGGCAGAAGCCAAAACGCGGACAGGGATCACGGGACAAGCCTATATACAAACAAACGGCTTCAGTCAAGGAGTTCTAACGTGCATAGATAATGAGAGAAAGGACAGTATGATCAGATGTGGAGTTTCCACGGAAATGCAGCAAAGGAGATTGGGAAGAGAAAAGAGGCGGAGACTAGAACAGGGCGAGTGCAGAGAGCTTGTTAATCAATTAGTAAGTGAAACTATACAATCCCTTAATGCTCGTTAGTAAGTTAGTATTATATACAATGTTAGTTATTGTTAGTAACTTCTAGAGAAAACAACTAACTGTTAGTATGGTTAGTAAGATAGAAAAGTAAGGTGAAGTAACCAAACGAGATCGGAAGGAAAGCTGAAATCCAGAATCCAATAAATCACCTGAAGAGGGACACGCAGGACTGGGGCTGAGAACAATGACAAGACGAGAGACCAGACGGGGAGACAAAGTGCAAAGCATAATGGAAAACATGGACCGGAATGAGACTATGGCAATATGCAAAATATGGAAAAGTAAAATCCAAGACAATACATGAACAAACTAATGATAACAGTACACAATACACATATCTAAGAATGGTCAGACATTGCAAAGTTCAAAAAGTTCAGGGAAACAAGACCAGGCAGAGCAAAATCACAACAGAAGGTGCTGATGCTGGCTATTCCTTCATTGAGTTTAATCAAATATTTGACATGTTTTGTAAATATTGTAATCTATGAAATGTAATACTTAGAAGTCATAGCTGTGAAGTCATGTTATATCTTTACACGTGTGTTTGCAGTGGAGTGGGAGAGGTATTTGAATAATAATGATTTTTTTTTTTTTGAAGGATAATTGGTATTAAGCTCATAAGCTTATGCTCTTGGATTCCGTCATTAAACTTCCATTGGTTTTATCCCCATGTGTAATTATATAGAAAGCTTTGACATTTAACTCCCAGCTCCAAGACTTTTAATAATGCCAATGCCCTTGGCAGGCGTGCAAAATAATTACGTATATCATATTGCCGTCTCATATTGCAAAGTGCGTATGACTGTGTACATTCATGCATTTGGAAATAAACAGATGCAGTAACATGTAATAGTTTTATTGCCGGGGAGCAATTGGTTAATATCTACTGCATCAAAGCGCACAGATCTGTGAGTAAACCACATGGATTTACTCAACAGGCGCCAGCAGCTTTCTTTGTGTAGCTAGCATAGAATGCACAGACAGAACTTCCCACTGGCAGAACTGAAGAGGGGATTGTATACGAGCTTGCTCTGATCAATTGAACAGTGAATGTCCAGAGCAAGTGGCAGTCTCTAGAGGTTTAGTCACACGAGTTGGGGCCCAAAAGTGTCATGTGGTAGCCCACACATGTCAATTCAACTTCTGCTGGCTGTATGTGCTGATGGTAAGAGGCTCAATGACCCGAAGCTGCTCTGGCCTTGTACCGGTAAAGAGAATCGATGTTGGTTCACATGACTTGAAGTCACAGATTGACCAGAGAGAGTAGGGGAGCAGCCATTGATGGTGAAATACTCCTGCCAGTGACTAGAACTATTGAGATTTAAAGGGAGGGGGAATTTACACCCCATGACAGTAAAGGGTCACTTTTACAGCCAGTAAAATTTGAGGGGAATTTTTTTAGTCTATGTGTGCCAATATCTGAACCAGGGAGAACAGAAATGTTGTTTATTTCAATAATTCAAAGATCAATTGCTAATTACATTTCCACCCATTCGGAGTTCTAGAAGCTACTGAAACTGTTAAGGTATTCTGTTACAAACTAGGCATCCTTGAAAAACTAGATGTTCTTGTGTTGCCCTGAAAATGCATTCGGTGTATTCAGCGCTCCAGTCTGCGACCAGAGTGGTCGCATTTGCAAACAAGATCTACGTGTTGCAACTTATATTCTCAAATCGGTCGCGCCAACACTTCAGGCACTGTGCGCCTATTCTGGGCAGCGATTCACTCCCTAATTATCAGCCGCCGGCCACAAATTTTTTTCTGCAGGTCGGCTGGTACAATTACGTACATCAGCCAATCACAGGTCGTCTGTACTCATGCATCGATGAGAATGCCAAAGCATTCGACTTTGGCACTGTCAGCTGAGTTGTGCGCGCAGCCAATTTGTTAAACCTCGTCTGTCAATAACGATGTAAATGCTCCACACTACGCGAAATTACAAGTACACTAGCTGGTCTGCTGCAGAAGTCCAATAGTCTACGTATTAGGCCTTGGCTTCGGTGACTAATGCTGCAGATCGGAGAGCAAATTTCACGATATCAGAAAGTGTTTTTATTACCGGTTTTTTATTTCGCTATTTAGATTTTGCGCATTTCCAAGGGTAATGGAAACGCACCTCCCTGATAGCAGAGACTGGCAAAAATTACGTCCTGTAGACGTCATTTTTACAACCTGTCAGACGTCTTATTTACGTCATATATTTACGTCTTTAAGACATCAGTTTGCAACAGCACAAGATGTAAAAAGAGACGTCCTTTTTTGATGTCATATTTTGTCATATCGGTAAAAAATAGACATCTTTATGACGTCTTTGAGACCAAAAACAAGCTCTCATACAGGTAAATATCACATCATACTTTTGTCATATTGGTAACAAATAGACATCTTACTTACGTCATATATTTACGTCTTTAAGACATCAGTTTGAAACAGCACAAAACGTGAAAAAAGACGTCATTTTTGTTTCATGTTGGTAAAAAAATAGACATGGTTATGACGTCTTTGAGGCCAAAAACAAGCCCTCATACTGGAAAATATCACGTCATACCTCTGTCATATTGGTAAGAATAGACTCTTTATTTTATCATTATGTCAGTACTGTGAAATAAGAGAAAACATTTTTGGCAACACTAATACGTATGTACAAATTTCAGCTGCACATTTATAGTAAAATAAACTTTGATCAGATACAAGGTATCTTGTTGCACATGTACATTTCTTTGCTCTTAACTCAGATATCAAACATGGTGACATTATTCTTGCCAACAAAGTTTTACAAAATGTCACTTCATAAAACATGTTGTAAAATATGATAACAGAATGGAAGCACATTTGTGCAAAGGCAAAGAAAATTGGAAAATATGTCAATAGATTTGACTAACTTAATATCCGATATTGCAATAATGAAAACACATCATATTGAGAGTAACACGCAAGCTTATTACTTATTTTTAGTTCATAACTCAAACAAGATTAACATACATGTATGAGAGAAAACTGCTACTGTGAGGTATCGTTCAGGAACCCATCGCAAGAACATAGGATTGCAGTAGAGGAGATTTTATTGAGCGAGGGGGCTAACCCCCGCAGGGCAGAAGGCAAAAGTACAGAGTCCACAATCCAAGAGTCAAAATCCAGTGGGGCAGAATCAGAGTCGTAACCAGGGCAGCAATCACACAAAATCGTAGTCGGGCAAAAAGGGTTCAAAAACGTGGATGCAACGGTAATCAAAGAAGGGCAAGCCAAAAATCAAAAGTCAGACGATCCAGTCAGAAGAGAAACGCAATGAGTACAAAGCGGAATAATGAGCAGCACAGGTAAACACGAGAGACATTCTGACAAGGAAGTACTGTGAAGAGACACCTAACATACACTCCAGGGAGATCACATGGTAGATAGAACACAGGTGCAGGAAATGAGACTGATTGATTACAAAGGGTGGAACAAGAGGGAGAACCTTATCACATATAATAGGCAAAACGCAGACAGGGATCACGAGACAATCCTATAGACAAACATACGGCTCCGGTCAAGGAGTTATAAAGTGCATAGGTAATGAGAGAAAGGACTGCGTGATCAAGTGTGGAGATTTCACAGAAATGCAGCAAAGGAGATTAGGGAGAGACAAGAGGCGGAGACTAGTTCAGGGCGAGTGCTGAGAGCTTGTTAATCAATTAGTAAGTGAAACTATACAATCCCTTTGTGCTCGTTAGTAAGTTGGTGTAATAGAAAAGTAAGGTGAAGTAGGCAAACGAGATTGGAAGGAAGACTGAAATCCAGAAAACATTAAATCACCAGAAGAGTGGCATGCAATACCGGTGCTGTGAACTGTGACAAGACAAGAGACCAGACAGAGGGAGACAAAGTGCAATGCATGGTGGAAAGCAAAACATGGACCGGAAAGAAACTATGGTTCAATTCAAAATATGGAAAAGTAAAACTAAGACAATGCAAGAACAAATCGAAGTAACAAATCACAGTACACATACCAAAGAATAGTCAGACATAGCAATGATTCAAAACCAAAAAAGACATCTCATAAAAAGCAGAGCATGAACATGGCGTCAGGAAAAAACATGGCAAGGCAGAACCAGAATCATAACAACTACACATTAAACTGCATGCAACTTATATATACACCTCAAGTAACCAAGGGATTTTAACATGGCAATCATATGAGAAGTCAGTTCGATTTAAGAGAAATGTATCAAAAATTTAAGCTAAATAATGGTATAATCCTAAAACAAGAACCTTCAGGTAGCATTTCCTTGGCTTAAAGGGGAAGTCCAACCAGGCAAGAAGGAGATTAATGAACAGGTCAGTAAAAGTTTGGATGAATTCTGAGTCATAATAAGTAAGTTATGAATTTTTTAAATTGAGATTAATCACACACACATTGGCAACGCTGTGATGCATCTTGTGCGCTCAGCTTCCAATTTCTCTGTCCATAAAGTTTCATAATTTTTCATTTTCTTTGTCATTGATGATGGAATTGATTTTTCTGATGCTGTGCTAATGGGAGGAGAGCTCATAAGATACATTGCAGAGTAACCAATTTGTGTTTGATCACAACTTCAAAAATTCATACATTTCTTATTTTGAATTGTAATTTGCCCAAACCTTCAGTAATCTGTTCCTCTCATTTTTGCGCTTCTATTCAAACAAACTTTTAAAAAATTATCTGCTCGGGCCTCCTCTTGAAACATAAATATGAACAAACAGGTTTTCAGACAAACTGAGCGAGTAAAAAGAAAAAAAAGATGAAAAACAAAATGATTGTTGAAGTGTAAAAAAGGGGAAAAAATAAACAAAAACAAAAGTAAACAGCAACAGCCATAACAGAGAAAGTTACCTCAACATCCTTCACAGAATACATTTAATTTTTTTCATTTCTACTTTCAGCTAAACCATATATCAGGGGCACGTATTTTTTACCCTGCTGAGTACAGGGCGGGCGGCGCTCGAAGAGAAGACTGTAACTGCTGCGCAGCTAATCACGTGAATCAGGAGACTTCGCGCAAGAAAATATGGCAGGAAATAAGTTTCACCTAGGGGAAAAAATAAGCATCGCGGGACCGTCCCAATATAAATTTCCCTTTTTGAAAATTCAAACAAGAAAATAAATGCGTTATTACATGAAACTTATTTCCTGCGGTGGTAGCCATGTGATAATTGACATAATTTCTTAAGGTGGTAAATAATAAGGCGTAAAAAACACGTAATGTGGTCTTAAAAAGACATGGAAAAAGTGGTAAATAAATGACGTAAAAATACGTATTATTCTAGCCTTAAAAAGACATAGAAAAAGTGGTCAATAATTGATGTAAAAAATACGTTGTGTAATGGTCATATAAAAAGTGAGAACATTTTTGGTTTCACGCAGACGTCAAATTAACGTCGTTAAATAGTCGGATATACGACGTATGACGTATTGACCAGGTAAGGACCAGTTCATTAGCCTACGTCTGAAAGAGGTCAGTCTGCTATCAGAGCTGGAGAGTGCGAACTATGTTATACGCCCAAAAATACAGTCTGCTTCGTGACCGTAGACTGTTCGTGACACAGTTTTGAGTCTTGTTGATTCCAGCTATGGGTGCCTGCGCCCATTGGCAAATGGTTTTATTTAGCGTTTCAATATCATTCGCAAACCTTCTATCCTGATGGATTAAGGTTCGATGCGCACTTCCACTATGATCTAAAGTTCCGTATATACATGAATATTCATGCTTTATGGATGGAATCGGTGACTAGGTGGTCCGAGTGCAAGATTATTTGTTTTCATTGGAGTAGGATAATGATGGGGAAAAACTGCGGTTCTTATAGATTTATTGTCCGTTTTCTTTGGGGTCCCGATAATTGGCCAGATGTCAGAGGAGTTTGTCGATTTGTCGATTGCAGCAAATGTTCAAAACTGATTCAAAAACTAACTGATGACGCCGGCCCAATGTACTCCAGCGACGACGATAGGCTTATCAGCGCAATGCCTCAAATATTATGAGTGTGAGTCAGGAACAGAGTGCCGTCACGTAGCAGCAGACTGTTTTTGGGGGGCTAATAACGTCGGACATCGTCCTCACTCTCTGTGCGCGTTTCCGTTACCCTTCGAAATGTGCAAAATCTAAATAGCCAAATAAAAAAACTGGTTAATAATCATAATTATTATAAGCCGTCCTACCACATTGTTACCGGTGAAAGAATTTCTTGAAACTTTGTGCAAACGGACTTGGCATACTGCAACTACTTTTTACCAAATATTTAGGGTGGATCAATTTGTGAACTATATCTTAATTTTAATATTAAACTTTTCAATTTGTGAGAAATGTAGCCAAATTATGCATTTTACGACTTCAATTCCTCTTGGCAATTCAGCATGTTTGGTGTCAAATTGTTCCTTGGGATGGCAGCAACAATAACAGTTATACATTTTTGAACTAGCAATGTGATAATTGTGAGTTATTCATTGATTTATCCCCATATGTTGGTTTTAGGGAGGTGCTCATCTAAATTTGGCCATCATTTTTCTACGAATGATTCAGTTTATGTACAGGGGAGGGTTCAATGAAAAGTTGTCCCTTGGGGAAATGGAGACTTGTGCATACATTTAGACTTGAGTGATAACTCTCCAAAATGATAACTGCATTTATACATTTTTCAAACATTCTTGTGAACATCATTAACTACTTTTCAGTTCTCTTAGTGCTTTCTGAAAATGTTTCTTAAATAAATGCAGTTACAACTGATAGTCTGTTCAGGTATTTTTATTTGGGCTTGTAAATATTCAGAAAAGTATCATGGTACTTTAGATGACCACAGTTTTGGCCTGCGCGCCTTAATTTTTCAGGTTGGGAGCGCATGCGCTCCTCGGCCCAAAAGTCAGTCTGGAGGGTTGGTATCAGATATCATATATTTGGTGCTCAAAAATTGCTTTCGCTCAAAGACTTTGAAATTAAACCCAGCACTGTCACTCTTGACTGCCTATTTTTATCTCCATGTCTGTTTTAGACTCCCTAAGGTCAGTGAGTCAGTTCTACAGTAGTATGCCTTAACACTTTGTCTTGCCCTTGCGTACCTGCCACGCCTTGTACAAACCTTTTATCGATGAGAGCTATTTGGCAGGATACAGCCTTTTTGCATGCACATCTCAGCAGGTAATTGGCCACTGACAAAGCAACTTGGTTGCATTATAGAGCTAATGCATACTACACAAACTCCAGTTTTCAGAAAAATTGGCTGGTAATTCTTGCTTGGCATAAATGTCCAGAGGGTAATTGAATCTAAAGTATCTTTAAATATGACAAACTCATTTTAAAGGCGCCCAAAGGGACTATTGTAGAAAAAATAACCACCCACCAAAAAAAAAAAAAAACTCAGTATGTTCTGGGCGATCAGCTGGTTACCTGAGCGTTCTCATTCCTCATTTATATTTTATTGCAGATTTAATGGAGCCTCTGGATGAAAATTTTACACAAAATTATATATCAACCCAGAGGAATGTGCTCACCACAGTTTTGCATGAAGCAGGCACTAACCCGGGTTTAATGAGGTGGCATTTTTCACCAAACAAAACACACAAAAATCCCGTTGTTTTTTCTCTTAATAGCGCACTTAGCCACCATAGGCCTTGTAACTCTAATAATCACACCGTCTCTTGAATTGTGCTGGTTTTGTGAAGCTCAATATATACAGAATGCAATTTTTTCCCCAAGTTTGGCTAGCAGTTGGAGCAAAGGTAGAGATAGGCAGCAATGGAAGTGCCTGCATCTCTTTGTGCCTGACCCCCTGAAATATGCTTATTTTTACATCACTTCCTCTCTACTAAACATACTCCCAATTTTTTGGGGGGCATTGTCATTATTTCATCTCCTTCAAGTACTGCTGGTTTCTGGTGGCTTGGCATGGAACCTGTCAAAGACAAATGCTAATAAGAGCTCTCGTAACCAGGGCTGCTGTCGGCTCAGCGCTTGCATAACTAGTGCTGTGCCCACGAGCACCAGAAAAAAAGGGAGAGCTGTGCCATTTTTTCCCTGCTTTTTCATCTTTCGTATTTCCGTTGAAGATTGTACTGTTGTGTAGCAGATCTAGCGGAATCTTGGCGACTCTTCATAATCCCCACAGCTGCTCCCTCTGATCCTGGATCAGCTGTTAGCATGCCCTGCCAGCCATTATGGCACAGATTGCTGATATGGGATCAGTAAGGAATGAGGATGAGCTGGGATAGTCTTAAATTTTCTGTCACCTTCCTCTGACCCAAAGTGCCCATCTCAGCATAGGTGTTTGTGGATTACTGTCAGGTGGGGCAGGGGTTGGAGTTGGCTTTCTGGTTGGTAATGAGGTTCTCACATCTGTGGATGAGGTCCCTATATCTACCCCCATCAACAACCCCTCTATCAGTTCTGTGGGATCCTGTGATCAGACTGTGGGGGCACAGAGTACCCCTGTCACCCCCCATCTCCCCGGCCCCATCTGCTGGATTACATCTTGAACTTAAACATGCCTATCACAACAAGGGAGCCAATGAGAACTGGAGGGAGGGGGTTGTTGGGGGTGGGGGGGGTGTACACGTGCCGCTGGTACTCAGGGTCCGGTGTGTCAGCACAGCGTCCTGACTAAATAAGGAGAGGTAGGAGACGTGACAGGAATACTGCCCCACTCCACAGCAGCTGATGCAGGAGTATCGTCATCTGGCCAACCGCTCAGGCTGAAGGTGGGGGGCGGCTTGTTTACTGCCTCCTGCCATGTCACCAGCACTGAGTTTCTCCCTTTAGAAACTCTAAAGCCCCTCTCTCGTCCCTTGGGTAATTTTTCAAGAGGGGGTTGGCTTTTTCAGACACGTTTGGTCGTTGGCCAGAATGGAAACAAAAAAAACAGAGCACTTAAAACGTGATGGAGAGGGCGGGCAAATGGAGCGCTTTCCAAATACCCTGGATTGTGGCAAAAAAAAAAAGGAAAACGACTGACTCAAGCTATTAAATCAGTGCCAGGGTGGACCAGCCTTTCGTCGGAGCGCTTCACGGGACACATGATGATATGCGGTGCCAGGATTTACGGACTTGTGTTTTTATCCCCTTACTCCTGCACTCCTGCACTCGTCTGTCTGGCAAAAAAAACTCCCTCATTCTCAACAGAGGAACAGATCACGTCAACATTTCATTTGCAAAAAAAGTGTACAAATCTTAGGCTGCTGTTCTGTTTTTTGTCAATTTAACTGACTGATTATCCTTGAGGTGGAAAGTTAGAAAATGTCCTGTAAAAAGGACCCTTTCCTGCTGGCAAGTTAAGCGTGAATCCTGTGGGCCTAGTCAGATCTAATTCATCATGCATGTCACTCCGGCTTCTATCGGAATATGAAATCTAAAATTAGAGGAGCTGATGCATCTGTAGTGTCTACTGACTTCATATTGTTTTCAAATCACTGATGGCAACACCATGCGCAAACACGTGTGTCCTATTAAGGAAATGAGCAGTGATTTATCAGGATTAACTTTGCTGAAGTTGAAGTGTGTTCCTAAGCATTTTGCTCGGATTCAAGACCTTGGCGAATTTAGAAAAGACTTTTTTCAGTAATGGATGAAACTAATTAGATATTGCATGAATCAATAAGAGCTCAATGAAGAAGATGGAAAATGGTGACATGGCTGAAGCAACAGGTGTAATATGATTTTAATGGCCCTGACTGGTTGAAATTCATTTCAGTTGTAATTGACTAATATTTGCAACTAATTGCAGGCGTAAGTGAAGAAAAGACTTAGCTGATGTGCTGTGAGAGTGGGCGCATAAGTAGAATAATTGTGAAGGATAATAATTGTTTCCTTGATATCCTTCAGTTTGCATATCAAGCAAATTAATTTACTTGAACAGGTAGGCAGGTATAGTGTTTTGTGGCTAATACATCTGTAATAGCTGTGGAGCACAGTGCATTCACACTCAAGAGCTTACAGACAGGAAGTGAGATGTTATGACCCAGGCAGTATATTCATGCTGCACAGCTGCACTGCCTCAACAGTGCAGCAGTGGTTGAATAGTGAGCGTTTACAATTGAAGGTACTAGGATATGCATTGTATTAGCAGAGATTGAAGTGAAATATAATGTTGAAGGTTATATTTAAGGGGGGGGGGGGGATGGGCGGGGTACTAGGCTTCTATTCTGCTGCTTCAGCTAATCTGTGACTTTGGCATAATTACAAAAACCTGCCAACTCTGTAGCTTCCAAAGACCACAACTATGGCCCTGCCTTTAGTGCCTACTAACCTTACAACAGTATGGCTGTGATATTCCTTTAGTCGACTATTTTATTTACATTCAAGGGAGCAAATGTAACCAGCATAATTAGCTTCTCCTCTCAAGCCTTCACACATGTTGTTGGAAACAATATGATACATATTCAGGCTTTCTTCATATTGCCTATTTACAGTCAGTCAATGCGTAAGATGATTGTATGACCACTTGATTTGGTGAGTAACTTTGTGATGTGTGGCTGGCATACTGGCCAAATCGGTTTCATCGGTTACATGTGATTTGAACTTTACTGTGTACATTCATCCAACACATTTCCCAGGAAAAGTGAAAGAACTCAGCTCTTGTGCACTGTCAAGATGAAGAATTACCTAGCAGTTGGATATAATCTGATCTCCAGTTTGGCTTTAGATCTGTTAAAGTCATTAGGCCTCATCTTTCGTTGGGGTATAAGGACTGCATAACACAGACTGAGCCATAATGTACATCAATGTTGAATCAGACCTGTGTTTGGTATATGAGCTCTCTCAGGCTTTTCACACTTATCCTGCAGAAATAGTCGATGGCTGGTGTTTTTTAATATTATCTCACTTTTTTAATATTGGCTGGGAAAGTTTTCCTCTGCAGTGTATGATTTTTTTATACATTTATAGAAGGTTGTGACAGCCTGCAGACTTTGTAATACCAGGTATTAGTACATTTGGGAGTTTTTAGTCTTTATCAAGAAAATACTCCTCCATTAACTGAAAGGCAGCTTTATGTGGGGATATTAGCTCATCTCTCCAGAGCCTATGGATATGAGTTGACTCATTTCATAATATGTTGATATTATAAAGGGTTAAGTCTATGCAGGGCTACAGTAAACAATTATTTTAGTAACTGAGTATTCTATCGAACATTGTGATGATTAATCGAGTAATCTAATAAGTAATAGTGCGTGCTTGTCAATAATTTTATTAAATCACCTTTGTTTCATTGCTTCAAGTAATGTTTAAAAGAGAAATGAAATGAAAACTCAATTGTTTACTTTTTTGAGTTTGCTTTTATTTATACTGTTGTGTTTTTTTTATATTTATTTATTTCATATGATACATCACACTTCAATGAAAAAGAGCGCACCATCACACTTTTTCCCTCTAATAACCTGCAGCGCCTGACACGCTGCAAGTTATCAGAAGTAAGGGCAGAAAGAGACAACAGTGTGCGGCCAACCTAATTATAACACGAATTAACAAATTTAACCAATTTCAGGGCTTTATTTTCTGTGGCTTATTAATTTCTTGAGCAAAACTTCTCTTACGTAGGACCGTATAGCCACCAAACTGATTTACGTCTTTGGCCAGTCATTAAACACTGCTTTCACTAATTTGCGGTCTTAAATAGCCTTAATCATGGCCAAACAAAAAATTAATTAATGTGAAATGCAACTGCTAACATTTGTTACCTTGTGTCCGTTCCACGCTGTGAACTGAGTGCACAGACTGAATGTTTTCGGCTTAAGTGCTGCAGCATTGACGAAGTGCTTTTGTGGCAAGCTCATTCCGTTTTACAGTAGACACTGCACTACATTTTTTTCAATGTGTCGTGAAAAATATTAGACTTTTTTCTTATCTTTTTCGCGGCGGTGTCTTGTTTTTCCTCGCAATTTTCTTTTTTCCCCATCCTCCGTGATTTTTGTAGTTTGCATTCGCGCCCATCCCATTCACGGTACAGCTACCGTACTAATGCGCATATAAGCGCAATACCTATTAGTGAATATGTGCCTGTAGTCGAGCACAGGCGCGCGCGCTTATAATTGAGACCAACTGCATATTTCTTTGATCAAAACCATTTTCACATACGGGCAATTCCCAGACAATTTTGAATTACGGTTGAACAAAGTGGATTTCAATTTAATCAGGTATCGGTGGCTGTGCTCCACAGTGCCTCGGGAAAGTGCATTTCTATTGGAGGAAGCCGTCCCGACAAGCACAGATGCTGTTGTCAGCCGACCAAACTTCAAAATCTTGCGCACATGGGGATCACATGACATAGAGCTGTACGAACTTGACGAGGATACATCCACTCAAGATTTACACTTTTTATTTGCCCAACAGCGACTGGTCTCTTTCAGACTCTCAGACTTTGAAAACAATTTTCAACTGTGAAAAATGTACAAAGCTATTTTTAATATTTTTGTGCGCCTTTTAGTGAATAATGAGGGTGCGCCCATATTCAAACATGGGCACATGTGCCTCTGTGTGAGACAACTTATTTTTTAACAATGATACGAAAATATGCATTGTTTAACTTATTAGTCTATGCGATTTTATGCGCATCAGCACGGTAAAGCCGAAACAAAGGTACTGTGCCACAGAAATATGTGTCTGTCTGAAAGAGTGTTGTGCAGGATTTACACGAAGCCTCAAAACATATAATTAGCCTCGATGCATTTTATTAATCGGGTTGCTCGATTTATTTGAGGAATCGTCTCAGCCCTAAGTCTATGCTAGCACTGAGCCCTTTGCCTAATCCACTCCTTATATACAAAGGGGGGATATTTCACCATTTAAGGACAAAGCTCTGAAAAACGAATCTGCCTAAAAGCAGCAGAAAAGGAAAAAGGGAAGAAAGTGTCAAACCCACCAAAGGGTGTCTGAAAGAGTGGGGAGCGCTTTCCGGGAGCATTGTATAAACCCACTGGCATGACAGTGAACTTGATAGACTGATTTGAGCCACGGTGCCCAGCATGCTGTTATCTCCATAGACGTATTTTAGACGTATAGAAATTTATGTGGTAAATTATATGCTTGCACAAACGTGCATATGTACGTGCAGTGTCAGTAGACCTGCATATGAAGTGCCGGTGCTTCCTTCTCCCTATGTCTGAATGTATTCATACATGCATGTATCTGCGTGTACACTGGCTCACATTAGCATACTTTATGTAACCAAAGAAACAAGGGGAAAAAAGATCAATCGCGAAAAGGTCATATGTCGTGCGGGGAACTACTGCGATGTCTTCATGCAATAATAAGGGAGGCTTGTGATCTCTTTCTATCCCATTAATACCCTTGTGGCACTGCCATTTGGCATTCCAGATGTTATCACTACTATTGCTAATATGGTCTGAAGCTGCAGCATAGTGTAGCCATCTTATGAATTTTATTTACCTGTGTGTGTTACCCATTAAGACAGCAATGGTGAGACATTTGTTTGAGACACTTTTTTTTTTTTTTTTTTTTTTTAAATAAAGAAGTGAACTCAGTTGACAACTGGGAAATGCTAGTTTCCTGCGTTTGTCACAACATGAGCTGATTAGAAGATGATTCATATTTCATTTTGCTTTTTTTATTTCTCTCTCCCGCTTTGGACCCCTGTTGTGGTAATTGCAGCCTCAACTGTCAAATTGGAAAGGCAAATACAGAGTATGCACACGCCTGGAATGGGCGATATCACCACTGTTTTACATACAGGTGAACTAGTGAACCTCAGGTCCCCGGTTGACTGGTGAAGTCACTGGTGCATGATGAGAAATTGTCTTCTTAGCCGGGAAAAATCCTCGCTACCCCCCAACCGACTCTGGCTGCGAGCTGGTCTCATATCCACAGTCTCATCTTCTGAAGAGGCCCGGATTCAGTGCCAGTTTGTGGGGCACATCCAAGCTCTTGATACACCCTAACCAGGATGAGACATCCAACACCCCTACTGTATATTTCTCACTGCTAATGGAAATGCATGAGTTCGCCTTCCACTGTCTGTCGTATTACTGATTGACTTGCTCCTTACACTTCACATTACGCTCTAACCAGCAATGTAATGTCGCTGCATCAGTGGGTGTGTTCAGATTCACTTTGCCTCCCAGAGCCAGCTCTTTTCACAGAGTGTGTGATCACTATGACACCAGTGTGAATCCACTGTGACATGGGTGTTAAAACTGCTCATTTAGGTGTCTTTTGGGAGTCCAAAGACCTGTGGAAGAAGAAAGCATTCCTCCCCTCCGCCCTCCCCATCATTCTATGTCTGTACCTGGCATCCCACCTATCCCTTTCCATTGTTATCTTTTCAATATCCCCTCGTTGACCATTCATTGGTTTCACCTCCGTTTATGCTTCTGTGTTCAATCAATGTGAACCTTACTATGAAGAACATTCCACTTTGTTTCAGTATAAATGTGTAAGAGCCCATTCTTGGGTTCTCTTTTTTTCTGGTACCAGACAAAGCTCCAGACTTCAGCAGTTGGTTTTCATTTGTATTGTTCAATTACCTGTTCATAATTTTACCCGCATAATAAATTTGATAAAAGACTATCGGCTTCAATCTCTCGGCTCTACGACAGACCCATTACCTTTCAAGGTGGTGATGATGTATCTGTTCTTAAAGCTTAAAAATGTTTTTTACAAATGACCTATTCACTTACATCAGTGCATCTGAAGAACTATTGACGATGGTGACAATGTTATTAATAGCTATGGAGTGTTGGTAATAGTATTGTTATTCTGAGGTTACTGTGATTGGGTTGATTGATGATGCAGTGGGCTGCTCTGTTGCCTCACAGTAGGAAGAGTAAAGGCTGAATCTGTCCTGGGTCTTTCTAAGTGGAGTTTGAATGTTCTCCCTGTGTTTGCCTTGGGTTCCTCCAACTCTAATTACCTCCATCAGTCCAAAAACATGACTGTTAGGGCAACTGAAGACTCTGAATTGCCCATAGATGTCTGAGTGTATGGTGTATGCCTCATGATGGATTGGATAACTGTCCGTGGTGTATTCCTGACTCTCACAAATTGGATGCTGGCATAGATTCCCCCCCACCCAAGCTGGTGAAATGGTAGATGATTGAATGGATGGATGGGTTATTGCGATATCATTTGGATGGTTATTCAGTCCTGCTATGGTGGAGTCAGGCAGTGTAATGTACGGCTGTATGACTTCTAATGTAAGGTGTACACTGCGTTTCAAATTATTATGCAAATGATATTTTTCTCTGATTTTCCTAAATAGTCAAATTACAGTAAATGACAGTCATCATAATTTTCAAGTCATCTACTGTTAGAGTAGAATTTGAACGTTATTGCAAACCTCCCAATGATAAGTGTTTTTATCAAAAACAAAAACTTAATGCACTGTTCCAAATTATTACGCAAAACAGAGTTCCAAAACATTTTATTGTTGTAAAGAACTGAAAATAGTCATTTCTTAAAATTAGAAGCATGAGCAGGTCATATCTACTGAAATCTAAAGCTTACATTTTAACATAGGACCCCTTATTTGATAGGAGCTATACAATTCTTGCATCCGTTGAACTTGTGAGTTTTTGCTTGAATTTCTTTGCAGGATGTCAGAATAGCCTCCCAGAGTTGCCGTTTGGATGTGAACTGCCTCCCGCCCTCATAGATCTTTTGTTTGAGGATGCTCCAAAGGTTCTCAATAGGGTTGAGGTCAGGGGAAGATTGGGGCCACACCATGAATTTCTCTTCTTTCATGCCCATAGCAGCCAGTGATGCAGAGGTACTGTAATCCTTGCAGCATGAGATGGTGCATTGTCATGCATGAAGATGATTTTGCTTTGGAAAGCACGGTTCTTCTTTTTATACCATGGAAGAAAGTGGTCAGTCAGACACTCAACATACTTCACAGAGGTCATTTTCACACCTTCAGGGACCCTAAAGGGGCCGACCAGCTCTCTCCCCATGATTCCGGCCCAAAACATGACTCCGCCACCTCCTTGCTGACGTCGCAGCCTTGTTGGGACATGGTGGCCGTCCACCAACCATCCATCACTCCATCCATCTGGACCATTGAGGGTTGCACGGCACTCATCAGTGAACAAGACTGTTTGAAAATTAGTCTTCATGTATTTCTGGGCCCACTGGAGCCGTTTCTGCTTGTGAGCATTGGTTAAGGGTGGCCGAATAGAAGGTTTATGCATAACTGAAAGCCTATGGAGGATTCTACACCTTGATGTTCGCGTGACTCCAGAGGCACCAGCAGCTTCAAATACCTGCTTGCTGGTATGTAATGGCATTTTAGCAGCTGCTCTCTTAATCCAACGTATTTGTCTGGCAGAAACCTTCCGCATTTTGCATTTATCTGCACGAACCTGTGTGCGCTCTGAATCAGCAACAAATCTCTTAATAGTACGATGATCCCACTTAAGTTTTTGTGAAATATCTAAGGTTTTCATACCTTGTCCAAGGCATAACTATTTCACGCTTTTCTTTTTCTTTCCCATATTGCTTGAAAATGGTGGTCTGCTTAATAATGTGGAACATCCTTCTTAAGTAGTTTTTCCTTTAATTGGACTCACCTGGCAAACTAATTGCCACTGGTGTCTGAGATTGATTTCAGTGATCCAAAGAGCCCTGAGACAGTACAATCCATGAGTTTAACTTTAAAAACAAAAAAAATTACCTTTATGACCCTTAAACACTAATTGCTTAATAATTTGGAACACAGTGTAAAGAACAGGTTGTTTACAAGGTAATGCTTGCGTGGAGTTGCAGCCACTTGTGATACAGGAGATCACACAGAGAGGAATCAGCACAGATTGTGTGTAGGAGTTGGTGTTTCATTGCCCACATCACAGTATTTAGACAGCTCTAGTTCTTCTCTAGTTTTGTAAACTCTGTAAATCCTTGTGTCAGAATTCTTTTCACCAAACCATTAAAGCCACACAAAAACCTTGCAGCTGTATTTTTGAATTTATGTTGTGTATGTGTATTTTTGCATGTATGTCCGCACACTCGTGCGTGTGTGTACGTGCGCGCTCATCTACATGTGCATCATTACATGTAAGTGTGCGCGTCTATGCATGTGAGCTTTGCTCATTAAGACACCACTGAATTGCTTCATTTCCTCTCCTGTTGCCTGGCGATTCTGTCTTTCTGTAACCGATTCAGCTACAGATTAGCAGGTAATAACTGCCTCTTATTTTTGCTTCTGGAGCTATTCTCACTGACAGGGTTTGCTTTTGTTGGTGGTTTTCATTGTTTTGTTGCTCGAATCTTAAGTTTGCCAGTGTGGGCTGAGCACACACGGACAGTCCTGCCAACCGTTGATCACTCTCCCCAGGGGATGTTCCTGCTGGAAAACCTTTGTATTATCAGAGTAGAGGTCCCCTGTGCTGTGTCTTTTTTTACGTGACCCCACTACAACCACAGTAAACCCTTTTTTGCTGTTGGTTCATCAATCGCAAGGGTCAGGTGACAAGCTTAGCTGTTCTACCCTTCCCCCAACTTGCACACCGTAGTGTAGATGGAGGATGAGTGTTGTCATGGCGATTGTTCTCGGCTAGCTCTTCAATCCTGCAATTTTTTTTTTTTATTGCAACCAAGAAACTTTTTTTTTATAGCTGTCTGACTTTTATCAAGTTGAGATTTAATGACATACACAGAAATCATTTTATCAGTACTCATTTTATTTGTTTTTTATTTATTCAATTCGTAAGTAAGTTATTTAGTCAGTCAGCTAGTTATGCTGCACACTTGGTAAAAGTTAAGCACCACCGAATTTAAGTGAAATTTACCAAAAATTGACAAGTCCTGAACTGCGGACATTGGCATGCAGGTTTTAGAATGCATTTTTTGTGCATTTCACATTGAAAAGGTTTTGTTATGAAGCGTGCTTAATTGCATGTGCTGGATTTAAGTAGGTAGGTGGCACTTCTGAAAACATTCATCTCAGATATTGATTCTATTTCTTCCGATTAAGGTTCAGACTTCAGGGAACAGGTTTTTGATGAATGCTCCTTGCCATCTTTATTGGTTCAAAGGCCCATATTTGTTGCAGAACTAAATGTTTTAAAAAACCATACCCTGTCTTTAAAAGCTAATAAAGTGTGAAGTAAGGATCAGTCTTTTCAAAATCATTTTTTATGCCTGCAAAAGTATGTTCAAGCCATATTTCCAAAAATTGGACTGCGTTGTCGATGTTATTCCGTTAATGTTCACCAATTAATTTTTACTGAAAATGTTTAAAGGCCGGAACGCTTTGAAAGCAATAATTGAAGCGCTTCATTTGACGAACCCCCTAATACTAGGGTATACGTTCAACCATTTAAATCAATAGGAGTGCTTCAAAATGTGCACATCAGACGTTTTCAGTGTGTTTTGGCCACATTACTTTCATGTGACCCTGGTGCTTGCAATGGCAGTACCCAAATAGATTCTCAAGGTGACATTTTCTCTGGGTTTGTTTGGTGTTGGAAAAGTGATATTCAATAAATAAATAGGAATCATTGCCTCCGAAAAGAATTTTAAGAAATGCTTTGTGCCTTAGGTGTCCCCCCCCCCCAGTCTGTCATCAAGGGAGAATCCGCTCTGAACCTTAACATTCAAAATCATGACCGAGTGTGTGTTGATGTGCGATATGCATGTGTGTTCCTGCGCTCACATTTATTTCAATGTGTGTTTCTTGTGAATATACATCCACTGTATTGGATGTGTGAATGGCAACACCTATCCCAATTCATCTGTGTAAAACGAAATGCACTGTAGGTGGTATATTTGTGATGAAGGTTCAGACCTGAAAGAAAGTATGTACTTAGTTTGACATTATTAGATGGTTTGCTCTTTAAAAAGCTGGAAGCCGGTGATAATTCTGACTCATGAGCAGGGAAGGTGCTGAAAACGATGAATATGTACATTCATATTAATTATTGGAAACCTTACAATATTGTGCGCGATGTGGGCCCATTTAAATGTGTGTGTGTCTGTGTGTCTGCAGTTTGAGAGCTCTTACATTACCTGTTTGTTTTAGTCGCTCCATTTTAAAATATGGGCGGCATTTATTCAGTTTCTAATTCTTGTCGATTTTATTTTATAATTAACTCTCAGCATTCATGCATTGCAAGTTCAGAAATCGCCCAGTTGTGACAAATCACAAATCACCCAGTTTGTTTAGTGACAAATGAATAACTTGAATGTTTTAAACCTGTCACAAATACGATTATACCTTTAGATATTTTGATTGTGTAACATTGCTCAGCTCACATAAGCAAAGTATTTTGTTTAAGATAATTGTCTCCAAATGAATGCATGTATTGTTGCATTGATATTACAGTTAGGACAAAGGATTACACAAAAACATGGCTGAATGTCTCATATAAAATGGAGAATGAGAAGGCTTCCTTTTGTTCCAGCATTTGAGGTTAGTTGTAATGTTCAGCTTTACAGTGGAGTATTAGACTGCCTGTAAATTTGCATTCATTAACAAGGAACATAATTACAGAGTGAGATGATTACAGAGTAGGAAACCTCCTCAAACCCTGAAAAGATAAGCCACTGTAGTTTCCAGGGTACCTGTTCTTCGTTTACAGTCCTGCATGAATATGCATGAATAGTGGTGAAGGATTTGGTCCTCGAATATAATCAAAAGATGCTAATACAGATGAATGGAGAAGAATCCAAGCATTTTAGTAGGGCCATCTATTTATAATTACACACCACTGCTGCCCCTTGGAGGGATCTGTATTAAATTATGTCAGTATCTCACAGCAATAAGTAAATTTGAAATTCCTCAGTCACAGGTTTGAATCCTGCAGTGGTGTGAAGTTGTACTCTTGCACAAGGCTACTTTTCTAGTAAATTGCATGTCCTAATTTCTTGCTGTGTCAACGGTAACATATAAAACATGTAATGATGTGGAGTAGTATGAGGGTGTTTTCCAAGTTGAGCTGGCCTCACTGAATGGGGGGCAGACTTACCTACTGTATGATTTTGTCCTACATTGTGCTCTCAGAGACAGCCTTCTGGAACTGTATATAGCTGGGGTTGAGCAGCCTTGCAGACACTGCAACCCTTCAGGATCATGGTTGAGTAACACTATCCAGACATTTCCCTGAATCAAAGGACAACTGTACATGCTGATGGTAAATGTAGAAAAAGAGACTGCGGGCCTCAAATTACCCTTTACGTATAAAACCTCTCAGTTCCTTAATCAGTATATTGTTCTTAAGTAGATTTGTCTAAACATCCAGAATGCATATGAGTAACTTGAGTAACTGACATTATTTTTTTGTATTTGTGAAGCAAAGAAGTCTTGTTTTTTGGCTTTGTGGTCTGATATTATCGGCTTTCCAAAATAAAAGCCCTTCATCTCTCCACTAAGCAGCACCCTTTCCACTGGGGTGAGAGCCATCTGCTCCAGTCTGTGTCCAGCTCCAGGGCTTTTAAAGAGATTTATGTTAACAGACCTATTTAAAAATCCCCTCTTAGGCCCTGTCCATAACTTACCCCACCCCATCATTCCAGTGGAGTCCCATGTTAATGTTCTGTTGCAATGATAAGGTTGTCATGAAATGATTTTTGTCTGTTTGTGTTATTTTTGTTATGTATTTAATGTCATTCATTTTGCTGTCATTGGATATCATTCCTCATCCCAGAATTATATTGAGTTGCACAATTTCTACGGGTTCTCTGTCTCTTTCTATCTCACATCCACAGGATTTAATTTTACTTTGTTCACTCGTTTCCCTGTTCTTGGTCTGACACCATGAAACCTTGACTTTGAAGTATCAAAATTAGCACACCTATTGGGCGCTAGGGGGGAGTTTTTGCCTTGGTGCAGCGTCCGTCATCTGTCCATCAGCTATTTCTTTTAAAGAACTTTTTTCAAGTTCTACCAAGTAGATTTGGATCACTCTTGATACAAATAGTCCTCTCGTGACCCTGAACAAGTTATGTTATTTATCAACTCAGTTTGGAATCTACAGGTGCTGGTCAACGAATTAGAATAATTTGAAATAGTGCAATTATTAAATTATTTTAATGCATTTTTTGTGCAGAAAGCAAATCAGTTGTTCACCGCACCTGTCCTTCTTGTTAGAGTAATCACAGAACTCGCTACCTGTAAAAAATTTGCTCAGCTGAGCTTTCCAAAAGGCCCATTTAGGCCATTTGACTGTGACTCTGTTGTTTTATTGAATTAGAATTATAGAGAAACCGTTTCACTGAATTAGAATAATTTTTATTCTAATTAGAATCATCACTTTCTCAGTATTTTGTGGCTGCCCCCTTGGCTTGTATGACTGCCTGAAGTCTCTGCGGTATCGATTTGACCAGCTTGTCACAAGTTTCCGCACTCACAGCTTCCCAGGCAGTGGCGATGTTCTGCTTCAGTTGGTCCAACGTAGTCGGCTTTCTGTCGTGAATTTTCCGCTGGACGATGGCCCAAAGGTTTTCAATGACATTGAGGTCAGGCGAGTTGGCCGGTCATGCCACAACTTCAAGCTGTTTTTCGGCGAACCAATCTTTGGTCGACTTTGCCACATGAACAAGATCCTGTTGAAATATGAGGCCTTCTTCGCCGAACTGTTCCTCAACAGTCGGAATCAGGAATGTTTCCAGAACATCTTTGTATACGGCAGCATTGACAGTCTTCTTGAGGAAGCAGAGTTTCCTTACACCCCGACCGGACATGCATCCCCAGACCATAACGCTCAGGGGAGACTTGACGGATCTTTTCACGCACTTGTGGTTGTAGGTTTCACCACCACGACACCAGACACGAGGACCTTGGTCACCGAAGGAGATGCAAAAGTGTGATTCGTCACTGAAGACCACTTTCTGTCAGTCTTCAGCAGTCTATTCGCCGTGTTCTTTGGCCCACTTCAGCCGTTTCTCCATTTGTTTCTTGTTCAGCATCGATTTTACTGCTGGAACGCGAGATTTGAAGCCGAGTTCGCACAGACGACGGTAAGTGGTTGATCTCGAGACGTTAGCGCCGGTCTGCTCGTTCCACAAGTCGCTGAGCTCAGAAATGGACTTGAACTGGTTGCTGACTGCGATCTTTCCCAGCTGTTTGTTGTCGCGAGCAGAAGTTTTTCGGACGCCGGAACAGTTGGTGCGCTTGCTCCAGTCTTTCTTGAGAGCTTTGCAGACGGAAGACTGGCTGATGCCGAGCTGCTCAGCAATTTTAGTTTGGGTCAAGCCTTGTTGGCGAAGGGCTTGAATTTGAGCCAATATTCCGGTTGAGAGGTCGCGCTGCTTACCCATGATTGATTTTACAACTTAGAAATTCTACTCAACCCTCGACTTCATACTGCACAGTGAACACTCTTCTCAGAAAACAAAAATTCCAGCCCTTATTCTAATTCAATGAAGTGATTTATGAATTATTCTAATTCAATGAAACAACAGTGTTCAATGAACACTAATTCAATGAAACAACTGTGGTTAAATGGCCTAAATGGACCTTTTGGAAAGCTCAGCTGAGCAAATTTTTTACTGGTAGCGAGTTCTGTGATTACTAAGTAGGACAGGCGCGGTGAACACCTGATTTGCTTTTGGCACAAAAAATGCCTTAAAAAAAATTTTACGTTTGCACTATTTCAAATTATTCGAATTCGTTGACCAGCACCTGTAATATAGCCATCCTGGTTTCTGGTTGGCTTGCGCACTTTTGACTTCTTCTCAAATTCTATTGGCCAAATTTAAATCAGATGTTGTGTATTTACTTGTCTCATGGCCCCGACCAAGTTTTTTTTTTTTGGCTCAATTCAGAATCCAGTGTGGCTGCACTGGCTTTTGATTGGCTGACACATTCTTGACTTCTTCTCCAGTTCCACTGATCAGATTTAGATCAGATGTGGTGTATTTTTTTGTCCTGTGGCTCTGACCAAGTATTGTTGTTTTTTTGGCTGGAATAGGGATCCATTATGGCCGCCCTGGTCTCTGATTGGCTGAAACATTTTTGACTTCTTCTCCAGTTCCACAAGGCAGATTTGGTTCAGAATTTGCACAAATTTTCATCTCACAGCTCTGAACAAGAATACAAATTTTTCGCCTAGATTCAGAAATTTGAATTTGGACGCCCTGATTTCTGATTGGCTGATACATTTTTGTCTTCTCATTACAATTGTGGCACGTTTTTCTCATGGGCCTGACCAACTTATTGGTTATTTTTCACTTAAATCAAAGTCTAATAAGGCCACCCTGGCCTCTTATTGGCTGGCGCATGTTCAACTTGTCACATTCTACCAGACTGATTTGAATCAATTTTGGTATAAATGTTTCTCTCATGGTCCTGAACAAATATTGTTATTTTTTGGCTTGATTCCGAATTCGCCCTAGTCTCTGACTGGCTGACACATTTTCGACTTTTTCTCCCCTCCCACTGGTCAGATTTGGATCAGACAATGTTTATTCATTTGGCTCATGGCCCCGACCAAGTTTTGCTATTTTCCAGCCAGATTTGGAATACAATATGGCCGCCCCAGCCTCTGGTTGTCTGACACATTTTCCACTTCTCCAGTTTCACCGGGCAGATTTGGATCAGACGTTGTGTTTTTTATTATTCTCATGACCCTGACCAGGTGTTATTTTTTTTTCCTCAATTCAGTATCCATCGTGTCCTCCCCCACAGCTGATAGGTTGACCGGTTGATGCATTTTCAACTTCTTCAAGTTCTACGGGGCAGTTTTGGATCAAATTTGGCTCAAATGTTCATCTTATGGCCATGACCGCGTGTTGTTTTTTTTGGCTCAATTCGAAATCTAATGAACTGTTGATGCATGTTCTGCTGCAGTTCCAATGGTCAGATTTTGATCTCACTGGTGAAAATGTCTCTTTGATGGCCCTGCTGAAGAGTTGTTGTTTTTAGATCGATGCGGTATTGAATATAGCATATTTTTTACTCCTTACCACTAGGTACATTTCGATCAAACTTGTTACTGAAGTTCGCCTCTAAGCCCTGACCAAGTGTTGCTATACATTCCATTTAGAATCCAGCATGGTTGTCCTGGTATCTGATCGGCTGACACATTTTGTACTTGTTCTTAAGTTGCGGTGGATACATTTCGATCAAACTTACTGAAAGTGTTCGAAGTCTCGGCTCAGATAAAGCTGAAATGTTAATATTTTTTCGGAGCATGGATTAAAATTCATTTAGAGTGGAACTCTCAAGACTGATTCACTAACCTGCAATGTCTTGAATTACACTGTCTTCACATTTAATTATTTATTCATTTACTGTTACGACTGATTATTTACAGTGTAATATCACCTAGTTACTTGCTGTAGATGATAACAGGACTTTGTCAGTATGTTGCAAAGTTTTCCTGCATGCCTGAAAAGAACTGTTACGATGTCAGACTAGGTGAGTGATACTTGCTTAACAAATTTATTAGACCACCTGTCATTAAAATGAGAAAACACAAGTATTTTTGAAATTTGTCAAAAACTTGTTTAAAGCTAAAAATGATATGATTATGTCTTTGGCAAATTACAAACTGAAACAACTAAATTGTCTTCATTGACACATTTAAACAAATAAAACTTAATATTTTGTTTATCTTCCTTTGGCCTTGATAACAGATAACATTCTTGCATTCAACCACTAAAACTAATTTTTATGTTCAGGAATGCAAGTTAGTAACTGTTTGGCATCTTTATCAAGAAATAATAATGTGCTTAACTATTTTTTTTCTGCTTTTTTGTAAAACAGAAAATTCAAAAATTCATGGATAACAACGATAATTATATTTTAGCATTAAAAAAATCATTATCACACTGTTGGATTATAACCATTACAGAAACATAAAAAATGATTTTCGTAATGTTAATTTAGGGTAGCTGTGGCATAAACCTTACATTGGGTGGTGGTCTAATTTTGTTAAGCACTGTAAATGGGCCTGTGGTCTAAAGAAAGCTTTTTTTCAGTGGGCAGAGCAGCACGGGTCCTCTCAGGTAGAACAAGAACAGTGGCTGAGACTGAAGCACAGTGTTCAGAAATTAAAACTGGCTGTGTCTCTCATACCATCATGGGCTGAGAATTAGAATAGCTACCCAGCGGAAGTCGTCAAATAGATTATTTATTAATATTACTTGTGTGTATTACATTGATATAATTTAATTGCCTAACCCTAGTAGCCTGGAATCCATACATATCAAGTGCTGGTCGCTCCCAACGGTCACTGACTGATATAAGTCTGGCCTCAGTCGTATAGCCAGCATTTAGCCCTTACATCACTTATGAAGTGAATATATGAATATTCATGTTTTCTGCTCTTGGCTGATTGGGTGACCTTTTGGCGAGAACCACCAATCGTGCGGCGCCATTTGCAGAATGAATGCTGACCGGGTTGTCCGTCACGTCTTGTTGTCAGAAGTGGTAGCTAAGCAGGCGAGCATTTAAACGTTGGGATATACAAGTATCTATCTTATATCGGCATGTTACTTGTATATTCCCTTTTACTTTGCTACATCAGGCATTTACAACACAACTAAAGGCTGTACTCAGCATAACGAATATGAGTTAGCTGGCCAGCAACGGCATTCGCGAATGTTATTTGACTGTGGCTTGCTTGCATTTACTCTTGGAGTGGTTGTTAGGTTTTGAACAGGATAATGTTTGGCTATATCTGCATTTTGTTTATTTCAGTGGGATTCCCCGGAATATTAAAGGCTAAATTAAATAATACTCAAATTACATAACGTATATCACTGTAATTGGCATTAGCTATAGCTTGAAGGGCATGATTGCATCAGCTAGATTAAAGTGATGCTCCACCCAAAAACTATAATTTGTATATCAATTACTCACCATTAGATGTCATGAACGGATGAAGTTGTTCTTCATCTGGCGCAATTTTATGGCCACTGGAAAATTTGAAAAATTATCCAAATTCCTTTTTTGCTGGAAGCAAATGGGGTCACCCAGTAGCGATCGGAAAACTCCACAAAACGCCCGGTGACAAACTTTCAAACCATCGCCCAACGAATTGTCCAGGATAATCCAAGTCTGCTTTGTCCACTCGTATCCTCAGAACTCTGGAAACGCAGTTATTTTTCACTAAAAATAATAGAATACCACAGTTATGCTTCAAGTAAGCTCGTGCCCCACCTTTTTAGACACATTTAATATTTAATAAAATACCAAAGTTCTGCATTCAACAGAAGTCCCGCCTCCCGGCTCGTTCATTACCCAGAGACTCTGCTGCCACTCAGATGAATACGCGTATAACCACAAGCTGGGAGGCAAGACTTCCATTGAATGCAGAACTTTGGTATTTTATTAAATATTAAATGTGTCTAAAGGGGTGGGGCACCCTTGCGACTGTGATCCTTGCATGAATTTTGTGCAAATATTTGAAAGTCAAACGCTGGCCTGCCGACTGAGGCCAGACATATCAGCAAGTGACTGTTGGGAGCGACCAAAGCTTTATATGGATGGATTCCAGGCTAAACCCTACTGAGCATAACCGTAACCATATTCATAAACAGTCCATTCTTTGACTTTATCTGGGTAACTAGTGGTGGCGTTTCAAAGCCCTCGCCCATCATGGTTGGAGAGGCGCAGGCAGTTTTGTTTTCTACTGAATGTGGCTGAAGCTCAGCGCACATTTGCATTGCTGATATGAAGTGTCCGTTTTAAAATGAATTCCACCCTGACTCTGCATCCTAACGAGCTTTGGTTCTGTTTGCTTTAGAACTGCGCACGCCAGGGCCAAAGCTGACGCAGCTGACCAGGCCTCAAAGATTGCCATCCAGGACGCTGACACTGCCAGGGCGGTGGCCAGGGACCTTTCCCCGGGTTTTCACCAGCCAGGTAACCTGCCGGTCACACTCTGGACATGTCTTATGGGAATTATTATTGTTACGCTTTCTTGTTCAAACAGTCACGCTTTGTTACATGGAAGATTTTTTTATATAGGCAGACTGCTCCAACTGACTGAGCCCACACTCTTATTCTCTGGTGAAAAATTGCTGCTGTGAAAAGGCGTCTGTGGTTTTACATAATGAGAAACAAGTAAAGCGGTTGATGGAATGCTTTGTCTGAGCCACAACCATTTGTGCGTCTTTAGAGTTTGGTTGGGTTCATCATTGTACCACCTTCTCGCGTGTAATTGTTTGAAGATTACACAGAAAATGCTTTAAAAACTGTAATTTTGGAGATGTTGATAGAGTAGTTGAATATTATTCTTAGAATAGCTGATTCTACCGCTCACTGGTGCTGTTTCTGACCCAAAGAATGGCAGCCTGTCTTTTCCCACCAAATACTTCTTTACTAAATTTCACGCGTTGCTCTGATTTCCAGCAGCAGTGAAATGTCTGAAGTGTAATGCTCATTTATTTGTAAGGTATTGGTTGTGGGAAATAGTCTGTTGTCTGGTTCCCATGGCACGGCCGTGAGCCAATGTGATGTTCACATTGTTCTGTATACCACCATCACTACTGATTATTGTTCAGAGAACAGCCTGGGGTACACTTTCAGAAAACTGTATGTTTGTATCAGCTAATTTAGCTGTCAGTAGTGTCCATTCACAACTCTTAGTGTAGGCCACCTCCTGCTGTCTCCTCGGTCTCAATGTAATCCAGGCTTTAACTCGCTATTGGCTGGTAGAAAACCTTCTAGCATGTGAGGCAGCCTCTGCCAGGAACAAAAGCCCAGGGATTAGCACTGGTTTTCCAGGCAGAGACAGCATTTGATTGGTCATCCTGGACGTTCCTCACTGGCCCCTCTCAACCAATGGGGACAGAGAATGGCAGCACCCCCAGTCACCGCATATGGGCTCACCATATTGGCTTTGCATTCTTGTCCTTAAATTAAATACAATTCTAGGGGTTGAGTTATTCAAATCTTTTAACCAAATCGTAATTTCACAAAGTATGAGTTCTAAATAATCCGTGTAATGATTTTGATAATAAAAAAATGAAAATAAACAATTCAGTTTCCAAGTTAATTATCTAATATGTTTTATAAACTTTTGAAAAATGATGTTGGCAGTTATAGGAATTATTAATTCCGAAAGTGATGTTTTCCATATTGAGAAATATGAAGTCGTTTTTGGCTGTCTGGCCCCATTCTAAAAATGGTCAGTCACTCTTGGAAGCACTGAACACATTTGAAATGCCGAGCAGTTTTAATTTTTTTTGACTGGCACTACCCTCTAAATCACTGTTAATCTCCAGTCATTGACGCCAACACCCGTGTGTGGGATTCAGGATGCTTTCAGAATGACTCTGGGTCACGAGAACTTGAGAATTCAGGTGGTGGAGTGGGGGAGGGCCTAACTGTCAAATGACATCGCCCTTTTCCCCCACTGCATCCGAAATATCGCCGGGGTGGGATTTCTTTTGAATTCATTATTGGTGAAGAATGCATTCCTGTTGTGCGCCTGGCAGCAGATAATCCTTTCTTAGCACCTTCTTTATTAAATTGTGGCAAAAGAAAATTGAATAATGTTCTGGTGCAGCCCTTAAGTAGAACAGAGGTCATCGTCTGTGAAACATGGGCAGAATTACATTTTGTTGAAGCTAATGGACCAGATTGGAGGGCACATTGCCATTGTGTATCCTAAACCCACAGTGTGCAGCCTGTTTGTATGTTGATACAAAAAACTAATGTTATGAAGCCACCCTTAATAAGACAGCTCTGAATACGTGTAAATAGCTTTCTGATAAAGCTGGCGTAGTGAGTGCATATACCGATTGATGAATGAGTAGGCATACATTCTGAATTGGCAGTTATGGTTATGCTCATTTTAAACAAAGACTTATTCTTAGCCTCTCAGACATCCTTCATTCGCAATGAATTAAACTATTTTCTGAAAGAATTAAATCAGTTTACTAAAATAAAATGGTTATCAACTTCTCAAAAGTAGATTAATTTAATTAATCTAAATAATTAATCTACAAAACCCAAAACCAGTGAAGTTGGCACGTTATGTAAATCGTAGATAAAAACAGAATACAATGATTTGCAAATCCTTTTCAACTTATATTCAATTGAATACACTGCAAAGACAAGATGTTTAATGTTCAAACTGAGAAAATTTTTTTTTTTTTTGCAAATAATCATTAACTTAGAATTTAAAGGCAGCAACACATTGCAAAAAAGTTGGCACAGGGGCCTTTTTACCACTGTATTACATCGCCTTTCCTTTTAATGACACTCCGTAAACGTTTGGGAACTGAGGAGACCAATTTTTGAAGCTTTTCAGGTGGAACTCTTACCCATTCTTGCTTGATGTACAGCTTAAGTTGTTCAACAGTCCGGGGTCTCCGTTGTTGTATTTTACGCTTCATAATGCGCCACACATTTTCAATGGGAGACAGGTCTGGACTACAGGCAGGCCTGTCTAGTACCCGCACTCTTTTACTACGGAGCCTTGCTGTTGTAATACGTGCAGAATGTGGCTTCACATTGTCTTGCTGAAATAAGCAGGGGCATCCAGGAAAAAGACGTTGCTTGGATGGCAACATATGTTACTCCAAAACCTGTATGTACCTTTCAGCAGTAATGGTGCCTTCACATATGTGTAAGTTGCCCGTGCCTTGGGCACTAATACACCCCCATACCATCACAGATGCTGGCTTTTGAACTTTGCCCCTATAACAGTCCGGATGGTTCTTTTCCTCTTTGGTCTGGAGGACACGACGTCCACAGTTTCCAAAAACAATTTGAAATGTGGACTCGTCAGACCACAGAACACTTTTCCACTTTGCATCAGTCCATCTTAGATGAGCTTGGGCCCAGCGAAGCCGGCGGCATTTCTGGGTGCTGTTGATAAATGGCTCTCGCTTTGCATTATAGAGTTTTAACTTGCACTTGCAGATGTAGCGACGAACTGTAGTTACTGACAGTGGTTTTCTGAAGTGTTCCTGAGCCCATTTGGTGATGTCCTTTTCAGACTGATGTCGGTTTTTGATGCAGTACCGCCTGAGGGATCGAAGGTCACAGGCATTCAATGTTGGTTTTCAGCCTTGTCGCTTATATGCAGTGATTTCTCCAGATTCTCTGAACCTTTTGAAGATATTACGGACCGTAGATGATGAAATCCCTAAATTTCTTGCAATAGCTCGTTGAGGAATGTTGTTTTTAAACTGTTCGACAATCAGCTCACGCATTTTTTCACTAAGTGGTGACCCTCGCCCCATCCTTGTTTGTGAATGACTGAGCATTTCAGGGAAGCTGCTTTTATACCCAATCATGGCACCCACCTGTTCCCAATTAGCCCGTTCACCTGTGGGATGTTCCAAATAAGTGTTTGATGAGCATTCCACAATTCTCTCAGTCTTTTTTGCCACTTGTGCCAGCGTTTTTGAAACATGTTGCAGGCATCAAATTCCAAATGAGCTAACATTTGCAAAAAATTACAAAGTTTACCTGTTCGAACGTTAAGTAACTTGTCTTTGCAGTGTATTCAATTGAATATAGGTTGAAAAGGATTTGCAAGTCATTGTATTCTGTTTTTATTTACGATTTACACAACGTGCCAACTACACTGGTTTTGGGTTTTGTGCTATTAATAACATTATTAATTTAATTAATTTAATTGAATTCATTTTCATTTAATTTAAAGGTTTTCATGTACAGCCCCAATTCCAAAATAGTTGGGACAAAGTGTGAATTGTGAATAAAATCAAAATGTAATGACTTTCAGATCACATTAGCCAATGTGTTGTTTACAATAGAACATAGATAACATTTCAAATGTTGAAACTGAGACATTCTTACCCACAAAATTAGCTCATTTCCAATTTTCCGGTCTCAAAAAAGTTGGGACTCAGGCAAGAAAGGGCTGAAAGAAGCTGTTACTATATAAGAGAATCAGCTGAAATAACATTTATCAAGTAGTTAACTGGCATTAGGGGTGTAACATGATTGGCTGTAAAAGGCATGTCTTAGAGAGGCTGAGTCTCTCAGAAGTAAAGACGGCCAGAGGCTCTCCAAACCTGTGAAGGCTTGCATAAAAAAATAGTGGAATACTTCAAAAACAATGTTCCTCAACGTCAAATTGCAAAGGCTTTGAAGGCCTCTTCATCGACAGTGCATAACATCATCAAAAGATTCAGAGAAACTGGAAAAATCTCTGTGCGTAAAGGACTAGGCCAAAGGCCTTTACTGGATGCCCGTGATCTTCGGGCCCTCAGATGCCACTGCATCACTCACCAGCATGATTCTGTGATTACTAAATGGTCCCAGGGATACTTCAAGAAACCACTGTCTGTAAACACAGTCCGCCATGCCATCAACACATGCCACCTAAAACTCTATGATGCAAAAAGGAAGCCATTGTTGAGCATGATCTAGAAGCGCCACCGTGTTTTGTGGGCCGAGGCTCATTTAAAATGGACTGTAGCAAATTGGCAAAGTGTCCTGTGGTCAGACGAGTCCAAATTTGACATTCTTGTTTGAAATCATGGACATTGTCTCCTCAGGGCTGAAGAGGAGATAGGCCACCCCTCCTGTTGTCAGCGTTTAGTTCAACAGCCAGTATCTCTGATGGTATGGGGATGCATTAGTGCATATGGTGTGGGCCACTTGCATGTTTTAAAAAGCACCATGAATGCTGAAAGGTACATAAAGGTTTTAGAGCAACATGTGCTTGTAAAAAGAGGTCAGAGGAACACCAGGTGCAGGATCCAGAAGGGTTTATTGAACACAAAAAACACTAGGAGAAAGGGTTGGCCGACATACCAGAAATAAAACACCGTGCTCAAGCACTGAACAAATGGGAGAACTAAGGTACTCTGCCAAAGGCAGGGGGAAACAGAAATACACCTTCCACGAGAGGATAAACTAAGAAAACAAAAACTGAACCTAGCTAAACTGACGGACACACTGGGAGACTTATACACGGGGCAGACAGGACTTAAGGGCAGCAAACAGAAAGACTCGGAAATCATACACGGGAGACACTCAGAACGCACGAGGAGCTGGGACTTCACCATGTAGACAAATACGAGGAACCGTCTGACAATCGCGTGGAAAACTGGAGCTTTTAAAATCTCGAGAGGAGGTGGGGACTCGGAAAGCAATCACACTGAAAAGAGAAACACATGGGATTAATAAACAATCACACGAGGACCAGGTTAACAATAATGGCGCGAGACAAGACGCTGAGACGAGCAATCAAGCTAGACAGTCAATCTAAACGTGACGAGGAAAAAGCATCACAAGAAAAGCGAAAGGAAAGCACAGGGTTTTAAATGCAGTTAATCAGAAAGCTCAGATTGAAATCACAAAAGCCAGAAACACACACGTTCGCTAAATGAGTTAATCAAGGTTAATACTACGTGACGAAATATTTACAATCACCCTGAATAAGTGCTGGTTAGTACGGGTTAGTAATATCCTATCAGAGAGCGCATTCACTCAGTTTTGCGAGACCCGGAATTAAGCACAGCTGGAAGCAATGAATGAAATACCAAAGCCAAACCGAAAGTAGAAAGGTGATTGGACGACAGGACACAGGCACGCTGAGGGCAATCACGCAACACCACTGGAAACAGATTGGGAGCGATTGTCAGACGGCCGAGCTGAGAGCTGGAAAATAAATGAGATGAAAGTAAATCACAAGCACAAATACGCACGGGACAACACACGAAAGGGCAGAATCATAACAATGCTCCCCTCCAGTTGACATCTATTCCAGGGAATGCCTTGTGTATTTCAGCAGGACAGTGCCTAACCACATACTGCAGCGATTACAACAGCATGGCTTCATATAAGAAGAGTCCATTTGCTGAACTGGCCTGCCTGCAATCCTGATCTTTCACCGATTGAAAGCATTTGGCACATAATTGAACGAAAAGTCCGTCAAAGGAGACCCAAAACTCTCCAGAACTCAAGAAACTTTTCTCCTCAATGCCCAGACACCTCCACGCTGTGTTAAAAAGAAGAGGGGATGCTACACCATGGCAAACAGGCCCCTGTCCCAACTTTTTTGAGACCTGTAGCAGCCATCAAATTTGAAATGAACTCATTTGATGGATAAAATTGTAAAATTTTTCAGTTTCAACATTTGCTGTGTTTGCTATCGTGAATAAAATACTGGCTGGTCTGATTTGAGAGTCATTGCATTTTGATTTACACTTTGTTCCAACTATTTCAGAATTGGGGTTGTATTTTTTTCAGTTATTGTTGGGAAATGTTCATATTCCTGCGTAGCTTACATAGGAAAAAGACCCCAAAATGCCCATAAATACATGATCAGAGAGAATTTAATTCAAAAATGCAGCCACTGAGAAGTGTACAATGTGCCTCAATGGATTGTAAGACGGAAACCAAGCTCTAACGAAGAGTTTTAAGAGGAAGTCTATGAAAGGCCTTTTGTTCAATGTGAAACTGGATGCCAAAGATTGTGCGCCACATTGTAACGGAGTTTGAGCTTCATCAAGGATACAGAGAGGACATTTTGTTCTGTAACACTCGAGGTTTGAATAGCCGTTAAAGTGCAGGGGAGACAGTGGAAAAATATAGATAAGTGTTACAATGAGGTCGTTGCAAGTTACGTAGGTGGCCACAAATCCCCGAAGCAAAATGTACATGTACAAAATGTTGATTGCAGCATAGTGAAAATGGGGAAACCTTGTGCTGCTGTTGCTTGCACCAATAACAATGCCATTCAGTCCTCTGGAAAGTACGGCAAAATAAGTTTCCATCAATTTCCACAAAATATTGAAGCCCTTTTGAAATATTGGCTTGTTAAATTAAGGAGAATTGACCGTGGAAAGCCCTACAAACCAACGAAACATTAAGTTCTTTGCTCAGAGCACTTCAAGAAAAGCTGCTTCACGTACCAGAAGTTCACAAGTAAGTCAATGGTTTTGTTGCAATGAAAACAGTTTTAAAATGATTTTAAGAAATTAGTGGAAAATATATATTCAATATATATTCAATACAAATAATAACCTTAAGCCTGAACGCCTCTGTAACGGGGGCAGGGGCGGACTGGCCATCTGTGCGTTCTGGAGAATCCCAACACAGCCAGTACTCCAGGACGGCCGACGGCCCACACGTAGTGATCACATTTTTTTTGTGTTTGTTTTTTTTCCCTGCTAATCTACTTCTTCACACTCAAGTTCTGGGGCAGACTAGCTACGGGTATACCGGGAGTTTTCCCGGTGAACAGCGCCGGACAGCGAAAAAGCCTGCTAGAGTCTCACCCGGACAGCCCACAACAAAGTGACTTACGGCCGTAATGGGTTACTTACAAGCGGCATGGATTAGCCCTTCAACATCTTATATCATGCATAGTGAAAACACAACGCGAGTATAACTTGTTATGATATCACATGAGATATAATCAGTCGACCAATGGCGATCTTTCAACTAATTTGAAATGAGCGTCATAGTTATATACTGTATTACACTTTTAGTGGTTGTACTTCACTATTCCGGTTGTTCTAAGACATGGCCTTTTTGTATTTATTTAGGCCTATATATTTGCTTTATGCTACAGAAATGACTGAAAAACTGTTTTCTTGCAAATAAAAACAACTTACGGGCTTTGGCTATTCCCGATATATTTGATTTTGTTGTTTTCGTCCTATAGTTTAGGAAGGCAGGCTTATATGTTGACAATGGTATGTTTTTAATATAGGACAATATCATTATATTCAGTTTATTTCAGGACATCTTTCAGGTAAATAAGATCTTTAATGTAAATAGGATTGTTTGTTTTTGGGTATTACCCACTCAACCCCTACCTAGGTGATCTGTTACCATCTGCCAAGATCACACTTGCATATAGCCACTGTGTGTGTACGTTAGATAAACACAACAATTATTTTGTTGTCGGCTAATTGGTGTAATATTAACTCAAGACCTAATAATATCAATGTTTTAAGGGAAATATAGTATGATCTTAAAATGCATACTATATTAAATATTCTCAAGTTCAAACAGAGCACAGCTATACAAGTGCTAAATCGACCACTGAATGTATAGTCTGTTGAACTAGAGTCGTGGATAAGGCGGAGCATTAGGACCTGGGGTTCAATATCCGGTCATACTTGCAACATTTCAGAGCAAGGAAATACATTTTTTTTGTATAAATAAATTATAATTGATCAATGCATTCCCATCCCATCAAAGCCATTTTCCTGATTTACTTCGGCGCTCACGTGACTTACACTACGGTTTCTGCATCCAGTGCAACACCTCCATTGCTTTTCTCTATAATGTGTACAGAGCTCAAAACAAGAGACTGCTGTTCCTAGAAGGGCTGCAATTCTATGAGTTTAGGATTGTTCACACATGCTTATCAGAACTTCTCTTATCCTGTCATTTCCTTTAGTTTATGGTATTTAGCTCAGGCCAAATTCTGGGCTTAATGATGCTTTTGACACGCTTTAACATAATGAGTTCTGTGACTTTTTAGAATATTTGGGAGATAAATGTGCAAAGTTTTCAAATGTATTGGAAGTATAAGTGGTCAATATAGGAGAAAATATTTATGAATGTATTATGTGTATTCAAGTTACCAAATCAGTGGCTGTTGTCTGGGCGTAAGTATTGGGAGAGAGGCCGAGCTGTTGGAAATGATGGACTCTCTGTGCAACCATCTTGATTGGTGGTTGAGGCTGGGTGGGCTGTAGATTGGGCTGTGATGGAATGCCTTCACTCTAGAGCCGGAGTGACAGGGAGCAGCTGTCCATTCCTTCACACCCCCCCCCCCCCCATTCCCCCCCTTCTGCATCCATTTAACTCCATCTTTAGCTTTCAGTCATAAAATCTCTGTCCTTTTCATGGGTTTTGTTTATTATTATTATTATTATTATTATTATTATTTGTTTTTAGTCAACATTTCTTCCAAATACAGTCTAAGATGTTGGTTCATTTAGAAAACAACAAACTGTTTTGCAAAAGCTATTGTAGAGCTGGCATAAAACTCTCTACAATTGCAGTGGTGAACTGGGCTATTCTAACTCCTTATCTGAAATATTTTCAACTTTCACATGTAAATTATGGGTTCAGCTCTTTCAAAAGCAAACTAATACATTTTATAGGTGACTATCACACCGTGTTGTACTAGAGGGAGCACTCAATTTTGTCTCTTGATTTTTAGTGCTGGGTAATTTCATGGCTTGGTGGGAATGTAGGGCAGAGATTTTGCTCTCAAAGCTCAGAGTTGGCTATCCATTAGACGTAGCTAATTAGCAGGAGAGTGCCTGCTCAGATTTGTGGGATTTGCAGGCCTATAATGGCAGGTGTCGCTATGTCACATGGCAGTGCACTCTGAGCTAGGATCAGGATGCATGCAGCTGTCTCAATTAATAGAATGGCCCAATGTGATAGTAAACAGTGGATGCTGAGTCAAGAAATCATCTTATTGTTTGTAATTACTGACAATGGGCAAAGTGACAGGCGATGAATCTGTCCCTCCGTCTGCCCTTGTCTACACCACCTTCTTCTGTCTAAAGCTGCTTTCACACCGGATGCGAAACAAATTTTTTGCATGACAGATTACATTCAAAGTGCACAAGAATACACGCGTATTTGCGTCTTCGCTTTGACTTTGAATATAATCTGTCATGCGAAAAAATTGTTTCGCGTCCAGTGTGAAAGTGGCTTAACTCCCCACAAATGAGCTCCAAATGAGGACAGTGTCGCAGATTCAGTTAAGAATCATCCAGATAGCTCAAAATGTTACGCAACCATCCGTTTTCTGCCAAAGACATTTTTAAAGATGAAACATAATGGTCATGAATAATTTTGTCTGCCAAAGTTAAAGGCACATCGATTGAATCCCTGTGACATGCCGGAACAAAAACTATTGTCAGTTCTCAAAGACACTTTGAGATTCAGGATTTATTCTCCTTCGGTCCAATTCTGTGTTTGTATATTGTTGAAATTGCTGCTTGATGTGATGCTATCTTGATGAAATAAGACATAGATAGCAGTGCTGACAAGGGTACCCGTCTCATGAGGATTGAGTTATTTTGGCTGGGTTTCATTCTGCTACAGGGCTGGATTTATTTGAGAAGCTATGTCCCAAAAATCCTGAATATTTAATTTTAAGGCATACCTGCATGCATTGTTATGCACTAAAAACAGCCTTGTTCTCACTCTGTTCCTAATATGCATTTGAATTCTCTTCCTGGGCAAGTTCCATATGTTCTAGCAATTTCACCAAGTTTGCTCCTGAAAGAGAGACCTAGCTAAATGTATTATGCTGGTCAGAGTGTCTATCATGTCCAGGTCTTGCAGTGTTACATACATATAAACATTGATGACACTTCATGCCTTAAGGGTTTATTAACTCTAATTTTTGTTGCTTTCTCTCAGGGCCGGATTATATCAAAATGAGATTCGGTAATCCCAGCGATATAAAGGAGGTCCAGGAGGATAAGAAGGAGAAAACCCCGACTGGTAGCCCTCACTTTTACCGGAAAGGCACTACGCCCACCCAGACCCCCAACCATAGCCCCAGCCAAAGCCCCACCCCAAGTCCTTCACACTCCCCCCACGCCAGCAAAAAGCCCCAGCACAACAGCCTACCCCCTGCCGCCAAGCCTGCCAAATTGCCTGCCATTCAAGCGCCACCTCCCTCCCTCCACACCGCCGTATCCGCCCGAACTGACGTCAGACAGGAAGTGGCCCCAGCTAAGCTTCCCAAGAAGGTGGAGCCTGCACATGTCAACAGCCACGGGAACGGGCAACTGCACCAGGTGCACTCCGACTACCACAGCTACCTGGTGAGGGCGGACGTGAAGGTCCCACCTCCGGAGGAGCCAGAAGAGGAGGCGGAGCACAGTAAGTCCGCCCTGGCCCGGAAGCCTCCGCCCTCGCAGCCCAGGGCCTACCGCACCCCCACCCCCACACCTGCCACCACAGCCAAAGACAACAGGTCGGAGCCAAAGCTTAAAAAACAGGATTCCCTGAAGCCAAAGAGTCTTGCCGAGACCAAGAGAGCCAGCATGGAGGTCTGCGATGTTGTCGAGGAAGAAACCGTAAGTGCGCCCTGATTGAAATCTCAGACTATTACTGTGTCTGAGATTTGCACTCTGATTATGATTCTGACAAAAGATATTAATTAAGAAAATATCCATCTTCCACCAACTCTTAATGTGCTGGCATAAATTTAGAGGAGCCTTATGGCGCAATTCTGTGACTCATCCTGTTAAGACAATAGTCTAGTGAATGGATAGTCCTCAAGGTCAGTGCTGACACAGGCTGTCAGCTCTACAGGACTTCAGCATTATCCCGGAATGGGGGGGTTTCTGTCTGTTGGGATGACAGCGTCTTATTGTCTTTGCCAGCGACCTCTACTGGTTGATTGGACATTGAAATTTATTGAAATGCACATGAAGTCTTTTAGAGATTCACCTCAATGGTGTGATGAGAGTAGCAGGTGTAACAGGAAGTCCGGACTGCCGGAGAAGGTTGTTTCACGGTTGCCTTTTGTATCTCATTGTCATTGCGTAGTACTCATCTAACATAATTTACGTAGCTGTCTGGCTCTTCCACTGTAAAATACCAAAATAATACCGCAGTGTCATACCCGGAGCAAGCTTTAGTAAATTAATGCTTCTCACCAATGAAAGTGTGTCATTTAGCTGGTAGATGCATATAGCTTAGTGCCTCTCATTGTATTCTCATTAATTGAAGTAATTCATATTTGTTAGCCAGTGTTTGCTTCCAACCTCGAGCTAAGCAATACAGTGAGCTGGCTAGTTTTGGGAAAGGTAATCATTAGCTTACCTGCTAGCTAGCCTGCTAGCTAAAGTACCGTTGGCTATATCTTTGCCATTTCCAGATAATTCCAGTCGTTTTGTGCGCTAGCAAGCTAGCTCTACCTACCCTGAGCTAAAAGAAATGCTTTCACATATGCCTTAATTTTGCTCCTTAGGAGTGTGGTGTGTGGTTGCTTTCATTTTGGAATTTTACACTGGCAGAGCCGAAGCCCTTCTAAATAATGCAAAATGACGTGTATTATGCAATAAGTGAGATGGAAGTCCGTACTTACGGTAAGCACCATAATTCATTGGACAGTGATTTTGGTTTTTTACTCGGGCAGTTTGAGTCTGTTAGGATCAAATAAGAATGAGGTTGAAGTGCAGATTTCATTTGAGGGTGTTTTTTTTTATTTATTTTGGATGAACCATTTAGGAATTTTGGTACAACCCCCCCCCCATTTTTGAGATCATCAAAAAAATGGACAGATTAATATAATGTACAATGAAGGTATGTTGTATAATAATTAGTCATATGTCCTTTGGATGCAATGACGTCTCAAAGTCTTTGACACATGGACATTACCATACACTGGGTGTCCTCTGTGTTGATGCTCTGCTAGGCCTGCATTGCAACTATCATTTGCTCCTGCTTGTTGTGGGGACTTATTGCATTTTGTCAGAATGTAAATTGCATGTTCATTCGGATTCAGGCTCGGAGATTGACTCGTCACAGAACCAAAATAACAAAAATGTGTCACTTTTCAATTAATTATGGTGCTCACTGTAGATGAGTATTACCCTCAGGACCCACAGGACAAGGAATAACAGCATTTCATTGGTGCTATTATTCATCTTGTGTATCATGGTGACTTCCATAAAAAATATGTTCCCATAAAACCTGCTCCCTTAGACACTGTGTCGTACGTCCATAAAGTCTGATGTGAAAATTGATCCAATAAAACACAGAACAACTGCTGCCTTGTTGTCAGCTATCTATCTACAGTCAGCACGGTCCGCAAAAGACCACAATGGAAAAATGATCGGCGCATTTTCATGTTGTGGAGAAATTATGAATTAAAAATTCAAAACGATTTTAGAAAAAAGCTCTGGAAAATATGCAAAAATATAAAATATACAAAAGTATTAAAAAAATAGTAATATATGATATTATTATACAAAAGTATATTGTAATTGATATTATAATAATACATAATACATAAAATATACAAAAATGCTAAATTTGGACTCTGATTGTTTTTCCATTGTGGTCTTCATATGGGATCTATTCTTTCTTTTCAGGGTCCAAATTCCATCTTGGTTGCCCTTGTAATGCTCCTGAATATTGGTTTAGCTATTATTTTTGTCCACTTCTTGACCTGACCTGATGGAACCACAACAGAGGTGAGCGCTAGCCATCAATCCACTTCATCTGAAGGTTTTTTTTCTTTTTAGATGCCACCATTCAATAGCTTGCATGCTGATGTTTAAACCATGAAAGTGCCCTCATTTCTTACATATTTACGTGTCATATGCACGCATTGAGTTATACCTTGATGTGATTCAACATAAGCAGTTTGCTAACCTTCTAACTGTTTTGACCCTTCAGTGAAGTCGTGAAAACTAGAGGCGTAGGCCCTAATTCTCCGAAAGTCGTGTCAACGGCCTTAACAAAATGGCGCCAGGCAGTCTGAGGCTCAGTCGCAACAGGAGAAGTGGAAATAGAGTGAGACCCCGGAGAGAGGGAGAGAGAGAGAGAGAGAAAAACAAGATGAACATTCAGCTTGGGGGCATTTTGGGGTGGGTTGGTGCGCTCCCCAGCACCCCCTGGCTGCGATTTGGGGCTCCTCCTTTAGGTCCTGTGACAGCCGACGCAAGCAGGCGCCGGAGGAGCAGTATTTAAAAGAGAGAGAGCAAAAGCAGGAGAGAAATGTGCTGATCTAAACCCTGACCACTCAAGTGCATGATTTATCCACCGGGGGTGAGATGGGGGGCCATTTCGGGATGGCGGGGGGTTTGGAGGCTGATGAGAAGTGGGGCGGGGTTTAGTGGGAAATGTATGGAGATGCACTTTTAGTTGACGGAACTGCACAGCTGCCTGTCTGTTTTACTGTCTGACGTTTCAGTGGGGAGATGTGGGCAATCTGCAGTCGGCAGAATGCCGTTCCAAGGATTCGTGCCGCTGTGGGAAACAGGGCGCAGCATCCCCCCCGTCCCAACCCCTCCTTGCCACTCGATGAGAGAAACCGCACACGCTTAGGAGCGTCACTCACCTGTCTTACTGTGTCACCTGATCGCCACGGCAATCTCAAATGGCTCCAACCTGGGGGAGGAGGGTTGGGGGGGACCTGGGCCCAAATCACTCATGCATGGTTCTGTTTTAACATTTTTGCCTGGAGTCTTTTCTTATTTTTCTTTTTCTTTGCTTTCATTTCTGGCCAAAAAAGTTTTTATTTTATGATTTTAGCATAACCAACTGCTGAAGGGAACTTGCTAAGGGTCCCGATCTAATTTTTTATTGTAGTTGCTCAGAAAGCCTCATGATATTACTTGTGGTGATGTTCTAATTAATTAACTCAAGTGCAATACATTTTATTTTCAAGTTATGAGCACAGTTTTTCAAAAAAGGAAGTCAAATTTTGTTTCCTAGATTCCTTGATATACGTGTACGCACACAAACATACACACACACTCACACACACATATGCATGTGTGTGTGTGTATGTGTTCTGCTATTGTAGAAATTAATTGACTGTGATGTTCATTTACCATATTATGAGTGGAAAAAAACATGCCAGAATCATGTTTGAAAGCACGAAAGGTTTGGTTTGCCTGTGCGAATACATTCATTTGAAATAGCTAGGAGCATGAAGTGAGTGAGTTTGAAAAAGGTCTTATAAAATGGAGGTATATTTTCATTTTTAGTTATTAAATTTTAGTTTGTTTAAAGTTAGTACATTTTTTCATGAAGTGATAATGTAAACATTAGCATTTGTGCATGGGATTTTTGTTGAAGAATAACTTTCTCTGCATCCAGTGTGGAAAGTTTTAATCTGAAAGGCTGGAAATCAGCAGGGTGAACAATAAAACAACAAACTTCCAGCTCAGGACCTATGCTCGCTTGCATGTTTTCCTGTGCGTGGCAATTCAACCTCCCATTTAGAATTAACGTCCCCAGGTACCTTGTGTTGAATACAATCAGGTAGCATCGCTAGGCCTGTGGCCATCAGCATAGTGAGATGCATTTCCAGTCTTCATTGGAAGCATGGTTTACCTCAGAGAAAAAAAAAACTAAAGATGCAGTGTGTCTGTCTTAATGCTCTAGCACAGCAAGTTAGAAGGCTGTATTCGCTAGAAGGATATTTATTTAAGCGTGCCATGTAATAACTATTGCATCCTTTGTTGTGGGTACAGCATGGTGATCTCCGTTGTCGAATAAAAAAAAAAAAGTGTTTTATGGTGTTATTTCAACGAGAAAATTATTTCTTTATGCATTGGAGCGGCAGGTATGCCATCCACAAATACGGGTTGGCGGGACATTATGTGTATAGATTAAGGAATTTTTAACCACCACACTCTCCTGCCGTAAATTCTTGTATGGTGCGTTGACTATTTGACTATTTAATGTGCTTTAAAAAAAAAAGAGGTGTGCATTCAAAATAACTTCTTTTTTCTTATTTATTTGCCATGGGGAAAAAGTAGGTTACGCAAATGCAGTTAAGTATGCATGTGTTTGTGTAATATGGGTCAGACAAGAAACAGGGAAAAAAAAGCAAAGGTGTCTTTATTGAGATTTCTGTCTGATTAAATGTTGACATACAGTGCCTTTCAACGGCACGGCAAGGTAAGAGAGCTTCAGATGATGAGTGTGGACTAGAAGGGTAGAGGTCAGTGAGTGGTAGCTAACAGAGTGGTATTTTTACAGATTGCGTCAGTATGTGAGTCCTTTGATGAGAGAAGATAAAAAGAACACAATGAAAAAGCGGTGTTTTACCATTTTTATTTATTATCATTTTTTTAAACAAAAATCTATTATAAAGATGTAAAAAAAAAAACTGCCAAATTTTATCAAACTGTCAAAACAACAGTTTTTACAGCCTTTATGAATTCAATTCTTTTTCATGAATTATTTTTATTTATACAGCTATGTACATGGCTTTTTTTCTGTTTGATTTATTTTGTGATATTTCCAGAATAAACGGAAGAGGTTCAGAGCTGTTCCTGGTTTTAAAAAAAGTCAGTATTTGGGATGTTTTTTAAGGCATGTTGGTATCATTTATACATAGTCTATATACTATTTGTAAACATTTTTACAGATCCAAAATCTGTTGATATTTTTCTAAAGTGTGGACAGCTGTATTTTGACAATGAAAATATTTGTTATTAGCTGTTATTTTACGGTGAACATGTTTTTGAATGGTAATATGTAACAATACTACACATTGCATTTGACAATATAAAAAAACCTGTTTGAATGTATGGATAATGTTACACGCTGCACTTGACAATACAAATTTGTAATTTGATGGCAAAAAATTTCGTACATTTACCTATTTTGAAAAGATAAACTTGTATTTGTTTGTAATTGGTCTATGTAAAATACAATATATTGTGGATTTCCACCAAAGTTTAAAAATGCATATTGCTGAATAAAATTTGAACAGCACGGCACCTGTCAGTGGCTTGTATGATGCATTATTTATCAATCTCTTTCTTGATCTTCTGCCTGCTTTCAATTATCTCGTGAAATTTTCCAAATTCCTTGAATATTTAATTCAAATTTGAAAATATATGAATAAATTGCAGCAAATTATGATATTTCTGCTTTCCCTGTCTACATTACTTTTGCAGCCCTTAAAATCCTGACTTTGATTTGGTCAAACTGTACATTTCAATCTGCTGTGTTGGATGATTGAGAAGTGTGAGTATGGAAATTGCAATACTGGAACAGAACACTTTGAGCCAATTCAGGTGTTGCCAGAAGCCAACAACTGTGGATACTACCAACAGGTGGCTATGTTAACCCACTGTCTCTCTCTTTCCTCATATTGGCTCTGGTTAAAATGTTTGCCTAGAGGTATCAGGCGTTTTGGGTCACTAGACAAAAACCGTAGTCATTCCAATCACCCAGGAACAATGAGTCATGTGTGAGGAGCATGTGAACTAGGAGCCTTTCCCAGTTAACTTTCCTTACTTGCAGTTGTTACTTTAGTGGTATTGCCAAGTCATGCTTTACCCCTAAGTGCATGAAATCCTTCCAGTATCATTCTGACTCTGTTTCATGTATGTTACTGCTTGAGATCTGCCCATATTCACCTCTGGAACTTGATTTCGAGCATTTGACCTTTTTAAAAATAAAGAAAACCATCTGACACCAGGGTAAACAGCTATCGCTGTTATACTGGAAGTCTGAGAATCAAGTTATTTGCATCAGTTGCATACCCGCATAGATTTCTAATAAACAGCTAACATTTTAATGAAGAAATTCAGGTTAAGGGCCTGATTCAAACTTGTAAAATTGATACCCCTGTAAGAAAGCATGACTCAATCATTAACAAGGTGTTCTATAAATAATGAAACCCAAAATCACTGCAAACATACTCTTTGGCAATTCATATTTATTTTTTTGTGAAAGTAATTTGCATCATATAGTAAATGACTAAGACAACAAAAATTAAGCTAGGGAAGGATATTCAAAAGACTCCATATTTAGCGACTCAGATGCTTCTGAAATATGCCTCCTCGAGCTCTGAAATCCATGATTCTGTTACGCAGCTGCGGAGTATGAAAAGCATGACAGGCGTTCCCAATTCCAGTGACCCATTTCCTGAGATTTTGATTTTCAAAGGCATCTAAAGCTGAGAGAAATCGGGGCAGGCTTCACACAACCATCATTGGTGTGTTGGTGTCAGTGTGTATGTGTATTGTGCTTGTGTGAGCACAGGCAGGTGTTCATGTCTGCATGTAAATGGGCAGATAAATGGATTGCACTTATACAGCGCCTTTCTGCCTTATTTGACAAACCACTTCAGAGTTGTTTGTCTCCCATTCACCAGTTGACACACGGAGACACAGATGGCGGAGGACCATCAGGAGCAATTTGGGGTTCTGTGTCTTTGTTCTTTTCAAGCCCGGTGATGTACATGCTGCTATTAATGTAATTAGCAATAGACTGAATAAACCCTTGCCTCGTCTGAAAAACAAAAACAGATCAAGAAGAGTGTTAAATAGGTTAAAACACTACGTCCCGAAAATGCAGATAAAACTACATTAGATATGGATGTTTTTAATGTAAGGGCATTATCCAATGGATTATTCTGCATAAACAACCCTATTACTGACAGCAAGCTAGATTACCTCTTCCTCGCTGAAACCTGGCTAGGCACAGATGCACTAGCAACATTGAGAGAAACCCGCCGTCCAAATTGTGGGTTCTCTCATTCCCGCAGAAAAGGGAAGAAAGGTGGGGGAACGGGTGCAATTGTGAGTGAAGCTCTTTAGGGTAGAGATGTTGATCTTTGAGCATTTTTCTCTTTTGAATATAATGTCATGACCCTACACTGTAGACGTCCAATGCTATGAGTGACAATCCACATACCATCAAAACCTTGTATTTCTACTTTTTTAGAGGAGGTCTGTGAATTGCTCATGTGGATACAATCTAAATATGATTATTCTGTTTTAAGTGGCGATTTAAATTTACATGTTGATAAGACTGATAAATGTTTTCACTTTTTTTTTTTTAAGTTTATTAGAATGGATGTATGTATTTTGAACTGCATGACCCAACTCATTTTTATGGTAATTTCATATCGGCTGAACTTTAGTCGCCGACTTGGCTCTCTCAGACCACATCGGTGTGTTTTTTAAAATGTTTTTTTTTATTGTTTTCCTGCAATTTCCATTGAAAAATTATTTTTAAAACACTGTCTAACTCCTGAGGTTCTCAAACTTCATGGCACATATTGTCAATAATCAGATTCCATCAGCTTCCTCATCAGTTGACAGTCTGCTCAATGAATTCAACAATAAGTTGGCTACAATCCTTGATTTTGTTGCAACACTGACCAACAGACAAAAAGGTTGAAAAGAAAAACATACCATGGAAAAATAATGAAACTGCTAAGTTAAAGAGGGACTTTTGATGCGAGATCAGAGACACCAAATGGGAGGTGGAAGGGAAAAGGGAATTCATTAAAACAAAAACAAAACAGGCACGAGGGCCAACAAAAAACTTGGCCCAAAGGGTTGCAAAATACAAACTAAGGTGAGCTTCACAGAGCTATAAACAAAATACAAAAACAACAAAAAACACTGGAAACTCCAGGCAAGATGACCATAAACAGAAAAGAATAATGATTCTAGGAAAACCAAAATTCTATATACAAAATGACAACTATGAAAACCAGACTTGAACATGAACTTGGCTATGAAACTAGGCAAGAAGCTCGAGACACTGTCTGCCAGCCAACTTCCACCGCATCCAGATAAAGGGTGAGAAATCAAGACATGAGGGGCAACACCTGGAGAGGGAGAAACAAGAGGCAGGGCAAGATCATGAGACATGGACCAAGATTGGATAACAAGACATGCTCATTAAGAGAATGAGCGTGCTCAGCTTAAGTACCAATTAAGTATGCATCTTGGAAGCAAGCATGAATGTTAAGAACAGAAAAGCACAGCAAGATCTTGAAATAGCAAAGCAGGAATCATGACAATAAACTCCCTGTCTAAATTAGTAATATTAGTAATGTGCCTATCTAAGAAAAACACCACCCAGTGAATGTTAGTAAATGTTGGTAACTTAAAAACTGTTAATTGCCAATTAAGCTTAGAGAGCCCCGAATCAGCACAGCACAGAAGGAAGGGTGAAATACCAAAGCCAACCCAGAGCTCAGAAATGTGCAACAACGAAGGCACGGGGCGGAACGCAGACAAGCGGTGGAGTGGCTTGGCAGACCTGGCGAAAACAAAATCATGGAAAAGTAAAAACGTGGACAATAAACATGAATAATTTAATATTTAATCCAGATATAAGAAACTGTTAAAACTGTGACTATGAACATGAACTATGAACTATGAAATCTTGAACATGAAACTGTTAAAACCATAAATGCTGTCCTGGCCAAAGGCCAGGACCCCCGAACACAACAACTATTGTGTCACAGAGTGCAGATGGCACAGAATTTAATGACATACAAATACACTGAGGGATTTTAACTGAAGAATTTATAATGAAGGAATTTGAAATGTTAGGCAACTTTTTTATTCTTCTAACTAGATAAATCTTAAACAAGCCGAGTGTGCTTTTAAACATAATTGATTGCTGCATTGACCCTAATAAATCTCATTTTAACCATCTTCTTGCTTTTAAATGCAATGAATGTGTGGATTACTTCAAAGACAAGACATCCAACATCAGGTCCCACTTCTGCCATCTCGACAATGTCATTACAGCTAAGGAAACTATTGTGGTTTTCATTCAGATATACTCAGCAACAAAAGTTTCTGTGACACCATTTATGTGTATGTTATAAATGACACGCAAAGATCTCAATGCAATCAATATGTTTATTTAACAGGAGAAACACTGACTTTTCAGTGCCAACGTCACTCAAAACGAAAAATGTCATTTTCATGCGTCATGAAGCACTTGTCTGACGTCTAACCAATTGTGACCTTCACACTTCAATACCTGGTGTGACTTCCTCGTGCCATGATGCAAGCAACGCATCTCCGGCGCATGGACCGAATCAGATGTGCCAGAAATTGCTGTGGGATGTCATTCCAAATCTGACGTAGACGTTGTCGCAATTCCTGGAGTGTAGCTGGCGGGTTATCCAACCGCCGCAAACGTCGATCCATCTCGTCCCAAAGATGCTCGATTGGGGACATGTCTGGGGATCTGGCTGGCCATGGCAGGACATTGACATGTTGTTGCATCAGATACTGCTGTACAATCCTTGCAACGTGTGGTCTGGCGTTATCATGTTGCAGCGTTATTCCGGGACCATGTTGCATCAAAAACGGTACCACCAATGGCCGTAGCACTTCATCGCGATATCTTTGACCTGTCAGATTTCCATCAATAACAAGCAAATCTGTTCTGTTTCTAGCCGTGATCCCTCCCCAAATCATGACACTACCACCTCCAAAACGATCAAATTCCTGAACACAGTTGTTGGCATAACGTTCTCCACGTCGACGGTATACACGTAAACGACCATCACATCGGTTAAGCATGAATCTTGATTCATCAGTGAAGAGTACAAGATCCCACTGACGTTGGACCCACCGTCGATGTTGTTGTGCCCACTGTAGACGCAGTCGTCGGTGTTGTACTGTGAGTATTGGACGTCTTGCTGGCCAACGTGGGACAATGCCAAAATGACGGAGACGGCGACGGATTGTCTGTGCAGACAGTCGCCTCAAACCAGGTATCGTTCTTGCAGTTATGGTTGCAGGTTGGAATCGATTTCGGAGATGGGTTGTTCGAATCCAGTTGTCCTGTCTGGGAGTGGTTACTCGTGGACGGCCGCTGCGAGGACGGTCTCTGACATGTCTTGTCTGCTGATGACGCTGCCATAAGTTCCAAATGGTGTTTCGGTGGACATTCAGGCGATGAGCAACTTCCCTCTGCGAGGTTCCGGATTCAATCATCCCAATGGCCCTCCACCGATCATTTTCAGACAGTCTTGGCATTTAGAGGGTAGAGTTCCTGATCCGAAATGGCTGTGTTTTCGATAAGTGATGCTTCCGTCGTTCATCAGGCACAATATGAACATTCCAAAAATTCTCCTCTTTTATTGCCATCCACAAGCATGATTTACGCACATTTTCACGTGCAAAGTCATTTTCTCGCATTTTCATGATTTCCATTTCAATGTTGTGTTTACGTGTACTGTTTCAGTCTGATATCACCATGTATGACAATTTCATAATTGCGTTATGAAAAGTAATTAACAATATTGGTGTCACAGAAACTTTTGTTGCTGAGTATATATATTCATATCTTGAGGTTCCCCCATCCTCAAGCAATGAGAGAGCGACAGATTCTTCAGACCAGGGGCGAAGCTAGAACCGGGAATTGGGGTGGCACAGACACATCCCTTTATGACAATTAGGATAGTCCTGGCTAGTTCTCAATTATTTTTCTTGATTGATCCATTTTCCAATTATCATAATAGGCAACTGAAGACACAGTTTCTCAAGAGATCTAACAGCGATGAAGTCATGGGGTAAATTCTGTAAAACTGAGAATTGGGGTGGACGTAACATCTGTTTTAAAGAATTATAAGTCCTGACCTGTTCGCAGTCATTTTCACGGTTAACAAAATGTTCACTCCGTGAGCGCTCCGCACTTAACAGGTGCTGCTTGTTCTCCCCGATTAGGTAAGACGACAATAATTCATCTGGATGCGTTTGCATAATTTAAATCAAAGTCAAATAGAGCCGCATGCTTTTTATAGCCTATTTCACCGCCAAGTGCCACTTTTTTTCCCACTCAATACTGAGAGTAATTTTGAATAATGTTGATTTAAATTAAGCAAACATTTCCAGATGAATGATTGTCATCTTACCTAATCGGGGAGAACAAGCAGCACCTGTGAAGTGCGGAGCGCTCTCGGAGTGAACATTTTGTTAATCATGAAAATGACTGCGAACAGGTCAGGACTAATAATTCTTTAAAACAGATGTTACGTCCACCCTAATTCTCAGTTTTACGGTATTTACCCCATAACTTCATCGCTGTTAGATCGCATGAGAAACCGTGTCTTCAGTTGCCTATTACGATAATTGGAAAACGCGTCAATAAAGAAAAATAATTGAGAACTAGCCAGGACTATCCCAATTGTCATAATGGGACGTGTCTGTGCCACCCCAATTCCCGGTTCTAGCTTCGCCCCTGCTTCAGACAATTAGGGGCTCTAATTTCCTGGCGCAGCGCAGGTGGCATAGCGTGGCGCAGCCCACACAGTGGTAATTTCATCCGGCGCAGCCCACGCAGTGGTCATTTCGTGAGGTGCAACACCGCGCGCAGACAAACGTGCGGCGAGATGGGTGTGGCAGCGTAGTAGGGGGAGGTGTCACTTATTCATCAAGACGCAGTGACAATTTCGTCGAAAAAAGTATTCGCTGCAGTTGGGCAGAAAACTTGCCAGCTCCAACCTGGTTCACTTTCTGTGCAGTGGTAATTTGGCTGACCGGCACACAGTGCGCACACGTTACCGAAACCTCACAGGCAGGTTTCCAGAATGTCAGGCACATCTCAATACAGTAAATAATTACAGCAACCACTGTTTAATGTTACTATCTGAATCAGCACATAAATTGTAGTATCTATATCGATTGTCCTCATGTCAGATCAAAGGCAGTTGGCACGCGTGATGGAAACTCGACCTGACTTAATCAACGCAACTGAATCAATGATGGAAATTAATAACTTCACATCTTTCTCAGTCAACCACAAACTGCCTCGGCATCAGGCAGTGCGTATATAATGCTTGCGATCTATGCTCGGTAAAGCCGCTTGCACACTGGACGCGAAACAAATTTCTCGCACGATTGATTACAGTCAAAGTCAATGCAAAGAGATATCGACTTTTCTTGGTCTTTTTATTCGTCTGTTTTCTTCCTTTGAAGATAGAGAACAGTCTTTATTCGGTCGTTCTTTTGAAAATTAGTCAGATGGATCGAACAGATTCACGTTTTATTTCCACAGCAGAGATAAAATAGTGCTTGCAATCAGAGAGCAAATCAATTCCATGACCATTGACAGTGTGAAAAAATTATCGCATGCACGATCAGGACTGTCCGACGCGAAATACAAAATACTCCATGTCTGGCACCCAGCAAAAAATAAAAGTATTGATATGAGAACAGATTTATAACGGAATAAAGAATAAAAAAACATATACATCACCAACCAACAGAACATCCAAAAAAGAAATAAATTAATCGCAGTGTTCGTTGGATGTTCTGTAGTTAAAATGTTTCTTTTTATCCTTTATTTCATTATCAATCTGTTCTAATCGTCCTCTTTTTTTTTTGGCTGTCAGACACGGAGGCATTGTACATTGTCTCGCGCCAATGTCGACTCACTTTATTGAGCAGAGCTTAACAGAAACAATGATTGAAATTCTCTGCACTCATCTTGAAGAACTGAGCCCTCTTATCAAAACATTCACGTTTAAAAGAGTCAGTAGATTTGAAGAAATTAAAAACAATAATAGACTGTCGGACACAGAGATATATTAAAACCCTGTCGGACTTTCAGACACAATACACTGCTTTCATTGTCAAGCGAAAAATTAGGCTTTATAAATTTTAGGCTTAGGCTTTATTGTGGCATGTTGATGAATATAAAGCCGAGTTCTTTTTGCACAAGAAGAACTGACATCTTGCCTTTCACACCCAGTTTTTATACCTTCATCACAGGAAATATCTTCCAAATATGGTCTTTCCGCTACAACAGGACAGGCAAACCAAAACACTGCCAACTGCCCTCGAGAACTACAACCAAAAGATAAGCATGCATATCACGAAAAAGGACTGGAAAATTACAGTCAAGAGTGGAAAAATACAGCCAGATGAATAGGATACAAGTAGATATATAAACGATTCAATTGATTATGTTTTCAGTAACAACTTATGATTTTACTGAACAAATATTGATCATAGCTACAGAAATCAAATACATCACCTGATTATGTTTAGAATCAACTAAACAGAAGCCTGCTTACTAATCAAAGCTACAGAAGCCTGCTGCTTATGTGTGTGCGAGCTGCTCATGCATGCGTGAATTTAATTGCTTGTGTGTGTATGTGTGTGTGTGTGTCTGTGTGTGTGTGTGTGCGTGTGTGTGTGTGTGTGTGTGTGTGTGTGTGTGAGTGTTACTGCTGCTGACATAATATGGTTATTGAGTATGATTATTGATGATGGTTATTCAACATGACAATTAATATACTGATGAATATGATGAGAAACATTGAAATATAATCCTCAACATTCCTCCCGTTGAGGCCGTCCCAATCTTGGCCTCACAATTAACCATGATCGAAAAATGGCACAGCATTGTCTACCCTGGTCTATGACCCCCATACTACACATAAGTGAATTTCTCCTGAGTCTGAACATAAAATATGTCTGGATGGCCCTATCCGACTGTAACACTTAAAGTAAAACAGTCTGTCTTGTACGTGTCCAGGTTTCTTGAGGCCTTTTGTTGCTCTGGTAAATAAAGTCCCAGTCGAATGTCCCACTTGAATCCAGTCATTTTGTTTATTGCAGGGAATTAATTAGTCCAAAGTTAGTCCAAAGTCCAAGTCCATATTCCAGGTGTTCTCAGATTTCTTTAAAAGTAAGGAAATTCCACATGGCTGGATATAAAAATAAGGAAGTATTGACATCAAGGCTAATGGAACAGGGGAGTCCAGGGTCAGATAAATTGGAACATGAAATCATTGCAAATTTCAACATTGTCCAAATGTAACATAATGACTGGAGATATAATGACTGAAAACACTAACTACTACAATCTACCTGAGATTATGAATCTACCAGAGATATAATGTATTCTGAATCAGCAAGTAACTAGGTAAGTATTTATTTCTTGCAAATGTAAAGTTGAACATTCCAAAGAAATTGATATTACATTAACAATGAGGCAGAATGTTAATCTGAATATGAACAATGATTATTGTAGTTAGTTAAATTTACAATTTGTATTTCATTCACATTCATCATAAACAAAGAAAACGAACAATAATGAACGTTCATACATGCATCAATGTAACACAAAAATCAACTGTATGTACACAAGTCAATGCAATCAAAGCCACATCAACTGCGACAGACAGTCCTGACATCATTTTAATAAGGGCATCTTAGGGCATCATCATCATCATCATCATCATCACCCGCAACTTCCTGTACTGCCAAGCGACGTAGGGTAGACTGAGTATGGTTGAGACAGTTTTTGCTTTTCCCATTTCCACACAAATTAGACACTGAAAAGACACTAAAAATAAGATTTTTTTAACGTAATATATCCTCTATTTGTGCACTAAAATATAACCGAGAAATGATATCCCAAAGTGGTTTATATTTTTCACAATTAATCAGACACAAAAGGTGCATTTTTGTCTCAACCGTACCCATATAGTACACATATAGAGTACAGTTGAGACAGTACCATTGTACAGTTGAGACACCATTCAAAATTCAGGAAAGCTGAGCAGTCAATCATTGCCAATGTGATAAACATTGCCAATGTAATTAAAAAACATTCATTGTAAATGTATACACTACATCAATTCATCCATTTCTTTTAAATCAACACTAGCAGAAGTTAAAAGTTAAAAAACAGAAAAGGTATTTAATATTTTACAGTGGTGCAAACAGCACAAATGTAAACATAATTAAAGTGCAATAATAAGAGTAAGAATAACGAGGCAAACAGTAACAGAACAAAACAATAACAGAAAACTAAAATTGATTAACTCCCAGTGGTGGCATGTATAGCTGCGGCCACCAGTGGTAACCTCTTCATGAGACCACATTCTACAGACGGAGCACAACTATTTGCTTTTTATTTTGTCCCTTTATTATAAAGTGCAATCCATATGCCTTTTAATGTTCTGACTTCTGAATGAACTCTGTTGCTGCATAGCCTACACAAGACCTGTCTCAACTGTACTCCACCTTTCATATTTCACTACATACTCTGTTATCCTTATAATATTCACGCCAGAAAAATATATCCATTAATAGTAGGCCGTTCAAATATCACAAACATCAAAATTAATTTACATTTGCCTCTAATTTTGTCCAATTGTGACATAAAACTGGTTATCATAAGTCTGTGCTGCTAAACAGCATGCAAAGCTGTGATGGCTGGTGAGTTTGAGATGTCAAACGCAGCAGCCAGAATAAAAGGGGAACCACAGAAGAGAGACACAAATAAAATAAGAGAGTGAGACTCACGCTACCAACGGACCTTGATGTCGTCCGAGGCAAGGAAGCAAGGCGAGCTCGACAGGATGAAAAGAAAGGAAAAAAAACAGAAAGATTCCCTTGCTATCTCGAACATTCTCCTCAAATATACAGCTAAACCCTCAACAACTGGCTAAAGTGCAAACACTCTAGCAAGGGAAGTGAGGCAGAACTAGGGCTTAAATAGAATCCGGGCGTCGCCCCCAATTAATGCCAGCTGGCCCAGGAATCCGATTGAGAGCAAAACGATATCGCCCCGGACGAGAGCAACAAAGAAAGCTCTCAATCATGACAGGACCCCCCCCCCTCTAAGGGACAGCTCCAGAAGTCCCCAAGGAACCCTGTGCGTGCAACACAGAAATTAGCATGGGATCCAGAATATCCCGTGAAGGGACCCAGCAGCGCTCCATGGGGCCATATGCCTCTCAATCCAGGAGGAACTGGACCCCACGACCAACACGCCTCTCGGCAAGAATGTGGCGCACGGAGTAAACCGACCTCCCTTCAACCATTCGCGGTGTCAGCGTAGGTGTGTCGGCAGGTGCCAGGATACTAGCGCTAACTGGCTTAATCCGATGGAAAGATGGATGGATGCGTAAAGATCTCGGGAGCTTTAACTGGACCGTTATCAGATTGATCTTCCGCACTATCTTGAACTGGCTAATATAGCGGGGCGTCAGTCTTCGGGATTCAACCTTCAAGGGGAGGTCCCGAGTAGACAGCCAAACTCTCTGAGTGACCCAATAAGATGGGGCCCGATAACGACACCTTCTATCAGCGGTGGATTTTTGTTTGAGTCTTGAGCGCAACAGAGAAGAACAGACCCGGTCCAAACCGATTGACAGCGACAAATGAAATGGTTGACCGAGGGAACCTCAGAATCATTCTTAGTCTCAGGAAACAGCGGGGGTGGGTAACCCACCTGAGCTTCAAATGGGGAGACACCCATGGAGGAATTACTCAGTGAGTTATGGGCATACTCGGCCCATGCTAAAAATCGACTCCACGAGGATGGAATATACGCTGCCAAACATCGAAGACTGTTTTCTAAAGACTAACTAGTACGTTCAGTCTGCCCGTTAGTCTCTAGGTCAGGGGTGGGCAATCACGGTCCTGGAGGGCCCGTGTGTATGTAGGTTTTTATTCCTATCAATTACCCTGACTAATTGAGTTAATTGATTGCATGCACAAATATAGATTTTCGCAATGATTCGATCAAAGGAAAATGTTTTATGAAGGGAGACAAGACTAGTCTATGTAGATTCATGATAATTTAAAGAAATGCGCATGAAACGTCAGATTTCATTAATGGTTTAGCTAATTGAGACAACTAATTAAAGACCAGACGTTGGTGTGAAAACCAGGGACAGATACGGACCTCTCTGCCCACCTCTGCCCTAGGTGAAACCTAGAGGAGAGACTCATGGTGGCTCCCAACTGCGTGCAAAATGCCCGCCAGAATCTGGCCGTAAACTGAGGACCTCAGTCAGAGACCACATCTTGCGGAAGCCCATGCAGCCGGAACAAATGGTTAGCCACAAGAAGGGCCGTCTCCCGCGCTGAAAGCAACTTGGGTAGCACGACAAAATAAGAAGCCTTAGAAAAACAGCCAACCATGACCAGGATGACCATGTTGCCATCAGATAAAGGCAGCCCCGTTACGAAGTCCAACGCAATATGCGTCCAAGGGCGCCTGAGAACGGGCAAAGGTCGAAGCAGACCAGAGGGAGGGAGGTGGGAAATCTTGTTCCTGGAGCATGTGCCACAAGAAGCAACAAATTCCCGAATGTCTCTAATCATACCAGGCCACCAAAAACGTCGGGCCAGGAACTGCTTGGTCCGATGGGCCCCCGGGTGCCCAGCCAAGTGGGAAGAATGTCCCCACTGGAGGACCTGTGGCCTAACTGTATGCAGAACAAACAAACAGCCAGGAGGCTCCCCCCCAGGACCAGGATCTGTCTTCAAAACCTCCTGAATGACTGCCTCAATCTCCCACTGAATGGGTGCAACAACCTGAGCAGCCGGAATAACTGGCTCTGGGGTAGGATCGTGGTCAGAGCGGTCGTAAATCCATGGCAGGGTGTCAGGCTTAGTGTTTTTAGAGCCCTGGCGATAGGGCAGTGTAAAATCAAAGCAGTTAAAGAATAATGCCCATTGCGCCTGCCGGGAATTACATCACTTAGTTTGCTGGATATACTGGAGGTTGTTATGGTCGGTCCACACCACAAAAGTGTGTTCAGCTCCCTCCAACCAGTGGTGCCACTCCTCAAGCACCAGCTTGACCGCCAATAACTCCCAGTCACATATGCTGTAATTGCGTTCCGCGGCGGACAAAGACCGGGAGAAGTATGCGCATGGAGGGACCTTATTATCCCAATAAGGGCACTGGGAAAAAATAGCACCCACGCCCACCTCCGAAGCATCTACCTCCCCAACAAATGGTAGGGAGGGATTGGGCAAAACCAGAGTGGGCTTTGAGCTAAAACGTTTCTTTAATTCCTGAAAGGCAGCATCAGCTGCTGGAGACCAAAAAAACGCTGAGGAGGTATTCTTCTTGGTGAGCACAATTAGGGGGGCAGCATCTGCGCTAAAATTGTGGATAAACCTCCTATAAAAATTAGCAAAGCCCAGGAAGCATTAAAGCTCCTTAACACTCTGAGGCGCAGGCTAGTTCCTGACCGCAGCCATCTTATCCAGGTCCATACGAACCAACCCCTTAGAAACAATATAGCCCAGGAATGAGACCGTTTGGGCATGAAAAACGCATTTTTTGCCTTTAACGAAAAGCTTGGAATTAACGAGGGCCTCAAGCACACGTCTGACATGTCGTTTATGGTCCGAAAGTGTTGAAGAAAAAATCAAAATGTCAGCACGATAAACAACGACAAATTTCTCCAATATCTCCCGGAGGATGTCATTAACGAGTGCCTGAAACACCGAGGAGGCATTAACCAATCCGACTGGTAAAACCAAATATTCCTAGCACCCGTCATGACTGTTAAATGTCGTCTTCCATTCGTCCCCCTCCCGAATGCGAACCAAGTTATAAGCATTACGAAGATCAAGCTTTGTAAAAAATTACGCCTACTGCAGACGTTCAAACATGGAATTCATTAACGGAAGGGGTACCGGTTTTTAATGGTGATCTAATTTAATCCCCTATAATCAATACAGGGTCTTAGACCACCATCCTTCTTCCCCACAAAAAAAAATCCGCTCCGGCAGCAAACGTGGACGGCTGAATAAAATCATTAGCAAGAGCTTCCTGAATATATTCTTGCATGGCCTTACGCTCAGGTCCTGACAGCGAGTATAGCGAACCCCTAGGAGGAGTTGTACCAGGATAGAGATTGATCTCGCAGTCATAGGGACGATGGGGAGGTAACGTCGATGCTCGTTGTTTACTAAACACTTTGGCAAGATCAGTATAGTCATTAGGAACATTAGAAGGCAAGCTAAAGTTCAGGGTGGCCCCAAATTCCTCACCCCGCTCCAAATCTAATGTCTCCGTGACTGATTCAGAATCACTAAAATCCTCTGAAGTGTAATCGTCCTCTGGCTGTCGCCAATCAAATTGAGGATCCCATTCCAACTCCTCCTCTGTCCCTTTCTCTAGTCTAGAAGGGTATGGTGAGATAGCCTCCTCACACTCGCTTCAGGCATCAGCCTGCCCCATAGCTTGATTTCTGGGAAAACAAGTTTCATTATCTCTACAATGAGAGTTGCAATTGGTGCCCCAGTGGATGGTAGGATTGTTCTGTGCCCCCCAGCTGATGCAAGGTCTATGTTCCCGTTACCAAGAATGCCCTAAAACAATGGTAAAAGCAGGGGAACTGATAATAAAAAATAGACCCTCCTCAGAGTGGCCACCAAAGGAAATGAACATATTTAGCGGTTCAGAAACTTCTGTTATAACTCCCGTTCCAAGCGGGCGACCGTCCAAAGTTCTGACAAAGCGTGACTATGAAAGCATAACGGTGGGAATGGAGTGCTTCCTAGCCCACTCAATATCCATGAAATAATTTACTGCGCCCGAATCCAAGAACATTTCAATAGTAACTCTCTGGCACCCCACAGTCAGTTCAACAGGGATAAGTGTTTGGAAGGGAAATTGGGTCTGCCCCTCTAGCACCACACAAATCAATAGAAGGGTTTTCCGTTTCCCTGAAGCTTCGGACAACGTGGACGGGTATGACCCAGCTTATTACAATTAAAGCAGATTATTCCTCTGCAAGTAGGTTTATTAGTCCGACTGTCAAACGAACTATCAACTTGCATGGGCTCAGCCGGAGTAGAATTTTCAGTGGGTGCAATAGGAGCCACACACTTGCCACTAGCAACTTTAGCCCCATTGTCAGCAAGCCGCAATCTGTTTAGCTTCTCCCTGTTGCATTCGCGTATGCGGTTGTCAATTTGCACAGCTATACGAACTAAAGAGTCTAAAGTCGAACAGGGTTCCAATGTAGCCAACGCGTCCTTTATCTCCTCAATAAGAGCATGACTGAACACAGTCATAAGAGGAGCCTACGGCCAGCCAGTCTCTGTAGCCAGAGAGCGAAATGTGATAGTAGAGTTTCAGGTGCATCAAGCGCGTCGCTGCATCCACAAATATCTTGATCAAAGACTGAAACCATCTCCCTAACAAGAGCCTCCACAGATTTTACGATCGATGATTTAGATCTGATTAGTGGACCGACCTACGTGAGTGCTGTGCCAGCCAGCAGGGATAATATAAATGCCACCCGAGAATCCTCATTAACAAATCGTGACGGCTGAGCCTTAAAAAATGTTTCACATTAGGCGATGAAATCCTTACATTTTCCTGCCTCACCACTATATCTTTGAAGCAGTTGTAACTTCTCAGGGAAGGTGTATACATAATGCTTGTGCAACATTTTGTGAAACTTGTATAGACAGAGACCTAACACGGTCTCTCGGTCAAGCTTAACGGAACACTCTCCTGATTCTGAAGGGAATTCGCTTGAAGGCGGAGTCTCTCAGCTAACTCAGACTGCTGATTACTCAAACCTGAAAGCCCTTTTGCAAAACCAGGCAGCATATCTTGCTGGCTGGTAACAGCTCTTTTAATCTCAGCCACAGCTGACGTCTCCATGTTTGGCAAGAGTGTACTGTGATGGCTGGTGAGTTTGAGACGCCAAACGCAGCCGGATCTGTAGTGGATCTGTACTTTACTTTAGTATCATGTTGGAGGACGACTCATGACCTTTTCTTGAGTACATTTGAAAGGCAAATAACGCACTTTTTACTCTGTTACAAATATTGTGTGCTTGTCAGGTGCTGTCCTGCTAATACTAAATAACAGCAACTCAAGCGAAGATTTGAGATCTTATATGACAAGTTGCTGAAAAGTTACGACATTGAGTTGAAGTCTACAATTAGTCTATGCTGTTTTTCCACTGAATGTGAAACGAATTTTTAGTGCGACAGATTACATTCAAAGTCACTGCAAAGATTTGCGTCTTTGCAATATTTTTGAATACAATCTGTCGCGTGAAAATTCATTTCGTGTTCGGTGGAAAAGCAGCTTACATAGCTAGGTAATAAGGCTCCATTGTTTTCCGTCGCTAATTGGAGCATTGCTTTTATGCCGCTATCTTGCTTGTGGATAAGATTATGGATATCTTTCCAGATTGTGGACATAATCTACGTCGCTTGGCAGTACAGGAAGTTGTGGCTGATGATAATGATGAGTTGTAGATGCCCTTATTACAATGATGTCAGGACTGTCTGTCAAAGTTTATGTGGTTTCAATTATATAGATTGTAAACATATAATTGATTTTTGTGTTACACTGATGCATGTATGAGCATTATCCTTCTATGGTACGGTGTTGCCTTGAGGCAACATTGAATATTTGACCTTGTATAAAGAAAGTGAGGCATCCCTTACATTTGTATACACACCTTAAGAGCCTGGAACCCCTATAATAACCATTGAAAATGCAAAGTACTGGTCACATGACCCACTGGCAGCCATTTTGAATCCTCTTTCTGCACATGTGCTCCTGCCGCGCAATGCCACGTTTCCTCTTACTAAAAGTGCCATTTTCACTGATTTTTAGCCTGTAAATCATCATTAAAAAATTGAGAAACCTTCATTGGTAAGTAAAGATGTATTTTCAATGATTTTACAAAATGTGTATTCATTAGTGATGGCGAGATGAAGCCTCATAAAGCATTGAAGCTTTCTCCTAAAGTGGTTCGCTAATGAGTGACGCTTCTTGAGGCTTTATCTGCTCACTACGCCATCTACTGGACAAAAAGTGTAAAACTAAAAATATCATCATATTATGGATCATATTACCACAGTAGCATATCGAAAGATATGCTTTACACCTTCTGTTAATGGCGACAAAAATCCTCTAGAGCACACGCGAGGCCCAGAGCCTATGAAATTTTTATTTCAGGGGAGAAGGCTACTGGATATATATACCACTGCAACTGCATTTATTTCTCAGTCATGGTGCTGGAAAGTCGATGTCATCATTGTATATTATTGATCATTTCAATTGAACATAAGTCGTTACAACATGAAATAATTTACTTCTTTTTGTAAAATACATCATAAAACAAACAATGGTAATTTTATGCAGCTGTCGATATCGTCATTGAAGCAGCAAGTGTTTCTGCGTAATGTCCAACATTCCATAGATCACCCACATGAGGAATCGCGCGCCAAATTGCGAACCCCTTCATGGGTGAAGCCAGATCCGGAGTAGTTCAAGTACGCTGTGCAAGAGTTGACTGAAATCTTGCCGGAAGTGCGACAAGATTAGTCCAGCAGCTGAACTGAAGCAGAATGGACAGAACATGATGATCTTCCAAAAGGTAAGACGTTTAAAGAATTAGACTGAATATTGTCAGCACATCTGAATTAAATAACACATACAGAAAAGCATTTTACTGGATTAATCCCTGCACGATTCTTGAGCTATTTAATGTTTACGAGCAGCAAATTGGGCCACAATACTAGCTAGGTACAGTTAGCGACAGTTACTACCGCTAACCATGAGAAGCAGCATACTTGTAAACTCCGTCATGGCAGTGCCATTTCATCCAAAGATGCAAAATTAGAGGGTAAAAATTACTCTTAAATGTGATTTTTTTTTTTTTTTTGCAGAGTTGGGTAGGGGGAGTGAAATGTTGAAGAAATAACGTAAATATACCATCAGACTCATTATAGCAGTGGCTGTGGTGAAGTGAGATTTTCTTTGAGAACAAGGTAGCTAACATTAGCTGGTGTAATAAAGTTAACGTTACAGAATAATAAAGAGCTATCGTTTGCTGTGATGCATCGCTATTAATATAGATTGTGGGAGCTTTTTTCTTTTTATAACTTTCTATTCAGTAAACTTAGACGTGATCTCTTGTTATAGTGTTTTAGGATTTGTGATCCTGTTGATATTACCTGTCAACATTATGCTGCTGCTCAGCTAATTTTGGATTGATGATTAATAGAGAGGAAGGCTGGAGGACTAAATAGAAGCTTGAAAACAACGTGTTGGCCAAATAGCCTTCGATGCTTAATTTTCCAAAATGTTTGGCCTAAGTGGGGAATCATACTGAATACTAAAAACATTGAGCTGCACGGCAAAAAACAACAAGATAAAAATTTTAGAATTTACTTATTTTAAGACTTAAAACACTTATTTCAATCACCATTTTTCTTGGTAGGACAAAAAGATGTCTTGTTTTGAGCTAATTTTTACTGGCTTGCCAATGGGGTAAGTAAATTTCGCTTGTCAAGTGAAATAGTAACTCGTTTGAAGAAAAGAAAACTAAAAACAAGTTACTATTTTACTTAAGTGGAATTTACTTACCCCTTTTGGCAAGCTAGTAAAAATTACCTCAAAACAAGAAATTTTTTGTCTTACTAGGAAAAATTATGGTAGAAATAAGTGTTTTAAGTCTTTAAATAAGTAAATTCATCTTACCTAGTATTTTTATCCTATCATTTTTCTGCAGTGTGTACTGTATTTCTTGTCTGAAAGACTGCAAAGAACATGATCCAATTTTATGCTAATTCCTGTCACATCTGCAACTGATGCCATTTGCCATATTTAAACATCAAATGGTGTTTATCACTGCTACTTAAGTTCCATAACCTAAGGAGGGAAACAAAGACCACACCTTATCTCTCAGCACAATTTCCCATCCGAGCCTATATAGATCACCACCCCGCCCCCCCCCCCCCTCTCTCTTTCAGCTGAAGAGCTGTAGGTGATTCAATAAAGGCCTCCCTGAAATGAGACAGAGGACACTCACCCTACACCCTGAGTCTTCACTCCCTAAGCAGTACAAGCCTTTCCCTGTTCTTTACTTTTAATAAACTGGACAGTAAGCTTCCAAATCCCGTGGTCTTTGGTTCTGAAAAAGTGCAAGTGCAGTGTTTGAATGCGATCACCTCACATTTTTATTGTGTAATTTTTTTTTCAATTTCTCCTGGTGAATTGAGCCAACAATTTATTATTTTTTTCTCTTCTTTCCGTCATTGGAGAAACCGTACTTTTGTGCTCAACCTCCCAGCAATTGGAGCATCCCCACACAGCACAGCAAACCATGGTTGAGATTATATACAAGAACAACATGGAGGAGAGGGCACAGACATGCTATTCATGTTTCTGAGTTTATTGAAGATTTCTTTTTCATGAAGTATTTTCAGTACATACACTGCCGCGAAAAGTATTTGCCACCTTCCTGATTTCTTACTTTTTTGCACTTTTTCACACTTAAATGTTTCCGGTCATCAAACAAATTTTAATATACAACAAATAACCCGAGTAAACACAAAATGAAGTTTTGAAATGATGATTTCATTTATTAAGGGGAAAAAGCTATCCAAACCAACCTGAACCTTTTTGTGAAAAAATAATTGCCCCCCTTGTTAAATCCTGAATTAACTGTGATAAACCACATTTAAGTCTAATTTCACTAGCCACACCCAGGCCTGATTACTGCCAGAACTGTTGAGTCAAAAAATCACTTAAATAGAATCTGTTTGACAAAGTGAAGTAGGCTAAAAGAAAATGCTCAAAAAGCATTATGTCATGCTGGGAACTAAAGAAATTCAAGAACAGATGAGAAACAAATAAATTGACATCTATCAGTCTGGAAAGGGTGGCAAAGCTATTTCTAAGGCTTAGGGACCCCGGCCGGCCTACCAGAGAGTAGCTGGCCTACCAGAATTACCATAAGCACATTGGCTACTCATCCAGGAGCTCACAAAAAAATCCAGAACAACATCTAAAGAACTGCAGGCCTTATTTGCCTCATTTTAAGTCAGTATTCATGATTCAACAATAAGAATGAGACTGGGCAAAAATGGCATCCATGGGAGGGTTACAAGGCAAAAACTGCTGCTGAACACAAAGAACACAAGGGCTTGTCTCACATTTGCCAAAATACATCTTGATAATCTCCTTATAGGTCCATGGATTTCAGTCGCACAGCGCACTTGAACTACTCAGGATCTAGCTTCACCCTTCCCAATACAGCTTCGCAACCCCCAGGCCCTTACGTAATCGATTCTTAGGGCCGGTTCATACTCTACGCAAGGTACGCGAGCGCGAACACAAGGCAACGCATTGAGCAACACAAGGTGGCCATCTTGCGTCCTTGCGTAGCAAAGTGTGTCGTCCAGATTTTTGTAACGCGACGCGTCAACGCGTGTATTTCCGTGAAATTCCAATAGGGGAGATGAAGCAAATAATGCACCATTCGCTGTGTTCAACACGCCAAAAAGAAGAAAGAAGGAGTGGGAGACAGAGAAGGCTTTGCTACCCCCTATTGAATGAGCAGTGTACTGCTTTTTAATGAGGCAAAGCGCAGCAAGGGATGCGCGTTCAAGCTTCTCTGTGGACGGAATGGAACGGACCTGTGGTCGTGTTCGCTCGCGTGCCTTGCGTTGAGTATGAACCGGCCGTCACTGTTCACAATCACCGACAAAATTCTTTCTGATTGGCTATGAGTTTAAATTTTTACAAAAGCACATATTGGCTCAATCAACTGAACTTATGGGAAATGTAGTTTCCCCACATACCCGAAATTATTTTATATTTCTGCCAAATTTGTTCTTACAGAGGAAAATTTTAAAAATACGGAAATCCGTAACATTACAGACTCTAAGCACCTGCGATATTCAATATTGATTTGTGATTTTTCCATTTGCCTGTTTTGGTTGACGAGCCTTCTTGACTGGAATCACTGTCTCAGCATAATTGTTCAAAACTTCAGGGAGGCTTTGGGAAAGAGCGGACCTTGACCGATTGGCAGGGCCGTCGTATAGGGGGGAAAAGTGATCACAATTATAAGGGCCCACAGCTCATTTGGGCCCACAAAACCCACAGTAACTGCCATGACTAAATTATTATGCACAGACCTAGCTGCTATTCATACTAATGAACCAGAGTAAATCATAACGCCACAAAGGCATGCAATATTGATGAAATAAATTTCAACAACCCCCTTCTTAAAAATGGTTCGTTTCATGCTTCGTGCTGCTCATGGAAAATTGTTTGTGCGTTTTTTGCCTTTTTGCTTGCGACATTCGCGAACTACGGCAGTCAGTAGTACGAGCAGCCCACACACACCAATCTGGACACCAGAAAAGGATAGAGAGAGAGAGAGAGAGAGAGAGAGAGAGGCCAGCAGAGCAGGGGCCCAGAAAATGACAGAATTCTTTTCAAAGAAAAGTGTGGGTATTAAACTAACTGCTATGTTAGCTGTTCAGGCTGGCTGCTCAGCTGCTAACGTGATGTAATATGCGGTTAGCTGAGTAAATAATCGCCTGAAAAAATGACATTACTCCGTTATTAACTGTATCATCTACAGAAAAGATCGGTATGGTCATCAGTCCCCACTCATTATACTATACCGTCAAAAAATCCAGTAGCAGCAGGACTCGTTCCTCCATTCTTATTATGAGTGGTTACTGCATGCTTTGCTGTCGTGACTGTACAGGCTAGGTTTGGATAGCGAACTACATGCAGTCTGTGTGGTAACCTTAGGTGTAATTGAAACTATCGCTTGACAAGGCTGACATTTTACTTTCTTACAAAAGTATTCACTAAAATTAAACTGTTACTTTATTCTGTTGACATCAGTCTTGTTAACATGGGGGGTAATTTTACAGAGCTTACCCGCCTCATATAATATCGAAGTGAAGCTGTGCGCTTAGAGCTATGGTACTGAGAGAGAAGGCCATCTAAATTTGGTTTACTCCAAGACTAGGTATGTTAGTTCTTCATTAGTTGGTCCATAAAATATAATTTTTTATGTTCACAAAAGCAATATGAAATAAAATAATTAAACCGTTGTGTACTGCCACTTCAGAGTCAGCTGTGGTTACTTCATAGGAACCTGACCCAGCCGTAGATCCTCACCACCAGCAGTCTGAAGATAGTTTTGATGGTGAGTGAGTGAGTGTGGCAGAAACTGGTTAGCTGTTTTGATTTATTAGTGAACTGTTGTACCAATGGCAGTTACTTACATATAGGTCAGTCTCTCAGCCATTTGAATTATATAATTAAATGGCAAAATTGGCTGGATTTATTTATAAGTCTACTTAAGTCACTATCCATCCTGTTGACAGAGCTAGGCCCATCTCCCCAAAGCAAGGCTACTTCAGATAGTGAAGGGAATTGTGAAACAGATCATATTTGTAGGCTAAAACCACGACAACCCAAGAGAGGTTTAATAGCCTTGCCGGTCATTTAAGCTGAGAATTGGACTACAAAGCCCTTAAGGTGTGAACAAACAAAATAACTTAAGCTCAAGTTGAGATAAGGGAAGACTTAGAATTATAATTGTTGATATTTATTTTACAAGAAAGTATTTCTGTTGGGTTTTACAAAATGAACCAATCGCAAAAACCAGTAGATTACAAAAAGGAGGCTTTATTTCTGAAGGGGAAAAGCCCCTAACAGAGCTGGGAACAGTACAATGTCCGCAATCCAAAATCAGAGTCCAATGGGCGAAATCCAGAGTCATACACAGGGCACTAATCACAAAATCGTTGTCAGACAAAACGAGGTCAAAAAACAAGAATGCGGCAAAAGTACAGGGAATGGGCAAAACTCGGTGTCTAGGGCGGTCCAGTCAGAAAGATAAATCACAGTGAATCAGAGCAAGAGAAGCGTAACACAGGAAACAAGGAAGAAAGATCTGACAAGGAAGTGAATCAAACAGACATCTTATATACACATCCGGGAGAACACATGATCAGGGAACACAGGTGCAATCAATGGAACAATAATCAAGGAGTGACACGTTAGGAATAAACTAATTACATGAATTTGGCCGAAGCCAAAACGCAGACAGGGATAAGAAGACAAACCTATGAACAGACAAACAGCTCCAGTCACGGAGTACTAAAAGTGCATAGTTAAGAGAAAGGAAAGCACAAAGCATTTGTGGAGACCCACAGAAAATCGCAGCAGAGATAATTAGGGAAAGGCAAGGAGGCGGAGACTAGAATAGGGCGACTGCTGAGAGATAGTTAGTCAATTAATAAGTGCAGCTATACAATTCCGAGTGCTTTTTAGTAAGTTAGTCAAAATATACAGGGTTAGTGTGGGCTAGTAATTAGCGAAAATAATAAACTGTTAGTCTGTGTTGGTAAGATAGTAAAAGAGAGAGGAAGGAAAAACAGGAGATAATGAAAGAAGATTGAAACCCAGAAACCAATAAATCACCCGAATGAGTGGCACGCAAGACAAGGGACCGTGAGCAAAGATACACACATGACAAGACGGGGGAGACAAAGTGCAAAGCATGGCAATGAAAGCCTGGCAAGGAAAATAAACATGGCTATGAAAACAAAACATGGCATGGTGACTAGATAAACTAAAACATGAAAATAATAAAACAAGAAATCCTAATAACCAAATACACAATACATAATCTAAGAATGGCAGAAACAGGCTGTGGTCACTAAACACAAGAATCAATAATCCATAGCACTAGGCCACGCACAGAACTTGAACTAGATAAAAACATGGGCATGGGACATGGCATGGCAAAGACAGAAAATGCAGGATCACCACAATTTCATTGTGTTGTCGATACTACTTGCAAGAAATTCAGATAGTTCAGTTACATACCTACCTTTGTGATTTCACTATAACAGCTCCACCTTGTGCTGTATCTTTAGCCGGTATACTTTGAGTTATTGTCTGTTGCACATCAGTGCTTCATGTTTTGCAATAGAAAACCCAGTACCCATTTGCCGAGTGGTTAATTGAACATTTATTTCTGATCAGACTAAGTGTAATAATGTGGCTTCAGGTAGTCTCTTTTGTGAATACGTGCCAAATCTAATGATTCAGAATTTGCACCATAATACTCTTGACTCGGTGTTAAGTGGTTAATCGTAAAAAAAAAGGAAAAATTGGGTGTATTGCATCTAGTACTGTAAAGAACACAGAGAAACAGAAAAATAAATAACAGCCATTGTCGTAAAAAAATGGCAATGAAATGTCAGGGGCGGGGGCCCACACTGATATTCTTTCAGGGGGCCCAGAATTCCTAGCAACTGCCCTGCCGACTGGTACGCTAAACTGCCACCAGCAGTCTGAATATGTTTTTGATGGTGAGTGAGTGAGTGTGGCAGAAACTGGTTAGCTGTTTTGATTTATTAGTGAACTGTTGTACCAATGGCAGTTACTTACATATAGGTCAGTCTCTCAGCCATTTGAATTATATAATTAAATGGCAAAATTGGCTGGATTTATTTATAAGTCTACTTAAGTCACTATCCATCCTGTTGACAGAGCTAGGCCCATCTCCCCAAAGCAAGGCTTCTTCAGAAAGTGAAGGGAATTGTGAAACAGATCATATTTGTAGGCTAAAACCACGACAACCCAAGAGAGGTTTAATAGCCTTGCCGGTCATTTAAGCTGAGAATTGGACTACAAAGCCCTTAAGGTGTGAACAAACAAAATAACTTAAGCTCAAGTTGAGATAAGGGAAGACTTAGAATTATAATTGTTGATATTTATTTTACAAGAAAGTATTTCTGTTGGGTTTTACAAAATGAACCAATCGCAAAAACCAGTAGATTACAAAAAGGAGGCTTTATTTCTGAAGGGGAAAAGCCCCTAATAGAGCTGGGAACAGTACAATGTCCGCAATCCAAAATCAGAGTCCAATGGGCGAAATCCAGAGTCATACACAGCGCACTAATCACAAAATCGTTGTCAGACAAAACGAGGTCGAAAAACAAGAATGCGGCAAAAGTGCAGGGAATGGGCAAAACTCGGTGTCTAGGGCGGTCCAGTCAGAAAGATAAATCATCGTCAATAACCTTTTCAGATGGCTTGGACTGAGACGCAGCTTCACTTTGCTTTGCAAAATGTTTATCCTGATCTTAAATTTTACGATTCCCCTTTCTCTAAACAGTTCCAGAATTGCCAGCTCATTTTCTTCTTTTTTCAACCCTTTTTGTCGCCGATGCATAATTTGTTATTATACCCATCATTTTTTCACATATTGCAAGATCAAATTTCCCCTCTTCCAGCCACTTTGTTACTCTGTTTTTTAGTCTTTTTAGCCTATTTTTTTATATCATTCTCAAAGGTAGGAAAAGGTAGGTTAACTCCTCCACAGGCTTTGCCATTGTTATCTATGTATTCATTTAAATTTTTTTACTAAGCCATATTATCTTTTCCCCACGTATAAAATTGCAGTATGTCTATTTCAACAGTTACACCGCTTAATAAGCAGTCTATATTATAAACGTGTTTATGCTGATCTCTCCTCTTCCTTGTCACTTTGAGATGATATAATAATGCTTAGATAATCAATATTTAACGCATGCAATTTACTACTACTTTTACTCCACTAGATAGTAATGACCATTAATAATAATTTTAACTCTGATTTTATATTTTAGTGCACTCCCAACACTCCTAACTAATGCAATACGCAACAAAACCACTGTTCACACCCACATCTACTCTACGTCTACTGTACACTCATTCAAAAGGGCGCTGCACCCCACAGTACAGACTTCCCTTCAACGTCTGTTCGGGACCCCGCAATTCTAATTCCTTCCTTAGGACCTAACAAACCTCACTCCTGTCAATGTCCTCCCTAGATCCACTAATCTTGTGAGGTATCGATCCGGAACCAAATGCAAGAACACAGGATTGCAAAAGAAACGGCAACAGTACAGAGTCCACAATCCAAAAGTCAAAATCCAGTGGGGAAGAAATGGAATCGTAACCTGGGCAGCAAACACAAAAATCGTAGTCAGGCAAAACAGATTTGGTTCAGGCAGTGGTTTGTAGGAGAAGCAAACTCATAGACCAAAGGGCAATCCGAATCGTTAACAGGGCAGCAATCCACTAAAAATCGTAATCGGGCAAAAAAGGTTTCGAACACACAGATGCAACGGTAATCCAATTAGGGCAAGCCAAAAAATCAGTAGTCGGGCAATCCAGTCAGAATCAGAGACACAATGAGTGTGAGGCGAGAGAAATAGCAGCACAGCTAAACACGCGAAACAATCTGACAGAGAGTGACAGTGAAGAGACACCTAATATACACTTCTGGGGAGATCACATGATAATAATAATAATAATAATGCATCAATTTTATATAGCGCTTTTCTGGACACTCAAACACGCTTTACAATGGAGGCATTATTCATTCAGCTGCCCTGGGGCAGACTGACGGAAGCGTGGCTGCCAGTATGCGCCTACGGCCCCTCCGACCACCACCAAACATTCACACACAGCCATACAGGAGGGAGGGAGGGTTCCTATATTGATAAGACACACAGGTGCAAGTAGTCAGACTGATTACAAAGGAGCAGCACATGAGGAAGAACCTAATCACATGGAATTTGGCAGAAGTCAAAACGCGGGACAGGGATCACGGGACCAACCTATACAAATACATACAGCTCCAGTTAAGGAGTTCTCACGTGCATTGATAATTAGAGAAAGGACAGCGTGATCAGATGTGGAGTTTTCCACAGAAATGCAGCACATGAGACTAGAACAGGGCGAGTGCTGAGAGCTTCTTAATCAATTAGTAAGTGAAACTATACAATCCCTTGGTGCTTGTTGGAAAGTTAGTATTATTTACAATGTTAGTTGGTGTTAGTAACTTCTAGCGAAAATAACAAACTGTTAGTATGATTAGTAAGATAGAAAAGTAAGGTGAAGTAAGTAAACGAGATTGGAAGGAAGACTGAAATCCAGAATCCAATAAATCACCCGAAGAGTGGCACGCAAGACTGGGGCTGTGAACAATGACAAGACGAGAGACCAGACGGGGAGACAAAGTGCAGTGCATAATGGAAAACATGGACCGGAATAAGACTATGGCAAAATGTAAACTAAGGAAAAGTACAAACTAAGACAATACATGAACAAACCAATGATAATGGTACAATACATAAATCTAATAATGGTCAGACGATGCAAAGTTTGAATACCAAAAAGACAAATATCAACAGAGAAACATGATCAGACAGAGCAGAATCATAACAAATCTGCCAGCTCCATACGCCAAATGTGCTGCGCACCCTTTTTAAAAAATAATAAACAACAAGACAAACAACACCATAAAGATAAAACAGATCCTGGTACCTCTCTTAGGTCACTATCCAGGCCCAACTCAACCTCAGAGAAAGAGAGCCTGCAGGTTAATTCCCTTTTTTACAGTAGGGTCCCAGCACAGGTCTCACACATAACATACCGTCATACACCAAAACAATTACAGAACGCGCTTTGAGTTCCACACAATTACTCACAGTAAGTTGTTGTGAATGCAGTGTTAGTGGTTAGTAGTTACATAATAATTCTGCAGATTCTGTCCCTCTCCTTTTATTCCCCCCCAATTTTGTGACTAGATTCTTTGAGCCGAAAGGTCACTTGTCTCCAGTGCTCCAGATTAGGGCTGGGACAACACAAAACAACACCCCTACTTATCTATCTGAGGAAGATAATTAAAGCAAATTTATTAAATTGCTCACCTTATCCTTAGTTTGCTGGCAGCTTAGAGTGTGTGTGTGTGTGTGTGTGTGTGTTCCCCGCACCATCTCCGAGCACCAGAAGACCGCCCACCCTTCCCACTGTAACCGACCTTTGCCAACTCCTGCCGCTGGCTTGCCAAATTTGTTGTGGTTTTCATTCAGACATATTTTCATATCATGAGGTTCCCCCATCCTCAAGCAATTGGAGAGAGACAGATTCTTCAGACAATTTTATTTATTTATTATTATTTATTTATTTTATTTTGGCATGTTGATGAATATAAAGCCGAGTTCTTTTTGCGCAAGAAAGAACTGACATCTTGCCTTTTACACCCAGTTTTCATACCTTCATCACAGGAAATGTCTACCAAATATGGTCTTTCCGCTTTTTCATTCTCACGCTACAACAGGACGGGCAAACCAAAACACTGCCAACTGCCCTTGAGAACTACAACCAAAAGATAAGCATGCACATCATGAAAAAGGACTGGAAAATTACAGTCAAGAGAGGAAAAATACAGCCAGATAAATAGGGTACAAGTAGATACATAAATAATTCAATTGATTATGTTTTCAGTAACGACTTATGATTTTACTGAACAAATATTGATCATAGCTACAGAAATGAAATACATCACCTGATTATGTTTTCGAGTCAACTAAACAGAAGCCTACTTACTAATCAAAGTTAGTATGTGTGTGTGAGTTGCTCATGCACGTGTGAACTGAATTGCTTGTGTGCGTGTGTGCGTGTGTGTGTGTGTGTGTGTGTGTGTGTGTGTGTGCGTGCATGTTACTGCTGCTTACATAATGTGGTTATTGATAATGATTATTGTTTATGGTTATTCAACATGGCAATTAATCTACTGATGATTATGATGAGAGATATTGAAATATAATCCTCCACAAAACATCTAGTGTATAATATGAAGTCCTGCTGGACAGTTTTTGCCTGGTAGACGCTGAAATGCTCAGGGAAGTACTGACAACATCGAAATCCTCCACATGCACACTTGACCCAATCCCAACCTTCTCTTTCCAAAATGTTTTTAATTAATTGTCTGAGGAGTTTCTTAGAATTTTTAATCACTCAATGGAACTTGGGATTTTCCCCTCAGCGTTGAAAACTGTACTTTTGAAGCCCCTTTTGAAAAACAGGAACCTCTTTCTAATAGAGATTTTGCTGTTGCAGCCGTTAATAATTATTCCAAAACCTTCAAACTAACCTGAGGTTTACCAGTCAGGGTCACTTCTTTTTAACCCATATGCTTCCTCTCAGCGAAGCCATCAGGAGACATGGTATTTCTTTCCATAGTAATGCAGATGATGCACAACTTTATGTGGCCCTGTTCCCTGATGACACAGGACCAATTGATTTCCTTTTTAAATGTTTTGCCAATATTAATGCCTGGATGTCAGTTAATTTTTTTACTGCTCAACTAGGATGAAACTGAAATTTCAGCCATAGGATCTAAAGCTCAGAGAGAGAGAGAGAAATTGGTTGCAAAATGAATGTCCCTTGGACTTACCCCAAGCCAATAAGCAAAAAATCTTGGAATGATCTTTGGCTCAGATCTGAACTTCATAGTTCATGTGGGGTATGTCAAAAATCTGCTTTTTATCTCCTCAAAATTATTTCTAAAGTGCAACCATTTCTCTCTGTGACTGATGCTGAGAGACTGATTCATGCTTTTATATGAAACAGATTAGACTACTGTAATGCTCTCTTGTCTGCTCTACCCAAAACACTTAAATCAGTTACAGCTGATTCAGAAGCCTGCAGCCCAAGTGATGACAAGGACCAGAAGGAGAGAACACATTACACCTGTTTTAATGTCTTTGCATTGGTGGCCAGTCAGTTTCTGTACCAATTTAAAAATTCTTTTACTTGTTTTTAAAGCAATTTGTGGTCTTGCCCCAGCATATATGTTGCATATGCTTATGGTGTATGAACCGATAAAGTCCCTTAGGTCCTCTAGCACAAGTCTGTTAGTTGTTCGGAAGTGCTGGACAAAAACCTTTGATGAAGCAGCTCATAAAAGCAGACTGTCTGAGCTGCTGGAACAGTCTGCCTGAGAATCTGAGAGCAGCTGGAAGTGTTGAGATTTTTAACAGCAAACTCAACTATTTAGCTAGGCATTTGACTCAGAATGTCTTCTTGACATTATTTATGTCATAATTATTATTTCTATTTCTATTTTTTTTTCTTTTTTATGTTGTACACATTTATTCTTTTTCTTTTAACATGCCTGCGATTTTAGTGCTTTATATTCTTATTAAAAACTTGAAACTTAATTTATAGCGATCATGAATAATGATCAAATTAGACAATACTTGGTGCAGAACATCTTTAGTACATAGTACTACTTTAGGATTGCATTTCAGTACCCCACAACCAAAAGTGAGCATGGCAGGGTAGTCATATTGAAAAACAGATTTTTTTCATTTTAGACCTTTTTAATGTGAATAAAGAGCTGAAACTAGGAATATAAGTAGCATACAGTATATCTCAACATATGAAAGATGGGTATTGGCGTTTTATGAAAAATGAATGTTCTGTGACCATTGACATTTTTTCACCCAGAGATACCTATTTGAACAACCCGTAACCCCTAGTGGTTACAAAGATTGATCAAATTTTATGAAACTTTGCGTACAACATCTTTTGGACATAACTAGTTAGGTTATTCATTTCAGCCTTTCACTCACAAATGGGCATGTTAGGGTGGCAGACCAATTGAGTTTCAAGTTCGCTGGACAC